>JAGFBZ010000387.1:0-712893 GCA_018398805.1 Hirundichthys speculiger | reverse complement strand
AAAATTGAGAAAACGAAAATGGTGGGTTTCTTTTTTCCTTCAGTGTAGATGCATAAATCAATGTACACACATGTGCATATCCATACTTTTGAAACATATAGAACCTCTTGTGAATAAATCTAAATAGTAAATGGACCTGTTTCCCAAAAAAAAGAAGAAAAGAAAAAAAAAAATTATACCCAATGTATACACACCTATCTTCATATATATATATATATATATATATATATATATATATATATATATATATATATATATATATATACATACACAGTCATGGAAAAAATTATTAGACCACCATTTTTTCTTCACTTTCTTGTTCATTTTAATACCTGGTAAAACTAAACGTCATCATGTGACTAAAACAGACAGAAAAGAAAACACTGAATGCATAAAAGCAGTGTTTTTGGCAGTACAACGCCATAGCTATTGATGTAAAAACTTAAGTGATTTAGGTTATAATCAAGAAAACCATGGAAAATGGTAAGATATCAGCTCTTAAATAAAACTCTTATGAGCAATCTTTGTGGTTATGATTGTCGTTATGATTGTCCAAACAAATGTACCTTTAGTTGTACCAGGCATTAAAATGAACAAGAAACTGAAGAAAAGTGTGGTCTAATAAATTTTTCCATGACTGTATATATATTTTAGGGATGGAACGGTACTCGGTAAAATACCGAACCGTTTGGTACGACCTGCATGGGACAATACGCTTTTATGTCCCGCGGTATTTATGTTCCAATAACTTTACATTGGTTTGCACGTGAGCGTACGTGCCTTTTAGACAACAGGCCCGCCACTGCATGTCAATGTCCACTCGCCTCCGCTCACTCACAGTGACCAGCCGATCACACTTTGGTTGCAGGTCAAAGACGCAGAAAAAGAAAAAAAAAAAACAAGCAGGCATGGCCAGCGGTAGCGGAGAAATTGGGAAAAACTTTTTTTAATCACCAGTGAGTGAGCATTTTGGTTTTGCTGTTGAATACACCAGCAAGGGAGTGAAAACAGTTAACAGTTAACAGAACGCAATCTTCCACCTCCCTAAACCCGCGCTTTTATCTGCGTAAGATCCAGTTGTTACCAGTTGTACATCTTAGCACAGCTGACGTGCTTTTTAAAATACTGCAGAACGAATCATTGGATACGCATTTAAAGATCACGAACAATTAATGTTCCTGTCCCTCCTCGACCACCAACAGTTTCAGACATATCGGAAATAAATTCCTGCCTCCAACCTTTTCCAGCTTGACAAAGATCTCCTTGGTTTCCTCCACAGCAGACATCTGAATGAGATCATGCCACAGCTGTACAGACTGACGTGTCTGGCCGTGACTATTCCCACATCCACCACAACTGCTGACCAGACATCCTCTGACCTCAAGAGAATAAAAACGTATGCAAGTAATACGGTGATGCGTAATCGAGAGGTAGAGCCGTTTGTGCACGTCCACATGTGACCAGTTGGACGCACATTTATTCCATTTGGACGCGCTCTTTTACACACCAACATGCGAGTTGCGCTTTCCGCAAACTTGGTATCTTGCAATCGCGGGTTTAGGGTAGCAGGTGGTCTGAAACTGTACCGAATCCTTACTGAAACCATGACACAAAAACCGCGGTACGGACCGTACCGTGAGCCACCTGTACCGTTGCACCCCTAATACATACATACATACATACATACATACTGATACTGATACACACACATTCACACAACAGTATATACTGCATATACGTCACCCTGCACATTCACCCACAGTGCACCCCAAGAGCACCCAGATAACCCCCAGATACCACACCTGTCTTCTCCATCCTGATGCTGGTTTGAACTGCAGCAGATCATCTTGACCATGTCTATGTAACCGGTGGATTTCTGCGTTGTGTGGGAAGAATAATCACGTCGTGACACCAGGGATACTTTTGGAGGCGATCTCCATTTAATCGGGACAGCAACTGGCGTGAATGAAATCAAAACAGATTCTCCGTCAGTTCAAAGTATGAAGCTAGCCCCTCTCCCACAGCATACAGCAACAAAAAGGGGCGAAAATACCCGACACAATAAAATACATACCTGGCGTGAATGAAATCAAAACAGATTCTCCGTCAGTTCAAAGTATGAAGCTAGCCCCTAAACAAATCAAACATAAATATATTGACCCAATATGCAATATAAACTGTACAGCAACAGTACAATTCTCCAACCACAGTACAGCCTACCTCTCCCACAGCATACAGCAACAAAAAGGGGCAGAGGTAAAGGCGGGAACGGCCCTTTATACGAGAGGAAGGGGTGTCCCAGAAAATGTACGTGGGGATGCAGGGGCTTAGCTACAGACGTTCCACACACAGTTAACATGTCGGGCATTATATACAGATTTTGTGTGATTATAAAAAAAATAAAAAATAAAATATAAAAATATAAAAGTACTGTATTGTGCATAATCAACCCTGTTACACTCACCCCTCTAGAATTACACAAAATCCTGGGCCATATACAAATTGCACAAGTAAAATAAACTGGCCACAACAATAAAAAGAACAAAGCAGCAACATAAGCTTCCCAACTAAAGGATAAGAGCATCAGAGGTCTGCTCGGCGCCTAGCAAAAACTCGTAATACTCTACCGACAAGGCGTGGTGCCCTATACACCACACGTACTCAGGCCAGACAAAGTGCAAATGAATAACAAGGTGTCACACAATACAGCATCATAACATCATAAAGCGAGGCCAAAGAACAAGCCACCAATTCGTCTCTATTGTAAAAAAAAGGGAAGAAAAAAAACAAACATGCCTGCAACAGGGTACCCCGAGAAAAACAAAAATTCTACACATGAATAACCGCATGTGGCTCAGGCTCAACCCTCAGAACGGACCCTATCTGTGCCATGGACTCGATCAAACGGCACACAGGTTTGATGACTCTACCAAACCGTGAGGTAAGGAGATCATCTGCACCTGATGCACACGGTGGATCGAGGCGGGCAGACGTAAGTTGTGGAGGGGGGGGGACGGCAACAGGAGAGACCACATCAGGTGCAGAACTAGCCAAAGGTAGGAGGACCTCCACATCAGGTGCTGGACTGCTGGAATCTGGGCCGACTGCTGCAGGGGACAGGGGTGGACTGTCAGCGGCAGGGGACCCACCAAAGGAGGATTGCTCACGGACCCACGCAGCAACACGGCCACCATCCCCGCAATCAGGACTTTGAAGGGAATCAGCAAGGGATGGAGCGACTGACGCAGCTGAAGTCCCCAATCCAGACATCTCACTCCGTTCCTCATCAGAAATTGGCGACACATTGGATAGGCTGGAGGCAGGCAAGTTCTCTGGAGCAACACCATCGTCCGGAGCAATTTCCAGTGGCAGGAAGTTCACTTGAAGCAAGAGGTTACGATGGACAACACGTTCGTTCCCGGCTTGGTCTCTGATCTGATAGATGTGTAGGGCAGGTTTTGACGCTACTACAGTGTAGATAGCAGGATCCCATTTATCCGAAAGCTTCCGTTTGCCTCTGATCCCCTTGTTAGCCACAAGCACCCTATCTCCAAGTGACAAAGGTAGCCCTTTGGTTCTTTTGTTGTACTGATCAGATTGGTGTCTCTGTTCCATTGTGCTATTCTCCTGTGCTCGTAGCATGGCTGAGCGCAAGTCATCCACCAGTGACTTGACGTAGGCGTTGTAGTCACAAGTGACGTCATCACGGAGAACATTCTGGAACATGAGGTCAACTGGCAACCTGGGAACCCGCCCGAACATCAAATAGAATGGCGCGTAACCTGTAGTTTCGTGGGCAGTACAGTTGTACACAAATGTCATTGATTGAATCATTTGAGGCCACTTCTGCTTTGATCTGGGGGGAAGAGACCTCAACATGTTCCCAAGGGTGCGGTTAAATCTCTCTGTGGTCCCATTACCCATGGGATGATAAGGAGAGGTATGAGACTTGCCAACACCACTTAACTCCAAAAGCTCAGCCAACAGCTCACTTTCAAAATTCGCCCCCTGGTCTGAATGGATGCGCTGCGGAAAGCCATACACGCAGAAGAATCCATCCCAAAGCTTCTTAGCCACTCTCTTAGCTGTCTGGTCTTGGCATTGGAATGCATGTGCCAACTTTGTGAAATGATCCGTGATCACTAGGACATCCACAGACTTGTTGTTGCTGTCCTCTGCTGACCAGAAGTCAATGCACACGAGTTCCAGTGGGGCACTGGTCTTAATGTTCTCCAAAGGAGCTCTGGCTGCTGGCTCTGGGGTCTTGCTGAGAATACATCTATGACAGTTCCTCACATAATTGCGCACATCCTTCTCCATGTCATACCAGAAGAAGCGCTGACGAGCTAAAGAGAGTGTGCGTGGCTGACCTTGGTGACCAGCATGGTCATGAATGCCTGACAGCACCTCAGATATCAGAGATTGGGGCACGACAAACTGGAACCTCTTACATTTGGTCAATGGATCCTTCGTAACCCTGTAGAGGACGCCATCGAGCAAGGTGAGTTTGTCCCATTGTTTCAGAACCCTCAGTGCCTGCAGACTCTCATGGTAATGCTCGCGTCTGGAGGGCCTGAGTCTCCGCTCAACGAAATAGACAACGCGAGAGACAACAGGGTCCTGCTTCTGGTGGGACAGGAGGTCAGACCGGGACAACACAGGAAAGTTGTTATGATCAGGTGTGGTCAGTGTTGTCAAGTGGGAAGCCAGAGCTGCAGCACGTTGCCTTGGAGCAGACTCCCAGTCACTGAAAGAGGAGAGAAGTGAAGAAACGTCATTGGCTGAGAGGGGAGAAACATCCAGTGATTGGGGCTGGCAGGTCAAATGGAACGCATCCTGCACGCCGGCAGCCTCCACATCAGAGACCTGATCCAACAGCTCAGCATAGGGCTCTGATAACAATCGGTCAGCCAATGGTTTCGCGAAGGGGTCTCTACTGAGGGCGTCTGCCACAACATTTAGCCTGCCAGGGACATACTTAATTTCAAAGGAATATGGGGCAAGCTTCGAGACCCAGCGTTGCTCACAGGCATCTAATTTTGGCTTGGTTAGGATGTATGTGAGAGGGTTATTATCAGTCCAAACAGTGAACTTATGACCCTTAAGCCAATGACTGAACTTATCGCACACAGCCCACTTCAGAGCCAAGAATTCCAGTCTGTGCGCTGGATACTTGGCTTGGCTGCGGCTGAGGGACTTGCTTGCGAAAGCTATTGGTCTTGCCTTCTCTCCCCACCAGCTGGAACCTGGGACAAGACTGCACCAAGCCCGTCCATGGAAGCATCAGTGCACAGGATGAATGGTCTGTCAAAGTCGGGGTGGGCTAGCACAACACAGTCGAGGAGTGCTCTCTTTAGCTCCTCAAACGCTCTCTCACATGCTGGAGTCCAATCTTGGGGAGTTAACTCCCGGAAGGTGCCAGCTCTCCCTCGGCCATGATGACCCTTGACCCTCCTCTTCTGGCCTGCAGTCAGTACAAAGAGTGGTTTAGTGATGCGAGAGCAGCCTGGGATGAAATGCTGGTAGAACATCACCATGCCAACAAAGGACCTCACTTTGCGTTGAGATGGAGTGCAACCGTCAGCATCCATCAGGTCTTCCTTCTGGAAGCTGGAGATGACCCTCACCTTTTCCTGGTCAACTGAGACACCACCAACATCAACCACATGACCCAAGAACCGCACAGATCTCCTCAGGAAGTGACACTTCTTCTGTGCAAGCTTCAAATTGTTTGCTCTCAGACGTGAGAAAACAACTTCCAGCCGTTTCAGGGCCTCCTCCTCTGAGGGTGCAAACACCAGCAGGTCATCAAGGTAGCAGAGGAGGCTGGAAAAGTTCAGGTCCCCAAAGATGCTGAGCATCATCCTCATGAAGGATGCTGGACTGTTGCACAGGCCCTGGGGAAGTCTGTTGTATTCATAGAGGCCGAGCGGTGTGGTGAAGGCTGTGTAACGTCTGTCAGACTCATGGAGGGGAATGTTGTAAAAACCCGATGTTAGATCCATGGTACTGAAGAAGACATTTCCCACCAAGAGCGGCAAGGCAGTCAGATTGATGGGGTAGTGGGTGGGCATCTTTAACAGTTTTAGCATTCAGCCAGCGGAAGTCAGTGCAAATCCTCAGGTCTCCTGTTTTCTTCCAGACCATCACTAATGGTGAGGCGTATTCACTGATAGACTTGCTGATGATGCCTTTCAATTCCATGTCGGAGAGCACTTCTCTCAGCCTCTGATAGTGTGCGGGGGGAACTCGACGAAAGGGCAGGCGAAAGGGGCGGTCATCAGTTAAATGGATACGGTGGACAAACTCCTTTGCCTCACCACAGTCCAGCTTGTCTTTAGAGAAAATGTCTTTGTAGGTCAACACGAGCTCAGCCAATTTCCTCTTCCACTCTCTCGACACCTCACAGCTCTCAATGTCTATGTCTGCTAAGCCACAGACTCCAAGTTGTTTCATGGGGTCGGGTGTTTTGATCACTAAGGAAGACGATTCTGTAGGACGGCCAGTCTGGGCCTTACAGACGCCCTGAGCGATAGGCAACTCCTCAAGAGCGACACAGGGGAAGACATCAGCAAGTTTTACATTGCGTCGCAGTGTCAAAGAGCTTTGTGTAGGATTGAGAATCTTCATTGGGACCCAGCGATCCCCCCACATGGGGGTTATAACCCGTCCCACCAAGATGTTCTTCGGTGTGGAGCGGGAAGATGAAGGCTCCACAATGACAGTGCTCCCCGGTGACAGTGGGGCACATGGTGGCAGTTTGCCCCACACTACATACTCCTGCTGAGGCAGTAAGGTGACAGATTGCTGTAGTTTCACTGTGCCGATTCTGTCTGGCAGCACGGGACCAGACCACCTTGAAATGCAGCTCAACAGTTGGAGGAACTGTTCACATTCATGGTCACTGTTACTGGAAGAGACTAGCTCCCAGTACTTTGGGTCAGACTTCATTTTTTGGATGAGAGGCCGGAGCACATTATTACTCCCAATGATGAGTTCATCCCTTTGGCCAGGTACCACAAACGTTGGTACCACGAATCTAGAGTCGTAGATTTCAATGTTCATGTCATAGATACATTTAGGCCGTGTGGAAAGCCCACCACAGCCAACGAGCACCACATTCCCTGGTACAGGTTGCGGTTTGAGGACAACACCAGAGTCTCTTAGTTTAGATTCTGCATCCTCACTCAGTGTGCATGACATGCTCCCTGAGTCGAGCATCCCCCTCAGAGTACACTGGTCACTGACTGACACTGAAGCATAAAACAGCTCACTTGCTGCTTCAACTCTCTGTGACCCCACAAGGATGACTGTTTTACCTTCAGGTAAGTTTTTGCAGCTATTCATATACACCGTGTGAGGATCTGGTGTATTGCTGAGGGTGTCTTCTTCACTGCCCATGCTGCCCCTCTCATGACATGGGCCAACTAGTTTAAATCAACGTTGTGGGGAGAGGCCGCTGTTCCACCAGTATTGCGGGAAGTCTGTGGGCAGTCACGCCTCATATGGCCAGGGCCGAAACAGTTGAGGCACAGCCTGTACAGTCTACAGTGAGCGTGGGTGGTGTGATCCCCTGAGCCACAGACCTCACATGATGTGTGCTGAGCACCATTCTGTCCACGTGGACGGCTGGGCTGATGTGGGCGTCGCTGGCCAGTGCTGAGGGACGCGGTACACAGGGACAGAACTTTGTCGAACATCGCCACCAGATGTTGTGTGCCAGGCTCAGCTGCATGAGGGGGTGGAGGTGTCGGCAACTGGGGCACGGGATGTGCATGAGGTGGTGCAAATGGGGCTGAAAGCTGGTGTGTACTTGCAACACCACCGGATAGCTGGGACTGACCAGTGATGTCAACTGATGAGAGGGCAGGCAAGGAGTGAGGTGCTGACTCACCCGCCATTGCTGATGGGACACCAAAGTGGGGACGGGAAGCAATGTCAGTAGGACTCTGGTCGGGGGCAGAAGGACACACCAACATGTTGTGAGTAAACTACAGTTCTTCTCATCTTTCTCACATGACTATCCAGACGGTCCTGAACCTCAGCTGCAGTCCACTCCTCTGCAGCCTTCAGTTGAAATGACAAAGCAAGACTTGGATCAGGACAATGGTTGATGAACATCATAACAACCTCAGCACTGGGGTCCTCCACTAGCTTCCCCCGCCTGCGGAGGCATTCATCCGCAGCATCAATAGACTTGTTGAGGCGGATCCAATAATCCATAGCATCCTCACCAGTTCGTGGCACAGTGCTGTAGAAATCTTTCATGGGCAGACTGGAGTATGTCAGTTCACTGAAATTGTGCCTCAATATGCCAAACACAGTGGAAATTAGTTCGTCTCCACTCAACTCAGGACGGCAGCGGAGGGACACCTTGACTACATCTCTAGCTTTGCCTGTCAGTCTGGACATTATCAGATCAAAACATTTCAGTGTGTGTTTCACAGTTCAGTCTAGACAAATAACATCTCATCATTCCCTCCCATTCTTGAATGGAGAATACATCTGAGCGATCACCTTTAAAGTATGGGGGAGCTTTGGCGTCTGACTGAACAACAATCTTCATGTGGGATGGATCAATGTGACTGAGAGGGGAGCTGACAGGAGACTGTGGCTGAATGTGACTGGGCAGGTGCATGTTGCCGAGGTTAGATGTTATACTGTCCCCAATCTTTTTTGCCAGATCAGTGATTATGTTACCCAGTACCTCTGTGGTGACAACCTGCGTGGGCTGGGTATGCGTTTGACCAACAGGTGTGGACGTGGCTGCAGGGATCAATGGTGGCTGAAACACTGACCGATCTACTGTGCTCTCATTAATACCAGGGACCACTGGCCTTCCCCTACCAAAACATAATGAAGAGAGTGATTCTCCCCTCCCCACACCAAAAGTGACACGACGACCCACAACATCCTGCCCAGACATGGTAGCATCAGCTACAATACTCTCATCTGACATACTGAGGCTGACACACCAGTACCAAAAAAAAAAAAATCAAAAGTCAGGAACAACAGATAATATATTAACTCAATAATACCTTGTAAAAGGACTGAATTCTGGTAAGACAGGAAAGCTACCAAAACATGCAGACCTTTTCCTCTTACTCGTCTTTTTCGGAAAAAAAAACAATAATGATAATAAAACAACAATAACAAGTAAAAAAAAAATTAAGAATTGTTCCTATCAGGTACAATAAAAAAAAAAAAATATATATATATATAAACAGATATAGGCCCAAAAGTAGTCCGGTAAAAGAAAGCACCACAAAATACCAAAAGGCTCACTTGTCTAGTCTCGTAACAACCTTCTAAACACCTGCAAGTCAAAGCGCAGGGCACGTAGACACCTCAGCCGGACCACACAGGCGTAGCGCAGCGGAGCGAAGCAGAGCGTAGGACAGGCAGCTGCAGGTCCCCTCAGAGCAGGCGATCGCCGGGCACGACGTGACGGGTCGGACGGCACCAAGTGTAACCGGTGGATTTCTGCGTTGTGTGGGAAGAATAATCACGTCGTGACACCAGGGATACTTTTGGAGGCGATCTCCATTTAATCGGGACAGCAACTGGCGTGAATGAAATCAAAACAGATTCTCCGTCAGTTCAAAGTATGAAGCTAGCCCCTCTCCCACAGCATACAGCAACAAAAAGGGGCGAAAATACCCGACACAATAAAATACATACCTGGCGTGAATGAAATCAAAACAGATTCTCCGTCAGTTCAAAGTATGAAGCTAGCCCCTAAACAAATCAAACATAAATATATTGACCCAATATGCAATATAAACTGTACAGCAACAGTACAATTCTCCAACCACAGTACAGCCTACCTCTCCCACAGCATACAGCAACAAAAAGGGGCAGAGGTAAAGGCGGGAACGGCCCTTTATACGAGAGGAAGGGGTGTCCCAGAAAATGTACGTGGGGATGCAGGGGCTTAGCTACAGACGTTCCACACACAGTTAACATGTCGGGCATTATATACAGATTTTGTGTGATTATAAAAAAAATAAAAAATAAAATATAAAAATATAAAAGTACTGTATTGTGCATAATCAACCCTGTTACATCTACATGCCTAAATGCATTGAGTTGCTCCTATGTGATTGGCTGATTAGAAATTTGTGTTAATGAGCAGTTGGACAGGTGGACCTAATAAAGTGCCCGGTAAGTGTAGGTATGAATGGATTTATATGGACATTTTCACATTATGATTCCATGTTTGGCAAGAAATGACTGCTCATCACATCCACTATCCTGACATTTGGAAATTTTTCAATGAGGCTTATCAGCAGGTCCATCTAAAAAAGAGAAACGGTATCATTCAAACACTGTGGGAAAGTTACAGCCTCTGCTCTGTTGGACACCTTCTGTCGACATTTGTTTATGCACAGCTCACTTAATGTCCCACGGCAGCATTTCAATCATGTTGACGTCTGTATTTTGGGCAGAGCATTGGGACACTTTGATTCTTGTTTATCTCTGCCATTCTGTTGTAGATTTTCTGGCTTGTTTGAGATCATTGTCCTGCTGCATAATCTGGTTTCAGGCAATTTTTAGCTGTCACACAAATGGCCTCACATTTGAATATACTGGATATTTTGATTTCCAGAAGAGAACATGGATGACTCATTAACTTCAAGATGCCAAGGTTGTATGGCTGCAAAATGAATCTGAAATTGGTAAAGGGTGTTTGTGCTTTTATGTTGTTGTTTTATTTCATTTTTTAGAATCAAATAATGTGCTTTCTATCATAAACATCCCAACATTTTCCTGTCTGTCCGAAGGAAGTGGTTCCCGAAGTGTTGTGGTTTGTTCAAGTGGAACTTTGAAAGCCAAAGGGCGCCAACATCTGGCAACCATTTCAATCAAGCCATACTGGTGCAGTCTTTTTTCAGATTATACTGTCATTAACTTCAAAATTCTACAAGGCAATTTAGCAATCTGAATTGTAGCTTTTCTTTTCCCTGAGCATTATACAGTCCGATATTAAGGTGAACTTCTCGGAATCTGCGCTGCTGGGAAGATTAATAACTGTCCAGATTTTTGTTGACATCTGAATAATGACATGGTAGAATGATGGGCTCCAAATTGTTTAGAGAAGGCCTAAAACCTTTCTCGGAGTGATGGGTAACAACAACTGCTTCTCTGTGCTCATTGCTGTTTACTGTTGCTAAGCTGGCAAGCTCTGGAAAAGCATCAACAGGTACAACTAGAAAAGATCGTAGACTTCCGCCAACAATTCCCCCATATAGCGATTTACAGATTGCGATAAAATCCGTGTTCTGGATCAGATCCGGATCAGCCTTTGAAATTTGATAGATGTTCCCATTGTCAATCCCTGAGTCAAATTTCATGAGTTTTGGGCAATAATTAACAGAGATATTGAGAAACAAAATTTTCAGCCCCATTGACTCCAATGTTATTGAAAATTTGAAAGTACAGTCATGGCTGAAAGTTTTGGCACCCTTGCATATAAATACCCAACAACTCCAAATGTATGCAGAATAGTACAGGAACTTTGTTTTTTGATCAGAACTTAATATTAAATTTTAAATAATAGATTACACAGAAAATACTGTGACAAAGGTTTTGACACCCTTTTAGATTTACAAAGAATAAATGAATTTCAAGCAAGTCATTCACCTTGAACTCAGGTGAGTTCAAGGTGAAGGCTACAAGTCCATCTCCAGAGACCTTCATGTTCCTGTATCCACTGTGTGAAATGTTATAAAGAAGTTTAAGGCTCATGGTACAGTAGCCAACCTTCCAAGAAGTGGCCGCAAGAGAATTATGGACGAAAGAATGCAGTGAATGATTGTTCGAATGGTGGCAGAAGAACCTCGGACAACTGCTAAACAGATTCAAGCTGACCTTCAGACACAAGGTACAATTATTTCAACACGTACCATCCGTCGCCAGCTCAATGAAAGAGGCTCTATGGTAGGAGACCCAGAAGGAAGCCTCTACTGAAAGACAGGCACAAGAAAGCCCAGCTAGAGTTGCCAAAAACACACCTGAACAAGTCAAAATCCCTCTGGGAAAATGTTCTGTGGACAGATGAGACCAAATTGGAGCGTTTTGGTAAATCACATAGACTCTGTGTTTACAGGAAAAGAAATGAAGCCTTCAAGCAAAAGAACACCCTCCCTACAGTCAGACATGGAGGAGGTTCACTAATGTTTTGGAGTTGTTTTGCAGCCTCTGGTGCTGGGTGCCTTGAATGTGTGCGTGGCATTATGAAATCTGGCGATTACCAAGGTATTTTGGAGAGAAATGTTTGTCATGAAGCTGGGTCTTCGTCGAACATTACGGGTGTTCCAGCAGGACAACGACCCAAATCACACATCAAAAAGCACCCAGAAATGGTTCAGAAAACGCTGGACTGTTCTAAAGTGGCCAGCAATGAGTCCAGATCTCAGTCCCATTGAACACCTGTGGAGGGATCTGAAAATGGCAGTTGGAAGAAGGCACCCTTCTAATCTGAGTTAACTGGAGCAGTTTGCAAAAGAAGAGTGGGCCAAACTGCCCGTAGAGAGGTGGAGGCATCTCACTGAAACCTATATGAAGTGTTTGACAGCAGTCATTTTCTCCAAAGGATGTGCTACCAAATATTGAATTCAAGGTGTCAATACTTTTGCCACAGCAATTTCTGTGTAATATATTATTTAAAATGAAATATTAAGTTATGATTAAAAAACAAAGTTTCTGTGTTATTATTAGTTTAATACAGAATTTGAGATGCCAAATACTTGTCAATTTCAACTTATTTTACAGACATTTGGAGATGTTTGGTCTTTATGTGCAAGGGTGCCAACACTTTCAGCCATGACTGTAATACAGAATCCAGGATTTCTTCCGGATCACACCCAAAATGAAATCAGTTCTTCCTTTTCACATTTCTGACAACTCCTAAAAATTTCATCAAAATCCATCCATAACTTTTTGAGTTATCTTGAACACAGACAGACAGACAAACACCGGCAAAAACATAATCTCCTTGGTGGAGGTAATAATGATCAGATGGATAATGTATGTTTTCACAAACTCCAGTATTTTCAAGAAAAAAAAAATCCAGTGTCTTTTTTTTTTTATTAACTTTTATTTGCATTTACCACTTAAATACTTCATACACGGGTGGAATACATGTTCAGTTTATGTGACTCTCTGGAACAAATACACTTTAGTCTTAAAAAAAAAATCCATTTAAAACATTTCACATTTTCAGCAAGTTATAGCCCACTTTCAAAAGCATCTAAGCACTAAGATCCTACCTGTATTTATTGACAGCAGTCTTTCTTAATGACAGGAAGAGTTTTCTGCCTTCTTTTGAAACTAGTACAGCGTGTGATGTGTACATACGCAGATTTATTACTGACCATTCTTGGTGCAGAGGTGCTTTTGATATGCCAGGCTTTGTTACAGCAGAGATCTTTTCACTCAACAGAAATACTTCCTTATCTATTTGCAATCCTGACGAGCATAAATGTCATTTCAACACATCGTTCATTTCCAGTGCAAGTGATTAAAATGGAAAACAGAATAAATTAAATATACAACAGCAACTGAATGTTTGTATCCATCACTCCTTGGAAAAGTCATTTACACTCATATTATGAGGAACAAGAATAAAAGCTATGTCTAATATACTCTCAGATATCATACAACTGTGATTTGTAGTGCAATTTTACTTGTTTTTCATCACTGCTCACCTTTTTCCTCCTATTTCCACCAAAGGCTCCACAAAAAAGGATGGTCTGCCATAAAAAGTGTTCGCCTGTATGGGACAGTTTGTATATTGTGTTTGACTCCAAGACAACATGTTTGCATAAATCTGTAAAATTCTATCTCATTTTTTAGTTTCTTTGGGATATTATCTCTGGCTACACTTGGCTTTCTTTCCTCTTGTAACGCAGTTTAAATTAAGTTGTATTAGTACCAACATCCCATGTTTGATCATGTCAAAAATGGGTATATCAAAAAGCTAATGGAAACTGCTGCCTGCCTTTTATCCATGCCAGCAGAATAGAGGACTGATGAAGTTTAATGAACATGGAGGGCTTCTGCGTCCCCGTTGGGGACAAAATCTACAGTTGTTCTTCTCAAGAATGCATCTCTAAGGCTGCATCGATGACTCTGGGTGAAGAGTTGACTTGTCCCTCAACTTGACGTAATACAGCTACCATGAAGTGCACCGAGAGGTCATAGTGAGGTCAGAGCAGGGTCATGGCTGTAGGCTACACTGCAGCTGACATGCAACTCCTCACCTCCTCCGGAATACAACTAATATATAAAGCCTTGTTTCCCTATCTCAGTTTGAACAACGGAGCTCCCAGGCTCACAGGCTAACAATATCCTTTTGCAGTATATTTCCTCGTGGCGTGTCCTGATCCAGCACTCACAGCTACTGTTTCCTACATTCCTGTGGTCATCCATTTATTGCAGTTTTGTCACAGTTCTATACAATATTGCACAATTCAACTTATCTGCAGGAAGTTTCCCATAATCAGATTTTGCTCAAAATTAAACTGTTGCCTGCAACCAGTGCTGAACACTAATATTTTACACTGAATGGCATAATCAGTTAGTCATTAATAATTCTTAATTAATATGAAAATGAATATGCAGGTATTCATGGTTCTATCACAAATTAAAATCTCAAATAACCACTCCACAATACATTTACTAAAACAAAGTCATTCATAGTGAAATCTTTTTAAAGACTGGCTCCTGGACAGTTGAGTATTAGTTGTTTTTTTTTTTTGTGAAATATTTGAAAACTGCTGGGTTTAACCGAATTAATATGTTCTGGTCGTAACCATGAACATCTCAACTCAGTGTGCTGTTTTCAGATAAAACTGCAGTGACGTCCAGTGACATTTTGTACCCTAGACTCCACATCTTTGTTCTTAGAAACCCCTGCCACTGAGGCTGATCGCCTTTTAAGAACAAGCAAGCATAGCACAACAGTGTCTGTCCTCTACAAACACAAAATAAATGACCTGTTGTCATGATTTGTACTAACTACTGAAAGAGGTTGTGCAAAAATGCAGTAGTGTTCATGCTTTTGTCAAATGAGAAGCTCAACTTGTCATATGTCATTGACATTAACATGGACAGAAAAGAATTAAGTCTCTGGCTTCGTGTCGGATCTGTGCAAAGTTACATTAAACAGGTGTTTAAGTGGGTTATGCATCCTATGTGATATGCTTAAAAAATTAAAGGTTCTCAATGGATTTCAGTGCGGCTTCGGTCCATATTTATGATTGAAAAAAAAAATTATGACAAAGGCTAACATGCCTCTCATCTACAGTAACAGTTACTATCATCTGAGATGCATGAAGTGTTTCAGGAGCCCTAACATTGATTGGGGAAAAAAAATCACCAAGAAAATATACTGGATAGATTGATTTTCAATTAGATTTGCCAGAGTTTTCTCTTTAATATAAATATGGTATTTGTAAGACTAAAATAATACAAAATAATATTTATTATACATCAGTGATAGATTCTTATAGGAAATAAAAGTCATCTCTCCAAGCAGGAACTCCCTCTCACACAAAGACTAAAGTGCAGGAGCCAAGAATGCAACATGTGCATCCAGCTGGCTTTATATCAGAGTCATAATCATGTCATAACAACCTTGTTTGGTTGGTTAACCAAGAATGTAGACATCTTTTATGCCCACAGAGCTGACAGATTCATTAGCAGCCAGCTAACCAAGAAATGTAAGGTTTGAGTTAAAAAAAAAAAATCACATTATCTGCAGATGCCTTTTTTTTTTATTGTGAAGACATCTGGGTGTGTAAAGAGTAAAAAAATAAAGCCACATGTAGAAAACAGCCTGGCAGGGCGTTGGAATCAAACTCATGCATAGTGGGATAATGAGTGTAACAGCGGCTCCTGTTGCCTGAGGAGAGAAACAAGAAGACGTGATCCACTGTATTTTTACTTTAATGACACCCACATACGCGCCTCTCAAGTGCATTGCAGATATATTATTAGGAAGTCACTGGATTATTACCTTCCAACTTCAAAAGGACCATCATTGCTCCTCACAGCTGGCAGCTGGAAAAGCTTCCGTTTCCTGGTTCTGGAACATGTACTGGGAAGAACAAGCAAACCAGAAAACATTTTATTTCATGAACTTTGCCCGTAACCAATTATGTTCTAAAGTGACTGTGATTGGAAGAAAATATTATTCCATTTATTACATTACTCTTAGTTCCTGCTTCCAAACAATATATTATGACTGACACCTTCAGTTTCCCAGGGTCCTACACGGCTGCCAGGTTGTGTCTTTTGGCTGCCACATATACTATATTGCCAACGGTATTTGCTCACCCATCCAAAAGATCAGAATCAGGTGTTCCAATCACTTTCATGGCCACAGGTGTATAAAATGAAGCACCCAGACATGCTGACTGTTTCTACAGACATTTGTGAAAGAATAGGTCTCTCTCAGGAGCTCAGTGAATTCCAGCGTGGAACTGTGACAGGATGACACCTGTGAAACCAATCCAGTTGTGAAATTCCCTCTCTCCTAAATATTCCACAGTCAACTGTCAGCTGTATTATAAGGAAATGAAAGTGTTTGGGAACGACAGCAACTCAGCCATGAAGTGGTAGGACACATAAACTGGGGGGGCGGAGTCAGAGGATGCTGAAGAACATAGTGAGAACTTTCTGCAGAGTCAATCACTACAGACCTCCAGACTTCATGTGGCCTTCAGATTAGCTCAACAACAGAGCAGAGAGCTTCATGAATGGGTTTCCATGGTGGAGCAGCTGCATCCAAGCCAGACATCACCAAGAACAATGCAAAGCGTCAGATGCAGTGGTGTAAAGCAGCCACCACTGGACTCTAGAGCAGTGGAGGAACGTTCTCTGGAGTGAAGAATCACACTTCTCCATCTGGATATCTGATAGAAGAGTCTGGGTTTGGTGGTTGCCAGGAGAACGGTACTTGTCTGACTGCATTGATCCAAGTGTAAAGTTTGGTGGAGGGGGGATTATGGTGTTGGGTTGTTTTTTAGGAGCTGGGCTTGGCCCTGTCATGGCCTGGAGCTGCCATGATCGTTTTTCTCTGTTTTTCTGTATATTCTGTGTGTTGTCAAGTTGGCGTCTCTCCATGTCTCTAGTGTTTCCTGTTTTACTTTGAAGGTCTGTCTTGTCTCCGTTGTTTTTTAGCTTTGCTTCCTTCCCCTTGTCAAGCCTGATTGTTCACACCTGCCTCTAGTTTGTTCCTGTGTGTATATAAGTCCTGTCACTCCCTTTCAGTTGGCTGTCCATTGTTGTCGCTATTCCCTGGATGTCAGTCTGCTTGTCCTCTTGTTCCATGGTTGCCTTGAAGTCAAGTTAAGTTAGTAGTGTTTTTGAACCTCCTGCATTTGGGTCCTCCTTCCACACCCCCACCCTTGTGACAGAATGGACAGCCAACTGAAAGGGAGTGACAGGACTTATATACACACAGGAACAAACTAGAGGCAGGTGTGAACAATCAGGCTTGACAAGGGGAAGGAAGCAAAGCTGAAAACAATGGAGACAAGACAGACCTTCAAAGTAAAACAGGAAACACTAGAGACATGGAGAGATGCCAACTTGACAACACACAGAATATACAGAAAAAACAGAGAAAAATTATCATGGCCGCTCCAGGCCATGACAGGCCCCTTAGTTCCAGTGAAAGGAACTCTGAATGCTTCAGCAGACCAAGACATTTTGGACAATTCCATGCTCCCAACTTTGTGGGAACAGTTTGGAGCTGGTCCCTTCCTCTTCCAACATGACTGTGCACCAGTGCACAAAGCAAGGTCCATAAAGACATAGATGGAAGAGTCTGGTGTGGATGAACTTGACTGGTCTGCACAGAGTCCTGACCTCAACCTGATAGAAGACCTTCTGGTCCAACATCAGTGTTTGACCTCACAAATGTTCTTCTGGAAGAATGGACAAAAATCCCCATAAACACACTCCTAAACCTTGTGGACAGCCTTCCCAGAAGAGTTGAAGATGTTCTCATGGCCCAACTTCAGACAAGCAGAAGCAAATACATGGTTGAAGTTGAGTCACTTGCAAAATCGAGAAAAGGACATTTGTTTTATTTGTTGATCTCAGCTGTGGGATGGTGATGAAACTGAAACCTAATGAATGGAGAAAATAATAGAGCTATTACAGGGCTATTTACCCTGTAAGTTAAGAGAACAAAGGAGGAAAAAATGATTATACAGCTCCAAGCTCATCTTTATGCAGAATCTGAGCTATTTATAGCATCCGCAGCAACCAAAAAAGACATTTTCCTGACCTGGAAAATAGGAATGTGCAAATAAAGATTTTTTGAGCAGTGTCAAGTTTCGTGAAGACAGAAGCAGAATGCTTTTGGGTAAAATAACACATGTGCAAATTACCCAAAAACGAGGTAAACAAGGAGCATGCATAGTGATTGGAAGTGGAAAAATCTGCCGTACTCTCTACTTACTGAGAGCAGTGTTGACTGTCGGCTGCGCAAACAGAAATGAAGGAGAAATCATCTCTCTTTCAGAAGAAACATTTCACTAAGCGCTGAGAAATCCGCCTGTTAGAGGGATAAGTGCAGCTCAGGAAGATGGAGGATAATAATTTAAAAGGTTCACAAAAGCTGTTGATGTTATGATGTGCTTCTTCAGAAGCTGTTTGAAAAAAATTAGGCAAATGGAACCTCTTATAAAACTCTCCACAGAACCCTGCTATTTTACAAGCTCATACAATTGTAACCAAAGGCTGTGCTGGTCAGTAAAAAGATTTCCTGTCCTTGAAGGCATTTTTGTCTGCTGTATGGTTTAGAGCTGCAGCACTCAATAAAAAGCAAAATAATATTTTCCTTTCTTTAAAAGAAGCTATAAATAAAGTACTGTATGTAAACAACATGCTGTAGAGAATCCAGTTCAATATCTGAGAGCCCTTTACTGTCTAATACGTCATGCTTTGCATCGCAGATCTTTAATGTATAAGGGGAACAGGAACTAAAGACCTTTCAATGTGAAACAGATGGAGATGGTGCAACAACGCATCTATTGTGTTTTAGAACACAATTTTTTTTATTTTTTTTTTGCAAGTACAGTACTAAACACTAGGGAGCTAACTGCTGCTTCACATGTGGTACCAACTGTGAAAACAAATTTTCCATCCAGCAAATTATTTTACTGAATTTAAATGTCAGTCACCATTTCATTGGACTACCGTCCGTCCTGACTTACCGCTGCCATGGATCTTTAGGCAGGGCATACAATTAGAATTTTTACCAAGTAGCCCCTGGGTACCAGGTTTTTGAAGTTGGTAGCCAGCTAGCAATTTTAGTCGCCAGTGTTTGTCGTCGCCCCATACGCCCTCCGTAGACTGCTGACATTATCATGGACGCCCAATGGCTTCAATGGCCTCTAGCATCTGTAGTAGACATTTCTCCCACACATCCTCAGTAAATCCATCAGGGAAACACTATTGTACTAGTGTGATATTATGAAACATCTGCACCACCTCACTATATCTGCCAGGAGATCTAAGCTTCCTGGAGAAAAACTGGAATCTGCATGAAAGAAGCTACAAGTTTGGAAGTCTGTTTAACAGTCATGCAGTAGCTTTTTTTGCCCACAAGAAGTCCTACAGTGGTTTGACATTTTAGACTCCCAGCATGTTACACAGAATTGAAACAGACTTACTTGTACTGTCAATACTATATCAGAATTTTCAACAGCCAAAATATGAACTCAGATCACCTAGCGACAATGCAAACACAATTTGGAATTATCATTTATAAAAAGTAAATGTACAAAAGTTACTTGTTCTATGCTGCATGTGAGTTATATCATGTATATTGTTCTGTTTGTATGTCTCTGTGAAATGGACAAAAAAAAACCCCAGCTAATTCAGCTGTTTTTTCATTATATTAATTTATTTCATTATATTATAAGATAAAATCATCTCATGTATCACCTTTCAGAACGAGGGAAACAGAGTTGTACAGGTAATTCCCATCCCTTGTCGTCTTAATGGGTCTCAACTCTTTGTATTTTGACGGCAACAACCAAAAGGAAAGTGTGTCGGTTTCAGGAGAAAATCCCACAACAAATTAAACAATTTAGCACTGTAGTTAGTTGTCAGTATGATGGAGAGGGTGATAGACAGAATTTCAATAGGAAATTTAATTAGTTCAATACTTTTTTTTTTTATGTTTTTTTTTTAAATCAATGTCAATATGATCAAGAATAGCTTGTGGGTCTACCTATATAATGCATATATGGTGATAGAAAAGTTTTGACAGATCACGTATGAAAAAACTCCTATTATCGCCCACTATCACTACATTTCAGAAGCATTTACAAGCATGTGTTGTAAGCCAGCCTGGCCCTTTAAGTGGGGGTAGCCTGATGGGTAATGTAGTTTGTGAGGTGCGGTGGCTGAACGGAGCAAGTGAAATAAGCATGCGCAGCGGGCGAGTGTTATGGATTTACATCCTCCGTTGACTGACAGGAGCCGAAAAATGACTGTGTAATGTTGTCAGTGCCTGAATAAAGTGCCGTTCCAAGCAGAAAAACCAGACTTTTTCCTTCGCTTTCACTGGCGTGTTAGCCGCTTGTCACGAGCCTGGAATAGCACAGTACGGCGGTTTCCCTACTACGGTTCAGAGACCAGAGGCCGTACGGTAACACATGAAAGTGCATTTTGATGTGATGCGATGTGCACCGTAAACATGGCCACTTTTTGCCAAATAAACTTTGTTTCTAAATTATTTAGATATGTTTGCCTTGGTGACACATGACAAATGTGCAGAAATCATAGAAAAATAATAATTTTTTTTCTAAGTTGATGATGGATTTTGTGGCCCTCGCCACTAGCGACAAGGCAGAAAAAAAACGGTCGAAATGGTCAAATTTTGGTTGCATTTGGCGACGAGTTAGTCGCGATTTTATGCCCTGTTAGTTTTATTCTATCCCTGTGACCCTTCAAGGATAAAACGGGTATAGAAAATGGATGGATGGATGGATAGTTTTATTCTTACAGCCACGGAGGGGGAGTGGCCATCCACTGCCAGTGTTGGGAGTAATGTGTTACAAGGGTAATAACATTACAGAAATATATTACTTTTTACTGTAATGCAGTAACGTAGTGCATCACTATTAACATACCAGTAAAAATTACTCGTCACAATTCCAGTAACCCACATTCCAATGTTTTTCTCCAAATTTTTTCCCCCAAAAGATTACATCAAAACCGCGAGACATTCCAAATCCAGAAAACGACTTCCGGGTAAATATCTGCCGTCTGCCACGGTTGGTTTGTGGAAGTCAGAGGTTATGAATGCAGAGGAGTCGCCCTTTCCAAAATGGATATTTGCACACAATTTTCATTTTATCAGAGAAAAGGATAAAAATCTAATAGTCACGCAAATAAAGATGAACTATTGCAAATGACCACTGGATTGCCTGAAGTTATTGTGGAAGCAATGAAAACTGGATTTTCTGCACTGATTGACTCCACAGAAGCGCTACCAGCTGCTGTCTGACTGCTCACGTTCAGACTGCGCTGGGTCAGAGAAGAGCCTGCAGGGCTGATGCTGGATGCCTCGCTACCTGCTGCTGTCACCTCCACTGAGGACTTTTTTTTACCTTTGATGAGCCAATGCCGCAACTGATGAGCCCAGGTCAGTGGAAACTGAGATAACTTATTCATCTCAGTGCTGCACCAGCAATGCAAAGCTTGCACCTAGTTTCCAGTAATAATAATGATGATGATAATAATAATAATAATAATAATAATAATAATAATAATAATAATAAAAATTGCACTCCATGATACACCTTTGTGCACCAGTAGAAAGACTTCTGTCTTGGGAGCCCTGTGCTCGTCCCAAAACACAACCGTCTTGGCCACGAATGCTGTCAGGGCCTTCTCTTGATGCTCTTCAATTGATATTTCAGTCAAGAGGGAAGTAAAATCAACAAAACTACTTATGGTCCTATGTTGGAATTTTTGAGTTTTTTGAGCTGAAATGGCTGATGTAATCCTTGAAGTCTAATTCTTCAAGAACTTGTTTTAATGACTGAATAAAATAAAAGCTATGTCTGCCCTGTACATTTAAGGAGAATAAAAGAATAAAAGAATAAAAACGTGAATGAAAATAAAAATAAATTGTTTGTTCTGACATGTCATCGGCTATAGTGTTACATTGTTGTGGACTCATGCTCCTACATGACACACACACACACACACATAATTGCATTTGGGAAATATGGTCTTCACTTATTTTCTTTTTGGAAAAGTAACTTCAAAAGTAGCACAAAGGTAGTTTAATATTTTATTTTGAAGATAGTAATATTGTAATATAGGGCTGGGCAACAATTAAAATGTTTAATCGTGATTAATCGCTTGATTTCCCTGATTAATCACGATTAATCGCATTGTATATGGAAAATCAAATAATGAATTCAAAAGTAGTGTAAAGTGCACTTTTATTTAAATGTTCTGCTGCCATATGAACTAAAGTGCCATAACATTTGTTATTCAAACACTTTTAACATTAGCACTTGTCAATAACACATATTTAGTGTAAATCTCATCTTAAAAAACGTCAAATAAAATAAAGCTTATTGCCACTGCCAGGGCATTAATGTCATCCTGTTTTTTTTATGACAAATAAAAAAAGTCTACCAACAAAATCGTAAGCCACAATCATAACATTAAAAAAGGTCATTTCTGAGGTAACAGCAGAAACTTTTATTAGGGAGTTCAACTTGGCAGTTGTTACAAATAACCTTGTTTCTGTTGAATCCACCATCTGGGAGAACTTTAAAATGAAAATGTCCATGTTAAAGTTCTGTAACTTTATCAATCCATGTATCATTCATTTTTTCCATTTTCAATTGTCAATCAAAAATTAAAAAAAATTAAAAAGTGACATTTTATTTTGTTTTTTTATTTTTTAATCTAACACCCCCCCCCCCCCCCCACACACCCCCCCGAAAAAATGCTTGTTTTTTTTTTATATTTCAATTTAAGACTAGGATCAAAAATACAAAATGAAAAAACGGGCCACAGGACTGAATTTGTTTTTAATATTTAATTGTCCGGTTTGCGTGACCTGGAAATGGCTTTGTGCAGCAGTTCAGGTAGCATGGCGGCGCTCGAATCACATACTATAATATTTAGAATATTGTGGAAATCTGAATGAAAACTCAGCTCATATATAGATGAACCAAAGCGCTCTCCAGCTCTGCATCTGACATAAGTCTTTTTCTTCTCAGATTATGATGAGCACAGAATCTACTGATGCTCATTTCTGAGCATTGCGGGATACCGATCCATTATTGAATAAGTCCTTAATCAAACTACTTTATTGCCCCAAATATGGGACGATATTTTAATCTAGAAGACATATTTTCAAAAACGGGGGTCGTTTTATAATCGAGGAATAGACTTTCTGTTGTCATTACAAATCTGTGCCACTAGATGGAGCCGCACTAAAGTAACCAGCTAGAGAACAGCAGGACAGTGAACACATGGAGCAGATCTGATGATAAATGGAGGAACCACGCGATCATCTTGAGCAAAAGTTTTGTTGCAGTCCAGAATTTTTTTTTTCAGACAGAATTGTTAATATTGCTACCTGAATTGCTACCCGAACTGTAAAGTACACAGATTTTCCCGCTCTCCATGTCTGTTTTAGCTTTTTAGCATGTTCACCTGCCAATTCTCTTCCGGTTCCTCAGCAGCCAGTAACAGAATTTTCAAAACAAAAGCATGTGAGCAACGTACGTTAACGCGTGTTGATAAATTGAGTTAACGTGATAATAACACGTTAACTTGCCCAGCCCTAAATATAACTTATTCCTATCATACTTTTTGGAATTAACTTGCACAACACTGTCTACTGGTGGTGAGATACCCTGGAGGAACCTGATACAGTACCTATATCCTAAAGCTAACACATCAAAGTGTCCTAAGCACTGACAACGTATGTCCAACTCTGGAATTCCACCAAGATCGAAAAAGAACATTCTGGAGAAGTAGCCTACAGAGTAGGGTTTGGTTACAAGATGATAACTAAAACTCTACCTATCCTATAAGTTGGCAGGACAACAAACCCACCAAGGAAGATGATCAAAACTCACCAAAGACAAGTTTTATCAAAGAAGAAACAGAGACAGCAAAGGTGAACCTGAAGGAGCTGAAAAGCTCAGTAGAAGAGATCTTCAGTGTTAACAGATTCATTTTAAGTTTATACTCTCCACAAAGATGGTGTTTATGAAAGATTGGCCAGAAAGGGTCAAAGGACATCTTTGAGAAGTTGTCCGCATGTGGAAGAAGGTACGATTGTCAGAGGACACTCAAGCTGGACTTTATCATCACAAAAAATGACAGATGTGACACAAACCAAACAACTCTCATCTGAAAACGCTATTAAGTAGTGAAGCATGCTAGCAGCATCATCATCCTGTGGCGATGCTTCTCATTGGAACAGTCTGGGAGCTCTGTCATACCAAAAACAACTGCTCAAATTTCTTCCTGCTCCCTAAGCAGCCCTGCCCCCCTGAACAATTTCAGTAGCTGTGTAGCCACAATTTGATTGGCTGACGCTCGTGGCAAAGCGTGAAATGTTGAAAATTCCCCACCTTTTGACACAACCCACAATTCTGTATAGCAACGCTTGGCATCACCTGTTTCTGTGTGTGAATGGGTGAATGCTACGCTCATGGCAAAGTTCTACAGTCATATCTGTCAGATGCTGAAACTAGAAATAAAACAAAGGCTGCCTTCACAGATGGGTTTTCAGAAAGTTGCACTGGCTGATCCAGTACGTTTGGGTGTCAACCAGTGCCAGAAGAAAAGCAACCCAATGCTTTTTTTTTTTCTAAACAGCATTATTTTCACACAGGAACACCCCTGTGCACCAAAATACAAGAAGGCAACAGCATTGCACAAAAGCTAAAAAAATTCAAGGGCACTTTACCTACCAAGTTATCAGATAACCAGATATTTCTATCAGGAGATGATGAACACCAAAATCTTATAATAGAGTAAAACTCGTCTATAATTTGTCTGATTTACTTAGTCTGGCTGGAGATGAAGTATTTCCAGGTTTCCAGTGAAGTGGTGGTTAGTAGGAGGTGTGCATGTTCTCCCCATGCGTCAGCAGGCTGACGGTGATTATTCTGGGTCGGTTGTTTCTGTCTGACTCTGCGGCTGATTGGCAACCTGTCCAGGGTGTACTCTGTCTCATAGGTAACATGACCATAAAGCTACTGAAACCTGATGAGTTGTAACATTGAGTATACGGGAAGTGGAAAATGTCCTGCTCTTCTGGAAAAAATGTAGGGATGTTGTTAAAAACATATGTCATGAAGTCTTTGACTGCTTGGACAGATTCCTGCCCTTTTGGTAAACTTATATACAGCTGCATATTTCTTTTTATTAACCCCAGGACCAGAAATAACACAGATGAAAATAATGACAGTAAGATATCAGCCACAGAACCACTGTCCCATCTGGAACACTTGTATCCCTCGTTGGCAAAACGTCATGTTTTGGTGAAGAGATTTATTTTAAAGCTCACATGCATACAGTACTGTGCACAAGTCTTAGTCAACCCTTGTCTTGTTGTTTGACTTCCAAATTTACTTTCCAGTCTCTTTAAGATAAAAACAGAAAATACGGGACCCTGGCTCTCTTAAACTTAAATAAAATGGACTCATAATTAAGATGGTTGCAAACATCTGCATGAGATGGTCTCCTTAGAAATGAGCTGCATCTGTGTTTGCCTCTTAGAGGTCACACAAGGTGCTGACTAGACTGTAGAGTAGTTTTGTTCTGAACTCGGTGTGGATTTATTTTATTTTAGTTTATCAGAAATGGCTAATGAATGGACAACCGACTAATCAGTCAACCAGTTATCTGGTCTACCTCTGATATCACTGTATTTTCTGTTTGTATCTTAGCAAAGAAACTGAAAGTCAATACAATCTGATAATCTTCCTCTGGTGATCAAAATTAATGAATATGTAATGCAATAATCCTGGAGAAATTCCCTCCCTTCCACGTCACGCTCTCTGCTCTCTGCAGCTCATCCTTCTCGCAGCAGCTATCACAGATGCTGCTGTTTCTGCTGTAATAAATGCTGCAAACACCAGATGATTTGTCTACAGCAAACATTAGTAAATCACACTGCACAATTCACTTAACTTCTCTAATCCCTGTGCTCTGAAAGGGGATCTCTGATAAATGAATCTGCAACAACAAAAAAAAGTCACTGCATCCATCCCTTTGAGGAGCTAACGTATCTGTGCTTCTTTAGGAGAACCTGCAGTAGTTGCCTCCAAAAGATGTCTTCTACTCTTGTTTAACCCTCACTAGAGTTATGGTGCTTTAATTTGGTTGATAGATGAAGAAGAAGCTGCCAACGTGTGGCAGGATTAAACGAGCATCTGTGTGTGTGTTATCTCTTCTAGACTTACTGATTTGAGGTTGGACTCCATCTCTGTGAAATTCCACTCAGTCAGAGGCAGGCTTAAACTGAAGGGCTACACAGAGACATGAAAGAGAGAGGGGTATTGATTTGGATCAGTACTGAGCAATAAGACCATAGTGTTTGTATATGTTTCTGTCTGTATTCAGATCCACTGACATCCATAACAGCGCTGCTCCCAGCTTCCACGGCGCTCTGCTGGTGGCTCCTGAGCAGCAGCTGCTGCAGCTCCTCCAGGCTCAGGTCCACATTCTCCACGGTGTCAGAAACCTCCACTCTGCACACACAAACGCTCTTTAATATACAGACACAGCACCACTTCTTACCATCAGTCTGCAGTTTCTTTCAGGATGTACGCTCTTGAGCTCATACCTGTCGAGGGCCGGTCTTTTACTCCTCCTCTCCACCATCGAAGCCACGGAGCTCCTCCCCTCCAGAACAGACTGCACCATGGCAACGGGGAGTATAGGAGGCTCTGAGGAGCACACCTCACAGGTTGAAGTCAATCCTACGACCTCTCCTCCCGCCACGCTGCCTCCCTTCCCTCCTCCTCTCACTCCTGGACTGACAGGCTCTTCTTTGATTAGCATCATGCACTTCTCCCTGCCAGTGGAATCAAATATGTTGGATTAATGTGAAAGCAGAATAGATTTCACTTTATTGATCTCACGGGGATGACTCCCTCAGGGAAATTCAAAACATGTTTTGCACTCTCAAATGCTGCAATGAGTCTCCAGCCATGGGCAAGTTTTGGTAATGATGCTTTTTTTTTTTAATTTTTTTAAATAGACTCTACTACTTCAGTACTCTTAGACCATCCACGTTTGGGGTTGCTTCTCATCTCACAGATGCTTACAGTTCTACCCAAAAACACTGCCAAAGGAGAGTCCTCAAAGAGCAGCCTCTCATAACAAGGCAGGATTGATTTGATGATGCTCTGTGCATTTTCCAGCATGATGGAGCACCATGGTGGGAGGCAAAAGTGGCTCAGAAATCATGACACTGAAATGTTGGATCTGTGGTTAGAAAACACTCCAGACCTTCAAGAGCTCACCGAGAACCTGTGGTGAGTCCTCTAAGAGGACAACCTGAAAATGAGAAATTGTGATCAATGCAGGGCCCTAATACAGCTAGAATGGATCTCTGTCAGTCAGGATTTGGCCCAGAAACTGATATCCAGCATGCCAGATGCACTGAAGATGTTTTGAAGAAGACTTGAGACAACTGATATATTCATCAATAAAAAAGATGTCAAAAGCTCTAAAATGCATAAAAATGTTTTTCAGTATACAGTGGAAACATGAAAAACATGATCTAAGAGTACTTAAGCGGTCTGCAGATACCAAAACTTGCATCACCACCAAATGTTTGGCTCCAACTGTGAAGTTGATGATGGAGATACTGTTGATGTGCTTTACTGGCTTGCTCACCTGGTCTCGTCAGACTGCATCTGCAGGGCCATGCTGGCCTGAGACATGTCAGTGACGTCGGATATGATTGGTCCTCCTGTCAGCCCACTAGCAGAGCAAGGATCAGTGTCGTTGGAGGGCTGAGGAGGAAACAGAGAGGCCTGTGAAGCTTTTGCTCTCTGCTATCCCACATGTTTCGCTATTTGGTTTAAATTTGACTTTCTATTAGCAAAAAAGATGTTCAGTCATTAAAAAATAGCACATATGTTAACATCTAGCTCTGTGCCAGTTTTGGATGTGATTATTGCTATCGCATTTCCTCAAGAGAAGAAAGATCAGGACATTCTCAAAAAATGCTAAAATTGGGAATGACCTGATGCCTGAAATGAAGAGTTTCAGTGTCTTACTGTCTTGTTCGGGAGTTGGGGGTGAACAGAGTGGGAGAGTGACTGGTGGATAACATCAGCATTGGATGTGATGGGCCCACTGTATTGGTCTGAGGTGGTGAGGAAAGAGCTGACCCAAATGCAAAGGTGCTGATTTACCAGCTGATCTCACCCTCATGTTAATCTCATGACTTGCAGGTAGGAACGAGGACTGAGATGGTTGATGGAAGTGGCAGAATGACCTTGTTTTGAAAAGTGTCTGGGCTCACCCTCAGAGACAGGGTGAGGAGATCACTCTTCTGGGATGGCCTCAGAGCAGACTCATCATGCTTCGAAAGGACCCAGTTGAGGTGGTTTGGGTCTCTGGTCAGGATGCTCTTCAGATGCATACCAGGAGGTGTTTTCATTGCAACTGCTCTCTGTTTCTGCATTCATCTTGCACTCTATTGCAGAAAAACACCTTCCCAGAATGATGCTGCCATCACTACATTTGACGAAGTGGCTGATGTTAATGAGATGATGGTCAGTGCCTCATTTCCTTTCCTCAAAAACAATACTCGCCAAATAGCTATTTGTTTCATGAGATCATGAGATTTTGCTTCCCTTGGTTTGGAGGGTCTTAAGTATTTTTGGCAAACTCCTGGGAGGCTGTCAGGTTAGTTCAAGTGAGGAATGTTTGACCACTCTCGTATAAACCGGAGGAGTGGTGCATTGACCAGAACATTCAGTCTGGTTGGGCAACCATCTAGGAAGTCTGGTGGTGAAATCAAAATTCTTCCCCATTAGGATAATTGAGATATTTCTGCTTTGAATGCTGCAGAAATGTTTTCCTCCGCTGTGCCCTGGGAAACTGGTCATGCAGTTTTACAGGCAACACGTTTGATTGGCTTGGTTCTAACCCTGACATACACTGCCTGGCCAAAAAAAAAAAAAAAAAAACTCGCCACCTGGATTTAACTAAGCAAATAGGTACGAGGGTCCTATTGGATAATTACTGTATGGGTGATTATCTTTCAGCTGGCAACAAGTTATTTAACCCCAACTGGTGGGGTGTCTTTGACAACCATGTCAAAGACACATCCCGTGGTCGTGGAAAAGATGTTAGTCAGTTTGAGAGGGTCAAATCATTGGCATGCATCAAGCAGAGAAAACATCTAAGGAGATTACAGAAGCTACCAAAATTGTGTTAAGAACTGCCCAACACATTATTAAAAACTGGAAGGATAGTGGGGACCCATCGTCTTTGAGGAGGAAATGAGGTTGGAAAAAAATCCTCAATGATCGTGACCGGTGATTACTTAAATGTTTGGTGAGATCAAGTCTAAGAAAAAATTCAGTAGAACTCTATGTTCTACTGATGGTGAGGTTTAATAGTGAAAGTAAGAGCATTTCTACACACACAATGCAAAGGGAACTGAAGGGATTGGGACTGAACAGCTGTGTAGCCTTAAGAAAATCACTAATCAGTGAGGCTAACTGGAAAAAAAGGGCTTCAGTTTGCTAGCGAGCATAAAGATTGGACTCTGGAGCAATGGAAGAAGGTCATGTGGTCTGATGAGTCCAGATTGACCCTGTTCCAGAGTGATGGGAGCATCAAGGTAAGAAGAGAGGCAGATGAAGTGATGGACCCATCATGCCTAGTGCCTGTGAGGGCAGTGTTCTGATCTGGGGTTGCTGCAGTTGGTCAGGTCCAGGTTCAGCAACAGTATGAGCTCAAAGAATGAGGTCAGCTGACTACCTGAATATACTGAATGACCAGGTTATTCCATCTATGGATTTATTCTTCCCTGGTGGCACGAGCATATTCCAAGATGACAATGCCAGGATTCATCGGGCTCAAATTGTGAAAGACTGGTTCAGGGAGACATGAGACATCATTTTCACACATGGATTGGCCACCACAGAGTCCAGACCTGAACCCCATTGAGAATCTTTGGGATGTGCTGGTTAAGGCTTTGTGCAGCAGTTAGACTCTACAATCATCAATGAGGGATCTTGGTGAAAAATTAATGCAACACTGGATGGAAATAAATCTTGTGACATTGCAGAAGCTTATTGAAACAATGCCACAGCGAGTGCGTGCCATAATCAAAGCTAAAAGTGCGGTCCAATGAAATATTAAGTGTAAATGACCAATTAATGAAGATTAATTGATATTTATTTAATGCTAGGTTTAATATGAATACAGTAGTAGTGAGAAATAATTTAATAACTGATGGTCCATAAATAAGTACAGAAAACTAACACTCCTGTTTTTTTTAGTTTTCAGTTTGATCATTTCTGAGTTACTAGAGGAGCGTTTATATTGTCCCTCATTAATCAGTCCCTAAGTAACATAAATAACTGGAAGTTAAGTAAAGTGATTGTAGATTAACCCAGAAAAGCAAAAACAGCACATAACTAGTAGCAGCGTCTTTGTTACAAATGACTAAAGCATTAATTACACTTTTTCAGCGACTGAGTAATGATACTTCGGTGTATCTCTTTAAGAATAATAAGGCGTCATAATGAGCAGTTTATAAGTAATGAACAGTTACTTCATTATTACTAGTCTGTAAGTTATTCCTTCGTCATTAGGTGATGATTAATTAACAACTAGTTCCTGTTTGTGACTTTTTCCACACAATTAACTAATGATGATTTATTTCATAAAATTTGATCAGCAATTCCTAACTATGTTAAAATGACTGCTGCTGATAATAATATAATTATTATTATTATTATAATTTTTAATTATATTATTTTTTGGTCTACTCTAAGATGTCTGTACTTGCTGTTCTTTGCTCTTTGGCCACAAAACTCGCCTTTCAATCAGCTTCTAGTTTAGTTTTATAACCTGTGCAGGGCCATAAACAGCTCATACTACATGATAAACGACACTGCTGCCCTCTAGTGGTCGACTGACAACCGGTCTGCTGGCAGCAGGGTGCTCAAGGACATTCAAGACTAGATCATACTGTATTTTTACAGTAGATGTAGATGTATATCACGTTTCTAGATTCAAATGCAACAGATCGACTGGCCTCCCAGCATGACTCAGAACTTGGAAAGGCCAGCCAGCGATTTCAAAGTCAAGCCTCGCTGCATGTGGCTGCCAGCACCTTTTCATTCTGAGTGTGGAAGGTCAGCAGATCAGTAGTTTACTAATTATAGTTCCCAGCACAATGTGTCACTGAGAAAGATAACTGAGGTTTCAGTTTTTGGAAACCATAAACATTTTTACTAATCTATAAAGCCAAAACAATTCCTCATTGAACTTTTGGGTTTTTTTTTTTTTTTTTTATGTACAATTTGCACATTTACTCACTGACTGGATGTAGAAGGACTCATGTATGGGCTCCATCTGGTGATTATGGCTGAATTTGGAGGCAGGAGGGTTGGGAGAACCATCGTCCAACATCAGGGGTCTGTTGGGGGAAACGTGTTTCAGACAGGTGGTCTAGAGTCAGTGACAGAGAGACAACCTCATCCGACTGATTAATAAACGGAAAATACACATAGGTGTGTTACTGTTCTTTTATTTTTTTTTACTCCACATAGCTGCTGTTATATCACTGAGACACGTTGAATTTGACTCTCATGAAAAGGGCCCCTACACGTTCTGTCATGAGATCAGGGCAGAACCAAAAACACCCTGAAAGGTGAATAGAAAAATCTACATTTCTTTCTGGTGGTTTTAGGGTAGTTTAGACCTAGATTATGGAATTATAATGTTTACCTCTTCTCTTATAGGAAAGGTGAGAAACACATTTGTTTTGTTGCCAGGAGAAAACCTAGCAGTACTTTTTCCTCAAAAACAAACAAACAAAAAAAAAAATTTGCCCATTTTATATGAAAAAATCTTGGCAGTGAAACCAAAAGAGGAGGGACTACAGTGCTTGGCATCACTGGATGATGGAGTATTGGTCACGTTAATCTGAAGGAGAGTCTGTATTGTCTACTGAGAGATTTTACCCTTGTTAGCTGTCAGCACCTGTCAGAGCAGAGATAATAGTTCACATATTGATTTGAGACAGGTTTTACATCACATGCCCTTCCTGACAGGACCCTCCGTATTTACTATCAGTGGCCGGAGCGACGGGCAGACTCAGCAATGCTCTCTTTACCTCAGTTTGACTGGACTGTCTGACAACGCTTGTACTAAAGCAGACTGAGTGATAACTATTTACACATCTGAAAGTGAATCATCACGGTCACATTGCTTTGGTGAACATGTTAGAATTTTCTGCTGACAGATTTTTTTTTTTTTTTTTTTTAAGATAGATCTTCCAGCGAACAAATAGGAGATGAGGGAGCTATTGAAATTATGACAAAAAAGACACAAAAAAAATCAACATACAGGAACCGCAAGAAAAGAGCCAAATAAATAAACACCTGCGGATCATGTGGGAAAAGCACTCCTGATCCAGAAATACACATTTATTTGGGATTTGTGTGTTCCAGTGTGCTTCTGCTTTCTCATGTTGGCCTTGTTCGCTCTCAGCACCAGAGCTGAGCCAGCATTTTACACACACACTGGCTGTGTCAGGGTCATGCACTGCTCTGCCTTCGCTCTGTGTGTGCGCGTGTGTGTGTGACTGACTGATTCAGCACTTGTGGCCATTCACAGTGCTTGTTGAGTTAGATTGTTCAGTTTGTCAGCTGAGCCAGCCCTTCCCTCTGCCCCACTGTGGCCCTGTTTGTCTCACTTTTGTTAATTGCTCCACCGCGTGTGAGTGTGTGTGTGCGTGTGTGTGTGTGTGCACTCACAGCTTTCTTTCTTTTAAGGCCCACAGTGCTGGGTGTGTTGGACTGCATCTGGCTGAAGAGAAACTGAATCAGCTGGTAAAGAGAAAACACACCATGAATCAGCATCCTCGCTGTCACATGTTACAAAAGTTTTTTTTTTCTTTTTTTGGAACATGTTCGACATATAAAAGCCCAAAGTAATCTCCAAATCGATCAATTATGAGTACTTTGATTACTTTTTGGCTGCAACACGAATAAACAACTGGAATGAAAAGACAACATTTTTTATTCTCTTTTTTTTTTTAATCCTCCATGATGAATCATCATATGAGCATCACAGTTCCAGGAAATACATCTGACAGATTGTTTTCAGTTTATTCAGTAACTCAGACGTTCATCAATCAGTCTAGAGAGCTGGCTAATATCGGTTCAATAGTGGCCTTTAGAAGTTAGACTGAGATAAATTATTATGTATCATACTATCATAACTGCATCAGGAAAGTTTGTAAAACTACTCTGATGTTCAGGAAAAGTCGATCATTTACATTTTTTTGGTTCTACATTTGGATCTCGTGTTAATTCCAATATACAAAGACCAAGTTCATGTGATCAGTTCTCATGTCTATACTTGACACGTATCATTGTGGGTTTATTTTATCAAGGTGACTAACAGCCTTCAAAAAAGGTCTGTTTCGGTATTCAGTTCCTGGTTCAATTATATTTTTTCAAATTCTCAGATCTCTCTTTTTTTAATTCTACACCAAAAATGATGAGACGTACTGATCAGTCTGACCTACGACACGTTTCCACTGTGTGATGGTCCATCTCAGATGCCTCCTAGTCTGAAGAGGTCTCAAAATGAAGTTTGAAGTGTCCCTCCATATCATAGTTCTCGACAAAGTTATCCCATTTGAGGGATTGGAGATTATGGGTGTCAATCATCCTGCCTCCTTACACTGACATCTCTCAAGAGTCCTTAAATGTTTTAATGATATCGTGCACTGTAGGATGAGAAATAAGCAAACACCATCTGAGGAACACTTCCTTTGAGGAATGCCGTTCTTAAACATTTCGGTGATTTTTTCTCTAGCATTTTTTGGTAAAGTCGAGACCCCCTGCCCAACTGTGTTACTCTGAAACTCAGCCTTTCATGGATGCTGCTTTTGGAGCACGATGCAATGGAAAAATTATGAAACTCTGTCTTTAAAGAAATAAAGTAAATATGGGAAACCGCTGCACTGTTTATCTATTTATTTGCATTTTCTAGATGGCCCCATTTTTCTCCTATTTGTGGTTGTACATTTATTGCTAATAAATATAAACGTATTAGAATAGTATATGTACTCCAACTCCAAGAAGGGTTCAATTTTAACTCTGAAAACTAAATGGAAAGCACCTCCACAGAAAAGGATGTTGTGGAGAGAACAGATGCTCTTTCTACGATCTTATTGTGTGTTAGGAGCATCACTCACAACAGTGGAAGTACAGTATCACACGGCACAGCCATCGAAATGTACGCAGGAATATTCCTTTAGTGCTCAGTTCCCTATGCTCTGGGTCTCTGTAAAGCGTATTGCAATAGACCCCATACAAATAAAATTGAACTGAAATGAATTGAATTAAAGTAGCGGCATGTGCAACACTGTGCACACTGAAGAGGATCTACAAACATACTTTACACACCACACTTAGGGATGCACGATAACTGTTTTTTTTAAAACCGATACCGACAACTTTCAGCTCTTAAAGGCCAATACCGATAACCGATAACACACATATATACCTAAGATCATTACATCAATACTATGAACAAAATCAAAAATAGTTTTGACTTTTTATATGAACAGATATTTTTTTTCCAATGAAAAACTATTGGCAAGCCTCTCAAACATTTTTGTAAAGCTATCAAACAAACCTATTTGATATCTCACATCAACTTAAATAAGGTGCATTACTGAATGATATAAAAAATAAAGGCTCCTTGAACTGATGGAAATACATGCATCAAAATTATAAACTGAAAAAGATTAACATTTAAAGGATTTTGGCTTGTGGTTCCATTTAAATTAATACCTTTAATTAAAGTAAATGAGGTTCAGTAGTTTTTATTTTTTAATCTCATGGAAGCTTTAGATGAGAGGAATGAGGGAGAGGAGAGTAAGGGGAGGAGAGGCTGGTGCTGGCTTGCGCACGTTAGCATTAGCTTCCGTTAGCTCACGTTAGCGCGATTTCAAAACTCCATGGAAGCGATTGTTATGTTGCAGGTGGCCGAAAGGGTTTTACGTATTAAAGCTTGTGCTTGTGCTTCCCTCCTCGTAGAATTCGCTCGGAGGATTCGTCACAAATAACCACCAAACTATCTTCTTCTGAAACTTTAATTAAGTTCCACGCCGCCATGTTTGTTGTGATCAGTACGCTGTGCTCCAGGCTGCATTCAAGGTGTAACGTAAATTCCAAAGTTCCCTCGTTTGCTCGTCGTTATTTCAGCCTTTTCTATTTTTTCTTTTTTTTATGTGTAACTTGTGGGAGAATACTGCGAATATCAATTCAAGTCAGCAACTACCAAAATTATGACTGAATTAACGAGTTGTTTTCTGGCATGAGGGGGTATTCTTGATTTTCCTTATTGAGTAATCGTTTTTCTGATTATGCCGACGTTACTTGAACATAACATTCACTGCCGGTCATTCAAGGCTCAGAGGGAGCGAGGCACTGCCGTATTGACAAAAATATATATGTTATCGGGGCTATTCGTCGTGATATCGGACTTATCGGGATGAGGCCATAATTTCCTGTTATCGGCCCGATAGATATCGGTCCGATAGTTATCGCGCACCCCTAACCACACTACACAAGTGATACTCAAATGTCAAGGCACAAACTGCAGAATAAGGTTTTCAGCATGGGTAATGTGCAAGATCACGATGCACTTTTTAGTTAGCTTGACCATCTATGGCACATCATGCAAACAGACGTGGACCGACCTTGTTCATGACTTTCTGTTGCTGTGTGTGGTTCTGTCTCAAGGGAGACCACCTCTCTCCACAGCACCTCATTCTGCCTGCAAACAGGAGGACAACACAGAACAGTGTTTAACAGGGACCTGGGCTGGTTGTTTTAATGACCATGTGATTGAAAGCTTAAACTGAGCATAACTTCATTCACAAGAATTAACCTAAAAAACACTTCAGCAGCATGGATTAGACTGTCTACCTTGCCAGCTAATCATCTGTCATCTGTCAGTGGATCAATACCCGGCATCTGGAGCTGCAATATTGGGCTTTAACAAACAACTATATTTTTTTCTGCCTTATTGAACACACCCATCAAACACTCACAGTGCTGGAGGAAAAAGTATTCATCAACAACAGAAGAACTTGAATTCATTGTTTGTTACTGGCTTAAGCACATTGGGTTTGTCTATTATTGTGACCTAGATGAAGATCAGATCACATTTATTGCAAATTAAATGTAAAAAGACAGGTAGCCTAATGACTAAAATGGTTCACATTACTTTTCTTGCCACTGCAGCATAGAAAATTCAAAACTGAAGTTAATAGACTGGCAGCATGGTTGTGCCTAAATGTCGATTCCCGGTTCAGCTATTCAGATAGTATAGGATATAGGATATAGGATATAGGGTAGGATATAGGAAAGGATAGGATAGGATAGGATAGGATAGGATAGGATAGGATAGGATAGGATAGGATAGGACAGGACAGGCTATAGGATAGATAGGATAGGATAGGATATAGGATATAGGATAGGATGGGATATAGGATATAGGATATAGGATATGATAGGAAAGGATAGGATATAGGATATAGGATAGGATATAGGATATAGGATAGGATATAGGATAGGATAGGATAGGATAGATAGATAGATAGAATAGGATAGGACAGGACAGGCTATAGGATAGATAGGATAGGATAGGATAGGATATAGGATATAGGATATAGGATAGGATATAGGATAGGATAGGATAGGATATAGGATAGGATAGGATATAGGATATAGGATATAGGATATAGGATATAGGATATAGGATAGGATATAGGATAGGATAAGATGTAGGATAGTATTGTGGACAAAACTCCACCTTATGTTTTTGTTGTTTTTTTTTTTTTGTTTTGTTTTGTTTTGTTTTGGTTTTGCAACTGAAATTTCCCTTGAGTACATTAATAAGGCTCAGTACATTCAAAACAGATTTCAAAGAGTCACCAAAGAAAAATTATATTTACAATTTGAATTTATATAGTGCCTGTCCATTCTTATATTTAATTTTAATATTTTTTGAATAACAGAATGGTAGATGAATACTTCTACGCATGGCTATGTGAAAAACACCCCTAAAGTGCTTTGTAGAGCCCAGATAAGGTTGAAATGGCACCATGTGGGTATCTGTTTCCCATTTTACCATCAATAAATAGGTCTAGGGCAGCACGGTGGCTTGGTGGTCAGCACTGTTGCCTCACAGCAAGAAGGTTCCTGGTTCGACCCTCAGCAGGGGCCTTTCTGTGTGGAGTTTGGATGTTCTCCCCGATGCTTGCGTGAGTTTCCTCCAAGTACTCCAGCTTCCTCCCACAGTCCAAAGACATGCATGTTAGATTAATTGGTGGCTGTAAATTGCCCGTAGGAGTGATTGTGAGTGTGCGTGGTTGTTTGTCTACATGTGGCCCTGTGATGGACTGGCGACCTGTCCAGGGTGTACCCCTGCCTCTCACCTGAAGAGAGCTGGGATAGACTCCAGCAGATTTGCGTGACCCTGCAGGGATTAAGCAGGCATAGATAATGGGTGGATGGATGGATGGATAAATATGTCTAATATTTAATTATTGTCATAAATATTTCATCTAATCATGCATAAATATAGGTAGCTCTCAGGCTTCACTTCTCCCCAAATATTACCAATGTCTTTATCATTTTACTAAACAGGATGATGAAAAACAGAGAAACTGAACGTCCTCCCATGGTTCCAAAATTTCCATCCATCCATCCAACATCCAAACCTGTTATAATCCTATCGAGGGTCACAGGAATCTGTTGGAGCCTGTCCCTGCTCTCTTCAGGCGAGAGGCAGGGGTACACCTTGGACAGATTGCGAGTCCGAAGTTTTCATCTGTCCTTACTGAAATTTAGTTCCCTATGTTGAACACAAGGGGGTGTAATCCATCTATCAATCAATTATGGGCAGGAGACATACAAATCTGGAAACGATGCATAAAAGGGGTGAAGGGTCCAGTTTTTGTGGTGGCCATAAAGCAACAAAGAAACACTCTTCTGGTCCTCTGCATCCTGATTCAGAGATTTATGCATTTTTAATCAGGATCATGAAACAAAAGGTCTGTGTGGGTGTACATCTGCATATGTGCACATGTGCTAACCTTTTTTAAATATGCTATTGATTGTGATATTGGTGTGTAAGTGGTCATGTCAGTCAGGTGAGCAGGTGAACATTCTCTCCTCACATTAGCAAACAATACAGAGCACATTGCAGCTGCACCACACAATAGACACACAGCAGCTATTTTCAGCAACAACAGCCTCCAGAGAAAAAGTCCATTCAACCACGGGGGGATTTGTTCCAACTTAACAACACACTGCTCTGTAACTGTTCTGCCTTTATGCCTCACAAAATCTGGTGAAGAAGAGGTCAGGGCTACGATGCTCCGCTTCAAAACACCAGGAAACCAAAAATCATCATAAACAGCGGTCAGACCTTAAATAAAATCAAACTGGAATAGATAAATTGGAAGCTCTTGTTGTGAGAAATCATATCTTTTATAGCACAAAATGGGAGGTGAACTATAAAAAGATTCAATTTGTATTACAAAGAAACCTCCTGTTGTCTCTTTGAACACAGCTCCGCACACACACGGGAGACTAAAATGTTGAAAAACCTGCTCATATAACAGCAAGACACCAACCAGCAGTCCTGAAAATGACATGGACCGACGTTTTCTGTGTCATTTCATGAAGGGCAATTTCATCCAGCTGCTCTATAAGATGCCTCATGACTGCTATCTGATCAAACTTGAAATGGACACGCGGCTCCTATGAGGTTCCATTTTATTCTCTTTCTTTTCCTTCTTCGTTAGTCCAGTTTCATTTCAAACCAAGAAATGACTACATACTGTCATTTTTAAGGTTCAGATAAACATTCGACTGCAACCCTAGATTGTGTGCCTTGCTGAGGGACAGCCTGATTCTCTAATTCTGTTAACTTGAAACTTGAAAGACAACATGTCACTGAGAACAACTAAAATCATTTGGATTATTCTTTTTTTTTTAACAACTGTCTACATATATGTATTGATGGTTAGTGCCACAATCTTGCAAAACCTGGACCTATACACAATTTAATCCTGCAGCAGATGTTTTCTTCTGTGTGAGTGTGAGTGATAGTGAGTTTGTCCTTCAGCAGTCCTCTGACAGTCAAATCTAACATGCTTTTTTAACTTCTAAAACCTTGATTCTGTCAGAGATGACTTAAATCACCGACGGTGGAGTACAGGACAGATAAAGACCCTAAACAAGAAGACATAAGACAGACAGTGGTGATGTGGTGTGTGTGGTATGTGTGGTGTACTTTATGTGAGCTTGTGTGGTGCATATAGATGAATGTGTGGTGGATAATCATTTGGATAATTCTAAGCACAAATTCTGTGAATTGAAAGTTTAAAATGTAGATAAAATGGTTTCTATAACACTAACATCAAGTATGGTTACTAATCAGCTAAAATGCAGCGATATACTGCTACAAGAACACGCAGAGTCCCTTTACTCACTGCTTCATGTCCTGCATCTGACACTCCATGTTGTCCTGTTGTGTCCTCAGAAGCTGGACCTCATACAGCAGTTTACTGAGGTCCTCCTGGCGAACTTTGGTCTCCTCACTCTTCACTATGGACACCTGCGCACACAAACAGCAGCCTGAGTAGCGCACACAAACATGTTGGGGCTATTTCGTTGAATGGAGATGGTTCGTTCCCAGAGGTGGAACCCAGCAAGACTTTCCATGAGCTCCTGATTGTTCCGATTTGCTTTTTAAGGTTTTGTGTCCTGGAGTACCAAGTGTCACGTGTCAACATGGTTGCACCCTTCTTTATCTCCCTCTCTACCTGTTTTCGGTCACTGTCGGCTTTCGTTTTCATCCATTGACCAGTACTCGGTTGCGTTTTGGTGAAAAACTTTGGTCAGGATGTGGATAACATCCTTGACAGTAATAAAACAGATTCCCTCGTCTCCTATAACATCCAGCACATGTTATCAATCTTATTCTGGATGAACAAGTGACAACTTGTGCTTCATCTTGAAATGATGAATATGATACAAAAGAAACCACTAAAATGTCTGTTTCACTATTTACCCAGAGTGCAGGCCAACAACCTGCCTGGTTCTGTCACTGATCTTGAGTTCTGCTGTTCAGAGGCTCAGTTAGGTAAGTCTTTCTTCACAGCATCTTCATTGCTTTGCCTTCATTTAATGCTCCGTGTTCTCTTTCAACTTTGGTTGTATTTTATTTTGTTATGGATATAGTTTTGCACCTCAGTTGACTTGACTTCCTGTTTGAATTTGCAGCCCTCGTAACCCTTGAGCAAGCAAAGAGTGTTTTTCTCAGCTGAGGTTAGTTATTAAGGTTCTTGGTTGGTTTTCAGAAACTCAAGAACTTTCACCAGCTTCAGCTTTCAACATTTTTTCATATACATTTAGTATCTTCTCAGTGCAGGTCCATACCTTCCTCTTGATGTGCTCCAGCATGTGTTCATGTCCCTGGAGGAAGTAGAGATGCTGAAACTCTGTGTCATCTCTCTCAGGCTTGACCAAACCGCTCTGCTCAATGTTCACCACCTTACGGAAACCATCTACAAGAATGCACACAGGAGACAGAAATACTTATACGTCTAGAATTAAAACAAAAACTTGAAATGAGGAGAGGAAAAAAAGGCGCGGACTTACACATGTTGAGCTGTCGAACGAAGCTGGCCATATTATTGTGTTTGAAATACTTTGGCAGAACCTCCTTGGCAAAGCGTCCTTGGTCAAACACATGAAAACTAGTCCCAGTCTGAAGAAGAGACCACAGTCAGGTATGTAGAGTTAATAATTAGTGCCTGAAACAGCATAAATGTTCTTTGCAGAACTGAGTTAACAGTTAAAATGATTAAAACAGTTAAATGAAGGAACTTTGATTTTTTATTTTTCTATAGTAAAGCTCTTTCTCTGTGTTTCGTCAGTTTCTTGTTCCGTTCTCTCGTCTGCTTCACTCATGTGCAGGAGAAGCGTCTCCATGACCCAGCTCAAGGTCATTCTCTAAGGTTTCAATCAAGGCAACTGGACTTCCTTGTTCCTCTGTTCTTTTTCTTTTTTCTTTGATCTTCTTGGTTATTTACACCTGCACAGGCTTTCTGTAAATGCACTGAGGAGATTGATGACTGGATGTGCCTTAACTTCCCTGAACAAAAAAAAAACTGAGGTGATTGTTTTTGGAGCCAAAGAGAAATGACTGCAGGTCTCCCCAGAGCTTGAATCTATAGATCTAAAAACCACCAATCAGGCCAGAAATCTGGGTGTAGAGGTGGACTCAGATCTAAACTTTGAAAAACACATTAATGCGATCACTAAATCAGCCTACTATCACCTGAAGAACATCTCGAGGATAAAAGATCTGATGTCTCAGCAAAATCTGGAAAAACTAGCTTGATTATTGTAACAGCATTTTTACTGGGTTATCTAAAAAAATTCAGTTAGACAGCTGCAGCTCATTCAAAACTCTGCTGCCTGAGTTCTCACTAAGATCAGAAGAATGGACCACATCAGTCCAGTTCTGAGGTCCTGACACTGGCTGCCTGTCTGTCAAAAGATAGACTTTAAAGTTCTGCTGCTGGTCTATAAAGCTCTGAATGGTTCGGGACCAGAATACATCAGTGACCTCCTGACCCAGTATGAACCCACCAGACCCCTCAGGTCATCTGGATCCGATTTAATTATCAGTCCCCAGAGTCAGAACCAGACATGGAGAAGCTGCGTTCAGTTTCTATGCTCCACATGTCTGGAACAAACTCCCAGAAAGCCTCAGATCAGCGGAAACACTCAGTTTATTTAAATCCAGGTTGAAGACTCACCTGTTCTCAACTGCCTTTATATAAGATTTTATTCAGGAGCTCAAATGTGCACAGCCTTTTAAAAACTCTGTTTTCTTTGTTTTTATGCTTTTATTCTTTTACTTTTTAATGCTTTCTTTTTCTGCAATGCTTTTTAATGCAAGGCAAGTTTATTTGTGCTATACAAAAAAACTTGCCTTGCCTATTCAAGAACCAAGAAAAGGATGACTAACTGCCTTGATTCAAGCCTCTGAGAATTATTTTATTTGTATTTATCTTTGTTCCTGCACCATTCCTAAAAAAAAAAAACCTTGCCGTGCCAAATCAATCATGCAGATCACACTGCTGTGGCGATGCTGAACAGGGAACAGCTGACAAAGATGTTGGCTATGGATCAGTGAAAAAGACAATAACATGGCCACAATCATTGATTTACAGGTCCTGACTTTATTCAGAGGTATTTTGTGATAACATTTGCCCCTCTTAGATTTCACCAAACTCAAGTAACTTTGCCTGAATTGGAATAGAAAATAAAAGAAAAGAATAGGTAGACTTTGTGGTCACTGCATGCTGGATTACAACAGAGTTGCATGGTCTGCCATCTACAGGGCATCATTGGATAAAACGTCAACATAAGACCAGAACGCACAACATTACAAAAAAATACAGCACACAGCATGAAATACAGCACAAATAATATATCAAGTCTACATAGAAATAACCATTTCTTGGTGTAAAGAAAAAAATTGTGCCATAAATATCAACGGTAATGTTCAACACAGTTACTCTAAGCACACCTCAACATTTTTTTTTTTTTTAAGATTTTCAGCTCTAGTGGCCTTTAATTATGGTGAGAGAGAGAAAGTGGGGAAGACATGCAGTGAAAGCTTGCAGGCTGGCCGTTGAGGCTGTAACCGCTGCAGGGGGACTGGATCTTCTGTACATGGGCTCAAAGCTGCTTCAACCACAGAGCTACCCAGCAGCCCCGTTACAGAGCGCTACGGTACGAGATCTGCACATGTGACTGTATGATGCTTTGAGAAATGGCAGCCTAAAACACCCTACACTTATATTAAATATGAGCTGGGATCACTCTGAAATTTAAGAGAATCAAAGGAGACTTTTTTTTTATTACCTTGCGCTCACTTGATTGATAAAGTAACAGCTGATGCTGCACTTTTAAAGTATTCCTCAGATCACTGGACTACATAAGCTTGTGTGTTTGCTTCCTTTTTAAAGGATAACAGAGAAGCTGTTTTCTCCTATAGTGTTATTAAAACTGATTCAGACAATCTTTCATTCATTTCATTTCATTCATTTCATTTCATTTTCTTCATGAAGAATAAAACATCTAATATTAACAGTAAGATGTGCCACAATTTCTAAAAACTGAAAGGGGGACTTAATTTATTAATGTTATACTTTCCCTTCATGACAAGAGCTTAAAACAAAATTCCATAAGAAAATAAAAAAAAAAAACCTTTTTTAGGCTAATGCAGCCATTCCCAAACTTCAGAACACCATGGCCAAATTTTGAAATGTGAAAAATGTCCACGGCCCATGGAAACCTTTAAACGCCACTTTGATCAACATGCAAGACTAAAAGCTATATTCCAATATATATTCCAATATAATCCAATTGTTTTTTTATTTCTAATTATTTTTTTAAATCATGTAATAAATATTGAACAGTAATTAAAAACATATTTTAAAAAATAACCTTTCACAGCCCACCTGCAGTACCTCTAACGGCCCACCAGGGGGCCGCGGCCCACACTTTGGGAATCACTGGGCTAATGTATAGAATGTCACTAAACATTTACTGCTTCTGCTTACCCTTATTTTATATGAACTGGATTAGATTAGATTTTATCCATCCATCCATCCATCCATTAACTCCCGCTTGGGGAGATTAGATTTTATATATATATATATATATATATATATATATATATATATATTTGTATATAACAATTTTATATAGTAACATGAATTTCAGATATCTAAATCTAAATCTAAAACATGAAAATACACACAGGTCCCACAGTCAGACGTTCATAAAAGTTTTCTGCATTTCCACCAAACGTTCATATTCTCTCTATATTTTCTAAACTGTCTCTCTTAAGTCAATTTTTTTTTAAACCTGCTGCTCTGAGATCTTCAGTCAGCTACAAATATATTTAATTAACAGTTATTCATGAATGTCTCTGTGTATTTGATCTTATTTTCATCAGCCTGCATCAAATTTTACAAATTGCAATCATCATCATATGAAGTCCATTTAGGCTATAATTATAAATTATAAAGGTGACGAGTTTAAGAGGGCGGATATTTTACTGGCGTCAGACATTTGTCTATATTTAGTTTTTACTCTTCAGTATTATTCAAGCTGTTGAGATGATTAGCTGAGTTTACAAATGTGATCACAATAAAGTCAGAGATGAGAGCCATAGTCTATCCATCTGAAGTTTAAAGGAATGTTTCTTTGTTGCTTTTACATTTAGAATCCAAATTCTACGTATACTTCATTAAAAACTTTTTTTTTTTCACTGAAGAACAATTACGAATGAATTTAAATGAGGTCGCCCTTACTTTACTGACCAGTAGGTGGCAGCAACACGAACATTTCCAGTTTAATATTCTCAAAGGTGTTTGAGCAAAAATAAATGTGGAATGATGAAGAAGATTTTCAGCACACAGTTTTTGGAGGCTTTCTAAAGAGGCCGTCACAGTCTACACAGCAGATGAGCTACTGTGTAGACTGCTTTATTTCCCTCCTACCAGCAGATAATCAGAGCTAATCAGAAACGCGGGTGATTTCAACAAAAACCACCTTTCAAGCTGTATTTATCGCTGCCACCTGCATTGTTCAGAATATTAAATATTAATATTAAAGTGTATTTCTATATTCAGAGTCTTATGTTGGGATACTTCTGTACCTCTGACCTCATAAAACTAAAACCCAGTGTAGTCAAAGCTATCTAACTTTAGTTTGATTGATATCAGCCTCAATCAGCTTCTTTTGTTGTTAGTGAGAACTTCATTTTGTAAATGGTCTCTTTAAGTGTAGCCCTCCACAGTTTGTTTGAAGCCCTTGTGCTGATTTGCTTTGTTCTCATCTGTTCAAAGGATACTGTTCCAGGAAGCCTTGTGGTTTGTTCAGATTAAACTGACAGCCCTTCTTTTTTTACTTTTACTCTCATGAACTTTCATGACATAATAGCATAATCTAATATTGTAATAAATCAGATGTTGTTGTAGTTAGCTAATTTTAAGATCTAAGGCCTATTGCATGAAAGTAGAATGTGATTCTTAGTTATTCTGAAACAGTTACGGGCTTTTGGAGTTCTGCTGGGTCCAAAGCTACATTAGAGGTACCCAAGATTAACATTAGATCTCTCAAAGGTTTGAATCTGGGCAAATGGCCTTAGTTATTTTTATTCTTAAAACCTGAGGGTTGAATACATCGGATACTGCAAACAAAATAATCAGGTAATCACAAATGTAGAGATCCAGGAGCAATTAGTGAAAAACTCATCAGACAGGGAGCTCACCCAACTGCAGAAAGACGTTTTAGTCAACGGATTCAACTTTGCCATATCTCCACGACAACTACCAGTGGTGGACCGAATCACTCGCCACTGAGCCGACAATATACCAACACCAACTTAGTTAATGCTGCAGCAGAAGAAACTGAGGATGAAGGTAACAGCAGCAAAAACTCCTCCATCCAACTTGACACTCTGGCAAAGAAAGGCAGTTACCTTCCACAGCAGAGATGGAAACATTACCATTACCAGGGGAAGATGCACATTAGTATTCAAACCAGTAGATTACCGGGATAAAGCAAGAGGGATCCAAGAACTATAAGAGTAAGGTCACAAACTACCTACAAAAGCTGGAAAAGGAAAAAGTAACTGATCAAGCCTTTTACCACAAACCTTACCCAGGGGAGGCCTCTCCCTAAGCTACACAGGGAAGGAACGCCACTCAGACCCATCATCAGCAGCATCAACTTAGCTCCTCTGGTTGGAGCCCCTCCACATTACATGCAGAGCTCCATGGACTTTGTCAATAAAAGCCAAGGCCTGAGGATGGCTCCAGGTGAAACTATTTTACTTTGCTTTTACCTGCATAACTACACCTGTAGCACTGAAACGACGAGAGCATGATGGAACTTTAAAAGACAGGATCAGATTTACATCAGATCCGTACCCTGCTGGACCTCTGACCCACCACTGCCTACTTCAAGTACAAGGACCAGCTTTACAGATAGAAACATGGATCTGCAATTGCTTCTCTGGTAGTCACCCGTTGTTGTTAATATCTTTAGGGAGGAAGTGGGAAGCAGAGCACTGAACTCCTACAAGGGAACAGCACTAAGCCATTGGTTCAGACAAGTGGATGACACCTGGCTCCAAATCCAAAACAGAGCAACTCAGTGGACAGAGACGTCAAGTTCACAAGAGAGGACGCAGAAAATAACCAGCAACCACTTAAAAAAAAGGATTTTTTTTATTGACAAGAAAGTGGGGCAGACATGCAGCAAAAGATTGCAGGGCAGGAGTTAAACCAGTCACTGCCAGAGGACTTCCTTCCTGTGGAGCCACTTTTTAACTGCGTTGTGCATTTAAAGGAGGAGGTTTACTGAAAACCCTTTTAGATTCTCGCTACTTACTGGAACACAAACTGTCCGTCATCATGACTTTACACCAGGGGTCCCCGACCCCCAGTCTCTGGCCCGGTACCGGTCCGTGGGTCATTTGGTACCGGGCCGCAGAGAAAAAGTAAATAACTTCCATTATTACCGTTTGATTTCTGATGATGTTTTATTTTGAAAAATGACCAGGTTCTTTACATTCCATCTATCTATGACTTACTCTTGACGCATGACAAGACTTCAGGACCCGTGTCTCAGTCACGTGACAAAATGAGTAAAAAACCAGTGTCTTCAGAAAATGTCTTCGCACGAGAGGATGTTACCGATGTTCTGTTGTTATAAAGCTTCTAATAAAGCTGCACGTGTATGCACAGCAGATTTACATTTATTATAATATTTAGAACATACCATAGATTTTATGCTGGTCGTATCAATTTATTTCGCCGTATTTATCCCATTATCTTGTCATTTTACAGACCGCTCTGTGAAAATATTGCCTCACATTAAATCAGTCTGTGGCGCATAAAAGACTGGGGGCCACTGCTTTACACCACTAGGCTGAGAATATTCCCAATAAGACTGAAGAAAAAGAAAAGGAACACAAGCACATCAAGATAGCACAGATACCCGAGCTGGGCCTTTGTCAAGTCAGCTAGCAAATAAAAAAAAAAGAACAAACACTGCACAACAGCACCAAACAGCGAGGAAAGAAAAAAAGAGGCGCAGAAATGTTGTCATTCCATACATAGCAGGAGTGTTTAATAAACTCCAAACGCAATGTACCGATCCACTTCAGATGAAACACCACCCTCAGACAAAAACTGGATCCCCCCAGGGACAAGACATCCAAACAGAAACTGCCCGGCGTTGAGTATGCAATCCAGAGCAGCGAGGAGAACACAGGCCTTTACAGCAGACCAACTAAACAAGTCTTCAAACGCAGGGCGCAACTCAGGAGACATCAGGTCCAGTTTCAGTGGTCCACCTCTCAAACATGACGGACACTCTTTTGAGGACAAAAAAGTTTTAGACATTTAAAAAGAGGAGTAAAAGAAGCCATTCATGTCAAACATGAAACACCAACATTAAACAGAGGAGGAGGACTCTCTTCTCACCCATCATACACTGACAAGCCTTGAATCTTCAACCCGGACAGATTCACAATCATTCATGATCCACAGAAGTGACGGGAGCGTCACCAGTCAGTTTGAATTGATAAAGCCGTCTGGATGGAAGGTGAACTGCCTTCAAGAACAAAAAATCACTTTGGGAGTTACCAGGACTCGGACAACTGAGAGGCTCCAGCAGCATTGAAATTAAGACATTAAAAATACTTCTACTCAGGAAAAACATCGGGCAAAGTAAAAGTATATTTTTTTAAAGAAAGCAGAAGAGTGCATTTCAACGTTGTTGGTACGGCCCAACATTAGCTGAAAAAAAACTCATTCAGCCAATTAAACGGGCTTGACCAAAAACTTTAACCTGATAAAACCGTCTCCCCTCCTACTGGGAGAAATGGCCGCTATTATAATTCAAATGTTTGTTTCTTTTTCTTTTTTAAGTACACGAAGCGTAATAAAATATACACATTTAGCACACCAAGCAAAAGGGGGGGAAAGCTTAGTTTTAAGCTAATGGGGACCATTTCCACTTTCCCTAAACACAATGCAAACAGAAAGCAGCTACTTGAACACATCAAAAAAAACAAGAGTGGTGTTTGCACCATTGCTTTGTAGCTGCTGCACCTACAAAGATCTGCTACCACATGAGAGCTAAGACTCCAGACATTCCAGCGGTATAAGAATGATTTTTGCAGGAATGTACAAAAGCTGAAGTTGCTAATTACCATCTCAGCCAGACAAACACTCTTCTCTTCATTGTGATTGGATAATGCCTGCACTGACCTGCGTGGTGTGAAATACCATCGATTCCACTGGCTGGGAACATTTAGATTCTCACCACAAGAATCCAAAGATATACTTTATATGCACTATGTAGTATCTTATCAGATGGACATAATTTGTGTTTATTCTTACTGTGCTCCATCTTTATTTATTCTGACTTGGTAATATGAACATTTGAATTTACATTTCTAATGTTTAATCAAACGAACCTTGAAAAATACTCATTTTAAATGAGGTCTGTTATTTATGAGTATACTTCTCAAAACATAGGCTTAGTCAGAAGGGTTTGAAACACTGAATATAAGTTACAACAGTGTGAGACAAAAACATATGCCAGAAATCTGCAAAATGTGTTTCACAAGACACTGAAATAATTCAATACATACTGCATGAATTTGAAGAAACATCTGCCATTCACTGACTTCATTTACAGAAAAGGAGTTATAATGAATCAGATTTTCTCATGACAATAATGAGTCAGCCTAAATTTATCTTATTCTTTCAAGTTAGCTACATTACAGAAAAATGTTTTGGGAATAAACAGACAAAAATACCAAACAGCTGTTTTATTTGAAATAAGGGGTAATATGGGAGCTTTTTTTTCTTATATCTACTCTGTGATGTGTGTAAAGTAAAAGGACAGTGTGTTGTTTGTTTAAAATGTGTGTTTATTACCAAAGTTTCCAGTTAATGTTTTGTGCCCTGCAAACCCCCCCACACAGCTGAACGGGTTTATTTTTTTCCTCTGAACTCAGGTTTGAGAGTGTTCTTCTGCCACTTCTAGAGCAGGTACATCATTCACAGTAATCATGAGCAGTGCGTTCAGGGGCTTGACTCACAGCGCTCCAGCAGATGAGGTGGTTGGTATCTGGATCCTCGACCAGCGTCCACAGCTTGGTGAGAAAGGCAGGCACGTTGCTAGCATAGCTGCCATCTACACCCACGGCACCTGGAGACTCCTGCATGCTGACACACCTGTCCACTTCACAGCAGGACACCAAATGTGTGTGTGTGTGTGTGTGGGTGCGTGTGTGTGTCTGGGTATGTATGTGCGCGCTCCCAGACTAGTCCATGCTTGAGAAGGTCCTCTTCTGATAATCCGTCACTGATAATCCCAAGTGTGCCTCAGCCTTTTCCATTCCATTTCAGTCAAACTTTCCCTGAACGTCCTCGGCGGCACAGTTGCTTTTTAACTTTATTCCCTTTTGCTCTGCTCTCTCTGTCCTTAGTGACTCACCAGCCATCCAACTGAATGTCATCCCACAAGGTCCATGTCAGCACGCACACACACGCAATTCAAACACGCACAAAACCCCGGCCTCCCACTGACAATCAAGAGACCGCCCAGTATAACAATACAGCATCCACACAAAAGCTTCAATAATCCACCACTGTCCACCATCAAAAGGCTGCTGGTTAAACTGAAAAGCACCGTGCTCAGTGTGCCTTTTATTCCAGACAGAAAAGACACGTCCTGTGTTATTTCTGAGAATTAGCATGACTGCCTTGATGTTGTTATGAAATGGACATATATGTTGTTTGTTACAGCACCTATGTTAAACAACCTAATTGAATATCTCAGTGTTACTGGGTTTAATAGATTAGAGTTGATCCCAGTAGATAAAGGCACCATCACAGCACATATCCCATCTGTAAACATTCCTTCATGAGACGCACAGCATCTCTTACTGTTGTGGGAAGCTCACATTATTACATTATATTATTATCTCCGATCATTATCTTCAAGAGGCTGATTCGTCACATCATGGTTTATTTTTATATAAAGGGTATGAAGTAAACTGATGCTGCCGCAACATCGCTTTGTGGGTTAAATTTTTATTTTATGTTTTATTCTTCTTCAGTCATAATCAATTTTATTCATGTTTTTGTCATCTATTGTTTCTAATGTTATCTTGATTTAACTTCTTTTGCCTCAGTGTTTTCTGAAGTCCTGATGCATTTCTTTTTCTTTGTCTATGTAAAGCGCTACGAATTGCCTCTGTGTTTGTAATGTGCTGCATAAATGAAACGTCCCTGTCTTACAGAAGGGACGCACTGATTGCTCAGCTGGTAACCTCAGCGAGACAGTTTTCATCTGAACTGGTTCTGACCAGTGAGCAACCAATCAGGAACTGAGGAACACATCATGAACACATCATGAACAGCAACAATGACCAGCCAGATCAGCAAGCAAGTATTTAGTGAGGATTTTTTTTTTCTTTTTCTGTAAATTGAGAACACTCACATACCCCCTTTGACAAACCTGTAAAGTATAAATAAGCAGTGGACACTAAAAACAGCATCATCCCGGTGAACATGCCTACTGTTATGAAGCTAATAGCTTCAAAGCTAAGAGACGAAAAATTCATGGTGACTTGATATCAGCAATGAAAGATGTAAAATTATTACAAACAAATAAATGTGATAGAGGTTTCATAAATCTGACATGTCACTTGAGCCCAAAATATACAATAAAGAGCAGGAAATGTTCAACATTCTGTTACCAGAAATTTTTAATCATGTTTCTCGTCACGTGTACACACACAACCAACTTAGTGATCAGTGTGGTTGTGAGAAAAATTTGGACATCTGATGTTAGCTTTATTCCCATGTTAAGTTTGACCACTTTATTAATACATGATGCACTTGATATCATTTGCAAAAGGATTTTCAGCACAGCCCTTTAAAGGTTTGTAGAAAAACTTGTGTCAAGTTCTTCAATTAAATTTTATACTTTAAGATGAGTAACACAGATAAAAAGCTTAAAGGACCAATAAATTGTCTGAAAAAAGGAATATGCTGCAATTCATATTCAAATTCTGCACTGTAATCTGCTGCAGTTTTTAGAAGCAAAAAATGAAAAAAAAAAAAAAAAAAAACTGTTTGTGTGAGATTGAGTTTTAGTTCTTTTTGGAACTTTGAAACTCTGAACCTAAAAAACATCCGAAATTGTAATTAGCCAAGAAAATGTCTGGATCTCTAGCCATTACTAAATCTGTGACAGCAGAGAAACCAAACACTTAACATCTGGTTTATCAGTTTGTACTGTATGATTAATTCCAAAAAAAAAAAAAGTGTTTATATTTACCCTTTAGTGAGTATGTGTATTGTTTAAGCATTTACACCTTTGGTTTATGACTATTTATTTACTTTAAATTAATCTGTGCAAGTTATATGTTATGTGATGACTTAAATTAATGGAATTTATCATTACTTAACATTTTTACTTGACATTCAAAGACTGCAGTTTGTAAAAACAGGCCACTTTGTCCTACACTACAGACTGAATTGTGTCACATTAGCTCTTGGTGTAAACATGCAATTGAAGAGATCCAGCAGAGTGGGGGAAGGGTGAAATGGCGCCAACTCAAATCTTTTAGCCTTAAAGAAGTCATACCTTTTGCTGTCTTACTTAACTTCAGTGTACTGATCAGCTTTTTGTGCTTATTGAAGGCGTCCAGTAGCGCAGTCCATCTTAGAGGGAGTCATGTGCTCACATGGTAAACACTGTTCCTGAAATGTCAATCATGCCTCGTTCAGCTGTCCTGTTGTTGATTTACTGCTGTGTCTGCGATCATTGTCCTGTTGCATAACTTAGTTTCAGTTAAGCCTTCACTGTCTTTGTGTTTTATGTCTTTTATATTTGACTACAACACACAAAAATACCCATTTGAAAGTACCTTAATTTACCTCCATCTCTTTCTGCTCCATTCAGTACCGCAGGAAGTAGGGGTGGTGGGGGGGCTGCAGCACCCCCTGTTGGTGGGTTTATATATATAAAAAACAACCAACCAAACAAACAAACAAAAAAAAACATTGAAAACAAGGGAGAAAAAATGCAGACGTTTTTATTCTCTTGAGGGCAGAGGATGTCCGGTCAGCATTTGCGTTAGATGTGGGAATAGTCACGGCCAGGGTTGGATGGGGAAATTTATTTCTGATATGTCTGAAACTGCTGGTGGTCGAGGAGGGACAGGAACATTAATTGATCCTAATCTACAAATCGGTTCCTTATCTGGCAGATAAGGTTTTCCAGAACACTGTTTCTTGAACTGCGCACGTATCCCTCCGTGCGCTGGCCCTCTCCTTGTGCTTGGACCACCCAAGATGCGCAATCTCGGGTGCAATATCTGCGCAATAGTGTCAAAAAACCCTTTCACCCCTGACAGGCAGAACTGCTCATCCAACGATTCGTTCTGCAGTATTTTAAAAACATCAGCTGCGCCACCGCGTTACTGACATCTGTCGTCTCGTCTAGCCGCGTCAAATGGTGTTATGTACTTTACAGTTGCTACGGTGCACACACACATTTTATATATATATATATATATATATATATATATATATATATATATATATGTATATAAACGCACAGCTGTCAGACTCCCAGCACCTCCCAGCACCCCCTGCTGAGAACATGTTCCCGCGGCTATGGCTCCATTCAGGACTGATGGAACACGAGGGAACTCCTCCAGGAGCTGAATGCACAAAAATGCTCCAGCACTGTTCATCCAGAAATAGATTAATTTAATCAAGGTAAAAAATAGATAAAAATTATTAATAATAATAATAATAATAATAGTGCTCAGTGATGAGGATTCAATTCAATCCAATTCAAATCAACTTTATTTGTATAGCATCTATTACAAATTGTCTTAAGGCGCTTTTGAGAGACCCAGGGCATGACTCTTGAGCAAATATTATTAACTATAAGTAATATTATTAAATCTTAATTAAAGAAACAATGACAAAGTAAAAAAAAAAAAAAAAAAAAACTCCCCTAGTGGAAGAAAAACCTTTAAACTGAACAGTAGAAAGGAAAAACACCCTTTTAGGAGGAGGAAACTTTGAGTAGGACCTGGATCATAAGGGGAGAACTTCCTGTTGAAGACCAACTGAATAAAGAAACAAAAGAGGAGGGAGATAGGAGGAATAGAGAAGAGGTACAAATATATTGACAATATAATAAAGGACAAAATATATTACCAGTAATTACCCATGAGCTTGAGAACTAAGAATTCCATGTACTCTGATTGGTACATTGTTAGTACGTGAACTACAGAGATGTATATAAACAGATGTAGGCAGCAGCACTGAGATCAGAGGGACTCAGAGGGTCAATATGCAGCTCTGGAAACTCTGGCCTGCACAAAAGGAAAGCACAAAAAAGTACAAAATCCACGAAGCACAGTTACTTACATTAGGTACTCCTAATTAACTATGAATACAGCTGAAGAAAAAATAGGAGAGAAGAGAAGAGAAGAGAAGAGAAAGAGAAGAGAAGAGAGGACACCACTCAGCAGGTCATGTTGGCGTCCCTCTGCCGTGCAGACATATAGCAGCATAGCTATGACGAGGCTATGTTTCAGACCAGCCTGCTCTAGTCTTGTCTTTAGTCATTCCTATAGCTGTAGCTGTGACTATTGGCCCTAACACACTATTGTTTAGACCGGTGTATTCAATTAAAAGTCACAGAGGCCCGGTTACTAAATTTTGTTCAGACCTTCTACTAAAGTAGAAGGCCATGACTGTGCCTTGCAAAAGTATTCATACCACTTCTCATGTTACAGTCACAAACTTAAATGTTTTTTATTGGGATTTTATCTGATAGACCAACACACAAAATAGTGCATAATTGTAAGGTGGAAGGAAAATGATATGTGGTGTTAAAGATTTTTTTTTTTTACAAATAAAAGAAAAGTATGCCACACTGAAAAGTGTGGCATGCATATGTATTCAGCCCCCTTTACTCTGATACCCCTAAATAAAATCCAGTGCAACTAACTGCTTTCAGAGGTTAACTAATTAGTAAATTGAGTCCACCTGTGTGTGCTTCAATCTCAGTATAAATACATAAAATAAAATATAGCTGTTCTGTGAAGGCCTCAGAGATTTGTTAGAGAATATGAGTGAACAAGCAGCATCATGAAGACTAAGGAACACACCAGACAGGTCAGGGATAAAGTTATGGAGAAATTTAAAGCAGGGTTAGGTTATAAAAACATATCCCAAGCTTTTAACATCTCATGGAGAACTGTTCAATCTATCATCCAAAAATGGAAAGCTTATCACAACTGCAAACCTACCAAGACGTGGCCGTCCATCGAAACTGACAGGCAGGACAAGGAGAACATTAATCAGAGAAGCCGCCAAGAGGCCCAAGGTAACTCTGGAGGAGCTGCAGAGATCCACAGCTCAAGTGGGAGAATCTGTCCACAGGACAACTCTTAGTCGTGCACTCCACCAATCTGGTTTTTATGGAAGAGCAACAAGAAGAAAGCCATTGTTGAAAGAAAGCAATGAGAAGTCCTGTTTGTAGCTTGTCAGAAGCCATGTAGTAGACACAGCAAAAATGTGGAAGAAGGTGCTGTGGTCAGATGAGTCCAAAATTGAACTTTTTGGCCTACATGCAAAACGCTATGTGTGGCAGAAACCTAACACTGCACATCAACCTGAACACACCGTCCCAACAGTGAAACATGGTGTTGGCAGCATCATGCTGTGGGATGCTTTTGTTCAGCAGGGGCCGGGAAGCTAGTCAGAGTTGGAATGGTTTAGTTGGTCAGGGTTACTTGACCCGGAAATGACTTTGAGCATGGCAGTTCGGGAAGCAATATTAACAATTCAGACTGTTTAAAAAAATAAATAAAAATCTGTACTGCAACAAAACTTTCAAGCCCCTTTGCTTGAGTCGGTCTCATGGTTACTCCATTTAACATCAGATCTGCTCCATGCCTTCTCTGTGATGCTCCATTCTTACTGTTTACTTTGGTGCCGCTCCATCTAGTGGCGCAGATGTGTAACGACAATAGAAAAGTTAACACCTTGATTATAAGACGACCTGGTCTTATGCTGTGCACACCAGCATCTTCCAGGGCCGTCGGACAGGGGGTAAAAGTTACATGGCCTTGGGGGGGCCCATGGCAGAGGGGGGCCCACGGGAAGCTAAGGGGGAAAAAATTATATATTGAATATATTAGTTAATACCAAAACTAAATTTCATGACAGATATTGATCGTAATGCAAACTTGGTGGGCCCTATATTAAATGGCATATTGTTGAAATTCAAAAACCTTAAGTCTGTTGTGACGGACTACTCTGTGTGAACACCCCTTGGAATATGCGCAACATCGTTAAGTCCAAAAACAGCTGTTTCTCACCGTGAGGCGCAGCTTGATTACTATTAGCGTATGTGGATGGAGAGATAATGTCGCAACCTCCCAAGAAATATAAATCTGGCTCTCAGAAACGTAAAGAGAGGAAAGAGAGAGAGAAGAAGAAACAAAATGAGGGGAGTCAGCTGCTTACAGACTTCTTCTCAAAGAAAGGTGAGTACAATTGTAACAAATGTTAAACTTTAAACACACAAGATGAAATCCCCTTGTCAACTGCCGTAAGCTCCGCTATCATTGCTAAAAAGGACATAAAGAGCCCTAAAGCAAGATCAGATAATAGACTACCCTTTCAAATGGTCTTGTTATTAAAATAAGGGAATATAAAGTCGGCTAATATTGCAGCAATATAACACGAAGCAGGTGAAGCAAGCAAATATTATATTGATTAGCCGGGCTACATAGTGGCATACATCACACAGTTATGTGTTGTTATGTAGGCTAGTCTGTGTCATCCTTAATGTCTTTCAGTAAAACTAAATTTATGAAAAACATTCCAGAAACTGTTACAGAGGACCAGCAGCAATCGGCATCCTCCTCCTCTGATGCATTAGGACAAGGTGAGTTAGTTAAATATGAAGGCAGAATAAAACTATGTTGACTTGAACAATAGCGGCTATAGGCTAATTGGGATGAGACTCTCATCTCAATTAGCCTATATCCGCTATTGTTCATTGGCTTGGTATAATTAACATACTGTAGGCCTCTCATCATGAGAGGCCTACAGTATGTTAATTATACCAAGGCACAATGATTTTATTTATTTGTCACATCACATGCATAGTTATTAACAAAAAATATGCAGTGAAATAATTATATAGCTAAGTATAATCATATAAAATTATCCTTCATGCTCCTGTAGAGACTCCGGAGGTTGTAGAACAAGGCAATGACAATGTGATAGAGGATGATGAGGGTGAAAATGAAGGCAGTAAACAGGAAGGTGGAGACTGCACTGAAGAGGGAGTGAGAGCTAGTCAGGACACTGCAGAATCCACATCAGATGATCCAGGATTATGGCCAGATGTCTTAACTAAGAATCAAAGAGAATTATCGTATATGCACTGGCAAATAAAGAAGTAGCAGAAGAAAGTGAATTGGCAGCTAAAGACATGGACGGGAAACCATTTCCTATGTATCTTAAATTTGCAAAATCGGCCAATGGCCGTGAAAAAATCAAAAGAGATTGGCTCATTCACAGTTCAAGTGCCAGGGCTCTTTATTGCATCCCATGCCTACTGTTCTCGCATGAGCTGTCTAAACCATCTAAAAGTGCACTGAACAGCAAGGATGGGTATAAATTAGTTAACATTAAATGGCAAAGTATGTACCATAAGCTACCAGACCACGAGAGAGGTATGCCCCATAAACAGTGCTATTTGAAATGGAAAAACCTCCAGCACTCACTTTTGTCAGCAAGTGGAATTGATAGTCATCTTCAGGAACAGATACAAAGTGAAATAGAAAAGAATAGACTGCTTCTGGAGAGACTGTTGGATGTGACCCTGCATTTGGCATCAAGAAACCTGGCTTTCAGAGGCAGTACTACCAACTTAGATGATGTCCATAATGGGAATTTCCTCGGCACATTGGAGTTACTGGCCCGTTATGATCACATTTTACATGACCACTTGGAGATGATAAGGCAACATAAAAAAGGCACAAGATTAATACACTATCTGAGTCCTGAAACACAAAACGAATTCATCAATCTCTGGTGAACGAGTGCTTAATACCATTCTGGCAGAAAGGGAGCTTCCATTTACTATTCCATAATATGTGACTCAACCCCAGATGTGTCACACATTGAGCAGAATGTTTTATTACTCAGATACACATATCAAGATGGAGAAGTTTGGAAGATTACAGAAAGATTCTGCCAATTTACAGACTTCTTTAAGAAGACAGGCAGTGAAATTGCTCAGATGATATGTGATGTTCTGCAAGCCAGAGACATACGGTTAGAAGACTGTAGAGGGCAAGGGTATGACAATGGAGCCAACATGTCAGGAAAAGTAAAAGGCGTGCAAGCCAATATTCTGAAAGCAAATCCATTTGCGTTGTACTCCCCATGCGCCGCTCATACACTCAATTTGGTGGGTGTACATGCAGCTCAGTCTAGCACTGAAGTAGCAGCATTTTTCGGCTTTATCAATCGGCTTTACAACTTTTTCAGCAGCAGTCCAGAACGATGGGCAATTCTCAAGCAAGAAACTGGATGTTCACTTCATCGTCTCTCAGACACCAGGTGGAGTGCTAAAATTGCTGCTGTAAAAGCTGTGGCAAATAATTTGCCTTCTATTCTGGTGGCACTGGATTGTGTTGTCAGCCAATGCAATCTGACAAGTGACGCCAAATCTGAGGCAAAAGGTTTAAAGCCTACTTCCACACCTTTGATTAAGTGGTTTTCCTTACTGTGTGGGTGAAGGTGCTGCAGTCCATAGAAAATCGCAACCTGATTCTCCAGACAGGTAATTTATCCCTGGACATTGAGGCAGACCACATTAGAGCTCTACAGACTGAAATGCAGGCTTTGCGGGATGCATGGGACTCACTGCTGGCAGAGGCCTCTCTAGTTGCCCAAAACATGGACATACCCACTCAATTTCAATGTGAGAGCAAAAGGAAACGTAAAAGGAAACAAATGCCTGATGAGGGGGATGAAGATGAATAGGAAGACAGTGCAGCAAACACGTTCTGTAACAAGAACTTTTTTGTTGCTATGGATAATCTAATATCATCTTTGAGCTCAAGATTTCAGACTACAGCCAACATATGCGAAACTTTTGCACCCATTCTGGACCTCCTTTGTAGAGGCCCAGAATTTGGTGCTACGGCCCTGGCATCTTCTATACCATGTGAAAGGCCAGAGAGGTTGTGTCAAAAAAGGAATCGCTCAAAACCTGTTGAGAGACCGTAACTTAATAAAAATTAATAAAGTTTCCCCTGTCCTGTACATCATTGTTCAAGTTACACAAGCATATTCAGTTCCATCTTTCAAATTCGACCAGTACTTTCACTGTCCACTGCCTGTTTAGGCGTTTTTTCTCCTAAAGTGACAAAACAAAAAAAAACATTATTACACAACCTGACATATCATATGATACTTCCATACTGGGAAACTTTACACACAGAATACATTCATGGCATATTTAATTATACACGTATGAGACAATGTATGTAGAGAATTTATTTGGTCATTCATTCTTTGTAAGTCATAGTCATTCCCAAGGCCAGGACAGACACTAATAGTTAATCCCCACAACCAGCTGTGGTTGAGATCCAGCTGCCTGTGATTATAAACCTGTCCAGTAGGTGGTGTTGTGTACAGATGAAGCTTCTAGTGATGAACCCCATCTGGAACCGATTGGCTCAAATGGTTCGATGCCTCATGAGACTTCATCTCACCATCACTACAGGATACCCATCTGCTGCAACGTGCAGGAAATTTTGGCATGTGTCAAACTGCTGTTGAATAAGTCCTTGATTAGACTACCCAGATAGCAAACTGACATTGAATCAATGTTGAAAGAGTGTCAAAAGTGATATTGATTCAACATTGAAAGCGCAAAGGAATTCCACCCTTCTTCAACGTTGAGGTCACTGACAACGTTGATTCAATCATTATCTAAATGGTAGTCTGCGGGCACATTGTAGTGTTTTTTTACGTTGAATCAACATCAGGATTCAACCATCATCTAAATGGTAGGTGGACGAAGATCAACCATCAAAGTTCAACAAGGACCAGATGAACAACTTGTTGAAGCAAGTGAGGGATCTTACCAACAGGCTACAGAACAACAACATCCTTCTCGCTGAAGAAAAAGAGAAGAGACCTGCAGCAGAAAATAATTATAATTTGAAAGCGGAAGAGCTTCAAGAGCTTGAGAGTCGTTTGAAGGAGTACCGTCGCAGAATCGTCGCTGAAAAGGAGCTTAAATGGTCCAAACGCACCGTTGACGATTTACGCCTCTCCTCTAAAGCACCTCGGAAAGGCAAAGATGGATCAAGACCTGCAGAGGCTCTCAAGGAGCTGGAAAATGTCAAGAAGCAGCTGCAGGAGAAGACCATCGCTAATATGGAACTGGCTTCTAAAGTCAAGGCACAGGAACAGACCATTGAAGATTTTCAGCGCAAGGTGGCAGAACTCACTGTGGAGATAAAGAGTGCCTCAGAAACCTCCAACCACCAGCCTGAAATCACTGCAGATGGACCCGAGTCCTCTGCAGGAGAAAAAGCCCCAGAATAACAAAGTGTTTCCACCCAAACTGAGGCTTTTGTGTCTGAAAGTGTCCCAGAAACAAAGGACAACTCCACCCAAACAGAGGCTCTCAGGTTTGATGAGGTCTCTGATTTAAAGGAGATCTCCACCCAAACTGAGGCTTCTGTTTCCAAAGACTCCTCTGATTCAAGGGAGATCTCCACTAAAACGGAGGACTTCAGATGTGAAGAGGTCCCTGAATCAAAGGAGTTCTCCACCCAGACTGAGGCTTCTGCTCCTGAAGGAGTCCCTGAAGTCCAGGAGGTCTTCACCAAAACTTAGACTGTTGGAACTGAGGATGTCTCTGACCTCAAGGGGGTCTCCACCCACCAACTTGAGGTCATTGATAAAATCAGTGAATCAGAGGAGTTGGAGGAATTTCTTGATGCCATCAACCAATTCCCCCCTCAAACAGAAGAGGTCTTTCCATCGGATCCTGACCCCAAAAAGGAAAAGAAACCTTCTTTTTGGAGGCGTCTCAAAAAGATGGCGACACCAGCGCATCAGCGCCAACACAAGAGTAGGAGACAAATCCAGGATCCTCCAGTCACCACCAACATCCCACCAGAAGAGAAGCAGCACAAACACAAAAAAGAAAAACTAACATCAAGAATGAGGACAAATATTTTCTTTTAAATCTGCGTTTGCAGATTTAAACTTTGAACACACCTGTACTGTCTGTTTTCTCTGTATTGATATATTATTATGGGTTTTCTCCAGGTACTCTGGTTTCCTCCCACTGAAAAAAGATCAATAAATCAATACAGAACAAGTATGGACATGTCTGCATGATCATTGAATGGATTGTATTCTGTGTTATGTTTGTGTTAGCTGTTTGTTTAAAATGAATTCAGAAGAACCAGTCAATAAAAAGTGTTCTTCATCACAACTGTTGACTGTATTATAGTGTTATTCAAATGTTTAAAAAGGAAGGTAACATGTTTACTCTGAAAGAGGAATGTCATTATAACATGGAATTACAAGTAAATGCTTCCATAATATTGCTTTGTTAAAGTTATGGTTCATGAAAAAAGTACATTTTCATAAATGTCTGGATACTATTACTAACGTCAATGATTCTAACATAGAAGTGGAGCAGAAATCTTCAGAGATCACCATAAATGTATTTACTTGTCCTGTTTGTAATTTCTTTCAACCACTTTTAATTGGCTGTAATGTTTGGCCATTATTAATCATATTCTAGAAAAACTTCACTAACTTCACACAGTCTCAGGTCTGTGGAACAAATCAAGATCATTTTGGTTCTCTTGGATAATTTCAGCTACAGGTAGAAGGGGACAAAAACAGGACTTCCAAATACAATCTTTAACAAACATGTAATATTTAGAGCCCGAGCACCGAGGGAGCCTGGACCCTGTTGCATTTCCTGTTTATTATTATTATTATTGTAATTATTATTCTTGAATTTTGCACACTCACCAGTTGTACGTGACAAATATGTATTTTATGGGTTTTGGGCATGGACATACAAAATGGTTCAATGGTTCCTACTTTCAGTTTATGGACGAGCCCCACCGCACACTTTCACCTACAGAGATGAAAGTTGTGTGACTAGAGGTTTCCCAGCTTCAACACACCTGATTCTCATTAATGGTCGTTATCAGGTTGTTATCAAAGTCTGCACAAGTCTGTTGATGACACAGCCACTTGTATCACGGTCTCACAAAGCAGGGGGAAATATCTAAAACCTGCTGGATAGGGGCTCTTGAGGACCAGGATTTGGCACCCCTGCAATAAATAAATAAGATATTCGTTCATGTGTATTTTAAAAATAAAAGATAACAGCAAAGCCTATATCACTTTATAAAATTAAAAGTCCTATTTTTTCTGACCAATGTTGCTCCACAATAAAGCTATTTTCACACTAAATATCACTAAAGGTGACATATTTATAAGTTAAAATACATCTAAATAATTTTAGAAACGTATTTTGTTCATTTATGTGGGTAAATCTAAGAAGAAACCTCATCAAAGACCATCAGTGTGCATCAGTGTTTATAACTTTAGTGTTTGTTGTGTGCATGCTGAACTGCAGCTCCATTACTCCATCTAGTGGTCTATTTGTAGAAGTACAGCAGCTCGCTCTGTCTCACAGCTGCATTCAACTGGCACTGATATGAAAACAGAAGAGTTCATCTTTCTACAACACCAATGATGCACATTTATCTGCAGATGAAGGACATGTGTTGATGTGAATTCGGCAGCATGGATGAGTGAGGCAGGAACCATCCATCCATCCGTCCATCCATCATCCATACCTGTTTAGTCCTAAGCAGGGTCATGGGGATCTGCTGGAGCCTATCCCAACTGTAGTGTGACTATCAAGGCCCAAATAGTCACTCAGAAAAGATTGCAGAGATCTGTCAATATGCAATTTGATGGTGTTTATTGTGAGGCATCTGCTGGATGCTTTTAACATCCAGCAGGGAAAACAGCTGGGAAGCTGGGAAACCTCTAAAACATGCTGGATAGGGGCTCTCCAGGACCAGGATTGAGCACCCCTGCTCTACACCAACTCTCCTTGAGGGAAAGAAAAAGGGGTCTACCCTGGACAGGTCACCAGTCCCTCACAGGAGGCAGGAACATCTCTCTCTAAAACTACTCTGAAGCTCAGAGGTGAAATGATCATCTCTACTTGTCCATGACTCTTCTGCAGGAATCAGCCTGAACATGAACATTCACACTTTATTATACTTTTTAAGACGGTTTGACATGTTTCTTGGTATTGAAAGATAAAATGCAGTCAGTACTTAAGAATGTCATTGGACTTGATCTTCTTGATGAGCACCTTTAAGATCTAAGAACCAAAAAGAAAAATTTAACCAAACCCCCCCCCCCCCCCCCCCCCCCCCCCCCCCCAAAAAAAAAAAAAAAAAAAAAAACTGAACCTATTGAAGAACCTGTTCAGTTCATTAGCTCTGTCCAGACCTCCATTAGTTTGGTCCAGACCTCCATCAGTCTGGTCCCCCTTTGCCTTGAAGCCAGTGATCTTCTTCATTCTGGACCACACATCCCTCACATTGTTCTGCTGGTGCCGACTTTCTAGCTTCCTCTTCTTCTTCCTTCTAATCTGATGGATGAACACAATCTAGGGTCACCCATTAATTTCCTATGGTGGTCATTTTTGACCGGGAACACCACAGGTGTTACAAAGTTGAATGAATTACTCAAAATTCAGAGAAAGTGGTGGCAACTTTTTCCCGCAAAGCTACAGGGAGCCACTGCAGAGAGGCTAAAGAGCCGCATGCTGCTCCAGAGCCGCGGGTTGCCAACCCCTGATTCTAGGAAATAAAAGTAAACTTGCACTCTGAGGTGCATAAGGTGTTATCAGGACTTGTAAATAAAGAGGAGCTTGGCTCTCCAGGGCCTTATTTTTTGTATTTGATTCTAAATTTTACAGTAAGCAAATGGATGGAGGCTAACATGTGAGTGACGTGATCTCTCTTCCTGTCAGCACTCGTGCTGCTGCATTTTGGATCCGCTGGAGGCTATTCAGAGAATTATTTGGACATCCTGCTAATAACGCATGAAAATAATCTCCTCTTGAAGTGACAAACGATTCTGGATTAGTTGTTCAGTGTTACCCTGAGAGAAAAGGATGCTAATTTTGAGGTGAAAAAAGACTGTCTTAGAAACCTGATTATTATGCTGTTAAAAAGACATATCCTGATAGAAAAAGACTCTAAGGATTTTAACAGTTGTACTGGAGGTCAGTATAAAATCTGGTCATTTGTTCCTCAGGTGTTTTGGGTCCAAAAACAATAACCTCGGTTTTGTCAGAATTTTAAAGCAAAATGTTTGTGGATATCCAGGTCTAAATGTCCTTAAAATAAACCTCAAGTTTGGGTCACGGTTCTGTATATGTTTATCAGTCATTGTTACAGAGCGGCCTATTGTAAATCTTTATCAAAAAGATTCTGGTGGTCTATAATTGTACTGTATTTTTTTCAAGAACATAAAATACTTTTGAAATTGCTTAGAAATGAACAAAATACTACTTTTCAGATATCTATTAGCTGTGAATGTTCCACATGGTGCTTATGTTAAAAACTTTTGGAAAAAAGGGAATTATTTGATATTTCCAATATAATTAAGAGCACTGTTCAGAGCTCAAAAAATGAAATTGCCTCATCACAGCTGAATTGTTATATCCTTGTAATTGTACTTTGTACCACCAGATAGCACCAAAACACATTTAATGGCACCATCTAGTGCCAAAGAATGTACTTTGGTATTGTCTTACTGGAATAGGTTTCAGCGGGGCCTTTCTAAATAGGATTGAAATGGCTAGAAAAAAAATGGATGGATTGATAGATGGATGAATAAATAGACACCACTGATACTTTTCAGAATCTTTATGCAATAAAAACCAGAACATTTCTACTTTACAAATTTGCATTAAAATACAGCAATAAATAAACTGTTATTTTATGCCTATCCCCCTGCTTGTGAATGTTCAGCTCACAAACTCCTTGGATTAAGTGAGAGGAAAAGGTGAGACAAGCATCATCGCTAGTCTTCAGCCACCTGCTGCCATGTCCATTTAATTGTGGTGTAAATGTTTACACGACAACTAAGCCATGTAGGGGAGCGTGTACCTCTATTCATGACTAATGATGGGAGTGGAAATCATGTGCATACATCAGTAATTAAGATTTAAAATATAGCATTTCAGGATGGCATCACACAGGTGGAAGCCAGTTGTAGTAGGTCTGGTAATGTTGCATTTTTTTCTTGCTTTGATCAGTGTTGTTTTGGACACTGCTTCATAAGATACATATATTATTTTTTTTTAACATGTCTTATGATGAGCAGTCAACTGCGCAAGTGCAGTTGATTATTATTTCGTTCCTTTTCCTTTCCTCTCTATCTCTCTTTTGTGAGTACACCGTTCAATGGCCCGATGCCATTTTATTTACAGCTGGACTTTGGCTTTGCCAGCGGCGAGGTAGGGCTTCATCGTTTTAACTGCTTGAGCATTATTTTGAGCTGTGAATAAAAACGGTGCATAGTCATATTTTAAAGTCAATACATTTTGTTGTGCTTGTGTATTGTGTTCATTGTACCAAGAGATCACCGTAACTGGCTGTGGGTTGGTCTGGAAGTGGATGAAGTGTAGCTTAGCTCAGTTGTGCTAACTGAGCATAACCTACATGCAGCGTTTAAAATCGGAAATGGGAAGTACCTGTTAGCAAACATTATGTGATGGAAGTATGGAAGTCTGCGGTCAGTAGAGGAACTATAATTTCATATTCGTCCACAAAAGGTTCAACCTGCAGGAGGAGTTTTAGCTCTTGACTGTCATCAATAATACTCCACACGTTGCTGCTATCAGTGATAATCAATGTTTGGTCTATCACAGCTCAAAGCAGGTGAACAGATGGAAAAGGGAGTATTAATCAGGTGTAAGTTAGAAAAAAAAAAAACAAATGCAGCTTAAATGACCCCATGTGGCTGTTTCCAGTGTAATTGCTCAATGATTTAAAAGAAAAAAATCTTCAGCTATGAGAAAGTCAAGATAATATATATTTATTTATCATTGGACAATACAAGTCTGCGTAGTGACAACTGAGAAATAGTCTTAAATCACAAAGACAAATCTCATTTTAGACAAAAACATAACTGTGTGTTTGTTGGAGAAGCAAAGAAATATGGTCCAATAGATCAGGAGGAGGATGTCCGAGATCTTTTCAGTTGGTTGTAAGGGTACTATGATGAGTTGGATTTCGGATGCATGCATTGATTTAAAAATCAAGATATTTTGGGCAACAAAAGGCATTGCATACTTGTGTATTATTGACCAAGTTATCCTCATCTACAGAATAAAGGTCGTACATTATTAAGTAAATCGTACCTTTACTTAATAATGTAAGTCTTTCATTGATCCTCTCATCCAACCTTTGAAAAGTTTCATTTTGTATTCTAATACATGGCAGATAGCAACACACATACACACACACAGAACATCTATTGATCTGTTGTTTTAATCACATTAGAAAGATTATCAAAAGTAAATTTTTTAGCAGACTCCGTTTCATCCATTTTAGTTGAGCGTCCTTAACACAAGATCACATTGGAGACCTCAGTTGGACCTTCATCCTATAAGGTTTGGGAGTGATAGTGGCTCCGAAGATTGGAGTGAAGTCTGTTTCTCCTGCATCTTCAGGCCAGATGAACTTAAACTTCCTCAGCAGAGTCACCATGATGAGGAAGAGTTCCATACGAGCCAGAACCTCTCCAAGACACACCCGTGTACCTGTGACACAAAAACAGTTTTATTTTTCTCAGCTCATGCATATTTTATGAATCCAATGTGATCTGATTTTTATGCTTATGTACCTGCAGAAAAAGGCATGAAGGCTTCGGGTTTGAAGAACTGTCCCTTGTCATTAAGGAAGTTTTCTGGATTAAATTCATGTGGAAATTTCCACTGTCCCTCCTCCCTCAGCACAGAGCTCAGGTTCTCGATGATTATTGTACCCTGAAGAGAACAAAAGCATTAAAGGATTTGCCTTTACTACCAAAACCTATTGCTATCAAAAAACAAGCCGCTACGTACCTTGGGAATAGAATATCCCATTAGCTCTGTGTCCTTAGTTGTGCAGTGAAAGGCGCTGAGGGGAAGAGTGTTGGCAATCCTCTGAACTTCATGGATAACGGCCTGGATGAGAAGAGATTTCTTATGCTTATATTACTTGATACTGAAGAAAAAAATATAGGCTCTTCGATACTCAGGCACAAAAGTGCAAAACCATGAAAACTACAGTTTGCATAACTGTCAGCAACACACCAACAGTTAGGAAAAAAAGACATTCAAAACAATGAGGTAATTGCATCTGGAAAACACCTAGATTTATTACAGGCTTTCTTTTCATCCTGTAATGCTAAACATTTATATCTCTTTTGACCCAGGAGTTCACTTAATAAAAGATGCAGAATTATGAGAACTAATAGATGTAATGATGTACAGTACCTGCGTGTAAGGCATATTGTGCCTATCATCAAAGGTGGCCTGATCGTTTCCCTCCAGAACCTGGTCTATCTCCTGCTGGCATCGTTCTGAGAAACAACATCATAAAGGTGAAACCTAATAAAGATGAGAGTAGTTGATCAACTAATAAAAAGTATTAACAAACAGTAGTATATTAAATGGCCAAGTTCTTATCAAAATTCATGAATACATTCAAAACATTCTGTCACAAATTCGATGACACTAGTATAAAGTCAATCACTTAATTGTGGCCCAGGGAGTCCTGGGATTACGTGCACTTATGGGCACCGTTACACACGAACATGGTATTGAAGGGAAGCTACCCTCTTGTCCACTGGGGAGAACACAATATGTACAGGCTCCCTGCCGAGGGGAAATAATCCCACTCAGACAATTATTGTGTTCAAAGGTTTGCCAGATGTCTCTCATTTTGGTATTCTCACATGCCACCCCACTCCAGATGTCACATTTCTATTATACTGTGACAGGATGGAGTGGGATGGGGGGTGTGAGTGCAACTCACTTGGTTTCTTCAGGACACAAAGGAAAGATAAAATACACAGCAGAGTTCTACACATTATTAACACAAAGTCTTACAATGTTTTTACAGTACCAAAAAAGTATTTCAGAGCAAAATCACCATGTGACCCAAAGATACTCTTCCCACCAAGCAAAGTTACATTGAAAAGATGTTGAAAAGACATTGAAGAGACTTTGAAACGACGACTTTGTCAGGCGTCTAAACAGCGTTTTGATCTGTTTGAAAAGTGAGAATGCAGAATGCCTTTTATTGTCCTTATACAGCAATGTACAACGAAATTGGAGAGCTTCTCCCATGTCAGTGCAGAATAGATATTTATAAATCAAAAAATCAAAATAGTCTCATATATACATATGTACAATATGGGGTGAGTAGTGCAATGTACAGTGTACAGGGTGTAAAATATTTCCAGCTATGTACAGTATAAAATACAAGTATAAATATAAATAATTTATAGCACAGTGTGGTTAATATTGCACATGATGATAGTGATGCACAGGGTCAGAAAGAGATTTTATTCAGTGTGGTGATGGCTCTTGGGAAGAAACTGTTCTTTATTCTATTTGTCCGTGCTCTTAAACATCTGTAGCACCTCCCCAGAAGGGAGCAGCTCAAACAGCTGGGAGGCGGGATGTGAGTTGTCCTTGTTAATGTTCAGAGCTCTGCTGACGCACCGGGTGTTGTAAATGTCCGTGAGGGAAGGGAGAGGGCAGCCGACAATCTTCTGCGCTGCTCTGACTGTCCTCTGAAGCCTCCCTCTGTCTGCAGCAGTGCAATGCCCGTACCAGGTGGTCAGAAAGTAGGTCAGCAGGCTCTCAATGGAGGACAAAGGTGAAAAGCCGATATTTCCATCCATCGATCCATCCATCCATTAGCTCCCGCTTGGTACGGAGTCGGGTCGCGGGGGCAGCAGGTTCAGCTGAGAGGCCCAGACCTCCGTCCCTCCGCCCGCTTCCACCAGCTCCTCTGGGAGAACCCCGAGGTGCTCCCAGGCCAGCTGAGAGATATAAGCCCCGATCGTACACCTCCTGCTGCCCGCTAACTGCAAATTGCAGGTTTAGGAACCTCCGCTAACCACTAATGCAATCTTCCGCTTCCCTAAAGCGGCTACCCGCGTTGCCGACTCCCTTACTCACATTGTAGGCGCGGCAATGGGCGTGTCATTTGTGCTTTCTTCAAATTCGGTATCTTGCGATCACGGGTTTAGGATAGCGGGTAGCGGGTGGTCTGACCACCACCTGCATTTATGGACACTCTTATGCTTGAACATGGTGTTTGTTATGGACTGTGACGAGCACAGAAGTCCAACAACAAAACACCACTCGAGTTCAGATCAGAGAGGCCGTTCCTCCAGATCACGCCCCTCCAGGTACCACTGTCATTACCAACATGAGTGTTGAAGTCCCCCAGCAAGATAAAGGAGTCCCCATTAGTGGCGCTTTCCAGCACCCCGCCAAGGACTCCAAGAAGGCTGGGTACTCTGAACTGTCATTTGGTGCATAAGCGCAAATGACAGTCAGAGCCCGTTCCCCGACCCGAAGGCGCAGGGAAGCTACCCTCTCATCCACCGGGGAAAACCCCAACGTACAGGCTTCAAGCTGGGGGGCTATAAGCAAGCCCACATCAGCCCGTCGCCTCTCACCCTGAGCAACTCCAGAGTAGAATAAGGTCCAGCCTCTCTCGAGAAGATTGGTTCCAGAGCCCAGGCTGTGTGTTGAGGTGAGCCCGACTATATCTGGTCGGTACCTCTCAACCTCACGCACAAGCTCAGGCTCCTTCCTCGCCAGACAAGTGACATTCCATGTCCCTGTAGCCAATTTAGTCGGCCAGGGGTCAGCACCCCAAGGCCCACGCTTTCGGCTGCCACCCATAACACAATGCACCCCACTCCTATGACCCTGCCTGCGGGGGGTGGGCCCATGGGGAGGCGAACCCATGTAGCCCGTTCAGGCTGAGCCCGGCCGGGCCCCATGGGTGAAGGCCCGGCCAGCAGGCGCTCCCAAACGAGCCCCTACCCCAGGCCTGGCTCCAGGGTGGGGCCTCGGTAACCCTAACCCGGGCGAGGGACATAGAGCTCTTGTTTTAATTCTATCCATAAGAGTCGTCCGAATCGCGTTTAGTCTGGCCCGTCCCCCAGGACCAGTTTGCCTTGGGTGACCCTACCAGGGGCAAATGCCCCCGACAACATAGCTCCTGGGATCATTCGATCCGTCATTTCCAAGACGTTGAAAATACGTCTAAATGAAAATGTCCATCGACATCCAAATTTGGTTGAACAGTGAAAGGTAATTAAAGCTACACAAAGGGATTAAAAACTGTCATTTTTAAGATGTTACAGTTGAAGCCAGAAGTTTACATATACTGGCAAGTAAGACAAAATTTTTTTGTCTCACTGTCTGAAGTAAAATCAGACTAAACCTCTCCTGTTTCTGGTCAGTCAGGATTATCTAAATTAGGTTATTTTGTTAAATGCCACAATATTGAGAGAGAGATTTTTATGTTATTTTCTTTGAGGTTAAAAGTTTACATACATTTCCTTAGTATTAAGTAGCATTTTCATTTGAACTGCATGACTTGGGTCAAACATATTGGGGAACCGTCCACAAGCTTCTGAAAGTGATGGAATTCTGGTCCATTCCTCCTGACAGAACTGGTGGAACTGAGTCAGGTTTGTCGGTCTCCTTGCTCACACATGCCTTTTCAGATCTGCCCACAAATTTTCAGTGCGATTCAGATCAGGGATTTTTGATGACCACTCCAAGACATTGACTTTGTTATCCTTAAGCCACTTTTTAACCATTTTGGCAGTGTGCTTAGAGTCATTGTCCATTTGGAAGACCCATTTGTGCCCAAGTTTTAGCATCCAGGCCAATTTCTTTTGACTTTCCCATGATTTCAAACAGGGAAGCAGAGTGTTTGAGGTGTGGCCTTAATTACATCCCCAGGTGTGCCGTCATTAACTCACATGTTGTCAGTTAACCTATCAGGAGCTTGCAAAGCCATGACCTCATCATCTGGGCTTCCCTACGTTGTTTAAAGACTTAGTACTTTTTGTGCATGTAAACGTTTGACCTTGAAGAAAAAATGACATAAAATTCTCAAAGAAATTCTTTCTCTCTCTCTCATTATTGTGGTATTTAACAAAATGAAATCATTTTGTTAATCCTGCCCAACCTGAAACAGAAGAGGTTTAGTCTGATTTGACTTCAGATAGTGAGACAAAAAATTGAAGTGTGTTTTTGCACAGTGTATGTAAACTTCTGGCTTCAACTGTAACGTCTTAGAAATGACAGCTTTTATCCCTATCATGAGATGTGATAATCCAAACTGATGAAATTTCATCCATGAGGACACTACAATTCCTACCTGTCAATATCTCATTCAAGTATCAAGTATCAAGTATCAAGTCAACTTTATTGTCAGATATGCTATACATGCTCGACGTGCAGCATAGATGAAATTTCAGTCCTCTCGGACCCACGGTGCAACAGGGTGATAATAATAATTTATAAGTGAAAAACTAAACAAGTAGGAACCTACGACATAAGTACTGAGGACTATCTTAAATACTAAAATTTGCCATGTGGACAGTATAGACAGTGTAATATAAACAGCTTAAGTGAACAGTATATACAGTGTAGTAGCTTGAATGGACAGTATAAACAGTATAACCAGCTTAAATGAACCGTATGTAAAGTGTAGCAGCTTTAGTGAACAGTATAAAGAGCTTAAATGAGTTGTATAAACAGTATAGCAGCTTGGATGAACAGTATACGAGCTTAAATGAACCGTATGTACAGTGTAGCAGCTTGAATGATCAGTATAACCAGCTTAAGTGAACAGTATATACAGTACAGTCTCATAAAAGTGAGATAAAAATCTGAAATTTAAAATACATATCAAGGCTTCAGTTGGAAGCTGTAGCTAAAGTGCACACTGACTGTTTTATAAAATGGCTGTCAGGTACACTTATCAAAAATGCAACTGTCTATTCATAAATCCTAGTTTTGGAGGCCAATATTTACAAATGTGAATGTATGTACATGAAAGTTTATAATGTTATCTGGAAATAATATACCAAAGTTGGCCAGTAGGGGTGCTCTAATTTTAGAAACACATGTGTTTTCTAATATCTTGGGAGACAAAAAGAAGTCTTCCCATTTCCTCTGATTCCAAATATTTTGTCAAATTCACATGGCTTTATGATTTCATCTCTATGCCCTCAGTTTTTTACAGTTAAGATTTTATAGAAAGGAAAAGCAAACTCCTCAAAAGTGCTTCCTGCAGGTATCATGAAATTTGCTGCTCATCATCTGCTGACGGCATTCATAGAAAGAAAGTTATCAAATGTATTGTAATTTGATATTTTCAAAGTTACAGACCAATGACAATGAAAGGCCTGATCCCATCACCATTTTTTGTAAAAGTTCTCACTTGAAAAAATTTAACTCAGTTGATCATTATGACATTATTTTGGATGAGCTCTGATAAAATTCATCCATTAAGGATGTTGTTAAATCCATTCAACTATGGGCTGATATTCATACAAAACTGCTTGAACCTCAATGATTGTCGCTTGGGCCCAGATGATTGCTGCTTACAGTTATATTTGATGGGGTACTATAGGCCATTGTCAGACCTTCTTCAGAAGGAACAACATAGGTTTTGTTTCACGGATCAGGTCTTGATCTAATCTATGAGTTCTGGATGTTATTACGACCTTGTTCTGTCTTTGCAGCAAAAATTCAGTCCCTGTTTTCTTTGACTATCTTCTCAAAATTAGGGGACACAAACTGATGAATGGGCACCTAAACAATTATTGAACTTCAAAGAAAACATTAAATTAATTCAGAAAACCCTTTTTAGATGAGCAGGCATACCTTGTACGTGTGGGTAGTTCATCAGGTATAGAAAAGCAGTCAGTAGGGTGTTGGACGTGCTGTCAGTCCCAGCTAGGTAGATATCAAAAGTGTACCTCAAAAGCTGTTCTTCAGAAAATGAAGAATCATCAACTCTCTGAAAAAGTGACAGCAAGACAAACACAAATCAGGTGAAACTGCTACTATCATGGACCATTACCATGATGGATGCAGAAAGACACACTGTGAGAGTAGAAATACACAACCTACATCCATGTCCAGAATAACACTGAGGTTGAACTGTTACTGTGCTACAGACCTTTTCCATTTCATCCAGATAGCAATCAACTAGATCTCGTGGCTTCTCCGGGACTCTGGTCTCCTTGTGTTCAGTCACAAAATGCTTTGCAATCCTTAAATAGGTCTTAAAGAAAAAAAAAACAAAACAAAACATTTGCTTTTTACTGCAGTAAAAAAAAGCACATCTAAAAAGCATTGCAACATTTTGAATATAAAGAAAAAGTATGATTCAAGAAATGTATCCAATTAGAATATAGTTGAATAATGTTGAGATACACTGTATAAAAAGACAATCTTTTTATTCCCCACTGTCTGACATTAAATCTGATTGAATTTTCCATTTTATAGGTCAGTTAAGATTAACAAAATTATTTCTATTTACTAAATGCGAGAATAAGAAGAGACAGGATTTTTTTTTTTTTATGACTTTCATCAAAGTCAGAAGTTTACATATATTTCATTAGTATTTGGTAGCATGGCCTTTTGCTTTGTGTTTGAGTTTTCTAAAATTTTGGTCCACCCCTCCTAACAGAATCAGGTTTGTAGGTTGCCTTGTTCTCATACGCCTTTTTTTCAGATCTGTTGTTACTTTGTTGTAATAATTTAGTGGCATTCTTAGGGTCATTGTCCATTTAGAAAGACCCATTTGCACCCAAGCTTTAACTTTCTGGCTTTTAACTTGAGCTGTTGCTTCAATATTTCAACATGATGTTCTTTCCTCAAGATGCCATCTATTTTGTGAAGTGTACCAGTCCCTCCTGCAGGGGAAACCCCCACAACATGATGCTACCAACATCGTACTTCACAGTTGGGATGGTGTTCTCAGACTTGCAAGCTTCCCCCTTTTTCCTCCAAATGCAACGATGGTCATTATGGCCAAGCAGTTCAATTTTATTTTCATCAGATCATAGGACAAATGAAGGTCTTTGTCCCTGTGTCCATTTACAAACTTTAATCTGTCTTTTTTATATTACTTTTGGAGGAAGGTCTTCCTCTCTGCTTGATTGGCCTTTCAGTCCATGTTGGTACAGGACTCATTTCACGATGGATAACGACACTCTCTCACCAGCTTCAGCTAGTATCTTCACAAAGTGTTTTGCTCTTGTTCTGAGGTTGATACATACATTTTGCACCGATGTACATTCATCTTTGGGACACAGAACCCGTCTCCTTCCTGAGCTGTTTTATTTTTGGACATGTCCATACTGTTGTTACTTACGTATAATTGTTTGAACAGATGAACCTGGCACCTTCAGGCGACTGGAAATTGTACCACAGGATGAACCAGACTTGTGGAGGTCCACAATTCTTTCATGGTATCTTGGCTAATTTCTTTAAATTTTCCTGTGACGTCACACAATGAAGCAGTGTGTGTGAAGTGTGACTTTAAATGCATCCACAGGTGTGCTTCTAATCAACTCAGATTATGTTAATTTACCTATCATGAGATTATTATCTGCCCAAATCATTTAAAGGCATAGTAATCTTAGTGTGTGTAAACGTCTGACTCCTGAGGACAGAAATAATAAATTCTCTAAAGAATTCTCCCTCTCCTTATTTTGACATTGAGCAAACAGAAATAATTTTGATAATCCTATTGACCAAAAACAGTAAAGGTTTGGTCTAATTTTATGTCAGACAGTTAGAGGAAAAAAAGCTTATTTGTCTCTTTATACAGTATATGTAAACTTCTGGTTTCAACTTTATGTGATGGAATTGCCACACATTTATGCTGCAAAGCCAAAAACCATCTCTACTACTTAACATCCTTGTGGAAAACTGTGTATAGATAAAATAATCTCACAGATCAAACAGATCATTTAAATTGTTAAACAATTTCAGTTTCTTTTTTACCTCTCAAATCTTATGTTGGACACTATTATTCTTGAAGTCGAGGGTTTAAGTGAAAGGTTTGTCCTGTTCTCTGACACATTTTTATTTCAATTTTGAAATGTTTAAAAAACACAAAGGGTTTGACAACTTGTAATCTGGTCGGTCCATCCATCCATCCATCCATCCATCCATCCATCCATCCATCTGGTCACTGGGGCAACATCCTAAGCAGAGAGGACCAGACCTCTCTCTCCCCAGTCACCTCCCACCAGTTCTCTTCCCCAATGAGTTCCCAGGCTAGCCAAGAAATCTCTCCAGCATGTCCTGGCTCTGCCTCGAGGCTTCCTCCTAATTACGTAAATTTGTCCAAGAGGCATTCTAACCAGATGCTTGAACCACCTTCATTGGCTCTTTTTGAAGTGGCGGAATAGTGACTCTACTACAAGTTCCTCCAAGATGACTGAACTTCTTACTCTCGCCAGTCCACTACCCACAGTCCATGACCATTGGTGAGGGTAGGAACATAGTTTGACCAGTAAACAAAGACTCTTGAGGATTCAGTTGGATCTTGGTTCACCTGGATCTGTCTGTGTGAAGTTTGCAGGTTCTGCATGGGTTTTAACCAGGTATTCCTGTTTCCTCCCACCCCAAAAACATGTTGTTTAGGCTAACTGGCAGACCCGGCGGCATGGGCGGGCATTGGGGGGCCGTGCCCGCCCACGGAGTCAGCTGTGCCCGCCCTTGACTGGAAGCTGTTTATTTTATTTGGGTTTTTGTTTTTTAACTCGGAGTGGCCACCTTTCTCTTATTCCTATCTCATTTTGTTGATCTTGCAATTCAACCAATCCAACGAAGTTCGTTGGATTGGTTGAATTGCATGATCAACAATTGTTCGTTAAACGAACGCATTAAGTCAACTTTCTAATTACAGACAGAGGGGGGCGGGTTGCTGACCCATTTATTCATGGACACCTTCGTAAGTTAGTACCGCCGCTATGGATATACGGAATTATTTCAAAAAAACGAGAAATGACAACGTGAACGGGAGCGAGCAGGAGAAGGCAGCATTGGCATTTTCTATAGGAAACATAAGCACTGAAGTCAACAGCAATACTGAAGTAAACATTCATGCTAGGAGGGTTAGCTACAGCAGCTTGGGAGAACAAGGAGCAGCACAATTAGGGTTACCAACCGTCCCGGTGAAGAACTGCTCTTGTCCCGCATTTCAATCATAGTCTTGACAGCATTTTTTAATGGAATGTTTATGAAGCATTTCGTCCAGTGATAGACTGCTGATTGATGACACATTATAAACAGGGAGTTTTGATAGGCTACTATGCCCCAAAACTCAACGTTTACAAAGTATTTTGTCCAATGATAACAGACTGGTGTATGATGACACATTCTGATCAGGGAACTGTGATAGGCTACGCCGACCTGCATGTATACGTTACTATGGGAGACGGTTGTAATCAGTGAAGTTTACTGAGAGAAATGGATGAACCAGCTAAAAAAAGAGGCTTTGCAGCTAAAACAAGGAATGGGAAACAAAAAGGTCGTGGGTTAAAGCCACTACAGACCCTAGACGAGCATTTTGTACTTTATGCCGCCGCGAGATATCGATTGGCCATGGTGGCGAGCACGACTCATCCCGTCATGAAGACACCGAGTGTCAGTGCTAGCTAAAGGAGAAAGCAACATCACTTCATTCTTCGCCGCATCTACTGCTGAAATTGACAAAAGTTCTGCAAGCGAGGTGTCCTAAATATACCACACCATGAAACACGGCCACAGCTATAACAGCGCTGACTGCACCGTGAAATTAAACGGGGCTTTATTTCAAGACTCGAGTGTCGCTAAGAAGATGCAGTTGGGAGGAACCAAAGCGGAGACGATCACCATGAATGTGTTGGGTCCAAGCACTGTGGGGAAAATAGTCTCCGATCTTTCTTCAGGTGATGGTGAGCCCCTTTATTTTTCACTCGCTAGCGATGCCTCTAACAAGGGCAACAGAAAAATGTTTCCAGTGTGTGTGAGCTACTTTTCCGCGTCGGATGGCGTGATGTCCAAGTTGTTGGATTTCTACGAAAACATTTGCGAATGGCACACATAAGGCTCTCCTTTCCTGTCTTGACACATATGGTCTTAATGTTGAAAACATCACCGCATATGCCGCCGACAATGCAAATGTTAACTTCAGAAAGCACCATTCTGTCTACAAATTGCTCACCAGCGTCAACGATGGCATTCTAAAAGCTAACTGCCCGGCCCATGTTGCACACAAGTTGTGTACAACATTTTGTGTACAACATGTATAATTAATTTCACAAAATTATCCTGAAATTAGTAGGATTGTGGTCTGGATAAGAAAACATCATCATTTCTGGCATGGGTTGGGTGGCAAGACGTCAGTCTTTTCAATGCCTTAAAATGCAAATTGCATCTAAGAAACACAAAATTTTCTGGGGGAGGACGCACAGACCTATACAGGCTAGACAACGGCACCCTGACTGCCATTAGGTATTGGGATGAAATCCTTGCACCCACTGTCAGACCCTATGCTGGTGCAGAGGGTCCTGGGTTCCTCCTGGTGCACGACAATGCCCGGCCTCATGTGGCGAGAGTATGCAGGCAGTTCCTGGAGGATGAAGGAATTGATACCATTGATTGGCCCCCATGCTCGCCTGACCTAAATCCAATAGAACACCTCTGGGACATTATGTTTCGATCCATCCGACGCCGCCAGGTTGCACCTCAGACTGTCCAGGACCTCAGTGATGCCCTGGTCCAGATCTGGGAGGAGATACCCCAGGACGCCATCCGTCATCTCATTAGGAGCATGCTCCAACGTTGTCAGGCATACATACACGCACGTGGGGGCCATACAAATTACTGAATACCATTTTGAGTTGCTGCAATGAAATTTGAGCAAAATGGACTAGCCTGGCACATCATTTTTTCACTGTAATTTTTGGGGTGTCTTTGAATTCAGCCCTTTGTAGGTTGATAATTTTCATTTCCATCAAATTATGTGGTATCCTTTTGTTCCTAACACATCACCCAGTCCATGTCAGTATAAATAAAGAGCATGATTTTTTTTCCCATTGAGATCTGATGTGTTTTCAAAGTGTTCCTTTAATTTTTTTGAGCAGTGTACATTAACTATAATGTGATTTGATTATAGGAATAATTAAAGGAGTAATCAGAGTAATTATAGGGATAATGTGGTCTAATTGATAAATCAGTCTAATTAATGTGTGTGCGGCAGTGAGAGAAAGCTGCTTGTGTTGTAAAAGTGCCTTGACTGGTCTCTGGACAAGGAAGGTACTATATTAGCATGTTGTTGATCTCTTGTGGCTCAACTCTCTCTTAACCACAAAAGTCCTCGCTACTGCAGATACTGCACTGATCCACCTGTTGATCTTTCATTTCAATCTTCCCTCACTCATTAATCCATCCATCCATCCATTATCTTAATAATGGACATTAACTTAATCCATAATCGGGTAGCGGAGGCAGCAGCCTAAGCAAAGAGACCCACACCGCCCTCCTCTTATAGAGGATAGATGGATGGATGGATGGATGGAGTTTTCATTTTTGATTGTGTCAATTATAGTTGTGGGAAGTAAATTAGAATTGCCAAAATTGTAACCAACTTAGAACACGCAATATATGCGCTTGTGTGTGTGTGTGTGGGTAAATGTATTTCTAACATTACCTCAACAAATGTAAAGGCCTTTCTGAAGGGCAGTGGCAGGTATCGAACCATCGGAACGCAGTCATACAGCTGCAAATAAAAGAAAAATCATTACATATTGTATTGACATATTTATTCTATAATATTCAGATTCTGCTTCAAGGCAGGAATTACTGAGAAAAAACAGGTTTATCTTGAGATAGTTAAATGTGAAAAGTAAAATGGTTAAAATGGTTCAAGGATGTTCCTGGATTATAATGATTAAAATCACCCATAAGAATGATCGGTGTGATCTGCTGAAGCCTTTGCACAGTTCCTGTCAAAGACTGAGCTGCCCTATCAGCCTTAGCTCTCAGACGGATATAAACAAGAGTCACAAAGATCTGTGTAAATTCCCTCAGTGATTACAGTAGGAGGGTTGAAGGGAGACAGCCCGGAGTTCAATGTCAGCTGAACACAAGTAAGTAAATAAAGGCACGAGCTATCACTGAGTGACCTACCAGTCTGTCAATGTGGCAGGGAAATCTGAAGGTGTCAATCTCAAGCTCTGACTGTGATTACCAGGTCAGGTTTATTACCTCTGAAACATGCTTTGACTCACCATAGCCCATTGTCCATTGGCTACTTTGTTAACTTGAGTGAAGCATTGAACAATCAGTTTGATCCTTTCAGTATCATGCTCATGGCGAGTAGCAAACAGGACCTTGCAGATGATATTGGAGGCCGTATTATGAAACATAAGCTGAGGACTCATGCTTTTACCTGTAAAAGAGATAAGAAGAAAAATATGTGATAGAATTATACAAGGATACAACAGAACAAATCAAGAAAAAAAACAGAACAAAACAGCATCTTGTTTTGTAGATCCACAGATGCGTACCAATGCTCTTTTCCAGTGTTTCAATTGTGTATTGAAGCTCGTCGAAAATTCTGTCCTCCATTGATGTTTTCCCAAGACCAAAGTTCCTCAAAGTCATCAGAGCAAAGCGGCGATGTTCTTTCCATTTGAAGCCATAATCTACCATGATAATTCCTACAATAATAAAGCAACAAAAACAGCAAGAAAATGTTACAAGTCTTAGGTATCTGCAGGCTGTTAATTTTTCGCATGAATTTGAAGAGGTGCCCTTCACTAGACGCAAATATTGCATCTGCATTTACAGATGCCAAAGTAGTAGTCAAATGTGGGAAAGGTTTCATTGTTCTTTGCCTTATTGTTGTTTTTTTATCTGCCATTTCTGTAGTCCATCACCACCACGATGGTTGGACGCCTTCTTGTGCAAAAACACATACAGTATCTGCACCCCCTCTGACACATACTGTATCTATATGTTGATTTTTTTTTCACCCTTTGTTTTCTTATTTGTAGGTTTGTTGGAATCTAGTTCAGTAAATAGCAGATTCTTCATCCAGAACTTTTTGTTAATCTTCAATACTTATGTTAATAAAATTCTGATATATTGCAATGAGAGAAATTGTTTTTGGTCATTTTGTATATGTTTTTTTACATTTACTGGTTGAAAAAGTGTGCACTCGGACTCGTTCCTCCTCTGTTACTCTATAGCACCACTCCTGGTCACTGGCTGCCACGCACAGAACAACAGACATTTTGAAACTGATTGTGTTATTTAATCATAGTTTCCTGAATGATCAGGTTGTGCCCCTTTTTAATCCATTTATTTTGTTAATAAATGTCTTCTGTTATTATTAAGTCCCTTAAGACACTTATTAACTCTTTGATAACTAAACAAGAACTTTTGTAGACTCAACATGATGAAAACCAAACAGAATATTTCAGTAGTTGTTTTTTCACCTCTGGACCTAAACAACTTGCAGTCATTGAGTCTAACATGAAGTCCTCAGTACACCAGGGCAATCTGGAGGTAAATGTGAGATCATCTGTCTAACAGTTAAAGCTTGGTCAAAACTGAGTCATGCAATAGGACAATGATCTGAAGCACACTCAAATAATGTACATAATGGCTGAAAAATTACATAACGTTTTGGCCCAGTCCAGACCTCAACCCAACTGAAATGATTTTTCAGGACTTTCAAAATCCCAAGGCTGTGCATAGACAAATGCCTACAAAAACTTCTCTTAACTGCAGCAATGCTGTAAGGAATGTACCAAAATTCCTGCACTGTGAAGTAACATATTGATGAAGTCATCCAGGAAATGTGGACTTCAAGTTATTACTGCTACAAATGGCAAAAAAAAGCAACATTTAACTATGGTGATATTTAGAACTATCTACGTTGTTGTTTTTTTTTTTTTCTATTTGGTTTCAGCTTTTGTTAATAAATAATAACAGTAAAAAAAAAACACAAAAACAAAAAAAAACCAATGATGTTGACTTGCTGTTGTTTGTCTGATGCTAATGGAAATTTCTGATAATAATTCACAAGAAATTTCAAGGTTGCAAGGTTTTTAACGTACAATTTTACGTATTCCCATGATCTCGTCATGAGGATATAAGGTGGCAGTTGGAGGAAGTCTTTTCTGTGTCTTACAGCAAAATTAAACATGTTTGATATCACAAGTCTGTAAACAACCAGTAAGATTAAAATACAAACCTAATGTTTGTTGGTTGAGCAAATAATAACCTCATCAGATCCACCATCTTTGTAAAATATTTAATATATATAAAACATTTATAGAATTTCATAACAATTTGCAACTGTGCGATCTGACTCTGGATCCAGTATGGGGTTTTTTTTAAGCCTTGACAAAGGCAATATAGTGCCTTCTAATCCTCGTAACCACTTCAAGTTGCCTCAGCCAGTTTTTATTGTTAAAATGACATTGCACATCATCTGTGCTGTGACATACTCTACCTTTATTTTGGGTGATATCATTAACCATTAGGTTTTGGGGTCTTCCAGCGAAATCATTAGCCTTGATCACAAATGCCTCCTTCACGGCCTTCAGCCCACTGATGACAACAGCTGGTTTTGTACCAAAGTACAGGCTGTAGACATCTCCATAAAGTTTCCTTAGCTATAAGGGAACAAGACAACACATGATTTTTGTTTCAAAATATCTTAGATTTGTTGTTAGTTAATAAGTGGATTAAACATTTCTGTATTTATTACGGAGCAGATGAATATGAATATGACAAAAACAGACAGCACAACCCTCAGAAAAATAAAAAAAATGATTAACGATTTGAAAAGTAAGAACAATCAGTAAACATCTATCAAATAAAACACATACAAAATCAATTGGTTACTATAAGGTGGATGTAAGATAAAACTAATAAATCATAAATCTGGGTAATTTCTTTGATTCTCCCATGATGTCACACGAGGAAACTGTGAGGTGTGGCTTAAAACACATCCACACGTGGGCCTTCAGCTAAGTCAATCAAATATAAGAAGTTTCCAAAGCCATGACATCATCATCTGGACTTTCCCTAAATCTTGGTGTTTGTCAGTCCTTCTCAAATAGTGTGGCGCGACCCCCGGGGGGGCACGTGTGACCCCGGCTAACATGCTTTTTTGCCGGTCAAGAATAAAATGCAATTTCACCTCCACTCCAGTAAGTGGCAGTGGCGCTCTCATTGTGACAGTGTGCACAGGGAATATTAGCCCTATTCATCTTATTCCTAGCCCCCATGATGCCTTGCGTGAATTATGGGCGTGACTTCCGGAAAGTACCAGAACCGGCGTTTGTTTACATGCCAAGAGTACGTGCTAATCCTCTTTCTTCGAGTGTTGGGACTTGAAACATGTGGGAAACACGACTTGTCACAGATCAAATATGACAATTGTCATACCTCTGCCAACTGCTATTGAGGGATCAGAAGACAACCTGAAGAAGTGCCTGCCGATAACTTATACCAGCAAATTTAGTAGTGATGGTGAGATGAAGCCTCGTGAAGCAGTGTCACCCGTCAGCCAATTGGTTCGAGAAATGGTATATTTCTTGCTGCTTCATATGCACATGACACCACCTACTGGTCAGGTTTATAATCAAAGCCAGCTGAATCTTAAGATGTGATGCATTGAATTTATGTATCAGTTATGGCTCTTGCGAATGACTGTGAATAACAAAATGTGTATGACCAAATAATTGGTCTACATAAATGATCAAGTGCATAATAAAATATTGTTTGAATGTAATCTCTGTTTAATGTTTCCCAAAGTAGTATCATAAAAACGGGGAAGACACGTGTCAAAAAGGTCAACAAGCCAAGAATCAAACTCACACGAGGGCTGTGGTCTTTGTACATGGGCCACCTGCCCTAACTACTGCGCTACCGGGGCACCTGAGCCTATTTGGGCAGAGAACAGTGAAAGTTTTTGTGGAACTATGATGACCATTAAAGGGGTGATTTTTTTGTATATTTATTCAGAAATAGCAATTTTTCCACAGTTTTTGGTTTTAACCGATTCTTTTTTTTAGACACAATCTCTCCAGCCTTGGAGAACACCCTTTCACATGGCACAGAGGATGCTGGGCTGCATAAAAATGTTTGTGCCATCATGTACAAACTATATACTGAACTACCACAAACTATATAAACGCTATCCAAATTCTAGTATCCAAGCTATCCAAACTCTATCCACACTCGCCTACAAAAACCCACATTTTGAATGGAGCCTGTGGCGTTTATAAAGCTGTAAAACCCCGCGCCAAGATCTGAACCACTTCCCGAAGCAGTCACGTGGTACAGCCAGGCTGTGAAGCTTCGGACGTCATCGCTTTTGGCTCCTACCCTAAATGAAGCAAGCCTCGATACGCGCTTCGCGGACACGCCCCCTCGATTTCTCGATACGCGCTTCGGAGCTTCGGCTCTCTCGTAACATCACTAATATTTAGCTACTTTATTGACTTGGCTGCATCTGATGGGGAACGATGAACAATCTGAAAAGCTCTGAGGCATATCAGCGTCTACACAGTAGTGGGTTTTAGTTTCAACATCAGGTTAAGTACAAACAGCAGTGTTCATGTATCGCAGGGCAAGACAGATCTTGCAGCCACACTGCTGCAGTACTGTGGAAGATAAATGTTGATGTTCTTTGATTGTTCTGGTAGTTTCAATAATAATTTTAATTGCACTTTGTAATGACTGTGCAACTGTTGTTTTATATTTGGACTTTATTTTCAGCATAAAGCAGACCACATTCATGAAGGCTCATCAACATCAGATCCCACCAGAGTTCCATAAGCAGAGGACACCCCCAACCCTTTCGATGATCAAAGAATTTAAGACTTAAGTCAGCTCATCTGTGATGGCTTCACTATTTCAGCTGCAGTGTTAGGGTTATCACCTCATCTCCAGCACATAAATTGTCCAGAAACCCCGAGCTCTGTTATATTACTGTCACTGCATTTGCCACCATAAGCATCTGAAATACAATAAGGGGTATCTGAGCTCTGGAGGAGCATTTTAGGAAAATGCTATAGTTGTCAAACATCTACCAGAAATAAAAACAGAATCTATCAGAGCTGTTTATATACTAAACTGACAGCAAATTACTGTCAAATAAATAGCTGTCTGCGCTCAGCTACCATGGTTAGCCAATGGCCTTTTTTGTTCCTGCGGTGTATGCAATTTTTCGGGTTTCAAATGTAAATAAACAAAAAATAATAAAAACATAAAAAAACATAAAAATGAAGCAGAAGCTGAATGTAAAACGGAGACTGTCCTCAGTAAAGTAAAGGAAAGGAAATTGATTTTATGTGGTGACTCAGTCCAGAATCATGACCACATAAAGGAAATGATGAAAAAATAAGCTGTCACAAAAAAGAAATAGAGCTCAAAGGAATACTGTTGTACAATTGGCTTTTGCCTGTTTCACTTATCTACTGTGGTAACATATAAAGTTTAAAAAATGAGTAAAACTGTGTCACAAGTTCAACCTAGTGCATGCCAACCTCCTGCAATACACATTTATGGTCTGTGCAGACTGAGATAACTACTCAGATTTATGCCACCAACCTTTGACTTATGAGACACAGTTTGAGCACCACAAAGCAACAATACGGAGAATATCCTAAAACAACAACAAAAAGTTATAGGAACTGTGAAAATTAGAAAACAATCTGGTGGTATGACTTGCAGTTTTAAATGGATAGATGCTAACTGTGCATGTACTCTAATTTCAATCATAGTGTCTGTGCTGAATTTTTACCCAGAGTCCAAAGTTTTGTTTGTCTCTTTGCTACGCAACTAATCAGTGTGGTTGTCCCCTACTTTCATTTCTGAAAAAAAACAAAGACTTTTTTTAACTTTCAGCACAAATATATTATTTTCAAATATCTGTCTACTGTCTGTAACCTGCAGTACTGGTTGGTAGAAAATTCAAATGTGCATTAAGTTCGGCTATTGTACAAAGCACCAACATAAAAACCAAAGAAGAATTTCAGGTATATGTTTTGAGAAATAAAATGATTTAAAGCATTCAATGGGCAACAGGAGTGATTTCATTCTTTCCTACCCTCTCCAGTTCCATCAAGAGGTCATCTTGCATCAGGTTGAAATAGTTCCCCACTACAGGTATGACTGGAGGTCCTGGTGGGAAGTTCTTGGGTCTCCAGATTTTCATTTGAAGAATGAAGAAGAAAACAAAGAGACATAACAACACTAATGAAAGAAACATGGTAGTATGGAGTAGAATGAACTGAAGAGGCCAACTGGTTGACTTAAAATGAAATGTGGCTAAGGTCTCAGGACTGCCTACTGTGACTGTGTACTTTAAAACCTCTGATTTGATTGAATCAATCACTTTGATTGATTCTGATTGTTCTTTGTTGGGTTATGTGGAGCCTCACTTCACCCCCGACCAGGTGAGAGAAGGCAGAGGGCCAGCCAGCACAGTGAGAAACGGCGACCCTCACTTGGTCTGGTCGTTGAAGGGAAATACATCCCTAATTACATGCTCCACCAGCTGGATGCACTGCCACCTGTGCAGGGACCAGCTGGGCCAGGTTAGCAATCACCAGCTTTGGTTAAAAAGACCAAGGGTCCCCTCCTCACTGTGTGGCTGGCTCCTGCAGGAGGAACTACTCTGTCGGGCGGTAAGTGTTGCTCCACTATGTTTGAAGAACATTATTTGACTTTTGTGAGACGATAATCAGACTTTTCCTTTGCTCCCCTAGGCATTCTCGGAGCCTGAGTAAACTCCTGAAGGGAGAGTTTTGTGTTTCTCCACACTGATTGCTTTAAAATTAAACACCACGCTTCAGCGTGTCAAACGTGACCACCTGCCTGAGTGTCATACCTCAACCTGCCTCATCATAGTTAAAGAATAAATGATGATAATGCTGCTTGAGAGAGAGAGAAAGGGTGTTAACATGTAATCAGTGGTAATTCATCAAAACCTTTAATTAGCGCTACAAGCAGATTTGATCAGGCCCTTGCAGGCCCTGGTCCCAAACACCTGAGGAACAGATTACCAGATTCTATATTGACCTCCAGTACAACTGTGAGAAACCTCCAGTCATTTTTAGGGGTGCTCCGATCGATCGGTGACCTGATCGGGATCGGCCGATATGCATATGATCGGTCAGAATTCTCCTTTGAGCCGATCAAAAACACTCTATTCTAGTGCGCATACACTGTGTATAGTTCTGTGGATATTCTCATTTATCCAGGTAAATTCCATTCTCGCAACAATTGAATCATAGGCAACTGGACTTAGATTTGTCGAAATCTAAGAAGGCGAAACGTCTTCTAGACAAATCTAAGTCCAGTTGCCTATGATTCAATTGTTGCGAGAACTGTGTAATACACGTAACTTATCAACACGCGAGACTGCGTGAGACAATTAAAAAAACATAATGGCGTCGCCAGTGTGGAAGTTTTTCCAGGTGTTGGACAACGACAATAAATTTGCAGTTTGCCAGGTCTGTCCAAAGGATTTCCCTCATGGAGGAGATAAAGCAAGAAGTTTTAATACTACAAATCTCATAAGACACTTGAGGATTAGCCACACGAAGGAATATAACGAATGTACTACGTTAGCTTGTGACAAGGAAAAGCAAGACCGAGCGTGCGCTGCTAGCCAGCCCAAATCGGCTTTCACTCAGCTATCAGACACTCTTTGCAGCGTGTGGAGCCCTATTTGAAAGACAGCAAGAAACAAAGGGAAATAAATACAAAAATAATGGAGTTCATATGCCTGGACCACCAGCCGCTGTCTGTCGTGGACGACCTCGGGTTTAAGCATCTAGTGAATCACTTGGATCCACGTTATGTTCAAGGATGTAAATACTTCACTGATGTGTGCCTGCCGGAGTTATACCAGACGGTGTATGGACATGTTAATTCTCTTTTGAAGGAGAAAGCCACAGCAGTCAGCTTCATGAGTGACATTTGGAGTTGACATCGGAGTGTTTCTCCGATGTCAATGCTGAGCCTAACAGCGCAGTTTATTAATGAAAACTTCGAGCTCATTAAAGTTGTGCTTCACTCGCAAGAAGTTTACTGGATCACACACCGCGGAGGCTATTGCAGGTGCGTTCAGAGACATGTTCCAAGTCTGGGGAATACCGACAGAGAAAGTTCATGTTGTTCTGCGAGATAATGCCAGAAACATGGAGAAGGCCATGACACATGCACATTTTCCTAAGCTTGCCGTGCATGTCGCATACACTCCAGCTCATTGTGCATGAGGGGGTCTTGTCTCAACGTAGCGTAGGTGATATCATCGCAACTGGAAGACGCATTGTTGGGCATTTTAAACATAGCCCGCTTGCCTACTCTCGACTTCAAGCTATCCAGAAACAACTGGGCCAGAATCCTAAAAGGCTACAGCAGGATATCCCGACTAGGTGGAACAGTACTATGTATATGCTGCAAAGCCTTTTAGAACAGAAACGTGCACAGTGCACTTATGGAGCAGATTATGATTTGACTGCCACGTTCACTGCCAGTCAGTGGAAATTAGTGGAAAACATGATTTCCCTGCTTGCCCCTTTTGAGGAACTAACGAAACAAATAAGCTCATCAACTGCTTCTGCAGCAGATGTGATACCAGCCATCCGAGCTCTAACTCGTCTTATGCAGAAAACAGCAGAGACTGACCACAGCGTGAAAACCTCCAAAGCAACACTGTTGGAAGCAATCCAGAGAAGGTTCAGTGATGCTGAATCCGAGCCCCTGTACACCATCGCTACCGTCCTCGATCCGAGGTGAGAAACTTATTCACTGTCATTCAGACTCTGTCTCTCTGTCTGTCTGTCTCTCTAAATATGTTTATTTTCTATGTCTCAATTTAAAAACTAACTTTGACAACAGTATTAGGCTCCTCAATTCATATTCCATGCATATCTAGCTTTGGCTAAAATGACTGATGAAAAACTTGCTTTAAAGTAAGATGAAAAGTTGTGCTACCTTCTAGTGTAGGATAGCAAAACCTCTGAAATGCAAAAAATAAATCAAGGTTTTCTCTTTTCTTTCTCATGTTAATAAATAGGTACAAAGACAGATATTTCTCAGATGGACTCAAACCACAAATCCGAGGGCTCCTTTCTCATGTCCTGGCCAGTGCTGCAGGACCGCAGGAGGGTGGTGCTGAAGCAGAGGAGCAGAGTGGTGAGCCGCCTGAAAAGGTACAAGCTAGCTCCTTGCATGCTATGTATGCAGAACTGTTGGAGGAAAGCAGGGAACACGACTGTGCTGACACCAGCAACGCAGCATCATCCCAGATGAACCTTTACCTATCGGAGCCAGTTATCCCACAAAACCCACTGACTTTTTGGAAGGACAATAAGAGCCGCTTTCCATCTCTCGCACAAGCAGCACGTACCTACCTCTGTGCACCGTGCACAAGTGTTGACAGTGAGCGACTTTTTAGTGCTGCAGGAAACATTGTTGATGATAAAAGGAACAAACTAACAGCTAAAAATGCTGAGATGCTGATATTTACCAAGGTAAATCTACCAGTGATGTTGCTTGAGAAGGAAAAGAAAGTTGGTCTGAACTCTACACACACACACCACTCTTTCTCTCTCCCATATAAAGGGTCATAAAAAAAAAACTCTTTTTTTATGTCTCAATTTGAAACTAACTTTGTCAACAGTATTAGGCTCCTCAATTCCTATTCCATACATATCTAGTTTTTGCCAAAATGACTGATGATTGAAGTTTCAATTCTTGGAATCCATAATTTTATTGTTCTGTGTTTGTTGAACACATTTCTAAAGTAGGTCTTTTTTTTCCACATGAAGCTATTTTTGTCTCGGTGCAGATGTACCACATGGCTGTAGCCACCACCTTTTGAATTGTATTTTATTTATTTATTTTTTATTTATTGTATTTTTCTACAGGAAGGTACATAACTAAGTTGTGTCTCTGAACAGTCTCTATAGACAGTGTAATGCTGAATGTGGTGGTGCACTTAGAGCTTTTTATTTGTCATAAAATTTTATTTATTTTAGATAATTGTTCAAGCTGATCCTTGACCTGAGCCTCAAGCATGTGGAATGTTGACTATTCCTGGAAATAAAAGAGTTGCCAATTCATGATACTCATCTATTTATTTAATGATGCTTGATATGCAGTGTAAAAGAATAACTTAAATATATAATGAATGCTACACTATTAAAAGCAAGGTTCAAGTTCAAATTGACACTGTGTGATCGGTGATCGGTATCGGATCGGCCGATACTGATTTCAGCGATCGGTGATCGGCCCCAAAAACCCTGATCGGAGCACCCCTAATTTAAACACAGGAACAGGTAGGCAAACACAGGCAAGACATCCAGAGACTGAATTTGTTTTATTAGTTCATTCTCATAATGAGGATGTTTTATGTGAAGCTGATAAGTTGCTTTTGCATTGCTCATTTCTCAGTAAGCCAATAATTAATATTATTTGTATGTCTTTGTGTTTTCTCCTCATGATCAAGAAATTTTGTGAATGAAAAGGCTTGTGCCACAAGATCGTCAGAGCCAGTGAGCATTTATATTACCCTGACAAAAAGACAGTAATGGATAATGTGCACATTTGTGACCATATTGCTGCTAGTTTGCCGGCAAATCTATTTTTGTTTCCCGAGAATTGGCACTGACTTTTTTGTCAGGGAAAACCCATGTCAACACAGAGGAAGGCAGAATATGCAAACTCCAATGCACTGGTCTGGGGTCTAACCCTGCGCACAATATTTTACTCATCTATGCAATTTGTGAGTTTTAAAATCAAGATATTTTGGGGCAATAGGTGGATCGTACCTTTACTTAATAATGTGAGTCTTTCATTGATCCTCTAATCCAACCGTTGAAAAGTTTCATTTTGTATTCTGATACATGGCAGATAGCAACACAAATACACACACACACAGAACATCTATTGATCTGTTGTTTTAATCACATTAGAAAGATGATCAAAAGTAAATTTTCAGCAGAATCTGTTTCATCCATTTTTGCTGAGCATCCTTAACACAAGATCACTGTGTTGATCTCAGTTGGACCTTCATCTTATAAGGTTTTGGAGTCAAAGTGACGCCGAAGAAAGGAGTGTAGTCTGGTTCTCCTGCATCTTCAGGCCAGATGAACTTAAACTTCCTCAGCAGAGTCACCATGATGAGGAGGAGTTCCATACGACCCAGAATCTCTCCAAGACATGTCCGAGGACCTAGAACACACAACAAATCAGGGTCATCAGCTACATTTGATGCTATGTGGCACCTCAGATGTAAAATGATTTTTATGCTCATGTACCTGCAGAAAAAGGCATGAAGGCTTCTGGTTTGAAGAACTGTCCCTTGTCATTAAGGAAGTTTTCTGGATTAAATTCATGTGGAAATTTCCACTGTCCCTCGTCCCTCAGCACAGAGGTCAGGTTCTCGATGATTATTGTACCCTGAAGAGAACAAAGACATTAAAGGATTTCGCACTGGTACCAAAACCCACAAAAAAAGCTGCAACATACCTTGGGAATAGAATATCCCATTAGCTCTGTGTCCTTAGTTGTGCAGTGAAAGGCGCTGAGGGGAACAGTGTTGGCAATCCTCTGAACTTCATGGATCACAGCCTGGATGAGAAGAGATTTCTTATGCTTATATGACTTGATACTGAAGAAAAAAAATATAGGCTCTTCGATACTCAGGCACAAAAGTGCAAAATCATGAAAACTGCAGTTTGCATAACTGTCAGCAACACACCAACAGTTAGGAAAAAAAGACATTTAAAACAATGAGGTAATTGCATCTGGAAAACACCTAGATTTATTACAGGGTTTATTTTCTTCCTGTAATGCTAAACTTTCAATCCAGGAGTTCACTTGATAAAAGATGCGAAATTATAAAAACTAATATGTGTAATGATGTACAGTACCTGCGTGTAAGGCATATTGTGCCTATCCTCAAAGGTGACCTGATCCTTTCCCTCCAGAACCTGGTCTATCTCCTGCTGGCATCGTTCTGAGAAACAACATCAGTCATCAGACATAACAAAACATGACTGAGAAGGGTTAAAGGTGAAACCTAATGAAGATGAGAGTAGTTGATCAACTAATAAAAAGTACTAACAAACAGTAGAGTCATGTTTATCAGGAATGAAACAACTAGTATATACTAGCTTAAGTTCTGTTAAATGGCCAAGTTCTTATCAAAATTCATGAACAGATTCAAAACATTCTGTCACAAACCTGATGACACTACTATAAAGTCAGTTACTTAATTGTGGCCCAGGGAGTCCTGGGATTACGTGCACTTATGGGCACCATTATATACGAACATGGTATTGAAGGGAAGCTACCCTCTTGTCCGCTGGGGAGAACACATATGTACAGGCTCCCAGCCGAGGGGAAATAATCCCACTCAGACAATTATTGTGTTCAAAGGTTTGCCAGATGTCTCTCATTTTGGTATTCTCATATGCCACCCCACTCCAGGTGTCATATTCCTATTATACTGTGAAGGATAGAGTGGGATGGGGGGGTGTGAGTGCAGTTCACTTTGTTTCTTCAGGACACAAAGGAAAGATACAAAACACAGCAGAGTTCTATACTTTATTAACATGAAATCTTACAATGTTTTTAGAGTACCAAAAAAGTATCAGAGCAAAATCACCATGTGACCCAAAGATACTCTTTAGTCATCATGAGATGTGATAATCCAAATTGGAAGTTGGAAGCAGTTGCTAAAGTGCAGACTGACTTTATAAAATGGCTGTCAAGTACACTTATAAAAAATGCAATTGTCTATTCATAAATCCAGTTTTGGAGGCCAATATTTACAAATGTGAATGTATGAACATGAAGCTTTATAATGTTATCTGGAAATAACATACCAAAGTTGGCCAGTAGGGGTGCTCTAATTTTAGCAAAAACATGTGTTTTCTCATATCTTGGGAGTTAGAGAAAGAAAGAAGTCTTCCTATTTCCTCTGATTCCAAATATTTTGTCAAATCACATGGCTTTATGATTTCATCTCTATGCCCTCAGAATTTAACAGTTATGATTTTATAGAAAGGGTGGAAAAGCAAACTCCTCAGAAGTGCTTCCTGCAGGTATCATGAAATTTGCTGCTCACCATCTGCTGATGGCATTCATAGAAAGAAAGTTATCAAATGTATTGTAATTTTCAAAGATACAGACCAATGACAATGAAAGGCCTGATCCCATCACCATTTTTTTCAAAAGTTCTCACTTGAAGAAATTTCAGTTGATCATTATGACATTATTTTGGATGAGCTCTGATAAAATTCGTCCATTAAGGATGTTTTTAGAGATATTCAACTATGGGCTGATATTCCTACAAAACTGCTTGAACCTCAATGATTGCCACTTGGGCCCAGATGATTGCTGCTTAGTTATATTTGAAATTATGCATTTTTTCACATGGGGTCACTATAGCCCATTGTCAGACCTTCTTCAGAAGGAACAACATAGGTTTTATTTTAGGGATCAGGTCTTGATCTAATCTATAAATTCTGGATGAGTGCAAAGGACCCACTGAGTTATTATGATCTTGTTCTGTCTTTGCAGCAAAAATTCAGTCCCTCCCCTGTTTTCTTTGACTATCTTCTCAGAATTAGGGGACACAAACTGATGAATGGGCACATAAACAATTATTGAACTTCAAAGAAAACATTAAATTAATTCAGAAAACCCTTTTTAGATGAGCAGGCATACCTTGTACGTGTGGGTAGTTCATGAGGTATAGAAAAGCAGTCAGTAGGGTGTTGGACGTGCTGTCAGTCCCAGCTTGGCAGAGATCAAAAGTGTCCCTCAAGAGCTGTTCTTCAGAAAATGAAGAATCATCACCTCTCTGAAAAAGTGACAGTAAGACAAACACAAATCAGGTGAAACTGCTACTATCATGGACCATTACCATGATGGATGCAGAAAGACACTGTGAGAGAAGAAATACACAACCTACATCCATGTCCAGAATAACACTGAGGTTGAACGGTTACTGTGCTACAGACCTTTTCCATTTCATCCAGATAGCAATCAACTAGATCTCGTGGCTTCTCCGGGACTCTGGTCTCCTTGTGTTCTGTCACAAATTGCTTTGCAATCCTTAAATAGGTCTTAAAGAAAAAAACCAAAACAAAATATGGATAATTTATTCTTATATACACACTACATAATAAGATTTGCTTTTTACTGCAGTAAAAAAAAAGCACATCTAAAAAGCATTGCAACATTTTGAATATAAAGAAAAAGTCTGATTCAAGAAATGTTGTGCAATTACAATACAGTTTCCTCAAAAAACCCAAAAACATGTTGTTTAGGCTAACTGGTAATACTAAATCCCACCTAGTTTTCATATACATTAACCATAATATGATTTGATTATAGAAATAATTAAAGGAGTAATCGGAGTAATTATAGGGATAATGCGGTCTAATGGATAAATCAGTCTAATTAATGTGTGTGTGGCAGTGAGAGGAAGCTGCTTGTGTTGTAAAAGTGCCTTGACTGGTCTCTGGACAAGAAAGGTACCCTCTTAGCATGTTTTTGATCTCTTGTGGCTCAACTCTCTCTTAACCACAAAAGTCCTACGCTACTGCAGATACTCCACTGATCCACCTGTTGATCTTTCATTTCAATCTTGCCTCACTCATGAATCCATCCATCCAACCATCCATTGCCTTTGGCTTAATCCATAATCAGGTAGCAGAGGCAGCAGCCTAAGCAAAGAGACCCACAACTACCTCCACTTATAGAGGATGGATGGATGAGTGGATGGAATTTTCATTTTATATGGCATCAATTATAGTTGTGGGAAGTAAATCAGAATTGCCAAACTTGTAACCAACTTAGAACATGCAATATATGCACTTATTTGTGTTTGTGTGTGTGGGTAAATGAATTTCTAACATTACCTCAACATACGTAAAGGCCTTTCTGAAGGGCAGTGGCAGGTAACGAACCATAGGTACGCAGTCATACAGCTGCAAATAAAAGAAAAATCATTACACATTGTATTGACATATTTATTCTATAATATTCAGATTCTGCTTCAAGGCAGGAATTATTGAGAAAAAACAGGTTTATCTAGAGATAGTTAAATATGAAAAGTAAAGACCAAGAAAACTCTGTGTCAGATAAACTCTGACCAATGTTTCTGAGGCAAAGTGAAGTTTGGGGAGAGGAATGTTGTCCTATTCTTGTCTGATTTATGATTGGAGCAGCTCCGCTGTGCTGAGTCTTCTTTGTCCTATTTTTTTGTTTCATGATACGTCAAATTGTTTGAATTGCTGAAAGGTCTGAGCTGCAAGCAGGCCAGTTCAGCACTCAAACTCTTCTACCATGAAAAGTAGTTTAGCATCTTCTTCTTGCTGAAGGATACAATACCTTCTGTGAAAGACATTTTCTCTCCACATGTGCAACCTGTCAATTGTGTAGGTGCTAATGCACTTTCAAAGCAGCAGAGATTCAGGAGTGTGAATTAAAAGCTTGATGCTCCCTTTCCTCTTTATTCAGGATGAGGCAGCATCTGCAATTTCCAAAAAAGTTTTCAAATTTTGATTCAAATCTGATCCAGTATTGATTTTGGGCTTTGTCTCCTATGTACTGTAGATGATGAGGTAACAGTCTATTCAAAAAGCATTTCATGAATTTAAGCTAAACACTGAGATACTTAAAGTCAAAATTGAGGTTGTAAATGTACTGGTGCACAGTTGACAGTGGTAAGTCTGCATTTGGGCAGACTATACTGTATTTGTGACCAGATGGCAGCAACATAGAATAGCAACATAGCTGGGACTGACTACAGTCTGATAGCACAGAGTCATAATCAAGGTTGGCCCCACTTAGTGAAGACATGGTGACTGAATCATCTGCAAATCTGATAATTTGATGACAATCATGGTGACTTTGGCATTCATTAGTGTACAGCACTAATAAAAAAGGAGAGGACACAGCCTCAGGGTGGAAAACTGATGCAAGACATAAGAGTATCAGATAAAACACCATTAACTTACACCTGCTGTGACCTCTGAGTTAAAAGCCAGCATATCAGGCCAGAGTCAATATTAAGAGGACTTAAGTCTGTGAGATAAACTGTGGGGCTGGATTCAATTAAAAGCAGATGAAAAACTCAATAAAAACAAAGTGCACAAAGAACTTTAGACCCTCCAGATGGGTTGCATCATCCACAACCCTGCCTGACCTGAAGGCAAACTGGAGTGGGTCCATCTCATTTATGACACAGTCTCTCCAAGGCTGTGTCATAAGGCACAGCCTTAAGACTTAAGGCTTGGAGAGTGTCCTTCACAATCTTCTCAATCTTTCAAAACAAGATAAGCCACTGCAACAAGTCTGGGGTCATTAGGGGTTTTAGCAGTCTTGGTTTTGGGCACAGGAACAATGATGGAATCCTTTCAAAAGCTGGGGACCCAGTGAAGCTTGGGGGACAGTATAAAAATAAAACAGAATATATCTGCCAACCGATCTGCACAACTCCTCAGTATATGGCTACTAATTGTATTAATCATTACATCAATATGACACACTTATTACATCAAGGTCAGGACTTTGCCTTCCTCTATCCCTATGAGATAGACGAGAGTAGAGACCCAAGACACTACTCTTTTGTATCTTGGCAGTGTTCTTTTCTATGGTAAAATCTTCAAAACAATAACTTCCTTATTAAAGTCCCAGATATTGAAGCGATTATTACAACCATTCAGTTAATTTGCAAATTCAAAGTTTGACCTGCTATTAAAAGAGACTGTACACTTAGCTGCGTGCCTTTCATAGATCTTACTCTGTGCCAAGCAGGTTAGCAATTACCCACTCTATCCTTGAGGTTTGGTTAAAATGTTAGATTAAACGTTCCTTTCTACTTCTTAACCCTAACCCTAACCCTAAAAGTTCCTTTTGAACTTCCTTCTGAAGCTCCTTATATTGGTTCATATTCCCCTCATTGAAGCAAATATTCCATTGGTGGATTGCATATCTGTCAGATTTAAAGACCCATGGTTTGTTATTTGGGTATATACAGACTTGTTTCCGGGGATGAGAAGCCCTACACAAAAGATTAATAAGCAGGAACAATCTCAGAAAGTTAATTCAAATCCAAGCATAAGTCCTGAAACAGGTCCGTGTCAGTGCAGAAAAAAACAGTCCTGGAGGCGCTGAAGACTCAGACTCATTTGACCATACTGGAACTAAACATTTAACCAGTTTCAGGATCCGTTTGTAAGATGGAACCAAATAAACAACATTATCGTCTAATGTTGCAAGTAGAGCCCTTTTAAGGGATTTATTAGCCCTTTTGACTGTTCTATAACACATATCCAGACACTTTGTATAAGGAGTCGGACAAGAGACATGCTGATAAAAATGATTCAAGGATGTTCCTGGATCATAATGATTAAAATCACCCATAAGAATGATCAGTGCGATCTGCTGAAGCCTTTGCACAGTTCCTGTCAAAGACTGAGCTGCCCTATCAGCCTTAGCTCTCAGACGGATATAAACAAGTCACAAAGATCTGTGGAAATTCCCTCAGTGATTACAGTAGGAGGGTCGAAGGGAGACAGCCCGAAGTTCAATGTCAGCTAAACACTAGTAAGTAAATAAAGGCACGAGCTATCACTGAGTGACCCACCAGTCTGTCCACATGGCAGGGAACTCTGAAGGTGTCAATCTCAAGCTCTGACTGTGATTACCAGGTCAGGTTTATTACCTCTGAAACATACTTTGACTCACCATAGCCCATTGTCCATTGATGAATTTATTAATTTGAGTGAAGCATTGAACAATCCGTTTGATCCTTTCAGCATCATGTTCATGGTGAGTAGCAAACAGGACCTTGCAGATGATATTGGAGGCCATATTATGAAACATAAGCTGAGGACTAATGCTTTTACCTGTAAAAGAGATAAGAAACTGAAATATGTGATAGAATACAAGAATACAACAGAACAAATCAAGAAAAAAAAAACAGAACCAAACAAAACAGCATCTTGTTTTGTAGATCCACAGGTGCGTACCAATGCTCTTTTCCAGTGTTTCAATTGTGTATTGAAGCTCGTCAAAAATTTTGTCCTCCATTGATGTTTTCCCAAGACCAAAGTTCTTCAAAGTCATCAGAGCAAAGCGACGATGTTCTTTCCATTTGAAGCCATAATCTATCATGATTATTCCTACAATAATAAAGCAACAAAAACAGCAAGAAAATGTTACAAGTCTCAAAAAAATCTTTCCCCTTGTTAATTTTCCGCATGAATTTGAAGAGGTGCCCTCCACTAGACGCAAATATTGCATATGCATTTACAGTTGTCAAAGTAGTAGTCAAATGTGGGAAAGGTTTCATTGTTCTTTGCCTTATTGTTGTTTTTGTTAATGTTTTTCATTGTTGTTTCTGTAAAAAAATGTAATTACATTGGGGAGAAAAAATCAATTACAATTAAAAGTTATATTTTTTGAGTGATGGAATGTATCTGGTATGTTTTGAAAACAATCACTCCCAGAATCCCAGTCATTGCTGCTAACATGCTAACTTGTTGCCTGTTGTCTCCAGTCCAAAAAAGCTACAATAAGTCAAGGAGCTAAATAAGAAGAAATGGGTATGGGAGAGCTGCTTCGGAGAAATACACCACCTCATATTTGTAGTTTGTGATGTAATGTGTTTGACAGAGACTATCTTTGTATCTTTATGTAGTCTATTTGATCTTTTGTTCTTTTCTAGTTCTATTTTAATTATTCTACTTTGACCTGAAGGTGGTCTGTAAAATGGATGACATTATTTTTGTCTTTTAAGCAGAGTCAAAAAATGTTAAAACATTGTGTGATAATCACTACTTCAGGCCATCAAATGCCATAAACACAGATGAAACCATCTCTAATTTTCAAAGTCCGTTATATATGCTTCTGTAGTGAGAAAGGCTGTTTACAGGTGGATTGCATTCAAGACAGTTTTCCAGTAGTCCAGGAATGGACATCCCAGTGAATTTACTCCAGCGTCAGACAGTGTGCATTTCTCAAAGAATTATCTCCAAGGTGATGGAAGGAGAGAGAGGGGATGAGGGAACACCCTAACCCAAACCCATAATCAGCTAGCTGTTTACCCGTGGCCAGGGCCAGTGCACGTCTCATAGTCACCATGACACCACTGATCACTTTTTGGAGCAAGTTGTGAAATATTTCAAAATTATGTATATTAGTTTACCAATAATTAGTGAGTTCTAGTGAGCCAATTGTACAACATTTAACAAAACACTTGACTGGACAATCAGAAAGAGGGCGCAAGTGGATTTAATCTCCATTTGTATACAAGCAGAGACGGTCAGGTACTCAAATACAGCATACAGGACAACCGTTGTCAACACAAGACAATGAATCAAAGGAAACACAGTCATTTAAACCACTTGTTATCAGCCTTGTTTGAGCCTTGAGCTAAATTCCTCTCAGCCAGCCTCAGAAAATCATGCCATGGCGCCTGAACAGTATCCCACATGGATTAGATATTCTACATTAGATTCTGAGAAACAGGTCATAGTGACCTGATGCAATTTTTAAACAACAGAGCAATTAAAAGAAGAAGGCTTGTGTCTGGGTTGAGATAGTTAGCTCAGTTAGTGTTTGTCATGTTTTTTTTTCCCTTTTAATCTTTTTACAGCACCTACTCCAGTGGACCAGCAGTCCATCACGGTGTGGGTCTGTCAGTATTTCAATTGATTGAATGTTTTTTTTTTCTTGTATTGTTATTGCCCGCACTGCTGAGCCTACTGGATGTGTTTCCTTACCACCAAAGCAATCTGCAACCCAATTTCCTTGTTAAGAGACCAGGAGAAGTATGTTGGAGCTGACTTCACTCTCTTGCTTCTGTGTGGGAAGAAGCTGAGCGCTTAAAGGTGCTGGTGGTGAGAAATCACTCCAGCTTATTTTTACTCCTTTCCTACCTTCTCACAACTATACTCCATCTTGGCAATAAGGCCTCATTTCTTTTGTTCCTTTTGACGCTCACCTGCTCTAGTCGTGATACACGCACATGATCCCATCCGCCATTTCTGTAGTCCATCACCACCACGACGGTTGGATGCCTTCTTGTAACACTCACACACACGCGCACACACATATACAGTATCTGCACCCCCTCTGACACGTATGTAGATATTTTTAATTCATACTTTGTTTTCTTATTTCTAGTTTTGTTGAAATTTAGTTCAGTAAATAGCAGATTCTTCATCCAAAACCTTTTTGTTAATCTTCAATACTTGTGTTAATAAATTCTGATATATTGCAATGAGAGAAGTTGTTTTTGGTCATTTTGTATATTTTTTTACATTTGCTGGTTAAAAAAGTCTGCACTCGGACTGGTTCCTCCTCTGTTGCTCTATAGCGCCACTCCTGGTCGCTGGCTGCCACGCACAGAACAGACATTTTGAGACTGATTGTGTTATTTAATCATTTTTTTCCTGATTATCAGGTTGTGCCATATTTCAAAGCCATTCATTTTGTTAATAAATTTCTTCTGTTATTAGTAAGTCTCTTAAGACACTTATTAACTCTTTGATAACTAAACAAGAACTTTGTAGACTCAACATGATGAAAACCAAACAGAATATTTCAGTAAAAATGCCTCATATCCACTGTCAAGCACGTCGGTGGTAGACATTATGATTTGGAATTGTTTTTTCACCTCTGGACCTAAACAACTTGCAGTCATTGAGTCTAACATGAAGTTCTCAGTACACCAGGGCAATCTGGAGGTAAATGTGAGATCATCTGTCCTAACAGTTAAAGCTTGGTCAAAACTGAGTCATGCTATCGGACAATGATCTGAAGCACACTGAAAAAAAGTACATCAGAATGGCTGAAAAATTAAAGAACGTTTTAGCCCAGTCCAGACCTCAACCCAACTGAAATTATTTTTCAGGACTTTCAAAAAATCCCAAGGCTGTGCATAAGCAAATGCCCACAAAAAATTGCTCTTAACTGCAGCAGTGCTGTAAGGAATGTACCGAAATTCCTGCACTGTGAAGTGACATATTGATGAAGTCATCCAGGAAATGTGGACTTCAAGTTATTACTGCTACAAATGGCAAAGAAAAACCATTCAATTAATGTGATATTTAGAACTATCCATGTTGTTTTTGTTTTCTATTTGGCTTCATCTTTTGTTAAATAAATAATGACACAGTAAAAAAGTAAACATTGATGTTGACTTGCTGTTGTTTGTCTGATGCTAATGAAGAATTTCTGAAACTAATTCTAATGATGATTTCACAAGAAATTTAAAGATTGCAAGGTTTTTATGTACAATTTTACGTACTCCTATGATCTCATCATGAGGTATAAGGTGGCATTTGGAGGAGGTCTTTTCTGTGTCTTACAGCAAAATTAAACATGTTTGATATCGCAAGTCTGTGAACAACCAGTAAGATCAAAATACAAACCAATGTTTGTTGGTTGAGCAAATAATAACCTCATCAGATCCACCATCTTTGTAAAATATTTAATATATATAAAACATTTATAGAATTTCATAACAATTTGCAATCGTGCAATCTGACCCGGGATACAAGAAGGGGTCTTTTTTTAGCCTTGACAAAGGCAATATAGTGCCTTCTAATCCTGGTAACCACTTCAAGTTGCCTCAGCCAGTTCTTATTATCAAAATGACATTGCACATCATCTGTGCTGTGACATACTCTACCTTTATTTTGGGTAATCTCTGCAACCATTAGGTTTTGGGGTCTTCCAGCGAAATCAGTTCCCTTGATCACAAATGCCTCCTTCACGGCCTTCAGTCCACTGATGACAACAGCTGGTTTTGTACCAAAGTACAGGCTGTAGACATCTCCATAAAGTTTCCTTAGCTATAAGGGAACAAGACAACACATGATTTTAGTTTCAAAATATCTTAGATTTGTTGTTAGTTAATAAGTGGATTAAACATTTCTGTATTTATATCGTGCAGATGAATATGAATATGACAAAAAAAATAGACAGGACAACCCTCAGAAAAAGAAAAAATGATAAAAGATTTAAAAAATGAAGAACAATCAGTGAACAGCTATCAAATAAAAAACATACAAAATCAAGTGGTTACTATAAGGTGGATGTAAGATAAAACTAATAAATCATAAATTTTGATTCTCCCATGTCACACGAGGAAACAGTGTGTTTGAGGTGTGGCTTAAAAGACATCCACCTGTGGGCCTTCAGCTACGTCAATCAGAAATTAGAAGCTTCCAGAGCCATTACATCATCATCTGGACTTTCCCTAAATCTTGGTGTTTGTCAATCCTTTTCAAATAGTGTGGCGTGACCCCTGGGGCAGCACGTTGTGACCCCGGCTAACATGCTATTTTGCCGGTCTAGAATAAAGTGCAATTTCACCTCCACTCCAGTAAGTGGCAGTGGCGCTCTCATTGTAACAGTGTGCGCAGGGAATATTAGCCCTATCCACCTTATTCCTAGCCCCCATGAGGCCTTGCGTTAATAATGGTCGTGACTGCTGGCCCGTACTAGAACTGGTGTTTGTTTACATGCCAAGAGTACACGCTAATCCACTTTCATGGGGCGTTGGGGACATAAAACATGTGAAAATACCACTTTTTAGAGCTCAAATGTGACAATTTTCCAACTGCTATTGAGGGATCGAAGAACGACCTGAAGAAGTGGCTGCCGATAACTTATACCAGCATATTTAGCTACTTTATTGACTTGGCTGCCTCTGACGGTGAAGCGATGAACAATCTGTAAAGCTCGGAGGAGTATCAGCTTCTCTCCCCCCAGAAGACGTGTGCCACCTAATAAGGCATCTGGGCGAAACCCCAACCCACACGACATCACATCCCATTAGCTAAACACAAATGACATGCAAGTGATGCCCAGTACATTTGACCCTAAATAAACAAATAACAGAAAATATAAAGAAAAATAAGCAACCCTCAAATCAATAAAGGTTTCCAGCTACAGGAAATGTGATGAAAAAAAAAAATTAACAATTGTTGTATTCTTAGCTTTGTTGTTATTGGGCATTTGGACAAAAGTCTAACCGTCTACTTATTTCTGGATGTGGAAGAGTTTCCTCTTCAGAGGATCAGGGATTCAGAAGCATCTCTGAAGCATCAGGTATTGTTCGGTATCACTGCTGTCCACACTTCCATCAAAGTTGTAGAGGTAGGTTGTCAGTTTGTTCTGCAGTCATCTCTCAGTTTTCATTAATTGGTACTCTTATCAGCCACTGATTTTACTAATATTATTATTATTTTAACATCTTGCATTGTTATTGTGCCTATAAGAGCCATAATCTGTTTGCGTTCTAGAGGAAGCTGAGAACATGAAGGACTGTGAACAGGGAACGTGGTTTCTTTATTTCTGATTAGGAGGATACTCTGGATGGATAAAAATTAAAAAAATCATATAAATGAAAAAGTTTATTGTTCTTTATATTGTTCTTTATGTTTATGGTTATTTATGTTTATATTGTTCTTGATACTGATATTGTTCTGTAAACTTATTGTTCTTTATAATTATTTTTATGAATAAAGTTTATTGTTTACCTACTTGTCTCTTGTATCTTCTGTATTTAGGTCCAGTCCTCTGCAGTTCCTGACATATACATGGTTGGTGAGATGTAGACTATCTCTGGTAAATCTTATCCTCCTGAGACACATTTATGTCCTCTGTAGTGGACAGTTTTCATGCTGGGAACTTTAATTTTTTCTCTATCAAGATGCCCACCATTGCAACAGCCACATTTTATGGAAGGAGGAGTTTTAAGTCAAATATTCTTCATGTAATGCTATTTTTACCATGATAATGATATGTATTCTTGTTCATCAACATCTTAATAGCAGTATTTTTTCACTTGAAAACAGTTTTATTCATTATGTTTAATAACAGTCATTTAATGAATGTCACCTGTAGTGGACACCAGGAGCATTTTCATGTAATTAAAGACATTGTTGAAGGAGCAAGAAGTGAAGCAGAGAGGATTCTAGACCAGATAATACAGGTATTCAGATTTGGAGCTTTAGATGAGGAAGAGGAGAGGAAGAAGATGCAGGAGAATCTGATGAGACTGAGTCAAAGCCTGTGCTGAGGTTTTTTTTTGTGAATCCCACAACATGTGCCTCTGATCAAGGACATGTGGTGTGAGACACCTGTTTTTTATCCTCTCCCCCACCCATCCCCTATGTGATCATATTTTCTTCTGCTAAAATCGAAGCGCTCTTATAGCGCTGACCCAAGCACCGTTGACTCCTGTCCATATGTTGTGTTGTTTTTGTATGTTTCTCTTGGACGGTGAACTGGGAAGTCAAATTCTGCTGTGTTGGGACGCTGGCTCAGTGGCGACAATAAATTTGATTCTGATTCTGATTCTGATTATAATCAGAGTGTTTTGTTAGTGAGGACTAACATGTTCAGGATAATGGATTCAGTTTTATTTTCATGTAGTATTTGTAACTGCTGTTAAATATATGCAAGTTGCCTAAATTATGCATATGAGGTTATTCAATAGGGAGTGATCACATCTATCACACTGAAATTATTGACATCCATCCATCCATCCATCCATCAACTCCCACGTATCTGGTTTTAGGTCATGGGGGCACCAACTTAAACAAGGACTGCAACAGTCAGACCTACATGACATGCATCAGATGCAGATGTTCCTCTGCGTAACTAAAAAGAAAACATGTTTCCAGAATTATCACTGCTAAAATGAAGAATTGCAGAGCTGTCTATGTTCTACATCTTATAGTTCACTGCTAAATTAAATATACTTTTGTCCTTGGAAGCTACAAGTAACAGAAGAGAACAGAAGCTATACTGTACAAAATTATTATTTTTTGATCAAATTAAATATGTTCTTGGGTTAATATCTCTCTAAATACATAATCTGTTATTTTTCTAATTTTCTAATTTTCTAAACCAGTTCTATTTTAACTCAAACATTGTCCTGTTGTCCTCTATGGTGGACATGCTGTAAAATTTAAACTAAAAATATATTCAAAAACATTTGAAGTATAAGGTGTTTTTTTTTTAGGCCCAAACAGATAAGAAAGCACAAAAAAAGAAATTGTAGGACACTTTTTTCTTTAGTTCTCGGGAGGTTATAGGTTTATAAGTTTCTATACAGAAGTGCATGATTTTGTTTCTGTTCTGAACAAAAGCTTTAAAAACGTTGTTTTAAATTAAAGAAAAATCTATCTAGTATAACTATAATTGTTTTGTATTTCTTATTTTTTCATTATTTTAGGCACCTCTGGCCATGTGCACATTGTGAATGTGCTGCAAGGGTGCCTCAATGTGGGCGGTGTCAAACGTTGAGCTCCGCCCACGTTGAGGCACGCCCCAATCTGCGGTCTGCAGCGAGGGGTACTTGGTTTTTTTTTTTTTTTGCACAACATGCGCGCACACAGCACAGAGCAGGAGATATGAAGTACAGCAAGCAAACCTTTATGAGACACCATAAAAAACATTTAACAGGGATTAAAAGAAAGGCAGGGAGAGAAGGAGATAATGAGCCAAGCAAAAGTCACCAGAAAGTTAATTGAATTTTAATAAAGTTATTCTTTGTTCTAAGTTGATCTGTATTTCATTTTTTGTTTTCCTTAATGGTAATGAGAATACAGTGTTATGCAGAGGTGTACTTATAGCAATTTTAGAGACCAATATAGTCACGAGTCAGAGCGTGTGTGTGTGTGTGTGCGCGTTTGTGTGTGTGTGTGTGTGTGTGTGTGGATAGGGGGGCAGAAAAAAAATAGATAGTAAACATCTGACTTTGAAGAAAGAAAAAAAATATCAAAAAAGATTTTCTGTTTCATTTTTCTGGCATTGAACAAATAGAAATCATTTTGGTAATCCCAGCTATCCTAAAACAGAAAAAAAGTTTAGCTTTCTTTTCTTCTATAAAAAAACATAAAAGAACATAAAAATAAAGCAACGGCTAAATGTAAAACTGAAACTGTCATCAGTACAGTAAAGGAAAGGAAATTGATTTTATGTGGTGTCTCAGTTCCTGAATCATGACCAAATTAAAAAAAAAAAAAAGATAAAAAACATAAGAGCTGTCACAGAAAAAAAGTAATAGAGCTCTAAGGATACTGTTGTACAATTGGCTTTTGCCCGTTTCACTTCAAGTTATCTACTCTGGTAACATATAGAGTTTAAAAAATGAGTAAAACTGTGTCACAATTCAACCTTGTGCATGCCAACCTCCTGCAATACACATTTATGGTCTGTGCAGACTGAGATAACTACTCAGATTTATGCCACCATCCTTTGGCTTATGAGACACGGTTTGAGCACCACAAAGCAACAATACGGAGAATATCCTAAAACAACAACAACAAAAAGTTATAGGAATTGTGGAAATTAGAAAACAATCTGGTGGTATGACTTGCAGTTTTAAATGGATAGATGCTAACTGTGCATGTACTCTAATTTCATCATAGTGTCTGTGCTGAATTTTTACCCAGAGTCCAAAGTTTTGTTTGTCTCTTTGTTACGCAACTAATCAGTGTGGTTGTCCCCTACTTTCATTTCTGAAAAAAAAACAATAGTTTTTTGAGCTTTCAGCACAAATATATTATTTTCAAATATCTGTCTGTAACCTGCAGTACTGGTTGGTAGAAAATTCAAATGTGCATCAAGTCAGCTGAATCTACAAAGTACCAACATAAAAAACCAAAGAAGAATTTAGGTATATGTTTCGAGAAATAAAATGATTTAAAGCATTCAATGGACAACAGGAGTGATTTCATTCTTTCCTACCCTCTCCAGTTCCATCAAGAGGTCATCTTGCATCAGGTTGAAATAGTTCCCCACTACAGGTATGACTGGAGGTCCTGGTGGGAAGTTCTTGGGTCTCCAGATTTTCATTTGAAGAATGAAAAAGAAAACAAAGAGACATAACAACGCTAATGAAAGAAACATGGTAGTATGGAGTAGAATGAACTGAAGAGGCCAACTGGTTGACTTAAAATGAAATGTGGCTCAGGTCTCAGGACTGCCTACTGTGACTGTGTACTTTAAAACCTCTGATTTGATTGAATCAATCACTTTGATTGATTCTGATTGTTCTTTGTTGAGTGAAAGAATAAATGATGATAATGCTGCTTAAGAGAGAGAGAGAGAAAAAGGGTGTTAACATGTAATCAGTGGTAATTCATCAAAACCTTCTTTAATTAAAGATGCAAGCAGATTTGGACCATATTAAGCAATGTATGGCTGAGTTACAGCCCTTTAAATTCAATTAAGGTGAATAATAATAATTGAAGCTGCTAGCAACATTTATCGGGCCCTCGCATCCATCGCCACCGCCTCTCCAGGTGTCCATCACCTTCCCAAGCCAGTCGGCAATGAAGATACAACAGAGATATTTCTATTTGATGATAAATTGAAAGGATAAAAGTTGCTGCCCAGCTTGAATCCAGAGGTACGAAAACAAAAATCTGGTCCGGAATCTACTCAGAGCTAAGTTTTAACCTGCCACATCAAGGCTGTAATGAGCACGGCTTTTAATTATCTCAAACAAATATAAAGAAATCTATTTCATAATAATATATACCAGGTGTACACATGAAAGATGGTAAAAAGTGCGGGAAAGTGAGATCAAACAGCTACCCTCTGTTTATATTATAACAATGTAACATTATTTGTGTGTGTCTGTATGTGTGTGCATGCATGCGTGTCTGTTTATGTTTGTGTGTTGGCATGTTTCTGTGTGTCTCTGTGTATGCGGGTCAAACTGGCCCGAAGACCATATGAAGGATATAAATGCATGGGGCGTATGGTAGTATGTGTGCTCAACAATTTTTTTTTTGTTTGTTTGTACATGTTTATCACAGAAAATAAGCTAAGCCCATTAAGTTTGAGTCTTAAAAAATGTATACTTGTACCATTTTTCTTGTTGTAAAAATTTGAAACGGATCAATTTGACCCAAATACCATACAAGGGTTAAGAGAATAAAAACGTATGCAAGTAATATGGTGATGCGTAATCGAGAGGTAGAGCCGTTTGTGCACATCCACATGTGACCAGGTGGACGGACATTTATGCCATTTGGACACGCTCTTTTACGCGCCAACATGCGGGTTGCAGGTGGTCAGACCATCCGGTACCCTAAACCCGCTACCTGCAATCATGGGGAAAAGCGGAAAGCACAAAAGACACACCCATTGCCACACCTATAATGTGAATAAGGGAGTCGGCAAAGCGGATAGCGGCTTTAGGGAAGCGGAAGATTGCATAGCGGTTAGCGGAGGTTCCTAAACCCGCAATTTGCGGGTAGCGGGAAGCGGCTAGCAGAAGGTGTACCATTGGGGCCTAAGTTTCAATATATGAAATGTTTAGTTGAGTAATAGCCATGTGATCCTTGACCTTACCTCCTTGGGACAAACAGGTGATTTTTAATGAAATTTTTCAATTTTTTAATTTGTTTGTGACAAAACGATTCACTTTGTGTTTCACAGTGAATAATGCTGGCACCCTTGGAAGTTCATCCACAAAATGTTTCACGGTGCATGAAGACACTTATGAGTATATTCTTTATGCTTCTCAGACCTATATGATAAAGCATGAGGAAGATACTGGACGTTTTGTGACCAAAACCATATTCTCTAGACCAGAAAGTGGGCTGAAGAGTCCATCCAAGATTGTCATAACTTGCTTGGAGTGGAAGAATCATCACACGTATGGATTTTGTGGCAGATTGGACAATGCACAAAACTTTTCCATTCATAGGGAGACATTGAACTTTGCCAACACCCTTTGATAAAAAGCACCCTCGGTACTCGGGCCCTAACAATAATAATAATCATCATCATCATCATTCAAAATACAATAGGGTCCTTGCACTCTAGATTCTTGGGCCCAGATTAGCTTTTTCTTACTCTTTTACCTTTGATTCGGTTTCTTGTTTATATTTATCAAATATTGAAGGAAGAGCAGTCTGTTTCTGTGAGGGGAGGTAAGTGTCTCTTTTTTGTCACAAATAAGGTAACTATTTCATGAAATATATCAAATAAAAATTTGATATTTTTTGCCAAGAAAGTCATTTTTCTAACTTTAATCTTCTTGTACTTTCAGCTGTTCTCTATTCAGAGTTGCCACAGCGGAGTGATACACATTCATAATTTGGCATAAGCTTCACGTTTAATGCATGACACAACCGGGACTCAAATCTGAACCTCCCACATAGTTGGTGACAGCAAGACGGCTATACCACCCAAGAGGTTTTTTACTTTTTATTGTTTTTTTCCACACACTGAAAAATTGAGAAAAAAAGAGAATACCTTATTTGATCATTCATATTAAATCCTTCAGTCATAATCCTTCATTCATTACATTCATTAGTTTCCTTTTGTGTTCAGATTTAAGTGCAACACCAAAAACTTTCTATTGTTTTAAAGGACTGGAAGAGGAAGAAGTTTAACAAGGAATCATTCAGAACTGTTTTACAAACATTTGATTCATGTGTTCTGATGGAAACAGAGAAAGACATGTACAGACTGAACTGTTCAACAGAGAGAGCTTCTCTGGGAGGAGACTCTTCATACTGAACTCAACGCAGAGACACTGAAGAACCAGAACTGGACCAGAACCCAAATCCGGGATAAAGAGGTTCAGTGAATGTGGTTGTGAGGGTATGCAGGTGGATCAGCCTGTCAAAGGAGACGCTGTAGAAGGACAGAGTTCCAGCAGGACAGTCCACATACACTGCTACTCTGTCAGAGACTGAGGAAGAGGAGGAGGAAGATGTTCTTCTGTTATTGTGCCAGACAGAGTACCAACCATCATCAGAGCACTTCAGACTCCAGGACTGATTGTTTCCTACAAGTAAACAGTCACTGAACCCTCCCTTCCTTTTGATTCCTCTGTAACTCACTGATATAAAAACTTCTCCTCTCCACTGGACCTCCCAGTAACAGCGACCAGTGAGACCATCTCTACACAGCAGTTGAGACCAGTAATCAAATCTGTCTGGATGATCAGGATATGACTGATCCTCCTCCACACGTGTCATCTTCCTGTTGTTGTCAGACAGTTTGATGTATTTATACACTGTGTTTGTGTCGATGGTGAGTTGACAGGAATCTGATAGAGAAAAAAAACAACCAGCTGCAGTTATTATTGGTCTTTCATCTGTTCATTGATGGACTCATGAATGAGTGATGTGACAGTGTGAAGTTGCTTGAATGTGTGCTGCTTTGTTGTCATGGATCAAATTAAAAACACACTTACACTTCCTCAGACCTCCTGGTCTCAACCATTGTTCTCCAGCAGGCTCCACCCTAAAAGGAGGAGGAGGCTCAGATCAGCACAGTCTCTTTCAGCATCAAACATGGACATTACTGAACTCTCACACACTCTACATTGCTACATACTTCTACATTGATGAAGTAACAGGCCAACACGAGGACAGATCTCTAAAGTCCTGTCCTGTGGTTGTTACATTCCAGCTCAGTTTAAACTGATTCTTTTCATCTGTTTTCATCTTAGTTGAATCAGTCAGGAGGAGGATGAGACCACCAAGGCTGAGTATTTGAAAGCTGATATTTATGACAACACAACGAGGAGTTGAGCACACAAATGTTTTTCTACATCCAGCTACTGTTTCTTCGGAGAGAAGACATGATCGCTGTCAGAGAGTGAAAACTCATGTAAAACATCCTGTAGATGAAAATGCTCTTAATTTCAGATGGGATCATTTAGGAGTACATGTTTTTTATTGTCTGACACAGGTGATGGGGGAGTGATTACTAACTTGAAAAACTCCAGAGGCAGGTATCAGTAAGTATCTTTTTTTTTTGTTCCATTTGAAATCTTCAAAATAGTGTTTTAAAAAGAAGTCAGGCATACTGGAAACATCAGTTTTACAAAGATTCCTGCATATCGTATTCATATTCCTGAGTTACCTGGTAGAGAATAGGTTTATGAATTTAAATGTTTTTCTCATATGTTTTCCCAAATCATCTATAGCAGAGTTGCGCAAACTGTGGTACACATACCACCAGTGGTACGCGAGCGCTCTCTGGTGGTACGCGGAGAACATAATGACTTTCCACATTTTTTTTCACAATTTCACTTAAAGAATTTGAAATGCATTATGAATGCAATGTTTCAAACGAAATGTGTAGCTTGAGATCATTAAAATTCTTAAAAATATATATTTTTTGCATATTTAATTGCAGTGCAGATGTAACAACTTTTAAATGTGTGTTTATTTTGCTCTGTATGAGTATGTGAAAATTGTTGGACAGAGTTGTAAAGGTAACAATTAGTAAGGTAACAATCCAGAAACAAAAGAAAAACTAAGCAGTAGGGATGCACAATAACTTTTTTAAAAACCGACACCGATAACTTCCAGCTCCTAAAGGCTGATACCGATAACCAATAACACACACATATACCTAAGATCATTACATCAATACTATGAACAAAACCAAAAACAGTTTGTCAGGATTTGAGGCAGAATGGAGGACCCAGGTGCAGGTTTCAAAATTAAAGTATTTATTTTATAAAGCAAAACCAAAAGTCCAAGGAAACCAAAAAAATCCACAAAAAGTAATCCAAGCAGGCATGAAAAAACAAAGTTTAAAACAAACCCAAAAATCCACAAAAATAAACAAAACAAACATCAAGGGATCAAAACCAGAAAAAACACTCACAGGGCACAAGGAGAAACCCACAGGGCATGAAAAGAAAACTTACAGACCATGAAAAGAGACCTAAAGAACATGAAACGACAGACCAGCACAGACAGGGGAGATGATAAGACTTAAATAGACACAGGGACAAACGAGAGGCAGGTGTGCATGATCAGGATAACAAGGGAGAGGAAGCAAAGCAGAATACCACACAGACAAGACAGACCTTCAAAGTAAAACAGGAAACAGGTAACAAAAAGACAGGGATTGATGCCAACTTTACACATAAAGAAAAACCCAAAATGGCTGTCATGGCTACCCCTGACCATGGCAGTTTTGACTCTTAAAATAACAGATATTTATTTTTTCAAAAAAAAAAAAAAACTATTAGCAAGCCTCTCAGACATTTTTATAAAGCTATCAAACAAACCTATTCAATATCTCACATCAACTTAAATAAGGTGCATTACTTACTGATATAAAAAAAAAAGGCTCCTTGAACTGATGGAAATACATGCATCAGAATTACAAACTGAAAAAGTGTGTTGAAGGTTACAAAAAAACCCAAAAATACATAGAAAATTAATGGACTGACACAAGTTAGATTCAAACATTTCTACCTTCTACCCATTTCACCTTTGCCCATGGGTCATCTTTGGCAAATTTCTTGGATTTTTCAAAAGCCTCCCAGATATGTGTAAGTCTCGGCGGCTTATTTGCTGTTGGCTTGCTCAGGTTAGTGTTAGCTCACGTTAGCTAACATTAGCTCAAGTTAGCTCACGTTAGAGTAGAGTAGAGTAGAGTAACTTTATAAATCCCGAAGGAAATTACGGTGTCGAGTAGCCCACACAATACACATTACACATAATACACATTAAATAGTACACATCACAAGAAGGATCAACAATACTGCACACTGTTATTATATACAGAAGTGTTATTATAAGGTGCGTTAGCATGATTTCAAAACTTTCAAAATCGATTATGTTTCAGATGGCTGAATATAAACTGCAAATATCAATTCAAGTCAGCAACTACCAAAATTATGACTGAGTTAAGTTGTTTTTTGGCATGAGGGGGTATTCTTGATTTTCCTTATTGAGAAATCGTTTTTCTGATTACGCCGACGTCACTTAAACGTAAAATTTACTGCTGGTTATTCGGGTGTTATCAGGGCTATACATCATGATATCAGACTGACGTCATAATTTCCTGTTATGCACAATAATGCATAATCCTGTTAATTCCTGTTTGTGCAGGATAATTATCAGCCTGTTAGTTATCAGGCCGATAATTATCGTGCACCCCTACTAAGCAGTAAACTGTGTTGATAAAAGCAATATATTAACTAATTTTTGGGTTCCAGTGATGTATTGCTATTATTTTTATTATTATTATAATTATTATTGTTATTATTATTATTATCATTATTATTGAGATACTATTTTAGGCCATAAAACAATTAAAGTTGATGATCAAGTTAGCAGTTACCCTGGTTCTATACAGGCTGGTTTTTTTCAATCTACTGGAAAATTCGATAAAAATCCTCCCTGACGAGAGGGATGGCGAGCTGCTCATGGACCTGTGTACTGTCTTGTGTTTCCGAGAAGCTGGATCAAGAGCATTGATTATCAGGGGGAGCCTATTTATCTTTCCGTCTTTATTATTGAGTACTCCAGCGTGGTAGCAGCATTACACCCACCTTTTCACTTGACTTTTGGCTTAACAAGTGTACTTTTAACTGCCACTGAATTATAACTTCCTCTAACTGAGAAGAGCAGAACTGGTGGTTTTGAACTAAACCTGGGAAACTCACCTTTTATTTCAGGGACACTTTATTTTCCATTTTCCACATCTTGTGAGGTTATGGGATAATTATGTGGATTAGATGCTTGGTGTTTGGTTAATATCTGAGTGCCAGCTGATTCCTTTATTTTTGTTTATGTCAGCAGTTAAATACATATTTTAAGTTAAGCATCCAACTTGGCATTGTTCCTATTATTCAGTGTCAATCTGTATTCAGTCCCTCCTATGAATCTGGTCCATGCAACTGAGAACTGTTATCAATAATGGGTTACACTTACATCAGATGTTTTAATCTAGGGAGTTGAAATAGGAATATTTCACAGAACTGCAAAGAAAACATCTCTTTCACATCTACAGATCACATGATGGATACAAAACAGTCACAGTGGGTGAACTCTGGAGCTGCAACATTTCAAACTCTAAATTGGCAAATCCCAGTTCTCGGTCTGGTGCTCACATCAGGATTATGTAACAGTTACAAATTGTTTCCTGAGTTATTGATTTATCCATTCCTGTCACCCAACGAGAACTGGGATGGGCTCCAGCACATAGATGGATGGAGGTTGTTGATTTATTCACATCTTTCCATCTGTCCTGTGCATTACAACATTCACAAACCAGCTGCCAGTTTTCAGGTTTCTGTTCAAACTGGTAGCAATGTTAGCTGTGCTGCTGGAATTGAAATGTTCATACCTGAGTGTATCCAGTCTCCAGTGTGGATCCTCCAGTAAATCAGTCAAAAGCTTCAGTGCTAACTCTCCTGGATGATTGTAGCTCAGGTCCAGCTCTCTCAGATGGGAGGGGTTGGAGGTCAGAGCTGAGGCCAGATAAGTACAGCCTTCCTCTGTGATCAGACAGCCTGACAGCCTGCAGACACACGATACACATGGTTGTCATGGATCAATGGATAAAGTTTGTTGTCATTTGACTGAACGGTTGGCAGATTGATCCCTTCCTGACATGTGTCAAAATGTCTTCAAGTGAGACACCAAACCCCAGGTAGCTCTGGCGTAGCGTAAAATCATACAGTGTGTAAATATAATAGAAGTGGAAGTGTGTTTGTGTTAACTGGTAAGTGAGGAGCAAAATGCTTTCTAGAACTGTGCTTTATAAGTGCAAGACCAGTCCATGACCATGACCAGTCTATGACCATGACCAGTCCAGTCCAGACCATGGCAGGTTCTCTGAGAGAACACCTTGTTGGACAGAAAATACAGTTGAAACAAAATATTGACAAATACACATGAATGTTAATCCTTCAGTTATACTAAAAAACTCAAGCAAAATAACTACAATCTAGAAATTTAACCAGACAATTAAATCAACTTGCTAAAACTTAAAACTTGACCTTGCATTATTTATTTAAAGCCATAAAAACAGAATACAGTCATTTTTAAATCTCATAAACCCATATTTCATTCCCAGTAAAACATTTCTTAAAAATATTAGCTCATTTTAAGCTTTGATGGCAGCAACACATCTCTATCAAGTTGGAACAGGGCCAACAAAAGGCTGGAAAACAAATGAAGGAGTGTTTGACAGCTAATTAGGTTAATTGTCAACAGGTCAGTACCATGACTGGCATTCAGAGAAGAAGGAAGAGTGAATGTTTGCAGCTCTGCATTAAAAACAGACATGATTCTCTACTGGACATCACTGATTGGACTCAAACACCTGAAATCACTGTCTTTGAACACAGTTCCTACAATTAACAAACACAAGTTAAAGCTGTATCGTGGAAAGAAGAAGTCATTTCTGTCATCTCTGTCTTCTCTGGACCAAAGCTCTTCTTAAATGGTCTGAGGATTCAATTCAATTCAATTCAATTTTATTTGTATAGCGTCTGTTACAATGACAATTGTCTCTAGGCGCTTTACAGAGACACAGAGCATGACAAGCAGGATAAATGGAAAACTGTTCTGTGATCAGTTGAATCAACCATGGACACCGGTGTCCTGCAGGCAAAAGAGGAAAGGAACCATCCAGCTGTTACCAGACAGTCCAACAGCTTCCATCTCATGGTATGAGGTTGTATTATGTTTCTATGGTGTGGACAGCTGGAACATCTGGAAAGGCTCCATCAATGGTGAAGAACACATGGAGGTTTTAGAGCCACATCTACTCCCAACATGTCTTTCAGGGAAGACTTAGCATATTTCAGTAAGATAATGCTGAACCACATATTGCATCATCACTGCACCATGGCTTCACAGGAGAAGAGTCCAGGTGCTGAACTAATCTACCTGTAGTCCAGACCTTTTACCAGTAGAAAACATCTGGAGTATCATAGAACAAAAAAAAAATTGACAATTGGACTAGAATGGGACAACATTCCTCTCAAAAACTCCAGCAACTGATCTCCTCACTTCCCAGATGTTTACAGACAGTTGATGCTACACCATGGTGAACATCACTCTGTTCCAAATTTTTAGAGATGTGTTGCTACTGTCAAAGTTAGAATGAGCTAAAATTTTCATGAAATGGTAAAATGTTCAATTTTCAGCATCTGACATGTTATTTATGTTGTATTGGGAAAAAATGGGTTAATGAGATTTTCAAATAGCGTTCCATTCTGTTTTCAGGTTTTACACAGCGTTCCAACTTGTTTGGATCTGGGATTGTAAACCTCTGAGATAATTGTTAAATTAATCCTGACCTGAGAGTTTCCAGTTTACAGTGAGGACTCTCCAGTCCAGCAGAGAGACGCTTCACTCCTGAATCCTGCAGGTCGTTGTTACTCAGGTCCAGTTCTGTCAGACTGGAGGACTGAGAGCTGAGGACTGAGGACAGATGTGCACAGCTGGACTCTGACAGCTGACAGAGACTCATCCTGCAAGAGGTAATAAAACGATTGTCATTTTACTATTGATAGTGTAATTTATAAACAATTCAGATTGCATTCCGTTAAAAGAAAAAACAAATTGAAGAAATAATAGATCAGTCTTACAGAGCTTTCTTGGAGGCTTTGACTAGTGGCAGCAGCCTCAGTAGAACCCCCTCTGAAGATGAGTATTTCTTCAGGTCAAACACTTCCAGATCTTCTTCTGATGACAGTAAGATGAAGACCAGAGCTGACCACTGAGCAGGAGACAGTTTATGTGTGGAGAGACTTCCTGACCTCAGGGACAGTTGGATCTCCTCCACCAGAGAACCATCATTCAGTTCATTCAGACAGTGGAACAGATTGATGCTTTTCTCTGCAGACAGATCCTCACTGATCTTCTTCTTGATGTACTCCACTGTTTTCTGACTGTGATGTGAACTTCTTCCTTTTGGTGTCAGCAGACCTCGTAGGAGGCTCTGATTGGTCTCCAATGAAAGACCCAGGAGGAAGCGCAGGAACAAGTCCAGGTGTCCGTTTGGACTCTGTAAGGCCTTGTCCACAGCACTCTGATAGAGCTTATTCTCTTCTCTTGTTTTAAACCGTCGATGGGTGTTTTTTTGTTCCTCCAGCAGGTTGATTCCAGAATTGATGAAGGTCTGATGGACATGAAGAGCAGCCAGAAACTCCTGAACACTCAGATGGATGAAGCAGAACACCTTGTCCTGGTACAGGCCGCTCTCCTCTCTAAAGATCTGTGTGAACACTCCTGAGTAGACTGAGGCTGCTCTGATATCGATGCCACACTCCTGCAGGTCTGATTCATAGAAGATCAGGTTTCCTTTCTGCAGCTGCTCAAAAGCCAGTTTTCCCAGAGACTCTATCAACTTCCTGCTCTCTGGACTCCAGTGTGGATCTGTCTCAGCTCCTCCATCATACTTGACCTTCTTCAGTTTGGCCTGAACCACCAGGAAGTGGATGTACATCTCAGTCAGGGTCTTGGGCAGCTTTCCTCTCTCTCTGGTTTCCAGGACTTCCTCCAGAACTGTAGCAGTGATCCAGCAGAAGACTGGGATGTGGCACATGATGTGGAGGCTTCGTGATGTCTTGATGTGAGAGATGATCCTGCTGGTCTGCTCCTCATCTCTGGACCTCTTCCTGAAGTACTCCTCCTTCTGTGGGTCAGTGAACCCTCTGACTTCCGTCACCATGTCAACACACTCAGGAGGGATCTGATTGGCTGCTGCAGGTCGTGTGGTTATCCAGAGACGAGCAGAGGGAAGCAGTTTCCCCCTGATGAGGTTTGTCAGCAGAACATCCACTGAGGTGGACTCTGTAACATCAGTCAGGGTCTCATTGTTGTGGAAGTCCAGAGGAAGTCGACACTCGTCCAGACCGTCAAAGATGAACACCACCTGGAACTCTTCAAAGCTGCAGATCTCTTTGGTTTCAGTGAAGAAATGATGAACAAGTTCCAGCAAGCTGAACTTTCTCTCTTTCAGCACATTCAGCTCTCTGAAAGTGAATGGAAATATGAAGTGGATCTCCTGGTTGGCTCTGCCTTCAGCCCAGTCCAGAGTGAACTTCTGTGTTAGGACCGTTTTCCCAATGCCAGCCACCCCCTTGGTTCATCACTGTTCTGATTGGTTCATCTCTTCCAGGTGGGAGTTTACAGATGTCTTCCAGTCTGATTGTTGTTTCTGCTCTGTCTGGTCTCCTGGATGCTGCTTCAATCTGTCTGACTTCATGTTCATCATTGACCTCTCCAGTCCCTCCCTCTGTGATGTAGAGCTCTGTGTAGATCTGCTTCAGAAGGGTTGGGTTTCCTGCTTTAGTGATCCCCTCAAACACACACTGGACCTTCTTCTGCAGCTCAGGTCTGAGTTGCTTTTGGCAAATTGCAGCTGAAATATCTTAACAAACATGAAATAACAAGAGTATAATTTTGTGTTATATAAGTTTCACACAACAATTTAATATCACTATAAATCAGGGTTTGAACAGACACCGATCGGCTACAACAAGATGACAAGCCCCTCAATAAGTAGGACCCTTTTTGCTGACAAAACATCCCTCAGTATTCATGGTATGGAACAAAAATATCTGGGGTGTCCTGGGGTTTCTAACAGTCAGGTTTCCAATATATAAGTGTAACCAGTAATGTGCTGAGGAACAGATTTCTTACAGGGCCGTATGACCTGACCAATAGTTATGAGTACTCAGCACTGTTAATATAATAATTGTTAGCACATATCCTGAACAGGACTTCTTGTCGTTGAAAACTATATTCTTTTTTGTACTAAAACATACATTGTAGAACAGTAGAGCCACAGATATAACCTTGTTTAAAGTTTTTGTGCATCTCTACCAAGGAAACCCCAGTTTAATCATGTTAATCTCATGATGTGATACTGTGTTTAGGTTTTTGCTGTCATGTTGTGGAATGCATTTCCTACATAACTATTATCCTTCTGAACATTTAAATTATGATATGATGCTAATCTGTTGACAGAGTTAGCTTTGCTGCCAGTTCTTGCAAAGTTGCCTTGACTTTGGGTGTGTTGTTCTCCACAACCATATGATTGGGAGTGAGTCAAGTACACTGATATTTTCTGATTCATTCAACACCAAGTGAGTAAACTGTAACACTGTTCAACTTCTCTGTGACACAGCTGCACAGACCACATATTTAAGAGGTGCGGTGGGTGTTGGTTGCAGTCCAGCCCTGGTATATTATAAAACAGCATAGGCAATGAGAATAGAGAAAACTACACTAAATCAGAAAATCTCTAAAGACAAAGGATTTTGATTAAAATCTCAAAGAATATGTGACCAGGGACATTTACAGCTTTGAGAAGAATAAAATTAATCACAAATGTCATGTGTTTTGTTAATTTTAGTATGCTCAAGTTTAGCTGTGTTCATGAAGCCCATTGCTGTCCTGTTCAGGGAGGATGCTACTAATGGGGGGGGGGGGGGGGGGGGGGGGGGGGGGGGGGGGGGGGGGGGGGGGGGGGGTGCTGTGGCCGTGTGGGGTAACTGGTCTACAGGACTATTTAGAGAGATAAAAGTGTCAAAGTAACATTCATGTGACTACAGGATCCAGGTGTTTTTTAGCAGAACATTGAGTTGTAACAAGATGAGCAGAGTTCCACGCTTCACCTTCAGTGGTTTTAATGTTATGGCTGATCTGTGAATGTTGTTCATCTCCTAAGACTTTCTGTGTCATTTATCCAGCAGCTTCAATGTTCAGAGAAATCCTCTTACTGCTCTGCAGACGCTGAGCCAGCTCCTCCTCTGTCATTCTCCTCAGGAAGTTCACTGTCATCTTCACAAATGCCTCTCTGATACTCCTCCTCTGCTCTTCATCTTCACCCTCAAGCACCTCCTCATCCTCCATCAGACTCCCTAAGGATTCTGGGTAATCTGGACTCAGAGCCTTCTGGATCTTCTTCAGCTCCTTTTTTACAAATGTGACAATGTTGTCCTCCAGCAGCTGGAACAGAAGACCATATGAATGACACCATCGGACTGAAACCATGGAGACAAACATCAGATCATGTTGGACAGACTGACAGTCCACTGGTTTACAAAGAGCAGCATGAAGATGAGCATCAACAGAACAGATGGAAAAGCAGTTGTTGTTCATGTGCAGACCAGAAATATGGAGTCCAGGTGTGTTTGATGCTGCTGGGCAGACTGACCACTGGGAGGCTCTGAGCTCTGCTGGTCCACTCTGTGGAGGAATCATGAAAAATTAGCTCACATCATGTCTGTTCATACAGAGACAAACACACGCTGAAGGTCCATGAAGTCATGTTTGGATGTGAACAGTCAATCAGATGAGTCTCTGTGGTGGTAAAGGTCTACTAGTCCTGCTGATCCCACTGAGAACATCCATGTGACCTCAATGAGAGCTCTGCTGATTCACAGGTGCGTGAATCAAGTCTGTACCAAGAGAAGTTACAACAAGATCAAGAAAATGGACCACTGATGCAGACATGAACCAGCTGATGAACTCTCTGAAGCTGAACATCAGCATCAGTCCTCTGGAAGGTCAGACCTCCAGGTGTTTCAATCAGTGGAAGAGAACTGATGTCAGGAGATGAAGGTCTATGAGGAGGAAGATCAGATCAAAAACAGGTGATGGAGGACCGCAGAGGTCCTGGACTAAATGGATCTATTCAAGAAGGAAATGTGAATTTTTCCATTCATGAGGTCTCATCAACTCCATTAAAGCAAAGAGCAAAGTGAAAGTGCAAAACAGGTTTAACCAGAAGAGAAGAAGGACTGTAGTGGAAAGCACCGGTATATCCCAAGAAGCATGAGTCATAATCATATGAGGAGATATGAAAAGTACCTGTAAGCACAACTGTTCGAAAGTGAGTCACCAGAAAGTACCCTGCACTCCAGATGGTGAGTCATAAGTGGGCTGGAGTGATTTAGAAGTGGGTAGGACTTTTAGAAGGAGGTGCTAAAAGAAGTGGGTTGTACTTTTAGAAGGAGGTGCTAATTGATTTTAAAAATACCAACCTCAACTGGCCAGCCACAGTTAGATATGAAAATTCTAGCCTATCAGAGGAAACCCTGAGAAAAGGGGCGTGGAAAAAGGAGGGGCAAGAGGCGGTGCTGCCACTGCCCCAGATTGTATAAAAGACGGAGCATTTTGTACTGTGATTCAGACTTTTGCCCGGGCTAGTCTCAGAAGGAGCTATTGTATTGACAATTAAACCTTCATTTTGACCTTTGAACCAGTTTGTTTGACTTTGTACTTTGAATTTCCATAAGTTAAGAAATTAGAGTATTTTGAGATCAGAGACGAACCAGACAACAATTTTTACACGACAGGACCAATAGATTCATTGTCTATTCATCACTCCATTTGTTTTTCAAACATGAAGTCAAGTATTTGCAAATTCAGCTTTGAATTTGGTGTCAGTTACATTTAGATTCATCTCACCTCTCTGCTGAAAAACTCTGGTCTCCTTTAAAGTCAATGAAAAAGTGTTTTGACTCGTTGCTGCTGAAGGACACACAGCTGGGTTCATGGACAAAAGAGTCTGTTTTCTGATTAAATCTGAGGGAAAAAATAATGATTGTGAGTTCCTTAGAAAAACTTGTCTTATTTGAAAATAAATAGAGGCAGTTTAACAAAATTATCAAATACAAGTCACTAGAAGCTTTTAGACACAGCTCACCTCTCTGCAGCAGAATGTTGGTTCCCTTTTAAAAACAATTAAATCCTTTGACCGGTTGCCCTTCAAGGACACACAGCTGGGTCCAGGTCCAGGTCCATGTTGATTCCTGTAATAATGATGTTTGCTGATGCGGGTGCTGAGCTCTGACATCCAGAAGAGTCATAGACAGTTAAGACATGATCATCTCACCTCTGAGCTTTGCTCTGACTCTCATGTTCTCCACCCAGAGTGGTTTTAGTGGGAGGAACTCCATCCTCTCTGTCCTCACCCTGATCCATGCTGCTGAATTCACATCCGCATCAGCTCACACACATCATTGGTGCTGGAAATCAGCTGGTTCTCTACTTTTTGGATCTTTTCTTCTGTTTCATATCAATCAGATAGCAGCATGCAGACACTGAATTTGTCAACTGATGTATATTTCTGAGTTTTCCCTTTTCTTTAAGACAAAAAACGACTATCAATGCAAAAGCATCTTCACTATTGACTCTTTAAGGCTGTCTGTTACAGTAAAATTCAACATTTAGAAAGAAAAAATATTTATTCAATTTTTGACACCCTTCTGTTGAGGAAATAAAACCAGTTATACTTAATATGCTGCTATAGAAACACTACAGCCTGTTGATTGGTCAACAAAGAGTCGTCACTTCTGTGTAACGTGGTGAAGACAACACACAAGACAACACACAAGACAACCAAAAACAGGTAGGGCTGTCTAATCATTTGTTTTTATCCAGCAATGATCCTGATGTAGCCATGATCAGTGGACAAGCAGGGGCTGCAGGAAACAATCATCATTGGTGTAAATCAAGTTATTGGTAAAGAATTGAGAGTTTTCAGATGGGTTGTTGAAAGGATGTCTGCTGAGGGTTGAGCAGTGCCAATGTGAACGAAAGAACCTGCAGAGTGGATAGAGTAGAATTAATGGTCCTCAGTGGTTTGATTTGATCAATGCCATCAGTGGCCAAAAGAAGAAATGATTGATGCGATCATGATGTCAAAGGTGTTTATCACAAAAGTATTGATGGTCTAGTTGAACTAGTTACTCATTCTGCGGTGCTGTTTACTTTGTGTGTTCTGTATTAATGTCAAATTCTGTCTTTCGTGGTAGTCTTATTAATAGCTAATGTATTTAAATTCTTCTCAGCCAGAGATTTCTGTTCTCCCTTGATTTTTTATTGTCATGAGACACTGTTTCGTGTAGGTACAATGTAGTACTGTACCAAGCTGAGGTAAGCTGAGCCCCTCAGAGACCTTCAGCTGGTACAACTGAGACTGTCACTGCAGTACAATAAACTCCATTTTATAGCCATTAAACTGGACGGAGAAATGTCTGAGTGATGATGGACAGCTGAACAACTCGATGGAAACAGCTGACAGCCACCGGATAGAATGGGTTTATACAAAAACCAGGACAAGTTGCTCTGAAGGAACTCAGCATGGTGGTTTAGTGGTCCAAAGACATGCATGTTAGGTTAATTGGTGGTTTTGAATTGCCCGTCAGAGTGATTGCAAGGGTGCATGGTTGTTCATCTACAATGGAGTGGCAACCTATCCAGAGTGTACCCCTGCCTTTTGCCTGAAGAGACCTGGAATAGGTTCCAGCTGATCCCCGTGACCCTACATAGGACTAAACGGGTATGGATGAAGGAAATGTATCATCCTCTGATTTAATCAAGACAAGAAACTGGAAAGCCCAAGACACAAAAAATGCAGCAGAATGGATGTTTGCTAAATGCAAAACAACATGGATGATGATTCTGTGACGCTGCAGCAACAGAAACTTGAAAAGCTTGAAAAACCTGAATGAGCCTCAAAGTCAGCCTGGTTACTGTAAATGACAGGAGAAGCTCAGAGGTTTATCAGTCCTGAAGAGATATTTCCGTCTCCTTCACATCCTCATTACACAACAGTTAACTTTTACTAGGAAACACATTTTATTTTTGAAAGGCTCCACAAGAAACAGCAGTGTAACTTTGATGGTCGAGTGAGCAGCTTCCTTCCAGGAAATAGAAACATGACACAGTTTATTATGTGAAGTAAACTGATCACCATGATGTTTGTCATCAATAATAAAATCAGTGAGCAATACTGTCAGTCAGTCATCTAACAATCACGCTGATTTGTCTTCAAACACAACAGGGATCAAAGTCTGCTGTGAAATCAGGAGTAAACATCTTCAACCATGATGATGGAGCAGAAACAAAGAGGAACATTACTGAAGACAAGTGAAACAAAACAAACTTACAGTTTTTTCAAACGACCCAAAGTGTTGAAGAAGAAGACAGCAGTCTGAACACAACCACTGACACACACCTGGACTGATCCTGGACTGATGGAAGGATGCTGGGTAGATAGGAGGAGCTGCACCTGTGAAGGAGCTGGTTTTTCCAGTTCTACGTGGAATGCTGCACCTCCACTATCCTGGCAGACACACATGTGAAAGACATTTCTGTAGCACACAAACAACCAGAGCTGAACCCAACAGACAGCACATCATTACAAGCAGCTACAAATTGTTGTGAAGTGACCTTTATGTGTCAGTAGTAGACAGACCCAGTAGGGGGCGTTGTCAGTATTTTAGACTGTTACAAAGTGACCTCTCAGCATGTTGAATGTGACCTCCGCCATGACTAGTAAGATGTTACCTGTGTTCGGAATAAAGGCAGTTACCAAGGAGAACGTTCCTTATTAATGATATAGTGAAGATATCACAAGTGGCAATGAGGATAAAAGGCGCCGGGAAGGACAAAAGGTGCCGAGAACAGCGAAAGTCAAGTGTCCAATCAAGTTTGCACATGAGCAAGTATAAGATAAAAGTTCTGAAGTGTTAGCTGGTTAAGAAGAGTTAGTTGTTGACGATGGGGGGTGCTATGTTGGGAACAGTAGCACTGTTTGACAGTAACTCTCAAACATGGGAGTAGGACTGTGAAGTTTTGGACCACTTCTTTATGGCAAATGACATGAAGGAGGCAGAACGATAGAGAGCTGTACTACTGAGCAGCGTGGGGCCACAGACTAATGCGCTTATGCGGAACCTGCTGAGACCAGATAAACCAGGAGAGCACTCCTGCGAGGATCTAGTAAAGTTGTTAAAAAAATCATTTTCAACCCAAGACGAGTGAGATAATGCAGCGGTGGAAATTTAACATGAGGAATAGGAAGCCTGGTGAAAGTGTTAGTATTAACGTGGCGGTGCTGAGGAGACTCACACAGGACTGTAACTATGGTGATTCGCTGATGGTGATGCTGAGAGACAGGCTGGTTTTCGGCATAAATGATGACAGCCTTCAAAGGAGGTTGCTGTCAGAGGACAAATTGAGTTGTAAAAGAGCTCTGAAGGAGTTGCAGGCCATGGAGGCAGCAAACAGAGACATTGAGGATTTACAGGGAGCCAGAGAGCAAGAAAAAAGGAACCAAGCGTTGGAATCATAGAATGAGGTGAATGATGTCCACGCGAAGATGCAGCAGGACACAAGGACTTGTTACAAATGTAATCAAGACAACCAATATTGCTAAAGGCTGCAGGTTTGCCAAGGAGAAGTGTCATAACTGTGGGAAAGTGGGCCACATTGAGAGAGCCTGCAGAATGAAGACTATGGGGACGGTGAAACCAAAGCATATAAACGGGGGAGACAGGTAAATATAATAAAAGAGCACATTTCGTGCAGGATGAAGGGGAGGATAGTGAGGAGGAGAAAGTTTTCATTATATACCACATGGAATACAATGATGTGACTATTTACAACTTGCAGGAAGGAATAGAAATTCCTAAAGAGGAACCAATAGGGAAAGTGTTAATGGCAAGGATATAACCTATGAGGTAGACACAGGCTGTGGCTATATAGTAATGTCAGAGAAGGCATTTAACAGGTTATTCTGTGGTGCTAAAAAACCCAGCTTGCTCCAGTGCAAGATAAAACAGAAAAAGTACAGTGGCCATGTAGTTCCAGTGTTAGGAGCAGCAACAGTTAAAGTGGAACATGAAGACATTGCGAAAATGTTAGCAGTCATTGTTAAAGTTTCAGGGAACGGTCTACTGGGCAGAGGGTGGATTAAAGCTCTAAAAAATAGGTTGGCAAACGGTGCATAAAATAGAAGACAGACAAGATGCATGACAGGAAGTACTTGTGAGAAATGATACTGTAGGAGTTAGGGCTTTGCGGCAAAGACACATGTTGCTAGTGATTCCAAGCCCAGCTCTTAAAAGCCAAGGTAAGTTCACAATGAAAAACCCAGTAGAACAAGAAAATTATTGAACCAGTGAAATTCTGCTGGGTAGCACCTATAGTACCAGTGCTAAAACCAGATTCAAGAGTCAGGATTTGTGGGTCTATGAGTAAACAGTTAAAAAAAGTCTCACCGCCCTGCTTCCTGCTTCCTGCTTCCTGATTCTACACACTTGCTGCTTGCTCTTGCTTTTAACTTTGATTTTTATTGATTTTTATGCTTTTTTTTTTCCCCTTGTGATCATACTTGCCAAAGCTTCTGGACATTTATATATTATTGGGGCTGAAGTCTTTTTATCAGAAACAGCAACGTTAGGGTTGCCAACCGTCCCTTGAAAAACGGAACCCTCCCCTATTTATAAACTAAAGTACGAGTCTACAAATAGGGGATGGTTCCGTTTTTCAAGGGACGGTTGGCAACCCTAAGCAACGTTTATAGTTTTTCGACCTTCAGTGCTCCGTGTGCGTGGCCTACACACAGCTGAAGCCTGATTTGCAGTGTCTGAGCACTTAGCATCCAGCCAAAGCTACTTAGCCTGGAAAGGTGCTAACCGCCAGGCTAACTATCAACAACATGCCTCCCGTCTCCACTGAAGACTATCTCAGCCTCCTACAGAAGATAACGGTAATGGAGATGAAAATCCAGCACTTAGAAGTGAATGTGGAGGTAAATGGACTGTGCGGAAATGAAACAACCCTACCATTGTCTCAGAATAGCAGGGATAAGCAGCTGAAGAGCGCAGTTAACATGACCAAGAAAGAGGACAACAAATCATTGAGTGATAATCCTCCCTGGAACCGTTCAGGTGCAAAGCCGAAGGATAAATCATGTTTCCTGGAAACTGGAAGACGTATCACAGGACGAGCACATCGAGCTGAGATCTGTGATGAGACAGACTGGCCTTCACTCCCCCGAAGACAGAGGAACGCTTCTACCCCTGTAAATGAGAGGAAACAGGACTGGACCACTGTGAAAGGGAAGGTTAGCAGCAAACCTCCAAAACAGCTGAGTGTTAAACTGCAAAACAGATTTACTCCACTGACGGAGAACCCTGGATCTCTTTCGGACAACCATCCATCTCAGCGCAGCAGGGTAAGGACCGAACACCTGTCAAAAAGTAAATGGCCAGAGAGAGAACTAAAGGCTGGGCCTGAAACTGTTATAGTGGGGGATTCTGTTGTAAAGGACTTACATAGATTGTGCAGTAAGAACACCAAAGTCCTCTGCTATCCCAAGGACATGGTCAGTGACATGCAGGAGAGAATTCCTAAAATCCTGGCTGAATTTCCAACAGCGAGAAACATTGTTCTCCATACAGGGACAAATGACGTCTCCAAGCAACAGTCAGAGGTCCTGAAACGAGACTTTACTGGATTATTAAACACAGTGAGCTCTCTGAATGCAGCTGTGTTCATCAGTGGACCTGTTCCACCCGTCAGAGGAGGCCAGGTAAACCTCAGCAGGCTGCTGGCTCTGAATAAGTGGCTTTCATCTGCATGTGCTGATCACTCAGTGCATTTTATTAACAATTTTAACATTTCTTGGGAACGCAGGCATCTTTTTAAGACAGACGGATTTAACTTTAACAAGTCAGGGGCGAAACTGTTCTCCTCCAACTTGTTTTATTGCCTACATCAGGGGTGTCCAAAACTGGAGTCCATGGAGGGCCGCAAAGCCTGTATGTTTTAGGTGTTTCCGACCAAATCACACCTGACCCTCCAGTTGAATAGATCGCCACCAGCTTGTCATTCAGGATGATGCAGTTCAGTAGTTCTTGTTGAATGCAACCCAAACTTCAATTTGAATCAGGTGCGCTGAAGCAGGGAAACAACAGATGTCTTATAAAAACTTCTACATCTTTTGAATATGTTGCTCTCCAGATGAATTCCCCTGGCCGTGTGCTGTTCGTTAACATATATAGGCCACCTAAAATCTCTACAAGCTTTTTTGAAGCTTGTAGAGTGGTGCGGCACCGGGACGTGCTAGCGGGCCCGGGGTCCTACCGCCACCTCTTGGCGGTGCACCGTGGCTGGTGGTGTGGCTCCGGGACGTGCCAGCGGGCCCGGGGTCCTCCCGCCACCTCTTGGCGGTGCACCGTGGCTGGTGGTGCAGCAGCGGGACGTGCCAGCGGGCCCGGGGTCCTCCCGCCACCTCTTGGCCACTTTCAAATTTTCGATAACATTGCGGTGTTTAGTTGTCTCTTGAACCCTAAAGCAACCACAATGGAGACAGGAAGGGAGTTCTGGAATTTTAAGAGTTTAATTCTCTCAGATGTAAAAAAGGAGGATTCGAGGGTTGGCAGCCAAACCAACAATCCAGAGGACGACCCCTGATCTCCTGCACCAAATTCAGAACCGCACCGGCACTTTAATCCACTGAGCTATCCAGTGATGGTGGCTGATGTCACAGAGAGGACACATGATCACAACTGAAGGTTCTGAACTACCAGCAGACAACATAGCAGATGTTCAAGACACCTGCAGATACCTGGAGCTCGTCAGAATGCGGCACGGAGGTGGATCACAACCAGAAACCTGCAAAGTCAGCTGATCCAGGTTATCAACATCTATGTCCATCCATCCATTTTCTATACCCGTTTCATCCTTGAAGGGTCACGGGGATCTGCTGGAGCCTATCCCAGCCGTCGACGGGCGAAAGGCAGGGGTACACCCTGGACAGGTCGCCAGTCCATCGCAGGGCAACATCTATGTCCTACCAGTAATCAGAGACCCCACTGGCATAAAATACCCACCACTGGAAGTGACGATAGGTAAGACTTTAACCAGCAGCCATCAACCTTTCATTGGGGCCTTATGGCCATGAATGATCCCACCAGACCACCCAGGCCCCTTCATCCTGTGGTGGTGTCTGTTGGTGTCTAATACTCTACAGCTGGACCATCAGTCTTCTTGGAGGACTTGAACTCAGTGACTCTGACACCTCTAACAGCTCTTTAACATCCTGAGCTACCCATGTGTGCTGCTAGCTGAGAACATTTCAGTCTTTATTCAGATCAGAGCGGCCAAGAGACTGAAAAGCTGAGGAACAACTTTTCAGTTGACGATCCGGCGTCATTGTGGATACACAGATACACAGTCTTACTGGCTTACTGTTCTAGTGAACAGTTATTGGTTGAGTTGGGGAACTGCTGGGGGGAGAAACTGTTCTGGTTCCTGATAGTTATGGTCTGGAGGCTCTGAGGAGCCAGATGGGAGCAGTTCACTATCCAGTTCCACTATCAATCTCCACAGTCTTGAGTGTGTTCAGCTCCGGTCCACCAGCCGGTCCACCAGCCGGTCCACCAGCCTGTCCACCAGCCGGTCCACCAGCCGGTCCACCAGCCGGTCCACACAGAGTCTTCAGCTGTAGATCTTCTCCCAGTGGGCAGGTGGTCCAGTGAGCTGGGACAGTTTGGAGTAGAGGGTGCAGGAGGACGACAGTGTTGAACGAGGAGCTGGAAACCACAAACAGGATCTGCATGAGTCCCGGGACGATCCAGGTGCTGCAGGACGTGATGCAGTCCCTTATTGACCACATCACCTACTGACCTGTTTGCTGCAGGAGGTCCAGCAGGTCTTTCGTGAGGGACTTCAGGTGGACCAGCACTAGGCGTTCAGAGCTCTTCATGACTACAGAGGTCAGGGCGACAGGTCTGGAGTCATTCAGTCCTGTGATGGGGGGTTTCTCAGGGACCGGGATGATCATGGAGTGCTTGAAACAGGAGGAGACTTCACACAGCTCCAGAGATCTTTTGAAGAGCCGAGTAGAGAGGGGAACCAGCTGGTATGGACAGGTCCACAGACAGGAGGGAGACTCTCCCTCCTGTCTGTGGACAGACAAACAGGAGGGAGACTCTCCATCTGGGCCTGGAGCTTTCCTGGTCTTCTGTCTCTGAAACAGCACTGGGTGGGGAGCTGGGTGATGATGGGAGGTGGGGGGAGGAGGGCAGGAAGAGAAGCTCCAGATAGGTGAGGGACAGGTGTGAAGTGGTCTCTCTCAGATCTGCAGTAGAAGGTGTTCAGGTCTTCAGCAGGTGGGAAAGGGCTTCTCCTGTAGCTGCTGATCTCCTCCAGGTCTCTCCACAATGACGCCGGATCGTCAGCTGAAAAGTTGTTCCTCAGCTTTTCAGTCTCTTGGCCGCTCTGATCTGAATAAAGAATGAAAAGTTATCAACCAGCAGCACACCTGGGTAGCTCAGGATGTTAAAGAGCTGTTAGAGGTGTCAGAGTCGCTGAGTTCAAGTCCTCCAAGAAGACTCATAGTCCAGCTGTCAATTGTTGGACACAGATGTGAACTCACTGGCTGTCATTGATGTTTATAGAAACCAATGAGACAACTGATGCTTGGATGAGTTCTTTATGTCTCATGAAAAACAGAAATGAAAGCTTTAATCTACTAACAGACACCACCATAGGATAAAGGGAGCTGGGTGATCTGGTGGGATTGTTCATGGCCATAAAGCTTCAATGAAAGGTTGATGGCTGCTGGTTCAAGTCTTACCTGTTGTCACTTCTATTCTGATTTTCTCATCGAGATCGGATCTTATTTTTTCCACAACAGTCACTTCCAGTGGTGGGTATTTTATGCCAGGGGGGTCTCTGATTACTGGTAGGACATAGATGTTGATAACCTGGATCAGCTGACTCTTCAGGACCTTCTGCAGGTATCAGGTTGTGGTCCACCTCCGTGCCGCCTTCTGACGAGCCCCATGTATCTGCAGGTGTCTTGAACATCTGCTTTGTTGTCTCCTGGTAGTTCAGCCCCTTCAGTTGTGATCATCTGTCCTCTCTGTGACATTGTCCATCGTCACTGGATAGCTCAGTCGATTAAACTGCCGGTGCAGTTCTGGATTTAGTGCAGAAGATCAGGGGTTCAAACCCCACTCAGGTTAATGGAGATGTTTGATTAGATGAGATATGAGGAAGCTATGGCAAGAGACTAAAGTTTAAACATGTACATGATGGTTGTGAGAATGCTGGACCAGAATCAGATATAGACTTGTGACTGAATGTCCTTTTCCAGCTGCAGAAATTCAATGTTAAATGTGCTACCAGAGACCAGCTCAGTGTGAAGGGGACTTGGTGGTGTGGTGGGATTGTATACCGAAGTAAGGCGCCCATGAAAGGGTGGTCCAAGCTGGTTCACATCCTGCCTGTTGTCAGTACCTGGATCCTGTCCTATGGTAGTGGGTTGGGGAGGGGGCCGTGTCCCCTCCCTGCGGTTCAGAGAGATGGAGCTAGTGGGTTATGAGACAGGAAACAAAAACCAGCTTACCTTTTACTGGGGGTGCCAGGCCCGGGGTCCTCCCGCCACCTCTCGGTGGTGCACCATGGCTGACTTGTCATCTCCAAAGGTCTGAATATTTCCAAGGTCATGGTGATGGATGTTGCTCTATCTGATCATTCTTGTGTTTTCTTTGAGAGTGCTGTTATTGTCAACAAGAATGTCCAAACAGAGGTTGGGAAAAAACGATACATGGGTGAAAATGCCAGTGAAATGTTTCTACAAGCTTTCTCTCCCTCACCCCCTCTCTCCTGGCCCTCAGTGATGAGCTTGTGGATCATTTCGATGGTAAAATTAAAAGCATTATTGATGTGTGGCAAGGGACACTATGGAGGGCCCAGGCGGGATTTGATCCCCAGAGTCCTGGGTGAGAGTCACGTGTGCTTACCAGTCAGCCAAAGGGATATCCCGTTGGCCATGTAGCCAGGACACGTCATCAATCGGAGTTATGGTGACAGGATCCCACACTGTCACAGATGTCATTGCTCCCATCAAGGTGAAAGTGATCACTGCCAAAAAGAGAGCTCCATGGAAAAATGCCACGCTGGTAAGAGCTGAAAAACAAGAATGTCGGAAAGCTGAACGCAGGTGGCGGAAAACAAAGTTGCAGGTTCACTATGAGATCTATAAAGAAAGACAAAGAATTTATAATCTGGAGCTGAGAAATGCAAGACAATCATTCTTTTCTGAAATCATTGCTAAGAACAGTAATAATGCTTGTTCCCTGTTCATTACTGTTGACAGGTTAACTAACCCTCCTGTGTCAGTAACCCCAGAACTCCTGTCCAACAAGGCTTGTAATGAATTTGCTTCCTTCTTTACTGACAAAATTCAGAAAATCAGGCAGTCAGTGCGTACTTCCATGCCAGGGGCACCACATATGTCACCACTGTGGCCACCTAAAAATATAAACACCATGACACACTTTTCTCCAATCAGCCCAAAAACCCTGGCTGAGATCGTTCGCCATCTGAAAACCACCACTTGCTGTCTTAATACCCTCCCAACAGGGTTTTCAAGACTGTTTCAGGATACACAGCCCCAGATATTTGACTGATTGTAAACACCTCCCTGCTCTCAGGAGTCTTCCCTCAGACCCTAAAAACAGCCGTGATCAAGCCACTCCTGAAAAAGACCAGCTTAGATTCATCACTCATGAGCAGCTACAGATCAATATCAAACCTCCCCTTTCTGAGCAAGATTATAGAAAAAGCTGTTTTTCAACAACTCCACAACTTCTTGATGCTAAATAACTGTTTTGATATCTGCCAGTCAGGTTTTCTGCCACATCACAGCACTGAGACTGCTATAGTTAAGGTACTTAATGACATTCACTTGAACATAGATAGTGAAAACATTTCAGTCCTGGTACTACTGGATCTCAGTGCTGCATTTGACACGGTTGAGCATAACATCTTACTAGACCGGCTGAAAAACTGGGTAGGGCTTTCTGGCACTGCATTGAATTGGTTTATGTCCTATCTAAAAGACAGGGACTACTTTGTGTCTATAGGTAACTATAAATCTGAGCAAACTAAAATAACTTGTGGAGTTCCTCAAGGCTCCATCTTGAGGCCACTGCTGTTCAACATCTACATGCTCCCACTCGCTCAAATTATGAAAAACAACAAAATATGTTACCACAACTATGCTGATGACACACAATCTACATAACCATCTCACCAGGAGACTACAGTCCAATCCAAACACTGACCAGATGTATTGATCAAATTAGAGACTGGATGTGTCAGAACTTCCTTCAGTTAAATGAAGACAAAACTGAAATAATCGTTTTTGGAGCCAAGGAAGAAAGATTAAAAGTCACCACTCAGCTTCAAAGAGCTAAGTTAGAAACCAAAAACAAAGCCAGAAATCTGGGTGTAGTCATGGACTCAGACCTAAACTTCAGTAGTCACATCAAGACAGTTGTGAAGTCAGCTTATTATCACTTAAAGAACATATCCAGGATTAAAGGACTGATGTCTCTGCGGGATTTAGAAAAACTTGTCCATGCATTTATCTTCAGTAGACTAGACTACTGTAACGCTGTCCTGACAGGTCTCCCTAAAAAGACTATCAGACAGCTGCAGTTAGTCCAGAACGCTACTACTCGAGTCCTCACTAACACCAGGAAAGTGGATCATATAACTCCTGTCCTCAGATCTTTACACTGGCTTCCTGTTTGTCAAAGAATTGACTTCAAAATCCTGCTGTTAGTTTACAAAGCACTGAATGGTTTAGGGCCAAAATACATTCAGGATCTTCTGGTTCGTTATGAACCCACCAGATCCCTCAGGTCATCAGGGTCAAGTCTACTTTCTGTTCCCAGAGTCAGAAATTAACACGGAGAGTCAGCGTTCAGTTTTTATGCTCCTCAAATGCGGAACAAACTTCCAGAAACCTGCAGGTCTGCTGACACTCTCGGCAGTTTTAAATCAAGGTTAAAAACTTTTCTATTTGCCACATTTTATCATAATAATTAACTTTTATTTCTTGCATTTTATCTACATTTTTAATTCCTAAATCAAAAACAACTGTTGATTAACTTTTTGCATTTTTATTATTATTTTATCTTTTTATTTCCTCCTGTTTTAATGTAATGCTCTGTAATGCTTATGTAAAGCACCTTGAATTGTCTTGTACACGAAATGTGCTATACGAATAAACTTGCCTTGCCTTGCCTAATGCCTGATGGAGACCGTGCACAGAAAAAGAGACATCTAATGTATTGAAGATGAAAAAATGGAATTTGATGGGTTTCTTAGCTCATCTGTTATCTTTTTGGGTGTTTAGGTTGTGCTAACAGTGCAATGAGCTGAAGTCACTTTACTGTCATATAGGTGTTAAAAACTGGGTTAAAGTATTTGCTCCAAAATGTCTTGGTTTCATAGTGTTTCCATGGTCACAGACAAGTTCAACTTAAACTTTCTTCCTTTTTTGTGTACTGTTGAATGTTTCCCATAATGTCACAGGCCACTGCAGCAAAAGCCTGTCCCAGCATCACATGACTGGTTTCTGGTTGTCTTCTACCATAGTCTTTACATTGGGATGCCACTTGCTAACAACCACTATATCAGTTTGCAGAACAAACATGTGTTCATATGTATATTTTCCTTTTATGTAAATTGTGCTGCTGCAACACTAACTCCATTATGGGCTCTATGTTATGGGAGAAATGCAGGGGAGAAAAGGATCAGTCTGTCAATCACCAGTGTCTGAGTGGATCAGTGGTGATGCTGTTATCTAGCTTATAGGAAGTCCCAGGTTCAAATCCTGTTTACATCATGAAGGTCAGATGGTGACCCTGAACAAGGAGCAGACAGATGGAAGTTTATCTTTGTTATGTGGGTCAGTAGCAGAGACGAGTCAGACGTGCCATTAACAAACTCTTTACTCACGAACTCTTTTCCTTTTTTCTCAGCAGGGTACAGGCATAACTCAGACAACGTAACACTCTTCTTCTCTCTTACTCATTCATCCATCTTCCCACAGCGCCCCCTATGGTCATCACATATTACATTCTTGCAGGTGTCTGTCAACACAACAACTCCCCTGTTACTCATAGAAATATTACTTTACCACATAACTGAACATTCAACATTTGTTCTGCTTTCAACTCAGAGCTATTTCATCACATAGTCTTTTGTCCAAGCTGGTTTCTGTCTCTCTCTCTGAGCAGTTTGTCTTGTCATGGTCTCAGCTGGACTGGTGGTCTGTGCTGTACCAGCTCTCTGTTCCACATCTGTGCTCTTAGGGCAGAGAGAAAGGCGTGCAGCATTCCACCTTTTCCCGTCGCTCAGGATGAAGGTGCTCAGTCCTGTCTGTTGCTCCACAGACATGGGATCAGTGTACTGACTCTCTCCTTTCCCAACATGAAAAGGCTTGCGTACCCGGACATAATCACCAACTGTGACCTTGGGAGGCTTCGCACCTCGTTTCATGTCTGTGTAACTTTTGCTCTTTTTCTGCTGTAGGGCCACTCTGGCTGCAACGTGACCATATTTTTGTCTGTCTTCAAGGTTTGGCAGAACATTTAGTTTTGTCCGCATCTGTCGTCCTGTCCGAAGCTGGAAAGGGGATTGACCAGTGGTGGCATGAGCTGTTGCTCTGTAACTTTGCAGCATTTCTGTGACTACTGGTTTCCATGAACGATGTGCCGCTTGGGCTGCTTGAATACAGTCCTTGAGCACTCTGTTAAAGCGCTCAACAGAACCATTAGCTTGGGGGTGGTAGACACTTGTCCTGATGTGTTTGATGCCCCTCATTTTCAGAAACACAGTGAAGGCTGAGGATGTAAACTGTGGTCCATTATCAGTTGTAATGGCACAGGGATTTCCCTCACGTGCAAAGATGGAAGACAGGAATGTTATGATTGTGTCTGTAGTTGCAGATGAAGTAAAGGCAACTTCTGGCCATTTACTGAAATAGTCAACAAGAGTGATGGCAAATCTGCAATCGTAGGTTCCACGCTCAAATGGGCCAACAATGTCCACAGCCACATGCTGAAAAGGGCCCCCTGGAAATTCAACAGGCTGCATTGGGGCAGGAGGAGTTTTGGCTGTTTTGTCACATGACTGACAGATTGTGCAGGATGACAAAATGGTTTGAACTAGATCATCCATGTGTGGCCACCAGTAAAGGTCTCTGAGGCGTTGTTTTGTGCGAACCACGCCCTGGTGCCCTTCATGTGCCAGCTGTACTATCCTCTGTTGAAGAGACTTAGGTACCACCAGGCGAGTTCCACGGAAGATCAGTGGCGCCTCCATAGCAAGTTCATGTCGCATTAGGAAGTATGGTTGCACATCACTTGGAAGAGATTTTTTTGTCTTCGGCCATCCCGACTGAATGACCTGTCTCAGCTTTGTAAGTACAGGGCAGTCCTCACATTCAGCTTTGAAATCAGCAAGTGGCAATGCTGACAGGAGAGGAGAAATCTCAGCAACCTCTGCGAATAACTCATGCTCAGCTTCCGCAGCAATGTTGGAATTGGTGAGGGGAACACGTGAAAGACAGTCTGCCATGACATTCTGCGTACCTGGGCGATACTGCACATCATACTGAAAAAACACATCAGTCTCGCTGACCACCTGGCGATCCTCATGCCAGCTCTGTTCATGCCTTTTGTGTTGAGAAGGGTGGTAAGAGCTTGATGGTCAGTTCTGAGCGTAAATCTGTGACCCCACACATATGTACGCCAACGTTCCACAGCCCACACACAGGCTAGGGCCTCTTTTTCTGTTGTGGAGTACTTCCTCTCAGCAGCTGAAAGTGTACGGGAAGCAAAGGCAACAATATGTTCAGCATTGTCTGAATGCAGCTGCGTCAGGACAGCTCCTAACCCGTAGTCTGAGGCATCTGTCGTGATGAAGGTTGGAAGCTTTGGGTTAAAAATGGCAAGCGCTGGACTCTCAAGAAGCATGGTTTTCAGCTTACTGAAGCTTTGATCAGCTGCTGCATCCCACTGAAGTTCAGCTTGAGCATTCGTTCTGAGCAGCTGTCGTAGAGGCTCAACCAGCGTTGCATAGTTAGGAAGAAACTTGCTGAACCAGGAAGTCAAGCCGAGGAAAGAGCGTAGTGCAGCCATATCTTTTGGAGCAGGAGCCTCAGCGATGGCAGTCAGATGATCTGGGCTCGGGCGCAGGCCCTCTTTTGAAATGACATGTCCGAGGAATGGAATGCAGGTCTGACCAAACGAGCTTTTGTTGACATTAATCTGAAGGCCAGTGTCTCTCAGCCGTTGAAGAACAGCTTGAAGATGTTGATCATGCAGTTCTTTTGAGCCACCATAAATTATGATGTCATCCAAGTAGTTTTGTACTCCTGGCAAATCCTTCAGGATGGTCTGCATCATTTTCTGAAATGCTGAAGGTGCTGAAGCCAGGCCAAAGGGGACTCGTGTAAATCTGAAGACACCATCATGTGTTATGAATGCCGTGAGATTCCGGCTGTCAGGGTGCAAAGGCAGTTGATGGTAAGCAGAACTCAGATCGATTTGGCTGTAATGTGTAGCACCAGCTAGTTCTGTAAATATGTCCTCCATATGAGGAAGAGGGTAACAGTCCATGATGACACTTTTGTTGGGCTCACGCAGGTCAACACACAGCCGCAGCCCTCCCCCACGTTTACGTACCACAACCAGGGGACTCACCCACTCGGACGCATCCACATGTTCTATGATGCCAGCTTGAAGAAGGCGGTTGAGCTCTGCTGACACCTCTTTGCGTATGCTCAGTGGTAGGCGTCTCAACTTTTGTCGTACTGGCTGCACTGTGTTGTTCACTTGTACTTTATGAATGAATCCTTTGACACATCCAAGATGATGTGGTGGGACTAGCTCAACAATCTGCACTGTGGATTTTTGGATGTTATCAGCAGATGTGTTTGAATAATTGTCCTTGCTGTAATTTACCTTGCCTCCAATAATGTTGATATTGAGGGCTGTAATCAAGTCCAGGCCCATCAGAGGTGATCCAGTTTTAACAATGTGGAAGGAGACTGGGACTCTGCTTTCTGCTATGGTTGCTGTTGCTGGCAGGCAACCAATCAGGTACCTCACGTTTAGCATAAGTGACCAGTTTGACTTGAGGTTCAGTCAGTGAGCAATCTGCAAAACATTGTCTGTACATTGTCTCTGGTAGAATAGACACAGATGCTCCTGTATCAACAATCAACTCCAGGACATGAGAGTTTCCCTCTGGTGCTTCAACATTGACATTGCAGGTGATTTTATCATAAGTTGCTGCAGTAACTTTAACATTTATCCACCCACAGTACAGCTAGCTCAGGGACTACAACTTCTCTTACTTCACTTACAGCAGATTTACATATTTTGGCGAAATGTCCCTTTTTGCCACATTTATTGCAGTTCACTGAAGAAGCTGGACAGTTTTTATCATTAGCCAAATGCTTGTTGGAGCCACATCTGAAGCACTTACGTTGCTGTTTGTTTGTGGTCCTTTGTTTATCATGGTCTGGAGCTGGGGCTTTGTTATGGCAGGCCCCTCTTCGCCCTCGGAAATGCTCCTTGGATGCACTGACCACTTGCACTGGCGTAGCTGGGACCGTTTTAGCTGAAGAAAGCAGTGTTGCATTTTTGACCGCTGCCTCCACCTGGCATGCGATGGTGTGAGCTCTCTCCAGAGTGAGATCGTCCTCAAGTAGTAATTTATCTCTCACAGCAGCAAGGTAAGTATTTGAAATCAGCTGATCACGTATCATTTCGTTTTCCATCTGTCCAAAACCACATGGTGAAGCTAACGCTCTCAAAGCTGCCACATACTGTGATGCCGTCTCATCCGCTCGTTGAGCGCGCTGTCTGAACGTGTGTCTGCTGGCCACAACATTAACTTTCGGCACAAAGTGTTTCTCGAGGGCGGACATGGCCTCGTTAAACGTCGTACCTTGATCCGGCAAAGTGTAGGAAAGCCGCTGTCCTTCCGGACCCAGGCAATGGAGCAGCACCGCACGTCGCCTTGCATCCGGCCATGCGTCTCCGCTTGCATTAATGACGAGCATGTAATTGTCGAAAATCTTCCGCCATGTCTCAAACGGTATCGGCGGGTCACCCACATGAGAAAGGAAGGGCGGTGGACTCGGCACTGAAACGCTCATCCTCGTCGCCAATTTGTTATGTGGGTCAGTAGCAGAGACGAGTCAGACGTGCCATTAACAAACTCTTTACTCACGAACTCTTTTCCTTTTTTCTCAGCAGGGTACAGGCATAACTCAGACAACGTAACACTCTTCTTCTCTCTTACTCATTCATCCATCTTCCCACAGCGCCCCCTATGGTCATCACATATTACATTCTTGCAGGTGTCTGTCAACACAACAATCTTGATGTTTGGTGGATCACATTAACAGATGGGATGTTCGTGATCTGAAGTGAAATGGATCTGTGGGACTTTTCATTTCATAGCTATGTCAAGATGGTGCAATAGCATTTATATATGACTGAAGGTGATTTATTCTGAAATCCCACATCAGATTGGCCTGATACTTGGTGAGAGACATTCCCAGCCTGAAGACAAGAGTCTTCACAGTCCACACGAGCGACTCTGCAGAGAGAGTTTTTCTCCTGCAGGAGATGTTGTCATGGCCCAGTGGAGCACACTTGTATCAGAGCAGGTAGATCAGCTCCTGTTCTGAGAGAAGAACATGCAGATTTGCACCACACTTACCAGCTAAACACATTTGCTTCACAGTGCAGTGGTATAATTCACCGTTTCCTTTTAGTTCAAGTGAAAGCTGGATTATTTTCTGTTTGGGATGTTCTATACTCAGGATTTTAAAGTCAGAAGTCTTGTTTTTTTGTTATTAAGGAAGAGATTAACTGAAGAGAAACAGGAACATGAATCACATGTACTGGAAGTTACACCCCCTTTAGATGTATCATACCAATTTCAAGAGTGGGTCCTTTAACACAAAAAAAAACGTACAAACATGACAATATATAGAAATGAATAAAGAGCTCAGCACCTCCAACCACATTCCAATACTTGAACAAAGACCAAATACATGAGTTTGTCACATGAGGCAACAAAAGCACTGAACGGATGAAAAACGAACTGTGCACGAGGTTTTACAGGGGGACGAGTGTGTGCGAACGTCTCATACAGTCAGGTGAGGCCCCCACTCAAAACCACTGGAAGGCGAAGGCAAATGGTCCCTCAGGTTTGGTGGGGGACCTGGTTTCCTGCTGGATGCTGTAGGAGAGTTCCTAATCTGGTCTGTGGTTCACAGGGTCCCTAGGCTGTCCATCACTGGGACCTTCAAGGCTTCCTAAACAGGGTTTGAGCATTTCTACAATAGAGATCAAAACTAGAGACAGAGTTCCCCAATAAATACTGATGCAACACATACACGTCGCCCATGCCTGCTGTTCGAGTGAAATGTGATGGCCAGCAAAGTTCTGGTGTCACTGACAATTCTATTTGTATAGCATCTGACAATGCCAATTGTATCTATAGGCACTTTTTCTCTCCACATTTAAACGCACAAAACCTTCCTCACTGGAGGGGGCGGGGACCAAAAGGAGAGGCAAGATGCATTTTACCAGGATAAACCTGACCATGCTACTGGAGAATAAGGTACAATGTGCTGTATTCAGTTTAACATCCTGATATACCTTTGCATCTATGAACATAAAGGCTAACTAGTGTCCAAATCAGTTATATCCAACACTGACAGATATCAGTTTCCCTTTCTTGCTTTGTATTCCTGTGGCTAAGCAGTATGCAGCTGCTGAATTAGATCCTTTTGTGATTAGGATTTGATTTTAGTAAATGATTGGTCATGAGTCATGCTATGGGTCTCATTAAGTACACACTAAAAATAGTGAGCGTATGTTTAGTCAATGTAGCAAAAGTGTTGGAACACTAGTTTTTGGTCCCGAAAATATCAAGTTCCAGCTGGGACTCCTGGGCCACCTTGGGTGCTTCAAGGTTGCAAGTAGATCTATTGACACACCAAATGCCAGATCTGAGAGGGAAGAGAAAAAGCACAGCCCAGTCAAATTTCAGTTGTATAGCTTTATTTTGCCAGGCCAGTGTCTTAGTTCCGAGTCATCACTGTAAAGTTACAAGAAGCAAACCGTATATAGTAATCGTTTAGTGGCTTCACCAAGGTCCAAGTTTAGCCAGCCTGTTGGTGTCCGTTTAGTAGTACAGCTTCTGGGACAAGCCCCTTGGCTTCTGGGGCCTCTGGATTTGGAAGCTAGGCCTCTTTGCCCGATAACGTGGCCGCTGCTGAGGAACCTGGGGTGGGAAGACCAGCTCCTCCTTCTCAGGCACCTTGGGTGGGTAGCCTAGCCACTGCTGGGGCATTTTGGGCAAATAGCCTGGCTCCTCCTGCTCAGTGATCTGTGGATGCTGGGGCACCTTGGGTGGGTACTGTGACCGCTGCTGAGGAACCTGGGGCACGTAAGCAGGCTCCTCCTGCTTGGTGACCTGGGGATGCTGGGGCACCTTGGATGGGCCCTGCGCCCACTGCTGGGGAACTTTGGGCAGGTAGCCTGACTCCTCATGCTCAGCAACCTGGGGCACCTTGGACAGGTAGCCTGGCTCCTCCTGCTCAGTGACCTGCGAATGCTGGGACAGGTAGCCTGGCTCCTCCTGCTCAGTGACTTGTGGATGCTGGGGCACCCTGGGCAGGTACTGTGGCCACTGCTGAGGAACCTGGGGTGGGAAGACCAGCTCCTCCTTCTCAGGCACCTTGGGCAGGTAGCCTGGTTCCTCCTGCTCAGTGACCTGGGGATGCTGGGGCACCTTGGGCAGGTAGCCTGGCTTCACTTGCTCACTTGCTCTGGGGACCTGGGATGCTGGGGCACCTTGGGCAGGTAGCCTGGTTCCTCCTGCTCAGCGACCTGGGGATGCTGGGGCACCTTGGGCAGGTAGCCTGGTTCCTCCTGCTCAGCTGGGGACCTGGGGATGCTGGGGCACCTTGGGCAGGTAGCCTGGTTCCTCCTGCTCAGCGACCTGGGGATGCTGGGGCACCTTGGGCAGGTAGCCTGGTTCCTCCTGCTCAGCGACCTGGGGATGCTGGGGCACCTTGGGCAGGTAGCCTGGTTCCTCCTGCTCAGCGACCTGGGGATGCTGGGGCACCTTGGGCACGGGTACTGTGACCACTGCTGAGGAACCTGGGGTGGGAAGACTAGCTCCTCCTTCTCAGGCACCTTGGGAAACTTCGGCAGGTAGCCTAGCCAATGCTGGGGCATCTTGGGCCGGTAGCCTGGCTCCTCCTGCTCAGCAACCTGGGGATGCTGGGGCACCTTAGGCAGGTGAATTGGTTCCTCCTGCTCAGTGACCTGTGGATGCTGGGACACCTTGGGCGGGTATTGTGGCCACTGCTGAGGAACCTGGGGCACCTTGGGCAGGTAGCCTGGCTCCTCCTGCTCAGTGACCTGGGGATGCTGGGACACCTTGGGCAGGTACTGTGGCCACTGCTGAGGAACCGGGGGCACCTTGGGCAGGTAGCCTGGACCCTCCTGCTCAGTGACCTGCAGATGCTGGGCCACCTTGGGCAGGTAGCCTGGCTCCTCCTGCTCAGTGATCTGTGGATGCTGGGGCACCTTGGGCGGGTACTGCGGCCACTGCTGAGGAACCTGGGGCACGTAGGCAGGCTCCTCTTGCTTAGTGACCTGGGGATGCTGGGGCACCTTGGATGGGCCCTGCAGCCACTGCTGGGGAACCTGGGGCACCTTGTGCGGGTAGCCTGGCTCCTCCTGCTCAGCGACCTGGGGATGATGGGGCACCTTGGTTGGGTAGCCTGGCTCCTCCTGGGCTGGGGGCTCCTGGCTCCTCGCGACCTGGGGATGCTGGGGCAGGTAGCTCCTCCTGCACAGCGACCTGGGGATGCTGGGGCAGGTAGCCTGGCTCCTCCTGCACAGCGACCTGGGGATGCTGGGGCAGGTAGCCTGGCTCCTCCTGCTCAGCGACCTGGGGATGCTGGGGCAGGTAGCCTGGCTCCTCCTGCTCAGTGACCTGGGAGACCTCAGGTAGGTAGCCTAACCACTGCTGAGGCACCTTAGATAAGAAGCTCAGATGCTCTTGCTGGCGGACATGGGGCACCTTGGGCGGGTACTGTTGCTGCTGCTGCCGAGAAACCTGGGGCACCTTGGATGGGTAGCTGTGATACTGGGGAAACTCAGCCCTGCTGTAAGGGTAGCTTCCCTCCATGGGTAACCAGGTCAAGTAGGAAGCTGGTTGACTGCCAGAAGCCTGCATTTCTTCATATCCACCATTCCCAGAAGATCCAATTCTGTTGGCTATAGAATAAATGTTTTAGTTAGATTCTTTAAAATTAAAGTAATTAAAAAGTCTAATTTAACAATCTCACCTTCAACTTCCTGTCTTGTGACAGCAAGCAGGAACAGCAGTAGCAATCTAGAATACCACAAATTATTTAAAAAGGATTTAAAAAAAGGGAATTTAAAAAGCAAAACTCAAACATGCAATTAATAAAAAATGTTCTTCAATCACCTTATGACAGTTCCCATAGCTACAGCCACCCTTGATAACTGATCCAGTCCTATATGTCAGTTACTATCAAATCAATAACAAAGCCAGTCAGAGAACAGTAAGACACAAAGGCTACTCACAAGCTTTTTATAGCCTTTTCCTTCTTGTCAAATTAAGTGGACACATGTGTGATGAGTTAAAGGTGGGAGGAGTCAATGACTCTAAAGATCTTCAATACACCAGTGCTACCAGAAAATAAATGTGTGAATCTTTGATTTGAGCAAAACCTTGAAAAATATTTTTTCATTTCTTTTTGTGTCCGGTCCACTCATCATGAGCGAAAAAAAAAAAACAAAAAATGTCAGCTGTGTTTCTGCAAGGATTTGAACAAAGACCTGCAGCCACATGGCCCTTTCACAGATCAGTTTGACATCCCTGGGCTAGAGTAACCTTTAAGAATCTTAAGTTATTAATGCAGAAGCACACCCAAATCTTTACCTTCATGAGGGAGAGAATAAACTCAATGTCCACCACGACATCTTATGATAATTTGTATTTTAATAAAGGGGCATCGGCAACATTCCTTGACTAAACATTGTAAAATAACCTCTGATTCTACTTTCAATATGTCTAAATTAAGCTGTGGCTTACAGTTTCACTCATCTGTGTTGGTCCAAGCTGGTGGTGGGTTGAGCAAATCGCTCTATCCGAAGCTGCTGGGCAAGGGTGTCCAGGCGTGGTCCTTCCAGGCACAGGGTTGATGCTCTGGGGGGTCCTTGGCATCCAACAGATGCGCCAGCAAGACATGCACCAACAATTTGTCCTCTTTTGAACTCTGATATGTCACCCATGTTGTTGTGTGCATTGCAATATTTTAAGCAAAACACTGCTCTTACCCTGATAACTGAACCTTCACACTCTGCTCTTACTGGTGCTGTGTGGAATTAATGAAGACTGTCCACCAGGCTGGTCCAATCTAGCCATGAAACCTCCCACACTAAAATGACAGGTGTCTCAGTTTCATTGTCCAATTCCTGTACATTCTCACTGAGTTAGAGCTAAATTTAGAGTGCAGGGTAAATTAGCATGACATTGCTGTACAGATAGTTCAGATGGAGGTGAACAGCTCTGTAGGTGTTCTAAAGAGCATATGGACAGGATTTTTATTGCCTGTTTCTAGTCTTGATGGCCAGTCAAAGTGCTTTACACTACAAACCATGTTCACCCATGTAAAATATAAATAAGAATAAATATAAAATATAAAAGTCGTCTTAAGTGTCACATGAAAAACACGGAGACCTTAAGATAAATTGTCTAGACGCCTACGTGTCAAAACATAGCGACTTGATGGAGCCAGAACAATAAACAGAAGTGGTGGCCTTCAACAGACCAGAATCTAGAGCAGAAGTCATGGACTCATGACTCAACATTATACAATAAGGCCCCAAAATACAATTTTAATATTACAACTCATTAGTACAAATCTACACAGATATCTTTCTACATAGTGCAGGCATTTCTAGTGCTTTTTCTGTCACTCACACTGATGAATGCTTTGGAGTGAATGTAGGGTGACTTGACCAAGCCAGCTAACTTCAGCAGTGATCGAGGCAAACTTGTGAGGAATCTAAACCAAGTAGTCATGCAGGTGGAGAAAAGGGGATCAACAAAATATGTGCAACCGTATACTTTTTCTTGTATAAATATGATAGGCAGTAAGCATGACTCTGTTTAAGATGTACTAAACCGTGCCAATCAATGCCCATTTTCTTTGTACATCACAATCAACTTGAAATTAAGCGCACGGTCAGGAGCACAACACTTGGACAGAGTGTTGTGCTCCTGACCGTTAGAGTCTCCTGACTCTAACAGACCAATCTGAGTATGATAATGAGTATAGACAGACATGGGAAGCCACTCATCTAAACAAAGAAAATGGCAAAAGCAAGTGGAAAAAGAGAAATTTCACCGCGTGTGAACTCGGGACACTCCTTACTGGAGTTGAGCCTTGGGAAAATATTTAATTTGGCACTTTATCCTCTGGCATAAATAGTAAAAGTAAAAAAAATAAAGTGGATTGGAAGCGTGTGGTAGGCTCAGAAAACTGCACAGATGGAAAAGTGGAGGTGAAGCGGAGAGCCGCTCAAAGTGTGACCTCAACAGGTGGTGGATCTGAGGTCGATGATCTCACACCATTTGCACCACATTGTGTTGGCAGAATGCGGCTCACCCTGTCAGGGTGATACAGGAGCATCCCCCCGGTCTCGTCAAGGTAAAACCACCAACTTTATCAACTGCCCGATCACTCTACAACTGCCAGAGTACTAACAGAGCCTCAACCCCAACATCCATCTTGAAGGATATATGAGTTGTGGGTTGATCAGAAAAAGCTCCAAGAAAAGTGTTTACACCAGCTATGAAATGTGCGTGGAGCACCGTGCATTCTGACGTTCAAGTCACTTTTTGTACATCCGGATGTCGGCGTGGAAAATCACATATGCCAATTTTTTGTACATATGCAGGGTTTGTACATGAGGCCCAAGGACACCCATTTCTGCCTTTTACGCTTCCAATTAAGATTTAGCAAATAGAATCTTTCACCTTGATGGTACAAAACATTTTTAATTGTCAAACAACCCAGAAATATCTCATTAAGCTGAAAACTTGTACATAAGTATTCCTCCCTTCCCAAGGGCAATATTTTTTTTTGGAGCCCCCTCTTGCGCCAATTATTTCTCCAAGTCTTTGTGCATGCCTCCATAACCTTGGCTCATCAAACTATTGGGTTTTCTACCTGTTCTTTAAGAACTCCACCAACCTCTTGTTGAAAAAGTTCTGCTTGTGTGCAGCAACCTTTAAATAATATCACCTTTTCAGTAAGGTTGAGATTTGGGCTTTGACTAAGGGCCCTATCTTGCACCTCCCAATACCCAATACCCAATACCCATTACCTGCAAATCTCAGATTTAGGAGCCTCTGCCACCCGAAATGCAATCTTCCACCTCCCAAAACCTGTTACCCATTTTGCCGTCTCCCTTAAGCACATTGTGGGCGCGGCAATGGGCGTGTCTCCTGCGCTTTCCACGAATTCGGTATCTTGCGGTACTGGTATCTCGCAGATTTTGGGTATTGGGTAATGGGTGGTCAGACCACCCATTACCCAATACCCAAAATCTGCGAGACACCAGTACCGCAAGATACCGAGTTTGTGGAAAGCGCAACTGGCATGTCGGCGCGTAAAAGAGCGCGTCCAAATCCTGTCATTGCGCGGCCACCCAGTCACATGTGGACTGCACAACCGGCTCTACCTCTCGATTATGCATCACTGTATTACTTTCATACATTATTCTCTTAAGGGCAGGTGATTTCTGTACAGCTGTGACATGATCTCATTCAGATGTTTGCTGTGGAGGAAACGAGGAGATCACAGAACTCTGTTGTGGAGTTTCTTACTGTGCTCGTATCCCTCTGACCCTCTCCTTGCGCTCGGAACACCTGAGATGCGCTCACTGGTAGAAGGTAGATGTCATCATACCTGTTCCTCTGGCTCAATGCTCATCCAATGATCCGTTCTGCAGTATTTTAAAAAGCACCGCTTCCAGCGGCTATACGTCTTGGCGCAGCTGTGCGTCTTTGCGCAGGGGATATGTTCAAGATAACTCAAAAAGTTATGGATAGATTTTGATGACATTTTCAGGAGTTGTCAGAAATGTGAACTGATTTTATTTTGGGTGTGATCCGGAAGAAATCCTGGATTCTGGATCACTTTCAAATTTTTGATAACATTGCGCTGTTTAGTTGTTTCTTGAACCCTAAAGCAATCACAACTGCTGTGCTTGGCGGAGGTCTGCGCTCTCCGATTGCTTTTCTAGTTAATAAATGCTTTCCTGGAAGCTCATTGGCTCTATTTTTTTCTGAGCAGTTTGTTGGAACTTCTTGGAGTACAAAAGAAATGATTAAATCATTTGCTCCACATTAGTTAGAGCTAGTTTATGTATATATCAGTGCAGAGGAGGAGGAGGAAAGAGGAGGAAGCTCTACAGCAGAGTCCCAGACAAGCTGCCCATGAGAGCTGCTCCGATCTGGGTGAAAAGACGCTCCATAGCAGTTTGCAGGTACCGCAACCTGCTCTTAAAGGTAATGGCTGCTGACGCACTGATTGGTTAAACAGGTGGAACGCCCTAACCACTCCCATGCATAATGTGTGCATAATATAGTGGTTTTTGCAGGTAAGATCGTGGGTTTTGGGAGGTGGAAGATTGCGTTCTTTGTGGGGGAACGCCCCTCCCAATACCTAATATCCCTTAATAGCAGGTTTTGGAGGTTTGGCGCAAGATAGGGCCCTAAGGGTGAATTCCAATTCCTCTCTTAACCCTCAATCTTAACCCTCGCCCTCAACCCTCAATTTTTGGCCCTCAATCTAAACCCTCGCAAAAAGCCTTGCAAAAGTATTAGCCCCCCTTGAACTTTTCAACCTTTTGTCACATTTCGGGCTCCAAACATAAAGGTATTAAATTTTAATTTTTTGTCAAGAATCAACAACAAGTGGGACACAATCCTGAAGTGGAACAAAATTTATTGGATATTTTAAATTTTTTTAACAAATAAGAAACTGTAAAGTGGGGCGTGCAATATTATTCAGCCTCTTTACTTTCAGTGCAAACTGACTCCAGAAGTTCAGTGAGGATGGAAAAAGATGGAAAGAGTTGATGAATGAGGAGAATGAAAGAGAACAAAAAGTAGAAGAGGTCACCGTTGTGGATATATGGAGCAGACGATCACCCTCATCACTTACTTAACTGTAATCACCTCAGTGAGATCAGCTATTTCTACCCATCTTAACAACTGGAATAATACTGAAAAGAAATATGCAAAGACCTTCATAATTATAGCCTAAAGGGACTGTATATAATGATGATGTAATGCTGAATTACAGTTTGGCTGTAGGATTTTATTGTAGGCTGATGAAAATAAGTTGGCATGCAAAAAGAAATTTGTGAATAACTGTTAATTAAATTAATTTCCAATCGAAGTGACAGCTGACTGAAGAGATTAAATCAAAGAGTTAAGAAATCCTGGTTGTTTTCCTGGTCCAGACCAGAATAGCTGCACAGAATAAATTTCCATTTTAAGTTATCCCACTTTCATGCAACCAACTGGAGAATGAGTTCACTCAGGACAACTGACATATCCCTGCCTAATACCTTATCTTGGTTTCATGCAACAGGCCTCTTGTATTATTTTTCTTGTCCTTCCTCCTTTAAACTGTGTGCAAGCTACTGAAGTTGGATTTTAAAAAAAAAAACATCAGAATTATTGAAAACCTGAGAGGATATTGGTGAATGGCTGTCATCAAGGAAGAAATCTAGCTGGACACTAAAGTTTGGTGAAATCTAATAAAAGAAAATCAAGAGTAGAATCTACAGTAATATTTCTAAAGAAAACAAGATAAGTTCCACATGTGCCATGTGAAGATAACTCAAGGTGTTGGGACTAAACAGATGTGCACTTTTGTGGAAACATGGAGGCTAATAAGGGAAAGAAAAAGATCTTACATTTGTGAGGAAACATAAAAACTGGAGTCTGCAACAGTGAGAAACGAATATGGTCTGATGAGTCTATATTTACCCTGTTCCAGAGAGAAGGGTGCATCAGGGGAGGATCAATGGTGGGTGAAATGATTAATTCATCATATCTTGTATCTACCATGCAATCATGTGCTTGGGGTAGTAAAATGATATGGGGTTACTTCAGTTGGTCAGATCGAAGTTGTGATGTTAGTTTTAAATTCAAATTATTATGATCTGTCTTTTACTATTTGTTAGACCTTTTTACTACTATCTAGCCGATGTACTCTCATTTCTCTGCTTAGTGGGACGACATCCTGTACAAATACGGCCCAATTATCAGAAAGTAACCTGAAAACCAGCGGAGACTGTGTCGAAACAATTCAGAGGGTTTTAAGAGATTTGAACCACATATGAGGAAAGGATCAGTCTATAAGTTGAAACATATATTTTACTTGACAGCACACAACCTTTGAATGTATACTTCTAGGAAGATTGTGGCTTGATCGTACACCTACCCCTAGCCACTACCCGCTAGCGGCTATGCAATCTTCTACTTCCCTAAAGCCGCTATCCGCTTTGCCGAATCCCTTATTCGCATTGTAGGTGTGGCAATGGGCATGTCATTTGCGCTTTCTGCAAACTCGGTATCTTGCAATCGCGGGTTTAGGATAGTGGGTAGCAGGTATTCAGACCACCTGCTTGCGGAAAGCGCAACCCGCATGTCGGCGCGTAAAAGAGCGCGTCCAAATGGCATAATAGTGGTCACATGTGAACGTGCACAAACGGCTCAACCTCTCGATTACGCATCACCGTATTTCTTGCATACGTTTTTATTCTCTTGAGGTCAGAGGATGTCTGGTCAGCAGTTGTGGTAGAGGGGGAAATTAGTCCCGGCCAGACACGTCAGTCTGTACAGCTGTGGCATGATCTCATTCAGATGTCTGCTGTGGAGGAAACGAGGAGATCACAGAACACTACTGTGGAGTTTCTTGTACTGCGCCCGTATCCCTTCGTGCGCTGGCCCTCTCCTTGCGCTCCTCTGGCTCAATGCTCATCCAATGCTTTGTTCTGCAGTATTTTAAAAAGGACATCGGCTGTGCGTCTTGGTACGTCTTGGCGCAGCTGTGCGCACAGCTGCTCCTGGCGCCCACTGCTGATAATATGTTCTCACGGCTCTGCCTGAGCGTGTTTAGCGGTAGCGCACCAACTATCTGGGACTTTCAGGTAGCCGATAGGAATTGTCTGTGTAAAAATATTTTTACCTCCGCCAAAGAGGTTATGGTTTTGCCGGTGTTCATCTATCTGTCTGTCTGTCGGTGTACAAGATAACTCAAAAAGTTATAGATGGATTTTGAGGAAATTTTCAGGAGTTGTCAGAAATGTGAAAAGGAAAAACTTGTTTCATTTTGGCTGTGATCCGGAAGAAATCCTGGACTCTGGATCACTTTCAAATTTTTGATAACATTGCAGTCAATGGGGCTGGAAATTTTGTTTCTCAATATCTCCTTTAATTACTGCCAAAAACTCATGAAATTTCACTCAGGGATTGACAATGAAAACCTCTATAAAATTTCAGAGACTGATCCGGATCTGATCTAGAACGCGGATTTTATCACAATCTGTAAATCGCTATAAGGGAAAACTGCGCTCTCTGAGTGCTTTTCTAGTTAAGAAATGCTTTCTTGGAAGCTAACTGGCTCTTTTTTTTCTGAGCAGTTTGTTGAAACTTCTTGGAGTACAAAAAAAAAAGATTAAATCATTTGCTCCACATGAGTTAGAGCTAGTTATGTATATATCAGTGCAGAGGAGGAGGACGAAAGAAGAGGAGGAAGCTCTACAGCAGAGTCCCCCCGACGAGCTGCCCATGAGAGCTGCTCCGATCTGTATGAAAAGACGCTCCATAGCAGTTTGCGGGTAGCGGCTTTAGGGAAGCGGAAGATTGCTAATAGGGGATAGCGCAACCTACTCTTAAAGGCAATGGCTACTGACGCACTGATTGGTTAAACAGGTTGAACGCCCTAACCACTCCTATGCATAATATATGCATAATATAGCGGTTAGCACAGGTAAGATCACGGGTTTAGGAAGGTGGAAGATTGCGTTTTTTGTAGGGGAACGTCCCTCCCGCTACCCAGAATCAGAATCAGAATCAAAATCAGATTTATTATTGTCACTGAGCCAGCGTCCCAACACAGTGAAATTTGTCTTCCCAGTACACCGTCCAAGAGAAACATACAGAAACAACAACAACAACATATGGACAGGAGTCAACGGTGCTTGGGTCAGCGCTATAAGAGCGCTTCTACCGTGTCAGAGGGCAGTATACTCAGGCACACAGATGCCCAAGTACACCACCCTCCGGCCAGGGCACTTTTAGCAGAAGAAAATATGAGCACATAGGGGATGGGGGGGGAGAGGATAAAAAAGAGGTGTCTCACACCACATGTCCTTGATCAGAGGCACATGTTGTGGGATTCACAAAAAAAACCTCAGCACAAGCATAACAAACTTATTACGAAGACATCATATGGGTCAGGAAAGAGGTGGGGGGAGGGGGAGTGTCCAGCTAAACAGTCTGTGCGCTCGCTGCGCGAAGTGCCCAGTCCGTCAAGCGTCGGGGGGTAAAAACATCCAGGAGCCAGCGGAGGCAGCCGCTATCCCTTAATAGCGGCTTTAGGAGGTTTGGCGGAAGATCGGGCACATGGTGAGATAAAAACAAAAAAGTCTGGGAACAGCTGGAGTAGTGAACATGCATGTGTGGCCTGCAAACAAAACAGACTTCAAAGCTAAATAAATAAACTTACAACAGTTTTTTAATGGATCAAACAATTAAAGGTAATTTACATTAAGAAAAAAAACATGAGTATGGCAATAACTTTATTTCTCCAATGCTAACAGTTCTCAGTGTTAATATTCACAGGTGCCATCAAAGCACTCCCAAAAAAGGTTTCAAGGCAAAGCAATCGTGTTCACTAAGATAGCAAGGAGGTAACTAACTGTTTCCACAAAGAGTGCTAAATTTACACATATTATCAAACCTAAAGAACATTGGATCTGTAAAAAGCTTAGTATTTACAGGTTATAAATGCAGCACATGCTTAACTGCCTCCTTCACTCCCGGCTCATCCCCATCTGGACTGGCCAGCTGACCATGTGGCTGCAGTTTACATCGCCACCACAAGGCGTCATTGTCGGACCTCCGAACAGGTTCAGTGACATCATGTGCACAAGAAATGGCCATGTTTTTCTGCCAATAAAATGTTTTTATTCCTTGATGTTCACAATTCCGCGATACATCAGGCTGAAACTGTGAGACAGTGGTTCAGGGATCATGAGACGTTTCCATGCATGGATGTTCAGAAAGGAAAAAAAAAAATCTGGCTACTCAGCTGATGTGAACTGTTAAGTGAGTCATTACTCATGACTCATGAGCTGTTGTGTCAAGTATAAAGAGCAGCAGCTCCATCTGCTGATGCACTGGCTAAGTAGGACTCCATGACCTGCCTGAACCTTTTCCTTCTCTAATTAATACCATCCATAGAGCCAAACAAGGTGAAGGCAGGACTTTTTCTTGTCACGTATTTCAACATCAGATTGAAAAAAACAGTCAAGATAGAGTGAAAGCTGGATGAAGCAATCCCACTGAAAACCTTTTCCAAAGCACTCATGACCCTGAGCTGGGGTTAAAGATTATGTTTGAACAATGTAATGATCCACAGCTCTCCTTCATCATCACAAATATGTTTCACACTAAGGTTAAAAACAATAATCACAAAAAAACATATACATTTCCATGAATTTAATATAAATTAATGACATTTGCTTAATACACGTACACAAGTGTTATATACAACAAAAACCATTTTACAGTTTCATTTTAGAAACTTTTTTTTTTTTTTCATTTTTACAGGTTAAGGGGCATAACACTATTTAATACCAGCACGGTTGGTAACTTTTAGCTAATCAGTAGCACCAGATCAACAGTCATGGAGCTCGATGACTGAGATGCCTCTTTATATTTTTCCATTTAGTCCAAGTTTATCTGGGGTTGTATGAGCTAATACCTTGAAAAAGAGGATCACACACTCCTGATTGAAAGGAGGAATTTGACATGCATGATAAGCTTCCAGTGTTTCTGTTGAGCATCTGTGTCCTCACTGTGCCGACCTCAGTTGGACCTTCATCCTATAAGGTTTGGGAGTCAGAGTGACTCCATAGACTTCACTCCAGTCTATGGAGTCACTCTGACCTCAGTTGGACCTTCATCCTATAAGGTCTGGGAGTCAGAGTGACTCCATAGACTTCACTCCAGTCTATGGAGTCACTCTGACCTCAGTTGGACCTTCATCCTATAAGGTCTGGGAGTCAGAGTGACTCCATAGACTGGAGTGAAGTCTGGTTCTCCTGCATCTTCAGGCCAAATGAATTTAAACTTCCTCAGCAGAGTCACCACGATGATGTAGGGGGACTCGTGTGACTTTATTAATATTTTAATAATCCTTGGGGTGCCACCGGCTTTTGGTAAAAAGACGGAAAACTTAAAGAACAAATGAGTCACAATTTGTAGTGGGTTCTTGACGAGTTGGATTGGCCGTGGAAAATCAATCATCAGAGTCGCTAATACGTTGTACAACATTTATTTAGACACAGACAAGAACACAAAACATATAAGACATTCATATATATATATATATATAAATAGGCACATCAACATCGCGAATTCTTCATATTTGGCTATAGCGCATGACAGGAAGTGACGATAGAGAGAAAAAGGAAGGAAGAAAACATAACAAGAAAGATGGCGGGTACGCATGGGTTGCTAACAGCTAATCTGTTATCAAAGTGAACAAATTAATAAAGAGGGGCAATTCTCGAACTAATTATCTGCCGAATAATGGGGAAGTGTGGTCCGGACGTGGTCCGTGACGCACTGACCGGTCTGAACCGTCAACACTGGGAGACACCAAATCTTATTCTCTGTCAGCCTTACCCTGGGCGAGTCTGGCGGCTTACTGTCGTCGGCGCATCGGTTTGGCACAGTTCGCAGTGGCGTTCTCCGGGAATCGTGTTCAGCCGATGTCTCTCTGGAGGTCTCCGGACGTAGCGCGTGACTCGGCGGGTCGTACCGCTTTCTTTCGTGGGTCGGTTCTCAGAATCCGACCAGCAGGCTGAGATGACTGGGATCCCGGTTGGTGACTGGTCGGCAGGGATCAGCAGGAAAAAAGTTCGATTGCACGTTAAAAGTTGACGTGCGCCCCAAAAAGGAAAGACGGGCAACAAAAATCAAAATTTGTTACACTAATGCAAAACTCTGGGGATTTGGCAAAAGTTCTAGGCGGGGCTTTCGGGTGTCAAACGTCGCGCGTTTGGACACTGCAGCAGCACGCAAAAGGTTACAAAAGTTCAAATCAAACTTACAACTAACTTCGTTAGTTGAGACTCGTGATTGTTCTATCAAAAGTCAATGCGGCACGACTATAAAGCTTCTGTAAAAATGAGGGCTGGAAGAAAAACTGCAGAAGAAAAATAACAACTTAAGAAAAATAAGATTAAGCAACCAAAATGATTTCAGAGTCTTTATCCGCGCCACCAAAGTTTCAAAGAAAATAAAAATAAAAAGGAGGGAAAGTTTCAGAATTAAGAGAGTAAGAGGTAAGAGTCAGAGAGACAAGAGAACAAGAGTACAAGAGCAAGAAGAGTCAAGAGAGAGGACAAAGGACTGATCTGGCTTTATACTCCCCGAATATTCATGAGCGTTTATGCAAATAAATGGGGTAGGATCAATATTGTCCAATTCGAAGCAGGGAATTCTCCCGCTGGAATCCGGCGCACTGAATTCTGGGAGACGGAGTCTTCATCCTCTGTCTCTGCGGCATGCGTAGTCCATAAAGTTTTAAACACATTTAAGCCGTTACTAACTTAATTATCAGGATGAAATAAAACATCACAAACACAAATATCACAGTTATGTCACACAGAATAATAACTTTTAACCTTTCATTTAACAAACTGTCCTGTGGAAAACAGAAAGCTTATGGTGACATGGATGAATCTAAAACAGAAAATCACTTCACTCCACTTCACAGTCTTTCCTTTCAGATGTTCGTGAAATGTTATATTCTCCTCAGTTATGACAGTTTTACGGACATCATAGTAGTTTGTCCTGTAAGAAAATTGTTTATATAAACTTTTTATCGTCTGTTCAGAAGACGAGAGATTTCTGTCTGGTCCTCTTTCAAAGGCAGCGTGCTTGGGGGGTTTTATGGCTCTTTGTGAGGGTCTGTTCCTCCATTCTCGACATTCCAGTGTCATCTTGTAACGAAAGTTATAGGATTTGCTAATCTTCGGCTGAGCGTTGTCATGGCAACGGGGGCATCTTTGGAGTTTTATGGCTTCGGTGCTGGTTGGTACCAGGTTTCAGATAAACTGAGACGCACATCTGCTGAGGGGGGGGGGGGAAATTAGGTGAGAGTTCACAGCTTTGCAGAGGCGGCTTTACTTTAAGAAAATAAAGCTCCGAAGAGGGATCCTACAATGATGAAGAGCTCCATACGAGCCAGACCCTCTCCAAGACACGTCCGAGGACCTGAGACACACAACAAGAGTCATCTGTGTCAGTTTCTTTTGATTCACTCTTTCAGTAGATGTGACGTCACATATAAAATGTTTGTTTATGCTCATGTACCTGCAGAGAACGGCATGAAGGCTCCTGGTTTGAAAAACTCTCCCCTGGTCATTCAGGAAATTTTCAAGGGTTGAATTCATGAGGAAATTTCCACTGTCCTTCCTCGCTCAGCACCGAGGTCAGGTTCTGGATTATCATTGTACCCTGAAGAAAAACCATTAGAACAAAAGTCATAAAGCACACTCCACACTTTGGTGCTTCTCCTGCCAAGTTCAACCACGTTGCCTCTTACCTTGGGGAATGGAATATCCCATGAGCTCTGTGTCTTTAGTTGTGCAGTGAAAGACACTGAGAGGAGCAACGTTGGCAAGCCTTTGCATTTCGTGGATTACAGCCTGGATGAAAAAAGGGTTTTTATGCTTATTCATGTTGGAGCAGAAGAAAAAGCAGTCCAGGATCTAAGGAGCTCAGACCCATAAAAAAAATCTGATAAACAGTAACGGTATGTTGATGACCTAGGAGACAAGTATTATATTTAAACTTTATGATTTCATGACCTCCAACTGACTATGAAATGGAAATCATTAAAAAATGAGAAGCCTGTAATTATAAATCTTACCTGCACATAAGGCATATTGTGCCTGTCCTCAAAACTGACCCTATCCTTCCCCTCCAAAACCCGGTCTATCTCCTGCTGACATCGCTCTGAGAAAGAAAAATGACATTAGACATAGAAGTGTCTTCAATACCAAAAAGCTGACATAAGGGAAGATGCTCCATGACAAAACATTAACTTTTCTAACCCTGCCTTCATGTATTCATTCAGAATTTAGCTGTATAATCTTCTCTAATCATTAAACATGACAAAAGGCTTCACTTTACAAATGTAAAGAAGCAAAAAAAAAAAAAAATTCTGTCAAAACAAAAGGCCCATTTCTTCCAAACCAAGCCTTTTTGCTGAATCAGGACTGGATGACTATCATAGACGAAGAAGTCAGAAAAGTCAAGTCATTTTCAAATTCAAAATCAAGACTAAGGACAAAGGATTTGACGTTTACTTTCCAATATTCTGACTATGAAATCACTTTTCTTGTGGCACTTCTCAAATTTTATTTTTCTAGTCAAAAATTTAGTAATTATTTCACATCAAGAGGCATGAAAAAATGTGATAATAGAGACAGTTTGAAATCAGTCACAGAACAATGCAATATATCAGAGAAATGAACTTTAATTTACAAACTGTTTCAGGAGTTACTTTCTAAAGCGCAGATAGACATCCACACAACTCTGTAAGAAGGTCCTGCATCAACAGATTATAATTCAAATTTAGACTGCTGATAGAGCCTAAATGTGTGTGAAAATAATTTAAACCACTGACTGAACTGTACTGAACAATAAAAATACATTTAAAGAGAAGAAAATACCAGAGCATGTAAAGAAATTCACCTCCACACGTTTTTACTGGGTCACAATTTTGTTAATCTTGGACTTTGTTAGCATACCTTAATGCAAGGCAAGTTTATTTTCATAGCACATTTCATGTACAAAACAATTCAAAGTGCGTTACAGAAAACAAAAGCATTGCAGTAAAAGAAAAAGAAAGCATTAAAAAGTAAAAGAATAAAAATACCTTAGTTGTACCACACTTTGAGATATATTAAAATATATTTATTGATCATGTTTCAGTTAATATTTGAAAAAAATTAAAAAAAAAGGGACCCCTGTTGTTAACTGCTATGAGAAGCACATAAAGCTCATGGCTATGTGGCTGTTTCAAGATTTAGTGTTTATTTGGGTCACTCTCTTGGTTCGAATTACGGGGGAGCTAAGGGGGAGCTCGGCTCCCCCGAGAGGGACATGAGCTCCCCTGAGAGCCGGCCCTGAGACATTCAGGGGGAGCTCTAAAGAATTGTCCACTTTAAGATATATTTTATTTTCTCTACATTAATAGAAAAATGAAATTAATGAAATAAAAAGAATAAACACGTCATGGCTGTGTGTGTTTATGTGCTATTTAATGTTCAATATTTCTAAACATTTGCCTCAACTAATTAACATAATTCCATATATTCCTGTTATGGCTGTGGCGACGCTGGAGGAGAATTGTTAGATTTACGTAGCCGCACATGAACTCCTCATTAGTGAATGGGTGGACTGGGGGGGATTTTTGGTGGTATACTGTATTTGAAATTGAAGAAATGAACGCAAATTATATTTAGCTTATCCTCAAATTATATTGAAACTGTCCAAACGGAAACAGCCAGGTCTCAGACAGTTTGGATTTTTGAAGTAAACGAAGACAACAGCCATGGTTGGTACTGACAACAGTGCAAGTGGACCGACTACTTCAGCTAGTGGTCGGTCTGGCTTTGGTCCGATTTATCAGGCTGTATTTTTATGATTTATGTTCCCAAACTAAGACGCTGGTATTGTTTTATTGAAAAATCACTTGAAATCACTGGGTCTCTGTAAAGCGCCTAGAGACAATTGACATTGTAACAGACGCTATACAAATAAAATTGAATTGAATTGAATATCGGCGGAGCTTGTTTCAGCGCACCATGCATAGCGCTGCTGGATGTGTGTGTGTTGTTTGCTGAAATAGTCCAAAGTGTAACGTGTGCCTCCGTAATGTTGTGCTGTTGCGTTGTGGGCTGTATGCGCAGAGCTGTCCATTCACCACTGGCGGGTTTATCATGTTGTGTGAAAAATGTCCTCCTCATGTGTAGTGTGGTTCATTTATTTATTACATGTGTGCAATTTTAGAGAGAAGGTTTGTTTTCATTTTGGCAGACTGTTGTTTTTGCCATTTGTAACACATACCATATTGTCATTTGTCAAGATTGTGCGGACTGGAGCTTGGAAAATAGAAGAAAAAGGCCCTGGATGTTTCAAATTGGTGGGGAAATGGCTCTGGTGGCCCACGTCCTTTGAGTTAATGCAATTCTGACATAAAGGTGATGATAACCAAAGACATGGAGAGATGTCTTTTGGCCAGATCTTATGATGGCTGCAGCCCTAATATGTTTGACAGACTCACTTGTTTTCCTGTTAAATAAACTACATTTTGCTTTTGAATAAGATTTGATCTCGAACTGGTCATTTTGTTTAATATATGTATATCTGTGAAATAAATTCATATTAGACAGTAAAGTTTAAAATGTAGCTACTTATCTGGGATACTTGAGAGGTAGAAGTGGATGAAATATTCATAAAGGTCTAAATAGCCTAAAGTCTTGTGCCAAGATGATGAATCAATACTATGAAAATAATTATCTTTGCCTTTTTTTTTTTATTTAATATTATTAATTGTTTCAGCAATTATTAAACAAAATAATCATTTGTGGTGTTTTTTTATTTTCTTGCTATAAAAGAAAATTAAGTTCTTGCAGCAGGAAAGACAGCATCTGCTTTCCTGAGCTGACTGACAGTCTGAATGTGTTATTGGTGGCACTCGGATAGTGATATGCGCATGTGCCAGGGTTATTATAGTTAACGAAAACTAAGACTAAAACTAAAACTAGCAATGAAAAAATATTTCAGTTAACTGAAATAAAATAAAAACTACAATTAAAAAAAAAAAACGAAAACTAAATAAAAACTACAATGAAGGATGTAAAACTAACTAAAACTAAACTGAATTGTAGATAAATTCAGCTTCGTTTTCGTTGTCGTTTCGTTTTCTCCCTCGATTACTGCCATAGAGATTACTGCCTGTCCTTCCAGCAGCCGCTATGATATCCTCCCTCCAGAGAGGGGCAGCATAGCGGATATAGACCTTTTCGGGCCCCCCCCGGAAGTACCCCGTCCGCCATTACTGGAGGGTGCTACAGAGCGACACTTTCAACCGGCTCGCAGATTAACCAGTGTTTTTCTTTCTACAAATATATATTTTATAATGTCGAGTCGGTCGAGTGGGAATAATGTTCCGTCATAAACTGTGCCAACAATGGCGTGAAAATTCAACAATGGAAGAAGAAGTATGCACGAAGACTGCCTTGTTTGCAGAACAAGAAGTTAGGAAGACGTGGGTGAAAAATATCAACAGAAAGGACTTTGTTCCAAATGAATACAGCCGGGTAAGTTTTCGTTAACATTCAATCTCGTACTACTCATAGTCTCGCTGAGAGTCCCGGACGATTCTGGCCGAAAGAACAGCAGTAAGAGGCTACTGTAGCCCTCGGCACTAGCACAAGACTATAAATGAATGAATGAATGACTTAGGAGAATGATAAAATAAATTAAATATAACATTAACACATAGCCTAATTTACCGCTCGCGTTAACATTACGCAGCATAATCTTTATGGCTTGTTGACGTTAGTTATAGCCCCCGTTCCACAGTTTTTAGTGTTTGATTATGGGAATAGATCATGCTATTTCCTTAACCAATCATTAAAAACAGCGATAAACTACCTTCATCTGTAACTGGAGGCCACTGCCTAACATCATCAATCCAAGACATGTCTGTGTTATCCGTAACAGATGCTCCACGCTGCTGTGTTTGGGTTACTTGATGGAGCACCGCACCCTCCAGTTATGGCGGGGCCACTAGGGGGCGCATGTCCACAATTTTCAAGTCGAAAAGGTGTATAAACTCCTGCATACTGCAAGAAGAAGAAAAACTAAAACTAAGACTAAAACTAAATAAAAACTAAACTGAAACTAGTCAATTCCTCAAAATAAAAACTAAACTAAAACTACTAAATTACTTGTTGAACTAACTAAAACTAAACTGAAATAAAAAAGCAAACTGGAAAACAATAAAAATAAAAACTAAAGAAAATTTCAAAACTATAATAACCTTGGCATGTGCACATGGGGAAGTCATGGTGCACACTGTAAAATAGGGCTCCCCCAAGGGTCACTGTGTAAGTCGAACCCTGGTCACTCTGCTTCTGTTGAGCATCTGCACACCACTTCACTGTGGCCTCATGACCTCAGTTGGACCTTCATCCTATAAGGTTTAGGAGTCAGAGTGGCCCCGAAGACTGGAGTGTAGTCTGGTTCTCCTGCATCCTCAGGCCAGATGAACTTGAACTTCCTCAGCAGAGTCACCGTGATGAGGAAGAGCTCCATACGAGCCAGACCCTCTCCAAGACACGTCCGAGGACCTGAGACACAACAAGCCCTCAAGGTAATCTAGGACTGTCTTTATTTATTTATTGGTCTTTTACATGATCCATTAGCAATAAATTTATTTTTATGCTTATATACCTGCAGAGAATGGCAAGAAGGCTTCTGGTTTGAAAAACTCTCCCTGGTCATCAAGGAAGTTTTCAGGGTTAAATTCGTGCGGAAATTTCCACTGTCCCTCCTCCTTCAGCACCGAGGTCAGGTTCTGGATTATTATTGTACCCTGAAGAGAAACCAAAAGTGCATATGTCATAGTGTGGTGCCAAATTTAAAACTTTGTTACAACATGCAGCGCAACAAAAACATAATTAAAGGTATGGTAGGTGTTCTTTTTTTGCAGCATTTTTTACAATATTGCCTGAAAACCTTTTCACATTCCCATTGCACCCACTGAAATAGAATGTTTGAAAAAAAAAAAAAGTTTTGGTCCGGTCTAGAGGGTGTAATTAGGAAAACTCTGACCAATCAATGTGCTGATCATCTTTACATTTATTGGCTGCCTAATACGTCCATCAAATATCAATCCACTCCCACCCACCCCTCACTGTTTCGTTACTCGAGGACCTCCCACAGCTCTGGCAATCAGGTGAGCAGACAACATTGCTATTTGAAAGCCAGAAATCAAGTTAGCTCGCACAGATCAGTTGCAACAATGGCAGAGAAGAAGACGTCAACCGGCAGCAAAATCAAAGGGAAAACTGTTGTTGAAAAAGCAACAGCCATGTGGAAGCTAACCGAAGAACGAAACAGAAACAGTGGTTATCGGTACGGCTTTCCAGCGCTGGCGCCAGCTAAAAAAATTAAAAGGGGCTCCAGACCGATGCCAAGTTTCTACTTCCAGTTTCTATGGGATAGGTAAGATGATGCCGTTCTGATTATATAATATAACATACTGATCGGTTACGGATATTGTAGGCCTATTCACCCAGTCAGTGAGAAAATGAAAGGTGATGTCCATCGAGTGACATGACAAACATATTCCAGCATGTTTCGCTAAGCTACCAACTCTGTCAACTAGGCTACAGTACTATGTGACACCGTTAGGTAGGCTGTTGTTATCCTTGACGGAGAAGACGACATGGCTTGAAGTTAGCCAGCCACTCTGATGCTACCTGTTGTTGGAAAATTGACGTGAGTGCTTGCGAATGCTTGTGAACTTCCGTGACTGCTCGAGACAGTGTGCGCTTTCATGTAGTCGTGAATCGTGTGAAGGCGTGGTTTCGAGGGGTGGGCTGAAGAGGAGGAGACAGAGCCTTTGGGAGGAAGTGTATATTTTTAAAATCTCACTTGAGTTGGATTGCTGGAACCGGTTTTTCAAAGATCTCCCAATATACCTTTAACTTGAGTGCCCCCACTGCTGGCCCGGAGGCCACATTGCAGTTCATGGCTTAATTAAAAAGATTCAAATCGTATTTTTTTTTAAAAACACTTTTTTTTTTTTTTAATTGCCGCATACCTAATCCGCATATAGACCTTTTCGGGCCAGCCCCCCGGAAGTACCCCGTCCGCCATTGCTGGAGGCTCGCAGATAAACCAGTGTTTTTCTCTTTCTACAAATATATATTTTTATAATGTCGAGTGGGAATACATGTTCTGTCATAAACTGTGCCAACAATGGCGTGAAAATTCAACAATGGAAGAAGAAAGTATGTGAAATACACAAGCCTTTACTGCACGAAGACTGCCTTGTTTGCAGAACAAAAAGTTAGGAAGACGTGGGTGAAAAATATCAACAGAAAGGACTTTGTTCCAAATGAATACAGCGATCTCGTACTACTCAATCTCGCTGAGAGTCCCGGACGATTCTGGCCGAAAGAACAGCAGTATGAGGCTACTGTAGCCCTCGGCACTAGCACAAGCCTATAAATGAATGAATGAACGAATTAGGAGAATGATAAAATAAATTAAATATAACAACACATAGCCTAATTTACCGCTACCGTTAACGTTACAGTAGCATAATCTTTATGGCTTGTTGACGTTAGTTATAGCCAGCGTTGCATTTTTCACGTATTCCCACAGTTTTTAGTGTTTGATTATGGGAATAGATCATGCTATTTCCATGACCAATCATTAAAAACAGCGATAAACTACCTTCATCTGTAACTGGAGGCCACTGCCTAACATCATCAATCCAAGACATGTCTGCGTTATCTGTTACAAATGCTCCATGCTGCTGTGTTTGGGTTACTTGTTGGAGCACCGCACACTCCAGTTATGTCTGGGCCACTAGGGGGCGCATGTCCACAATTTTTAAGTCGAAAAGGTGTATATCCAAGCTTATCTCTGATATAAAAAAACATATGAAAATATTCCTTGGGTGTTCCACGTCCATCAACTATCACACAATTGAAACGGGATCTTAACGGTTAAAAAAAAAAATCACTGCTGCCACTTCACACTTGGACCAGTATGTTCAAGTGGGCATATGCAGTGCATAGTTCAGATACTGTAAAATAATGGGAAACTGGGTGTTATATGTAAATGAACAAATAATAAAAAGAATAGTTTTATAAACACATAACCGTTTCAGTTAGTTACCGTTTTTTTTAAAAACTCTCGTTTTTATTTTATTTCAGTTAATGAAAATGTTTTTTCAATTCTAGTTTTCGTTATTTCGTACGTTTTCGTTAACGATAATAACCTTGGAAGACAAGGGGGAGCAAGAAAAGCTGAACACCACGAAGACAAGACAGACCTTCAAAGTAAAACAGGAAGCACTACAGACATGGAGAAATGCCAACTTGAAAAAACACAGAATATACAGAAAATCAGTCATGGCTGACCCGGGCCATGACACCTGCACCTAAATTCTAACTGTCTTAATTGAATATTGGCTCCTACTTAAAGGATGCTCTAGTTTGTGGTGCTTGTTCGAGAGCCTCTTTAAGCTAGCTGCCTCTTACCTTGGGAATGGAATATCCCATGAGCTCTGTGTCTTTAGTTGTGGAGTGAAAGACACTGAGGGGAACAGTGTTGGAAATCCTTTGCACTTCATGGATCACAGCCTGGATGAAGAAAGAGCTCTTATTGCTTTGTTCAAGTTGGACCTGAAGAAAATGTGCAGGCTCCAAGGAGCTCAGGGCCACAAAATCTGATCAATATAGCTGCAGTCTGGAAAACTATTAGGAATATGTTGACAACCACACAAAAGATATTAGAATTGATCTCCAAATCAAGAGATGAATGGTTTTATTGTTTCAAGCTGACATGCTACTCTGATGCAAGTGATATACCGGTAATGATGAATGACCTGGATTTATTACCTGCATGTAAGGCATCTGGTGTCTGTCCTCAAAACTGACCTGATCTTTCCCCTCCAACACCTGGTCTATCTCCTGCTGACATCGTTCTGGGGGAGCAAAGTGATGCATTTTAGTAAACAACCTCGATAATAAAATGAAAAGAGTGTAATTATGAGTTGAGTGAGTTGGGTAGCTGAATTATAATCCTGTAAAAAGCAGAAGTCAAACAAATGCAATTTAAAAAAAAGAACACAAAAGAAACTAATACTACACACCCTGTCTTTTTGAATCAATCCCTCATGTCCCTTATAAACATACATCTGCGGTATGTTTAAGTACAAGCTTATAACTAAGTAACACAAACTAGTGTAAAAAAAAAGGTTGCGTTCCACTCAGGATGTGGGCTTAGTCCAGCCATGCCTTCTGCAATGCTTCCGAAGGAGGTATGTACTTTTCACCTTAATGTTTTCACACTGAATTCCACTGAGCAAAGACCAACAGATAGAGAAAGACAATGTCAGTGTCAGCATACGGATAAGACACAGATAGAGATGTTTAGATGTGCAAGCATACCTTGTATTTGTGGATAGTTTGTCAGGTAAAGAAAACCAGTAAGCAGGGTATTGGAGGTTGTGTCAGTTCCAGCGAAGTAAAGATCTAGAGCGTAGACAGTGAGTTGCTCTTCTGAAAATAACGAATTATCTTCGCCTCTCTAAAAAGAGAACAGTTATAATTTTAAGAAAAACACAAGTAAGAAAAAGTTATTTTAAAAAAATCCAATTATACTGATGCACATTTTGGGAGGTTAAAAATCACCAAATTCACATTTGCCCCTGTTAATAAAAGTTAGACGTGTCCACTTCAAATAAGTTAAGTTGCAAGTTTAAAATAGGTTTAATGTATTTGTGATGCGGCATCTGCAGTGATGCGGGTGCTGTGCCGGTCTGTTGTGGGGAAGAGGGAGATGAGTCGGAAGGCGAAGCTCTCGATTTACTGGTCGATCTACGTTCCTACCCTCACCTATGGTCATGAGCTTTGGGTAGTGACCGAAAGAACAAGATCGCGGATACAAGCGGCTGAAATGAGCTTCCTTCGCAGGGTGGCCGGGCTCTCCCTTAGAGATAAGGTGAGAAGCTCGGCCATCCGGGAGGGGCTCAGAGTAGAACCGCTGCTCCTCCGCATCGAGAGGAGCCAGATGAGGTGGCTCGGGCATCTGGTTAGGATGCCTCCTGGACGCCTCCCTGGTGAGGTGTTCCGGGCACGTCCCATTCTGAGGAGACCCCGGGGAAGACCCAGGACACGCTGGAGGGACTATGTCTCCCGGCTGGCCTGAGAACGCCTCGGGATCCCCCCAGAGGAGCTGGAAGAAGTGGCCGGGGAGAGGGGGATCTGGGCTTCCTTACTCCGGCTGATGCCCCCACGACCCGACCTCGGATAAGCGGAAGAAGACGGTACGGTACGGTATTTGTGATCCCAATCTTGCTAAACACACACCCAACCACACACACATAAACACACCTTATCCATTTCATCCAGATAGCAGTCAACAAAATCTCGTGGCTCTCCAGGTACTCTGGTCTTCTTGTGCTCCTTTACCAAATGAGTTAAAATATTCCGACAGGTCTAAAATTAGAAGAAGAACAAACACAATTCATCATTTTTATCCACCCATACATTGTCTATACCAACTTCTTCTTAATCAGGCTCACAAGATTAGTTACTTTAAAAGATTTGCTTTTCCTTTCCTCTGATAAAGGTCACATTATACGTGTTGATGATCAGAGTTCCAAGGCCATACTTCTACTCATGGGACCAAGCCAGACTCCGTCCAAAAGTTGGGGTGAGAAGTGGGAAGCAGAGGTGGAATCAACTATCTACTTATTGATCTCCAACACAAAACACACACACACAGACACTTCTGGGTATCAGTCTGGGGTATCCAGTTTGTTTGATTCTCCCCCCCTTTTTTTTTCGTTGAGATTGTAAAATTTGCTCCCTCTGGAAAGTCTGTTGTTCTGCTGGGGGTCTATATCACCAATGAAGCAGATGTCAGTGAAAGCTGGAGGTTTGTGAAGGAGCAAGGACCTAGCAGGACACTCCAGGTGTCACTGAGGTCATTGGTTGATTTTTTTCTTTTATGAATCATACAGTCTACAGCTGTGTGTCTTAAACACTTGAATGAAGGCTGGAACTAAGCTGACTGATCACCAACAAGGGTTAAGATAGACAAGGTGGCAGGAGGGTAACCTGGACAGGACCATTGTATTCAAACCTCCTGGCTTGGATGTTGTTGGGCTACTCTGATTGTCACGCCTGCACAGCATTTCAAAAAAGTCAGAGATGGGACTTCTTGACTGCTGAACCAGGATGGTGGTTGGCCCTTTTAAAATGGGGGGCCAGAGGGGTGTCCTGACTAGAAGGGAAGACACTATGACAGGATACTGGACAGGAGCGTTTGGCTGTTAATCCAACCCAGGACTGAGGATGAACAATGCCATATCCCCCTGGCTGTGGAATGACAAAGGTGGGGTTTAAGAGATAGTGTGAGGAGCTTAATCATTCATCAGGGGTCAGAGTAGAGCAACTGTTCTTCCACGCTTAAAGGAGTCAGTTGTGATGGTTCAGGCATCTGTATAGAATTCCTCAACGAGGTAGGTGAGGTGTTTTATACTTGCCTGACAGGGAAGAGAGAGATTTTATTGCTCAGCTTATTTGGGAACACCCTAATGTCCCAGCAAATGAGCTGGGTGAGGCAGCGGGAGGTCTGAGCAGTTCGGCTTAGACTGTTGCCACGGCTACTTGGATCCTGATATTTAGTTGAAGATGGATAGATGGATGGTGTGTTTTGTTAAAATTGATTTTAATGTTACCTCAAAATTCTCAAAAGCCTTTCTGAAGGGAAGAGGTAGGTTGCGGATAAGGGGAATAGAGTCATAGATCTGTAAAGAAAAATAGGTAATTGTTAGTGTCCAAGTATAAATGTTTTCATCAGATATTCCATCTCAATAAAAATGGGAGACAAACTCATTACCCAGAACAATATTTCTCATGCAGTTTGTCATTCTCAGATTTAATTTTAAACCTCAGAAACAGGCTTTGACTCACCATAGACCACGGCCCGTTAGCTATCTTGGCATTCTCAGTGAAGCACTGAACAATGACTTTGATCATCTCATCATCATACTCATATCGTTTATCAAACAGAACCTGGCAGATAATGTTGGAGGCTGCATTGTGAAACATAACCTGGGGACTCAAAGTTTTACCTGCGACAGATCAAACATAGACCAAATAATGACACATTATTGCACAATAACACATAAATACAGTTCAAAAAGGTAGCAGAAGACAAAATTACGCTTCCTGTACCAACGCTATCTTCCAGTGTTTTGATGGTGTATTGAAGCTCGTCGTGAATTCTGTCCTCCATGGATGTCTTCCCCATACCAAAGTTCCTCAAGGTCATCAGAGCGAAGCGACGAAGTTCCCTCCATCTTGAGCCATAATCTGTCAGGATCAGTCCTACAACAATTTATAGAACAAATATCACCAAGCTGAACTGAACTGATCTGACATGCAGCATCAGCAGGTAGCACAGGTGAACTCTCAGCAGACAACACAGATGGAAAATCACAGCCAAAATAACACCAGATGTTCTTCCTGACACAACTAGCGTTTGAATCCAGACCTGCCACACAGCAGGTGACGGCACTAAAACATGCAATATTTTCTTCAAGCTTTTCCAATCAATTAATCATTGCCACTGTGTCAAAAGATGGCTTCTGATTAAGAAATTCAAATGCCATTATCAATTTGATCAATTATTTTTCTCATAAATACCTTACCATACCTCTGGGTGACATCATTAACAAACATATCTTGGGGTCTTCCAGCAAAATCAGTAGCCTTGGTGACAATTGCCTCCTTCATCGCTTTCAGCCCACTGATGACAACAGCTGGTTTCAGACCAATGAATAGACTGTAAACATCTCCATAAGATTTGTTCAGCTGTGAAAGAACAAAGTAAAATGCTCTTAAGATTGAGTTTTATGCCTCATGCCTACAGAAGGATGCTATATTTTAAAGGATCTTAATGTTTTTGCATATAAATACCTTGGATACAATTAAAAATATCAAAATAGCAACACAAAAATATATTGCAATATATGGGCCATGTAATATTTTATATGCATCCACAGAGGAGGGCTCTTGTGGTTCCACAGTCTGTTTAAAAGATTTATTTCTAACCAAGATAGTCTATGTAAAATTTGATTGGTAGGTATGCTGTTTAAAAATATTATTAGATATGAATATTAATATACTCATAACATAGCCTTACAAAATAAATAAAATTTTCTTTTTAGGGTTTAGAAAAATTAATAATTGATCAATGATGTTTGCAGGCTACGGAATACAACCCATAATCTTTTCAAGACTTAGTAGTTGCTAATATATAGTACTGGGGGGTGGGGGACAGGGAGTGGCAGGACCCAAATGCATGGGATGCAAGCCCATCAGTCCTTGTGCAGTTCCTGAGCTGGAGACCCCCAGACCAATAGCCTTGTGTAGTTCCTTGGAAAGTGACTAAAAGGGGCTGCTCGGTGGCACAGTGGTTAGGGCAGACGGCCAAGTACAGAGGCTACAGTCCTCGTGCAACTCGACTCCCAGCCCAGATTGCCCTTTGCTGCGTGTCTTCCTCATTCTCTCTGCCCTGTTTCCTGTCTCTTTCACTGTCAAATAAAGGGCACTAGTGCCAAAAAAAAAAAACATCATTTTAAGAAAATGACTAAAAGGAGGTGCAGGCTGGAGACTACCTCTCTCACTCATCGCTTCCCCACAGTGGAGCTGGCCCATCAGGTGGTTGATTGTAATGGCTACCTTTGCCTGCTCTGAGGCGAAGGTACTTGGCTGAAGGGGCATCAGTTGATGGCATAGGGAGGAGGAGCTAGAACTGGTGAGGTTGAAGTGAGCTAAGTGAGCATGGATGTTAGTTGTTGCAGTTGGCCAGCTAATATTGTGAGTGCTTGTCCAGTGGCTTTAGCTGATGGCAAGATAATGAGACTCAGCTGGGAACGCAGGGTCTAGTTGATGAGGTGTGGCCAGAGGGTGAGTGAGTGGAAGTTTCCACCACAGCAGGAGAACAGCAAAGTGGATTGTGACTGGATACATGTTAAGTGTGTAATCAATCAACTCTTTGAAGTCTATGCTGATAATAAGCACTGCAGAAATAAAAAGCAGGGGCATGATTGTTCCAGAGTGACCCATCTACTGTACATACCCATAGATAACAGCACTATTTGGATGCGTTCCAAGAGAATAAACAGTCAACATTTTACTAACATCTTCTGCAATCACATACAGAATAAAAATATAGATGCCAAAACATCTTGCTGCTTCCAGTAACTTCTTTATTTTAAAATAAACATGCATCGTTGATTTAACAGTATCTGAAAAAATTACCGTGTTTGTTTTCACTATTCAGATGCATTTTAGCTTTAATGATAGTGATCTGTGCCACAACATTTTAAAGCATTTAAAGAACAGTGTTATTATTGCAGCATATTTCTTATCCTCTCAAAGTCCCTCAAAGGGTTGTCCGAGTTAAGGTGGAAAAGGTTCCCCAGTACAGGCAGAACAGGGGGTCCTGGTGGGAAGTTCTTGGGCCTCCGAGGCTTGAGTTGGAGGATTATGAAGAAAACACAGAGCCACAGCAGAACTATTGAAACAAACATGGTGGATTTGACTGAACTGGAGAGACAAGCCGGTTGAGTTCCAATAAAAGGGTGGCTCAGTTCAGCTTTTAGCTCCCCCCACCAGATTGTGTACATTGCTTTTCTGTGGTAAAGGTGATACGCGAGTCCTGACAGACATGTCCAGATCACAGAACAGATACTTCTTTTGTAAGATTTGTCTTTGTTCTGTTATAACTGATTTGGCTTTAATCCTATTCAATAGTTTCCACTGAACCCTTGCTCTTGTTTCCCTGAGCTCATACTATTGTTCTGGAGGAGGAACTGTAAGATACTATGACTGGATGAAACCTCAGTTTGCATTAGATACATGCCTGAAACAGTATTCATAAACATTGTTTATTATTCCAAGAAAATGATGTGGACCGTGGTTGGCCTGTCTACCTCACTAGTAACTGGCCATTTACATTCAGTCACGTATAAATCCAACCTCTGTACGGGGCAGGCCCAGCCCAGAAAGATAACTGAACTGTTTTCTGACAACGACACTCATTCTGACTGAGATCCTGTGAGATACTCTTGTCACTTTGAGTCCAGCGCTGCCTTGCTTTGCCTGTGACCATAATAAATGGTCACAGGCAATTTATTATGCCTGTGACCAGGGGGGTGGGGGACAGGGAGTGGCAGGACCCAAATGCCTGTGACCATAATAAATGGTCACAGGCAATGCTCCGTTTTTGAACCAAAGATTTTACCGGTCTGTTCTTGAGCTTCCAACAAAAGAATCAGGCCAACGAAGTTTGTGGCATGACCCGGATTGGGACTGTCTTTGAATGAAGACTGCCGGAGTCAATTGGAGAACAATTTTTAGACAATTTGAGGATCCTCAGTGATAAGGTGAGCAGAATTTCTGCATATTGGACACACTAAATTAAAATTGTCTGATTTAAGGCTATCCTCTGACCACTAAAGGTACAGATAAAGGATTTGTTCAATTAATTTTATTAAGCTGAAATGGTCACATGCAAAGCACAACATATCTCAAGTGAGGGAAAGACAGTGAGTGTGTGGCTTAAAAACTGTATTTACTTAAATGTAGGCTAAAAACGGCTATAAAATATATGATCGTTAAAATGGGTTGAAAACCGCCAACGCCACCGGGGAGTGAGTCCAGGGCACCCTAAGGCTCACAGGTTCTCTAAAAGAGTCAGGGAAGAGCAGAGTTAAAAGAATGTAAATCATCATTAAAAAAAGTTTTATTAATTGATGCACTAAGAACTAAAAACAATGATGACATCCATGAAAATCCCAGGGTGAGTGCCCCATAGTCATCCCTTCAATTGATCCTCTCTGCCCGTCCCAGTCAATCCCCGCAGCCACGCAAAGCTGTTATATCCTCAGCCAGCTCCTCCCGAGTCTGGTGGAGCCCTCGGACTCAGCGGCTGTCCTCGGAGGTCCTATTAGAAGGAAAGGAAATACCTGGTGTCAGTATGGTAGATAAGACAGCCTCAGACCTTATACATCCCCCGCCTGGCCCCGCAGCCAACCCCCTTATACCCGCCGCACACAAAACCAAAGCATACTCACTTTTTCTGGGTTAGGGTGGTGATCAAGTCACCAACCAGGCCGGAGTATTCATGCTTAACGGGTATAGGTCACTGAGCGCCAAGCTCCGGGTCCTCCTGGTTCCTGCATGACTACTGTACTCGCAGATGCTGGCTCAATGAATAGGTTGAAAGTAATTACGTGTTCTTTTATCTGGTGTCATTGAAGAGACTGAAAACAAAGACCAATTAAATAGTTTTATACAAAGATTAAAGGTGGGGTAGGTGTTCTTTGAAAAAACGGTTACAGCAATCCAACTCAAGTGAGATTTTTAAAATATACACTCCCTCTCTCCTCCCAAAGGCTCCGCCTCCTCCTCTTCAGCTCACCCCTCGAAACCACGCCTTCACACGATTCACGACTACATGAACCGCAGGGAGGGAGGGAGGGGTGGGTGTGAGTGCATTGATATTTGATGGACGTATTAGGCAGCCAATGAAAGTAATGATGATCAGTATTTTGATTGGTCAGAGTTTTTCTCTGATAATACCCTCTAGACCGGACCAAAACATTTCGTTTTTTTTGCAAACATTTTATTTCAGTGGGTGCAATGGGAATGTGAAAAGGTTTTCAGGCAATATTGTAAAAAGTGCTGCAAAAAAAGAACACCTACCCCACCTTTAATACAAGGTTTTAATATGCCATGCAGAATATTTTAATCGGCCTGATGGTACACTGTCCACAACACCACAAAGGTGCTGCTGTGGACAATGCACACAGAATGTTGGACTATTTCCTTTTTATAACTCCAATATGAACCAATAGCTGACCTATTGTGACCAATGAATCACAAGTCCAGACACATGCTGTTGTGTTGTTTGTCTGGAGCTGAGATGTCACTAAAATGTATTTATCTATGCTAGTCACAAACTTCCTTGGAAATCAGCAGGTCAGGAAGTCAGGATGTTAAGATGACCCCGTCGTTAGGTCATAAAAACCCAAAGCAGCAAAACTGAGGACTCACGGTCATAAAAAGCAGCCAGCATTCCTACAAGCTATAAAGTTTAGCTTTAACAGTTAAAGGATCTTCTGAGTTAATTATAAAATCCTAACAGGTCCTCCCATCTCCCTCGGGCACAGCGTCTGTCCTTCCTTCATGTAGCTGGTCCCTTTTATTTCCCTGCCAGCGCGACTCACCTGCTGCTCATCAGTCAATCAAGTCTGGGGGGTCAGTCGGGTATACTGCCTCTAGAGGAGTAAGACACGCTGCATGCAAATGACAACTTAATTCTTTACACTTCAAAATATAAAAACATGCAAACACACATCCCCTAAAAAACTGTCTCATTCACAAGTGTCCTAGTTTAGTTAAATTGGCCAAACTAAAAGACATATAGAATAAATTATTAAATACCTTTTTCTTTCATTTATGCTGGGAATGTGCCCAGTGCTGGGAATACACCCGATGAAAAAATATGTAAATGGAAACTCCTATGGAGTGGTTGAGCGACTTGTTTTTATATAAATGTGGAAATCGCGCGATGAAAATGATAAATAAAGACTCCAATTGAGTGGTTACATAAAATAGTTCCACTATCATTGTCAGGGTAAAATCATTATGAGGACACAGGGATAAGTTTGTTATTTTTCATGTAAATTTGGGGAGGGTCCTACTCGATGAATATTTTTACTGTGCATGTGTCAGCGTAGTGAACAGTACTGTTTGAAAATTCATGCACTAACGCAAATCTCGAGTCGTTATGTGTCAAGGTCATTGGAATAGTTTAGAAGGGGATATTTAAGTTTGAGTGTTATAGAAGATGGTAAATTAAAGTAAGTTAATAGTTTGGGACTATACCCAGCTACCTAAGGCACCCCACCAAGCAAAGTAACGTTGAAAAGACATTTGAAAGAACACCTGACACCTAAACACATGGTTTAGATGTCAGGCATCTAAACCATGTTTTGATTTGGTTAAAAAGTGAAAGGTGAATAGGGGAATACTGGATGCTAGTAATGGGTCCATGGCGCCTCATGGAACGTTTCGACACATTGCCAAACTGTATTGAAACATGTTCGATACTGTGTCACTGAATACTGACACCTGCTGGACATCTCAGGGGACTTTAACCATGTTACATTGAACTCCACACTACCGGACTTTCACCAGTTTGTAAGCTGTCCCACCAGGAAGAACAGGACAATAGACCTCTTGTATGCAAACGTGAAGGATGCCTACACTGCCACACCCTTACCACCTCTGGGCAAGTCCGATCACAACCTGGTCCTACTAAAGCCACAGTTCAAGACTAAGATCCAGAGACAACCGATAACTACTCGCACTTTCAGAAAGTGGTCTCCTGAGGCAGAGGAGGTGCTCAGAGATTGTTTTGAGACCACCGACTGGAGTGCCCTGCAAGAGACTCATGGTGATGACATTGAGGGGGTCACACACTGCACAACTGACTACATGAACTTCTGTATGGACGTTGTGGTTCCCACTAAAACTGTGCGCTGCTTCCCGAACAACAAGCCCTGGATCACCAGCGATGTCAAGGAGATCCTTAACAGGAAGAAAAGGGCATTCAAGGAGGGAGAGCAGGCAGAGCTGAAGCGTGTGCAGGGGGAACACAAGGTCAGACTCCGAGAGGCAAAGGAGGAGTACAGAAGGAAGGTAGAGCAGAAGCTGCAGCAGAACAACATGAGGGAGGTCTGGGAGGGCATGAAAACCATCACAGGCTGCAGGAAGAAAAATAACAACGCAGAAGACGGGGACCCTGAGAGAGCAAACCAGCTCAACTTGTTTTTTAACAGGTTCGACAGCCCCGTCGCTGCAGCCAGTGCCTGTCCCCCCAACACCTCCACCAGGACAGACACAACCTCCAGTGACAATCCATCCCCCCTCCCCCCCCACCATCACCAGAGACCAGGTTAGAAAGGAGCTGAAGAGACTCCGCCCCAGGAAGGCAGCAGGCCCGGACAAGGTGTGTCCCAGGATGCTAAAGGCCCGCTCTGCTGAGCTGGGGGAGCCACTTCAGTACATCTTCAACATGAGCCTGCGGCTTGGGAAGGTTCCTGTGCTCTGGAAGACCTCGTGCCTCACCCCGGTCCCCAAGAAGAAAAACCCCAGAAAAATCCCCTGCAGTTTGCATACCAGGCAAAGGTGGGCGTGGACGACGCTATCCTCTATCTTCTACACAGGGCTTACTCTCATCTGGACAAAGGGAGCAGCATGATGAGAATCATGTTCTTTGATTTCTCAAGCGCCTTCGACACCATCCATCCCCTCCTACTGAGAGACAAACTGACCGAGATGAGGGTGGACTCGTACCTGGTGAGGTGGATCACGGACTACCTCACAGAGAGACCACAGTACGTCAGACTGAAGGACTGCACATCTAACACTGTGGTCAGCAGCACCGGAGCACCACAGGGGACTGTGCTCTCCCCCGTCCTGTTCACCCTGTACACCACTGACTTCCAGTATAACTCTGAGCTCTGCCACATGCAGAAATACTCGGACGACACTGCAATAGTTGCTTGTGTCAGGGATGGACAGGAGGAGGAGTACAGGAGCCTGATCGAGGACATTGTGATGTGGTGCAGTGACAACCATCTGCAGCTAAACACCTCCAAGACCAAGGAGATGGTGGTGGACTTCCGAAGGAAAAAAACTAAACTAAAAAAAATATCTAGAACCTGTTTCCATCGGGGGGGTCGACGTGGAGGTGGTCAGGACCTACGGGTATCTGGGGCTGCAGCTGGATGACAAGCTGGACTGGTCGCCTAACATGGACACTACCTGCAGGAAGGGACACAGTCGTCTGTACTTCCTGAGAAGGCTGGGGTCCTTCAACATCTGCAAAAAGCTGCTGCAGATGTTCTACCAGTCTGTGGTGTCCAGCGTCCTCTTCTACGCAGTGGTGTGCTGGGGAGGAAGCTGCAAGAAGAGGGATGCAGCACGCCTGGACAGACTGGTGAAGAGGGCCGGCTCCGTGGTGGGTACAGAGCTGGACTCACTGGTGACAGTGGCAGAGAGGAGGTCTCTGGACAAAATGCTCTCCATCATGGACAACACACACCACCCTCTGCACAGCACCTTCACTGGGCAGAGGAGCATGTTCAGTGACAGACTGCTATCACAGTCGTGCTCCACGGACAGACTCAAGAACTCTTTTGTCCCCCTGGCCATAAGACTGTACAACACTTCACTGTCACGGCAGGGAAGAAGCACAGAGTTAACCCTGGACTCATTTTTCACTTTTTCACCCTAACTAGGTCAAGTTTCACTCTATTGTCTTCAACACTTAATGCTAATCTTGCTAATCTGCTCCTCAATAGTTGGGTACTTAAATTTTTGCTCCTTTGGGCGGAGCCCAATTGCATCTCTGCATTGACTGTTTAACGACTGTACTCACACCTCTGGCATAAGGCTCAAAGACCTCTGTACATATACATGTAACTAGTCTCTAAAAGGTCACACCTTGTTTCCAAGGCTCTTTAACTGTCTACAGGTCTCCTTTAAACAGCACACATGTTTTTCTCTCCTCATAGGTTAGGTACATTATGCTATATAAGCTTTAAGTCTAATGCTAATGCCAACTACAGAGGTTTAACCTTTACTCCTAGTCACATAGGGGCTGCTAAATCTTGTTTGGGGCATTATTGTATAGAGAGGGGAGGGGGAACAGCGGGTGTGTATTGTAACCAATGTCTTGTGTCCCACCCGTCTGTATACTGCTACTGGATGCCCTGAATTTCCCTCAGGATCAATAAAGTATCTATCTATCTATCTATCTATCTATCTATTAAAAATCCCTACAGGCAACTGAGTTGCCAGACCCAACTGACACCAATATGACCAAGTATGCAATAATAAAATATAAGTCATTGCATTGTATATGGCATCATTGCATATCTGAATTTAAATTTAAAGTATTTTTGATATCTTTAGATACAGATACATGCAGTACTCGAGTTGAGGGGGGATGAGGGCGGATGGCATCGCCCCTGAAATAAAAACGATCAAAATCATCCCCCCTGTAAAACTGCCATCCCCCCTTTCCATCCCTCCCCTTTTTACAGTAAATGTTGGGAATATAACGAATGATTATTTCATCATTAGAAAGTAGTACGCATGTTGAGTAAAAGAAATAATAAAATCTGAGGGCACAGGGGCACGCAAACATGTAATGACGCAACACGATTGTTATTTATAATTGGTTAATGCCTGATGCCTGAGGGAGCGGCACATGCTGCTGCGCAGAGCGACATCTTGAGGAGTAACTGCACTGCAATGTGAGCATGAGGAAAACGAGCGACTGGACAACGAGATGTCAGGGAGTTTTTTAAAAACACTCAAATGACAGGTGAGCTATAAATCAACAATCTCAATCATTACTTTTTATTAATCTATACAAAAGTCGCCAGACTCGCCACAGGTTGCATGCACAATAACAACACAGCTAGTTTTCCAAGCTTCCAAACTAGCTGAGATGAACTCATGTTAACGTTCATCTCTCTTGTTAACTAGTTTGCTATTCAGTCACGTTAGATTCTGGTTTATGAGCGTGGCAAATGTAAAACAGATATTTACTGTTAGCATTAGACGAGAGTTTGTCTCAAATATTTGACCAGAATTAATGATCAAATATTCTTCACACGGCTATATTATTTTCATCAATATGACTCGTCAGGCAACAAAAATAAGTGAAGATGTTAGCTAAAATTCAGATGTTCAAGGAAGGTGACATTAAAGAGTATCTCCAACGAGTTTTCCCCCCTCCTGGGACCTGTTGCTGTGGCCTGTAATTTATTATTACAGTAAATATGATAAATGTGATTTTAACCTATACTGTACATTCTGTCTATTATCCAAGAGCAAGGTCATGTGCTTTTAGCATGACATGTCTGCTTATTCTATCAAACCCTATAATGTTGTTTTCTTCACATAGAGAAAAGCCATGGCCAGGAAGCAGGAGGATCAAGAGCAGAAGGTATAGGTTTGATTATTAAACCTTTAGGGTTTAGACCAGGGGTTATTTTAACTGGGAATTCCCTGTAATTGACTTTTTTTCCCCTCACAATAATTGAAAAATCTGAAGACTGTTAGTAAACTTTTAATGTATTTAAATAATTGTTAATGTAAACTGATAACAAAATTTTCATGACTGTCAAAATGACCAATTGCAAAAAAAATCTAGTGCAACCTCTAGTTTACACACTTACCCTTTTCAAATCATATGTAGGCATATTAGTATGTAGCTTATTATTTCAGTGGCTATAAGGCACATTAATCTATTAATCTTCAAAGTCACTGCTTAGCTAACAATCAGAAAGCAAGAACACGAAAAATTGTCGACAAAAAACATGATTACGACAGTCTTTGGAAACTGCTATGAGATACTGAGACTTGAAACTGAGAAACTAAAAACTGTGCACCAGAGGGGAGAAAAGGAAAAGTATTGTGAAATGTTGAGAGAGTTTTTCTGTACTTCTGTACTGTCTTTAATAACACAAAAAAGAAATAATTGTTATGATTTTGCACTTAAAATAAACTTGGCTTGACTTGATTTGAGAGGATTCAGAAGTCTTATTTACAGTGTTTTGTTTTGATAATGAATTTACACCCCTGCCCCTGCCACTTTTTTTTTTTTTAAGTGAAAAACATTGACCATCCCCCCTGAAATTTTTTTTCAACTCGACTACTGGATACATGTATCATAACTAGAAAATCGAAGTGACCGTGTTTGTGAATGAAGATGTTTGTGGACTGAATTTCTTTTTTCATAAATTTTTATTCAAAAAAATAAGTTTTTCCAAAGATTTGAACTTTAGTCTATTCCGCTTTTTGGACAACAGTTCTCCAGCCTTGGAAAAGACCCTCTCACAAGGGACAGATGATGCTGGTGTGCAAAGAAACCGCAAGACAAGCTGGAAGAGGTGTGGATTGCCGATTCTGACGACATGTGACTAAAAATTGGAGATTCTTGTGGCAGTGCATCCCGTCGACAGATCCACTTCCGTATAAACACAGTTTGGCGCATCACTGTCAGTTCGATACAGTACCTGTATCGGTCACGTGACTTTCTTAAGGCGAAACGCGTACCGACACGTACTGACAAAGGTGTTGCTCTCTGAGCTCGACGCATGCGCCAACGCATCGGTGTTGCTGGACCCATCACTAGTGGATGCACTTCCACCTGTGAGGAAAGACACAGCTGAACCAGATTGATAATCACCAGCTTTGGTTACAAAGACCAAGGGTTTCCTCCTCACTATGTGGCTTGCTCCTGCAAGAGGAACTACTCTGTCAGGTGGTAAGTGTTGTTCCACAATGTTTGAAGAACATCAGTTTGTTTTCTGTGACACTAATCAAACTTTCCTTTCCTCCCGTAGGCATTTATTGGAGCCTACTTGAAATCCTCAGTGCAAGTACTTTAAGTTTTCTACGTTAATCTCTTTAATTAAACACCATGCTTCGTTGTGTCAAATGTGACTGTCTGCCTGAGTGTCTTACCTTGCCTGCTCACATCACAATTGGTGGAGAATGCAAGTATGGAGACCCACACCAGCCACCCCATGGATACCGCACTAACCGCTCTTCTACGAAGCCAAACCGAGTTGCAGAATACTGTTAAGGAACTATGTGAGACTAGATAAGGCTGAGAAGGCCCCCTGAGCACCAGGAGTGGTGCTCATCAAACTGGGACCGGAGGATGATGTGGAGGCGTACCTAGAACTTTTTGAGCATACCGCCACCAACGAACGTTGGCCAATGACAGACTGGGCCAGGATCCTCGCACCCTTCCTCACATGTGTCTGCAGAGACCTGAAGGCGGCCGATGCCCGGGATTTTGCTAAGCTTAAGGCAGCCATCCTAGCCAGATAGATAGATATAACTTTATTGTCTGTCACGAGTGACAGAAATTCGTCTTTGACAGGCTCATGTTAAAAACACTAAAAGTAACAAACAAACATTAAAAACAATGCAATGTTGTGCAAACATGCTAAAAAGGGGAGGGGGGGTGTTAAGAGCAGCAGTGTTCATTTTTTATTGTTCAGGGTGGTTATTGCAGAGGGAATGAAGGATTTTTTTGTAGATGTTTTTCTTGGCCAGTGGAACCTTGTAGCGTTTGCCTGATGGCAGCAGCTGGAAGCAGTGGTGGAGGGGGTGAGAAGGGTCTTCTGTGATCAGGGTGGCCTTCCTGATCACAGACCGGCTATACAGTTCTGAGAGGGGGGTTTGTGGTGCACCGATGATTTTACTGGCCTGGTTAACTGTGCGGGAAAGTTTGATCTTGTTTGGATGAGAGGAGGCTGTACCAGGAGGAGATGTTGAAGGTGAGTATGGATTCGATGGATTCAGCCAAGGATACAGTCTCCCTGCACGAGCGCAGCGATACCATGCCTGGACTTACTGCACCTCCCAGCTGCCACGGGCTCAGGTTGCTGAGTTAGTGCGTCGCACCCAAAGCTGGCTCGCAAATGCCGCTGGCCCTCGAGCCACCTGTCCCGCGTTTCGGGCATCCACAGAAGAAGTCCCCACCTGTCTGTCTACAAGATAACTCAAAAAGTTATGGATGGATTTTGAGTAAATTTTCAGGAGTTGTCAGAAATGGGAAAAGGAAGAACTGATTTCATTTTAGCTGTCATCCGGAAGAAATTCTGGATCACTTTCAAATTTTCGATAACATTGCAGTCAATGGGGCCAGAAATTTTGTTTCTCAATATCTCCGTTAATTATTGCCAAAAACTCATGAAATTTCACTCAGGGATTGACAACAGGAACCTCTATCAAATTTCAGATCCGGATTTTATCACAATCTGTAAATCACTATATGGGAGAACTGTTGTGCTTGGCGGATGTCTGCGCTCTCCGAGTGCTTTTCTAGTTAAGAAATGCTTTCCAAGAAGTTCCCTGACTTTTTTTTTTTTTTTTTCTGAGCAGTTTGGTGAATCTTCTTAAAGTATTAATCATTTGCTCCACATTAGTTAGAGCTAGTTATGTATATATCAGTGCGGAAGAGGAGGAAGCTCTACAGCAGAGTCCCAGACGAGCTGCCCATGAGAGCTGCTCCGATCTGGATGAAAAGACGCGCCATAGCGGTTTGCGGGTAGCGGCTTTAGAGTAGTAGAAGATTTCTAATAGCAGGTAGCGCAACCTGCTCTTAAAGGCAATGGCTACTGAGGCACTGATTGGTTAAACAGGTGGAATGCCCTAAGCACTCCCATGCATAATATATGCATAATATAGTGGGTAGCACAGGTAAGATTGCAGGTTTAGGGAGATGGAAGATTGCGTTTTTTGCAGGGGAACGCCCCTCCCGCTACCCGCTATCCCTTAATAGCGGCTTTAGGAGGTTTGGCAGAAGATTGGGCCCATGGTGAGATAAACAAAAAAGTCTGGGAACGACTGGAGTAGTGAACATGCATGTGTGGCCTGCAAACAAAACAGACTTCAAAGCTAAATAAATAAACTTACAACAGTTTTTTTTTAATGGATCAAACAATCAAAGGATAATTTACATTAAGAAAAAAAACATGAGTATGGCAATAACCTTATTACTCCAATCCTTTGTCGGACCTCTGAACAGGTTCAGTGACATCATGTGCACAAGAAATGGCCATGTTTTTCTGCCAATTAAATGTTTTTATTCCTTGATGTTCACAATTCCGAGATTCATCAGGCTGAAACTGTGAGGCAGTGGTTCAGGGATCATGAGACGTTTCCATGCATGGATGTTCAGAAAAGAAAAAAAAAATCTGGCTACTCAGCTGATGTGAACTGTTAAGTGAGTCATGAGCTGTTGTGTCAAGTATAAAGAGCAGCTGCTCCATCTGCTGATGCACTGGCTAAGTAGGACTCCATGACCTGCCTGAACCTTTTCCATCTCTAATTAATACCATCCATAGAGCCAAACAAGGTGATGGCAGGACTTTTTCTTGTCACGTATTTCAACATCAGACTGAAAAAAACAGTCAAGATAGAGTGAAAGCTGGATGAAGCAATCCCACTGAAAACCTTTTCCAAAGCACTCATGACCATTTAGCTGGGGTTAAAGATTGTTTGAACAATGAAATGATCCACAGCTCTCCTTCATCATCAACAGAAATATGTTTCACACTAAGCTTAAAAACAATAATCACAAAAAAAAACTTGTACATTTCCATGAATTTAATATAAATTAATGACATTTGCTTAATACACGTACACAAGTGATATATACAATAAAAAGCACAATTTTACAGTTTCATTTTAGAAACATTCTTTTTTTCATTTTTACAGGTTAAGGGGCATAACACTATCTAATACCAGCAAAGTTGGTAACTCGCACCAGATCAACAGTCATGGAGCTCAATGACTGAGATGCCTCTTTAAATTTTTCCATTTTGTCCAAGTTAATCTGGGGTTGTATGAGCTAATACCTTGAAAAAGAGGATCACACACTCTTGATTGAAAGGAGGAATTTGACATGCATGATAAGCTTCCAGTGTTTCTGTTGAGCATCTGTGTCCTCACTGTGTCGACCTCAGTTGGACCTTCATCCTATAAGGTTTGGGAGTCAGAGTGACTCCATAGACTTCACTCCAGTCTATGGAGTCACTCTGACCTCAGTTGGACCTTCATCCTATAAGGTCTGGGGGTCAGAGTGACTCCAAAGACTGGAGTGAAGTCTGGTTCTCCTGCATCTTCAGGCCAAATGAATTTAAACTTCCTCAGCAGAGTCACCACGATGATGAAGAGCTCCATACGAGCCAGACCCTCTCCAAGACACGTCCGAGGACCTGAGACACAGTCACAGTCACAGTCATCTGTGGCAGTTTCTTTTGATTACCTCTTTCAGTAGATGTGACGTCACATATAAAATGTTTGTTTATGCTCATGTACCTGCAGAGAACGGCATGAAGGCTTCTGGTTTGAAAAACTCTCCCTGGTCATTCAGGAAATTTTCAGGGTTGAATTCATGAGGAAATTTCCACTGTCCTTCCTCGCTCAGCACCGAGGTCAGGTTCTGGATTATCATTGTACCCTGAAGAAAAACCATTAGAACAAAAGTCATAAAGCACAATCCACACTTTGGTGCTTCTCCTGCCAAGTTCAACCACGTTGCCTCTTACCTTGGGAATGGAATATCCCATGAGCTCTGTGTCTTTAGTTGTGCAGTGAAAGACACTGAGAGGAGCAACGTTGGCAAGCCTTTGCATTTCGTGGATTACAGCCTGGATGAAAAATGGGTTTTTATTCTTATTAATGTTGGAGCAGAAGAAAAGGCAGTCCAGGATCTAAGGAGCTCAGACCTATAAAGAAAAATCTGATAAACAGTAATGGTATGTTGATGACCATACAAAAATACCTAGGAGACAAGTATTATATTTAAACTTTATGATTTCATGACCTCCAACTGACTATGAAATGGAAATTTAAAAAAAATGAGAAGCTTGTAATTATAAATCTTACCTGCACATAAGGCATATTGTGCCTGTCCTCAAAACTGACCCTATCCTTCCCCTCCAAAACCCGGTCTATCTCCTGCTGACATCGCTCTGAGAAAGAAAAATGACATCAGACATAGAAGTGTCTTCAATACCAAAAAGCTGACATAAGGGAAGATGCTCCATGACAAAACATTAACTTTTCTAACCCTGCCCTCTTGTGTTCATTCAGAATTTAGCTGCATAATCTTCTTTAATCCTTAAACACAACAAAAGGCTTCACTTTACAATGTAAAGAAGCAAAACAAAAAAAAATATTCTGTCAAAACAAAAGGCCCATTTCTTCCAAACCAAGCCTTTTTGCTGAATCAGGACTGGGTGACTATCATAGACATAACTAAACAGTGTTCTGGTACAGAAGTAAATCTAATCTGTAACTCAAGTAAATCAAATCTGCTGCAGGATCCCTGTACTGTGCATGCTACTATCGGTGTGACATCTTATGTTGATTCCAGTAGATGTCTGAATGTCACGGCAGATGTGAATCCTAGATAGGCAATTCTAAAACAATAGATTAATGACAAAAAGCATCCATTCCTATTTAGGCATGCAAAAATACCTTGTATGTGTGGGTAGTTCATCAGGTAAAGAAAGCCTGTGAGCAGGGTGTTGGAGGTGGTGTCAGTCCCTGCAAAGTGAAGATCTAGAGCGTACATAACGAGCTTTTCCTCTGAAAATGAAGAATTATCTCCCCTCTAAAAAGAGAGAGTTATTGTTGTAAGATCATTACAAGTAAGGTCAAAATGCTTTCATAACTTATTGATGCTCTCACTGAAGGAGATGAAAACTTCACAGCCAGAATGCATATAGAAATCAACACACCAAAACCAATAGATCTGTCTCTTCAACAAGGTTGAGTAGGTACAGTAACTCAAGGTAGAGTTACTGTAAAGTATTCAACTTCACCTGAACCATTTCATCCAGATAACAGTCAAGAAAGTCTCGAGGATCTCCAGGAACTCTGGTTTTCTTGTGCTCGTTCACCAAATCAATTCCAATATTTCGAACAATCTAATAATAAATGTACATATAAGTATATAGTACATAGTATACAGTGATACACACAATTACATTTTTTGTTCCTCTCAAAAATTCAATTCAATTCCATTCAATTCAAGTCTCTGTAACTGAATTATATGCTACAGTAACTGCCAGTCAGTAATTTCGTTACTGTAGATGGTTAAACTGTGACAACAAGCGTGCTGCATTTCCTTGAAATTTATACAGGAAGGTAGATATGACCTTCATCTGGAAAAGAACCAGAGAGACACCTGGCAGGACACTAGCATGGTGATTTTAGCCAAAGGGAACAGGTTGAGTGAAGAACGACAGTAAAGATGAACGCGTTGCATTTCAGGCCATGGTTTTTGGTTTCCTTCTGTAGTCGAAATTCCTGTTCAGTTATCTGTCATATGTTTTTTTCCTGTGTATTTCCTACTCCTCTCATGTGACTCTTGTTTTTCCTCATCTTTGTATTATTGTCTCTTCAAGAAATATGTGTTAATGTTAATCTGTTGCCTTTTTCTTTTAGTCTGTTTACCTAGCTCATTTTCCAAGCCAATCCAAAAATCACATTACCAACTGGCAGAGCTGTAACAGCGAGTCAAGGTGACCAGTGATTTTCAGCATCTATGTTGTAATGTACTTTTCGCTTACATTAGTGTATTAATATTTCCATGTGTTGATATTAACATCAGATTAAGAGCAAAGGAATGCTTTCATTTTCCTTGCTCTCATTTACATTCATGACTTCATTGTTAAATCTGGTAGGCCAAAGCCTGAGCCAATGAACTTTCCTTCCTTGTATAATTAGGTATTGATGTTTATGTATTGAAGGGAGGAGCTAATAAGAGGCACGAGAGGCTGGACTGAAGTGAGTCATACTAATACATTTCATCATGTTGGATTTTATAAAATAATAATAAGAGAGGGGTTTTACAAAATACTTACTTGTGGGTCTTTTTGACCTTGCTGGCCTACCCAAATATAACATTGTGATGAAAATGTTGTATCCAGATTAAATACTAATATTAATAAATGAAAATATTAATTAATTAACTAATATTAATAAATGAATAGAAGAAGTCCAGAAGGCCTAGTATGTTACTTTTCTATTAGTGGTTTTTGTAGCTGGGCAGCACAGTGGCTTGGTGATTAGCACTGTTGCCTCACAGCAAGAAAGTTCTTGGTTCAAACCCGTGCTTCCGTGGGTTTCCTCCAGGTACTCCGGCTTCCTCCCACAGTCCAAAGACATGCATGTCAGGTTAATTGGTGGTTCTAAATTGCTTGTAGGAGTGATTGTGAGTGTGCGTGGTTGTTTGTCTATGTGTGGCCCTGTGATGGACTGATGACCTGTCCAGGGTGGACCCCTGCCTTTCACCCCAAGAGAGCTGTGATAGACTCCAGCAGATCCCCTTGACCCTGTATAGGATTAAGTTGGCATTGATGATGGATGGATGGATGGATGGATGGTTACTGTAGATGTCTGAATGTAGATTGTTCTTGAGACACTTAAAATGTTTTTATGTTCATGAAAGCTTTTGTAGAAATGATATTTCCTACATGTGTACCTTCCAGGCTGCTTACCTACCTACCTACCACCCTACCTCATCTGAATTGCATTTCAAATCAATAGGTGGTGACAGAGCACCTTTAAACTAACCAAATCAACAGAAGAAGAGAGGACAAGCGAAGAAGAGATGTGTTGAATGAAGAGACGGTATGAACATTGTTTGTCATGTTGCTTCTGTGTTGCCTCATTAACCATGCTAAATGGGTAGTACATACTACAGATTACTGGTCAGAAAATATAATATTATTTGGGTGATTGGTTAAAAATATTAATTCTTATATTACCTCTGCATTCTTAAAGGCTTTTCTAAAGGGCAGTGGCAGATTCCGAACCAGGGGAAGAGAGTCATACATCTGTAAAGAAAGATAAAGCATGACTTTATTTTCATACCAACATTCGTATGGTCCATTCTGTACACGTCAGAGGTCACAATTCAGAATTTTGAATGATTTCAAACTCATGTCGTGAAATCAACCTTTCCAAATGTCTGACTAGCCATTTTTGCTGCTGGCCATTGCTTAGATTAGTAATTCAAAACAATGTTGTGTTATCTCTGACCCAGTCATCTCTTGACCTACAGGAAGAAGTGACTAGGGTTGCAAAAAAGACCCTTTGATGAGAATTGCACTATGACTCACCATAGCCCAGGGTCCATTGGTTATTTTAGCATTTTCAGTGAAGCACTGAACAACCAGTTTGATCATCTCATCATCATACTCATATCGTTTTCCAAATAGAACCTGGCAGATGATGTTGGAGGCCGCGTTATGAAACATAAGCTGAGGACTCAGAGTTTTACCTGTGGCAGATAAAATACAGACAAAAGAATGACACGTTATTGTACAACACAAAGGGTTTTACCTATAGAAGAAAGTTATATCAGCACTTCAAAGTAATACAAAAGAGCATGCAGAGACGGTAGCAAAAAATAAAATGAATATATGGACCCATAGATGGCATACCAATGCTATTTTCCAGTGTTTTAATGGTGTACTGGATCTCATCAGTAATTCTGTCCTCCATTGAGTTCTTCCCCAGTCCAAAGTTCCTCAAGGTCATCAGAGCGAAGCGACGGTGATCCCTCCAACTTGGGCCATAATCTTCCAGGATCACTCCCGCTGGCATAGCAGCACAGAAAACATAAACCTCAACAGTAACATAGTGAAGCTGATAGCAAGATATTTCTGTTTCAGAAGCCTTGGATCTTGTGTTTTAGCCACTGCCATCTTCCGTTTTTAAAACTGTCAATTTTAACAAGAGGAGTGTGGTTCTGAATGAAGATAGTTTGCACACCTAAACACTCACCCTTGAAGAGTCATGGAGCCTAGACTTATATTTAGAGCTGGGCAAGATAACGCATTATTGTCGCATTAAGTCATGAATTTATTAATGCCAACATTTATTTTATCACAAATTAACGCATGTTGCTCACATACTTTTGTTTTGAAAAGTCTGTTACTGGCTGCTGCGGAACCAGTCCACAATGAGAAGGTGGACAAGTGTTCCCTTGAACTTATCCAGATTATAAAGCAGTAAATACCTTTAACCTTGACATACTTATCTTAGCTTCCCGTGTGATCCTTAACACTTATGCAATTTTCTGATAAGTGAAATCTAGTCCAACAGTATCTGTTCTATGAAATATGATGTCTACCTTTCCTAAGGTTGACATCATTAACAAACAGATCTTGGGGTCGTCCTGCAAAATCAGTGGCCTTGATCACGATCGCCTCCTTCATGGCCTTGAGTCCGTTGATGATAACAGCTGGTTTTGGACCAATGAACAGGCTGTAGACGTTTCCATAAGATTCTCTCAACTGGGAGATGACAAGATAAAAGGTCACTATTTGAAATAATTGTAGGAAGTGTTACATTTTATTAGATTTGTAAAGATCAGTTTGTTTCTCATTGAGGTGTAGATTATTGTTGTTATCACTTTTAAATTTGGGACATGGTTTGAACTAAACCACTAGAGAACTTTATCAGTTGATCATGTATAATTGAAGTGGTTAGAGAGCACACATTGAACTGTAGCGAGCAATGGCAAGAACTGATGTAAAAAGGAAATTACCACGGAAAGCAACTCATAGTACGCAACTAAAAGTTATGATACATCTCAGATAGATCTTTATGGAATGAAGAAAAGTGTTAATTTGGATCTGGTGTCGCTGAGAGTCTCCTCAAGTTTGGAAATCATTCACTAGTGTACAGCTACTCAACTGCATGGAGTCTGTACTGATAAAATGTTGTGCAAACGCAGGGTAGCAACAGGATTGTTTCAGAATAACCAGAGCTTTTTTAATTTTTACTTTTATTTTATGCGTTAATCGATCAATAAAAACGTCTGCACATGCATATGTTGATCAAGAATTTAAGTTTGACCAGCTCTCTGAACGTGACCTGCAGTACTGGTTGAACTGAAATGTTATGCAATCACATACATGGAGTTCAAAGAATATAGATGCTGTGAATTACTAGTGTATTTTACAAGATTTCTTGGAATTACTAAGGATTTCTTCTTTTTTTTTTTTCCCCCAGTGGGCCTGGCAGTGCCTTGCATGGCAGCAGCCGCTCACTGGTGTGTGAGTGTGTGTGTAAATGAATGAATGAGAGGCAAATATAAAGTGCATGGGAGCACCAGAAGGGTGTCTAGAAAGCCTTATATAAATGCAGTCCATTTACCATTGTGCAGCAAAGTGGTTTCATTTGTGAAAGAAACCATAAAAACAGTACACCAGCACTTGAAACAGTTATTATGCTGCATATCTTTTTGCTTGATTGATATTTGCATCAATGTTATAATCATCATCAATTATTGGATTATTTTTCTTACCCTCTCAAAGTCCTTCAAAGGGTTTTCTGAGCTCAGGTGCAAAAGGTTCCCAACTATGGGCAGGACAGTGGGTCCAGGCGGGAAGTTCTTCGGCCTCCGAGATTTGATTTGGAGAATAATGAAGAAAACACAGAGCCACAGCAGAAATACTGAAACAAACATGGTGGTATGGATCTGGCTGAACTGGAGAGATGAGCTGGTTGAGTTGCAATAAAAGGGTGGCTCAGATCAGCTATTTGCCCTCCCTCAGCAACCTGTGTACTTTGCTTCTCTGTGGTAAAGGTGAACTTTCATCAAAAGGAGACGGGTCGCAAGTCCTGACAAGCAAAGGCTCACTGATAGTTTTATCTTATAGTATAATTCCACCATAATCTAATGTGGGTTTCAATCACTATAAGTCATGAAATTATGGAGCCCCGTTTGGGTCATAATTCAATGAATAAATGAGTCTATTATTATGAAATACAGGCGTTTATTATTATGAAATATGTATCCATTATTATAAAATGTTTCCCATTATTATGAAATACGTGTTTATTATTATGAAATATTTCCCATTATTATAAAATATATGTGTATTATTATGAAATGTTTCCCATTATTATGAAAAAAATGTAATTATTATGAAATATATTTTTATTATTATTTAATCTTAGTTTAATGCATAATAGTTTATTTTAGAATGTCTTTTTTATTTAAGAATGAGTTTTTACATAATTGCTTCCTTTTTCATAAGAATGAACTTTGACATAATGGCTTCGTTTTTCATAAGAATGAGCTTTTACATAATAATGACATTTTGCCACTGGGCGGGACCAGTGGTTGACCTGCACGCTCATTGGCTGATCCTTCTCCATGCAGTTGGTGGGGGACTCACATCGAGCCTGTTGGCTACCTCTTGGAGTAAGTCAGAAAAGGATCTTTCTCCTGTCGCCATGCCGTCAAAATCAAGTTTTCCCTACATTTCTTAGTCGATGTCAACTTTTAACCGTAAACTTTATTTCATTTATAAATATTTCATGTGCAATAGAGTTGTCTTTGTCATATTTTATTTCATATTAGTAAACAATCATCCACATTTACAGATATTTTTCATGATATGAGTGATAACACGTGTTATAAAGGCTATTTGGCACATTAGGTGTGCCTTGAGATTTTTACTTGTCCTTTGGTGCGCCTTGGGCACAAAAAGTTTGGGAACCACTGTTCTAGAGGATGAAACTGAATAAGTCCATACCGTCTTAAATGGAGAGCAGGACATGATGAGCATTAAAATTTATAGAAGACTATTACTCTCATTAAGGACTGAGACACACAAAATAGGATTTTCCTCATTTTTATATTTTCTTCTTCCTCTTACATTTTTTCAACTATACAAAAAGTATACACAAAGACTGCAATATTTTCTTTTCTTGAGCACGTTAAGTACAGCACCCCTTAGTGGCCACACATGGGGAAAAAAAACATTAATCTGAATGTATTTTACTTTTTCTGTTGATATGTATGAATGCCTTGGTTTTTATTTTGGTCATTTAAGTTAGATTTACTAAGTCAGTAAAGTCAAGTCATTTTCAAATTCAAAATCAAGACTAAGGCCAAAGAATTTGCCATTTACTTGCCCATATTCTGACTATGAAATCACTTTTCTTGTGGCACTTTTCAAATTTTATTTTTCTAGTCAAAAATTAAAAAAAAAAAATTTAGTAATTATTTCACGTCAAGAGGCATGTAAAAAATAGGTGTTTGATAATATGAAATGAAATGAAAAATACTTTATTTATTATATGATATTTATTAAAATCAGCGACAGTTTGAAATTAGTCACAGAACAATGCAATATATCAGAGAAATGAACTTTAATTTACAAACTGTTTCAGAGGAGTTACTTTCTAAAGCGCAGATAGACATCCACACAGCTCTGTAAGAAGGTCCTGCATCAACAGATTATAATTCAAATTTAACAGACTGCTGATAGAGACTAAAGATGTGTGAAAATAATTTAAACCACTGACTGAACTGTCTAGAACAATAAAAATACATTTAAAGAGAAGAAAATACCAGAATATGTAAAGAAATTCACCTCCACACGTTTTTACTGGGGCACAATTTTGTTAATCTTGGACTTTGTTAGCATACCTTAAGGCAAGGCAAGTTTATTTTCATAGCACATTTCATGTACAAAACAATTCAAAGTGCGTTACATAAAACAAAAGCATCGCAGTAAAAGAAAAGCATCAAAAAAGTAAAAGAATAAAAATACCTTAGTTGTACAACACTTTGAGATATATTAAAAAGTATTTATTGATCATGTTTCAGTTAATATTTGAAAAAATAAAAAAAGGGACCCCTGTTGTCAACTGCTATGAGAAGCGCATAAAGCTCATGGCTATGTGTTTCAAGATTTAGTGTTTATTTGGGTCACTCTGCTTCTGTTGAGCATCTGCACACCACCTCACTGTGGCCTCATGACCTCAGTTGGACCTTCATCCTATAAGGTTTGGGAGTCAGAGAGGCCCCGAAGACTGGAGTGTAGTCTGGTTCTCCTGCATCCTCAGGCCAGATGAACTTGAACTTCCTCAGCAGAGTCACCATGATGAGGAAGAGCTCCATACGAGCCAGACCCTCTCCAAGACACATCCGAGGACCTGAGACACAACAAGCCCTCAAGGTCATCTAGGACTGTCTTTATTTATTTATTGGTCTTATACATGATCCATTAGCAATAAAATTATTTTATGCTTATCTACCTGCAGAGAATGGCAAGAAGGCTTCTGGTTTGAAAAACTCTCCCTGGTCATTAAGGAAGTTTTCAGGGTTAAATTCGTGTGGAAATGTCCACTGTCCCTCCTCCTTCAGCACCGAGGTCAGGTTCTGGATAATTATTGTACCCTGAAGAGAAACCAAAAGTGCATGTCATAGTGTGGTGGCAAATTTAAAACTCTGCAGTAGGGGGCTCTGCAGCACAACAAGAATGTAATTTAAAAGGTATGGTGGATAATCTTTTTTAGCAGCATTTTTTACAATATTGCCTGAAAACCTTTTCACATTCCCATTGCACCCACTGAAATAGAATGTTTGCAAAAAAAATACTAAACGTTTTGGTCTGGTAAGATGATGCCATTCTGAGTATATAATATAACATACTGATCGGTTACGGGTATTGTAGGCCTATTCACCCAGTCAGTGAGAAAATGAAAGATGATGGCAAAATTATTGTCCATCGAGTGACATGAGCTACCAACTCTGTCAACTAGGTTACAGTACTATGTGACACCGTTAGGTAGGCTGTTGTTATCCTTGACGGAGAAGACGCCATGGCTCGAAGTTAGCCAGCCACTCCGATGCTACTTGTTGTTGGCAAATCGACGTGAGTGCTCGCGAATGCTCGTCGTGAACCTCCGTGACTGCTCAATACAGCATGTGCTTTCATGTAGTCGTGAATCGCGTGAAGGCGTGGTTTCGAGGGGTGGGCTGAAGAGGAGGAGGCAGAGCCTTTGGGAGGAAGTGTATATTTTTAAAATCTCACTTGAGTTGGATTGCTGGAACCGGTTTTTCAAAGATCTCCCACCATACCTTTAACTTGAGTGCCCCCTCTGCTGGCCCGGAGGCCACATTGCAGTTCATGGCTTAATTAAAAATATTCAAATCGTATTTTTTTTAAGAAAACACTTTTTTTTTTTTTTTTTTTTTTTTTTTAAATCGCCTAATCCGCATATATCCAAGCACCCAAGGTGCAGGAGGTTCAAAAACAAAAAGGGTCTCTATTAAACAAAAATACAAAAATACAATTCAAAAATCCAAAGATACAAACTTAACTCCAAGTTACAGGGTGAAGAGCACAAGGACATGCAGACAGGCATGCAGGGGGTAGAGACGACAATGGACAGCAAACAGAAAGGGAGTGACGGGACTTATAAACACACAGGAACAAATGAGAGGCAGGTGTGAACAATCAGGAAGACAACAGGGTTATAATAGTTTGGGATTTTCCATTAGTTTTAGTTTTTAGTTTAGTTTTTCCAAATTCAGTTAGTTTTAATTCGTTTTTAGAGCAGTTTTGCTAGTTTTTATTCGTTTTTGTTTTGAAATACTTAGTTTTAGTTTAGTTTTTATTAGTTTCAGTGTTAGTTTTAGTTTTATTTTGTAAATTAGGGTTGTAATTTTGGTTCAAGTGAAGCACTGAACTTTTTTAAGCCTATCGAATCACATAGTCGTGTTTACATTCCGGTCTCAATAAACATATTTATCAATGCGTCTTCCTGCATGCGGTGTTCCTGCGTATTTACTGACCAGCAGCTATTCGGTCACCGGTGAAAACAGTCCATTATGGTTGCCGTTTTCTCCCGTTCCTTCCCATCGCTGACTGGCCTGCAGCTGCAGCTTCTTTTTCCAGGGAGAAGGCCAGTGGAGCTAGCTTATTCAGGTAGTCTTGGTTAGCCTTCTTGTGCGAGCTTTTCAAATGGACTTTCAGATTTGTGGGTTTTTTTCTCCTTGAGAAGTATTCCACACATTGTATCACCTGCTTCTACAACAAGGCACTTATTTTTATCGTTAACACAGTCATAGTCAAAGGAATCCCAAATAGGACTGTGCTGCTTTCTCCCAACTTTTGCCACAGCCATCACTGCTGATCATTTATTTATTTATTTATTTTTTGCAGTTGTTGTACGGCAGAGCGAAGTTAATAGATTTCAAATGTTTATGAGGAAAAAGAAATTACAAGCACGAAAACGAGGACTTTCTTGACATTATTATAGTTAATTTTAGTTCGTTTTATAAACACATAACAGTTTCAGTTAGTTATCATTTTTTTTAAAAACTCATTTTTATTTTATTTCAGATAACGAAAATGTTTTTTCAATTCTAGTTTTCGTTATTTCGTTCGTTTTTGTTAATGATAATAACCTTGGAAGACAAGGGGGAGCAAGAAAAGCTGAACACCACGAAGACAAGACAGACCTTCAAAATAAAACAGGAAGCACTACGGACATGGAGAGATGCCAACTTGAAAAAACACAGAATATACAGAAAATCAGTCATGGCTGACCCGAGGCATGACACCTGCACCTAAATTCTAACTGTCTTAATTGAATATTGGCTTCTTCTTAAAGGTGGGGTAGGTGTTCTTTTTTTGCAGCACTTTTTACAATATTGCCTGAAAACCCTTTTACATTCCCATTGCACCCACTGAAATAAAATGTTTGCAAAACAAACGAAACGTTTTGGTCCGGTCTAGAGGGTATAAAATTAGAGAAAAACTCTGACCAATCAAAATAGTGATCATCATTACTTTCATTGGCTGCCTAATATGTCCATCAAATATCAATGCACTCCCACCCACCCCTCCCTCCCTCCAGGGCTGGACTGGGACCAAAAAATGGCCCGGGCATTTTTGATCCCTGGCGGCCCACCATACGCCGGGGATCAAAAATGCCGGTTATTTATACGATATGCGGAAGCACATGCTGCATGTTGTATACTATGTGCACATAGTGAAGTTTCAAAAATTAAAATAAAGTGCACACACACACACAGGTGATCACCTCCAAATAGCTATTCTGACCTCAATCTCGCCCTGTTGCTGGGTCTCATCTCTCTCCTCCTCCTCATCCTCCTCCTTCTCCCTCTCCTCGTCCGCTTCTTCTCCGACAACCACCTGTTCACTCGACGGCCCCGCGGCCGACGGCCCACGCTCCCGAGCTTGTGGTTGAAAACATTTCCGTGATTTTGGCACATTTTGCTGCATCCACTTTTAATTTTTTTTGTCTCCGTTCTCTGAGCTTTTCTGCTCCTCCCTTTCGCTTTTGTGCTTTTTTCTCGATTTCCATACTCATCCACGAGCCACCACACTCTCCTGTCAGGCCAAACGGCAAAATTTGGTCAGGAAAGATGGGAGGAGCGGGCCAACGAGAGCTGAGAAATTTAATTGGACTAGCCCAATGTCCGTCAAGAAAATCAACCAATGGGCCACTTCGTGGCTTCGCAAGGCCCCGCCCCGCCTCCACCCCCTCCCTTCAGCAGAAAATAACGTTCATACTGCGTTCACATCAGCGCAGCACTGCAGCACTGGAGCGCTTGTCTGATTAGCTGTCAGTGGCTCTTTCTTGAGTTTGTTGAGTGTGTGTCGTCGTCCCCCCCCCCCCTCGGAGATTTTTATGAGCCGACTACCAGCCCGTTACCGTCGCAGTCAATAAAAACTGTATACTTTTTTTTTTTTTTTTTTTTTTTATGACAGACCTGGGCCAGCCCACAGATGTGCGTCGGCCCACCGGGCATTGCCCGGTACTACCGATGGCCAGTCCATGCCTGCCTCCCTCCCTACGGTTCATGTAGTCGTGAATCGTGTGAAGGCGTGGTTTCGAGGGGTGAGCTGAAGAAGAGGAGGCGGAGCCTTTGGGAGGAGGGAGGGAGTGTATATTTTCAAAATCTCACTTGAGTTGGATTGCTGGAACCGTTTTTTCAAAGAACACCTACCCCACCTTTAAAGGTGTGGTGTAAGCTGTGTGTAAACATACGCCAAGGCAGTAGGGGGCTGTCTAACTGGGGATTCCCAGTACTGTATGTTGCAGAGTAAGGCGGTAGAGTTGGATGTGCACAGTAAAGGAAGCAATGGAAACTCAGTCTTGTCATCAATTGTTTTATATTGCTGCCTAATATAAAGGAACCCAACACGACATGGTGTCAGAAGTGGCTTGTTAGTGAAGGGTAGGAAAAGAGTGTGTTTATATGAGGAAAAAAAGTAAAGTTTAGTTAAGGAAATTACGTTAGTTCGTTGAAAAGAAAGCATGTCGCAAGAGGAGCAGGAACCAGTGGCAGCGCACGAGCAGCAAGCCGTTCCACAGGCTCAAGCACGTACTACGGCTTCAGCTATGTTCTCGATAAACCCTCCCGAATCCTTCAACTTTTCGAAGCCAAAGGACTGGGAAAAGTGAATAAGGCATTTTGAACACTTCTGAGTGGCGAGTGACTTGCACAATTCTTCGCAAGCTTATCAGGTGAATACACTGATTTATTGCATGGGAGATGAGGCGGACGACGTGTTGAGAGGGCTAAGCCTAACGGATGAACAAATACTTGTATACAACTCCTTGAAGGAAGGCTTTACAAACCTTTTCGTGCCTAATAAGAATGTGATATATCAGCGAGCCAAATTCAACATGCGAGCGCAAGCGCCGACAGAATCTGCTGACTTATTCATCACCGCTCTGTATGTACTCGCTGAAGACTGCAGATATGGTGCACTTTGCAAGGAACTGCTGCGTGACCGGATCGTGGTGGGCATTAGAGACAGTGGACTCTCACAGAGAATGAAGATGGAGAGAAACCTGGACTTAGCGAAAGCCATCAACAAGGTCAGGCAAGCAGAGGACATTAAAAGGCAACAAATGGACATTCGAGGAGAAACGATGCATGCGAGCAAAGCGACTGTGGCAACAAAGTTGCTGTCCGCAGCAACAAAGAGAAACAAATGCCAGCCTGGAAAAGCAAACAGCCAGCTAAGCAGGCCAAGGACAGGCACCACACACAGGCGGCAGGACAGTCATGCCAGAGATGTGGTAAGACGCCATTTCATGCCAACTTCAATTGCCCCGCAAAGAATGCAGATTGTCATAAATGTGGGAAACGTGGACATAACAGTAAAGTGTGTAGGTCTAACAAGTGTGTGAGTGCAGTGTCGGAGGACACAGAGGAGAACATTTTTCTTGGCATAGTAGACGCAGGCACACAGACATGGACAGTAGACGTGATGGTTAGAGACACTACGGTGCATTTTAAAATAGACACTGGGGCTGACGTCTCTGTCATACCCGAGCGGGTGTACAGACAGATATGTGGGGGGGCATCCAGCAGCCTAGCACCGGGCAACAAAGCATTGTTTGGGCCCAGGCATAAGCCATTGTCTGTACTTGGGGTGGCCAGAGAAGTGCTGCACTGCGGTGACAAACACACCACAGAGGACATGTACATAGTTAAAAACCTGACCACAGCTCTGCTGAGCCGTCCTGCATCAGTCAACCTCAGGCTGGTAGCAAGGATAGACAGTATTGACATGGACTCAGTAAAGCAGACTTACCCAAAGACGTGTGATGGGCTAGGACTAGTAAAATAGCCATACACCATTAAGCTCAAACCTGACGCCAAGCCTGTGTCTCTGAAAGTGCCACGATGTGTCCCACTGCCTCTGATGGGAAAGTAAAGCAGGAGCTCCAGTGCACGGAGCAGCTCGTAGTCATCAGCCGGATTGAGGAACCAACTGAGTGGTGCTCCAGCATGGTGGTGGCACCAAAAACGTCAAAAGACGAGGTCAGGATCTGCGTCGTCCTCTCTCCACTGAATGAAGCTGTATGCTGGGAAAAGTTAATCCTCCCGTCAGTGGACCAGACTCTAGGCATGCTCTCAGGGGCAAAGTTCTTCTCAAAGATCGACGCCAACATGGGGTTTTGGCAAATCCCACTGACTAAAGACTGTGCCCACAACACAACATTTATCACCCCATTCGGACGTCTAGCCTACAGAAGCACTCCCCTGAGTAACGGCTTCAGTCCAGCCCAGCTGCTTATGGGCTGGAGGCTGCGCACCATGGTGCCTTCGTTTCCTGCAGTACTTGAGCCAGCCATCCCAGATCTACGAGCAGTACAGAGCAAGGAGAGAGCGAGGAGGTGGATGGACTTGAACAACTACAACCACAGACACAGGGCGAGAAATCTCCCTCACCTGTCTCCAGGAGATCATGTGTGGGTCACAGACACCAAAACACAAGGTACTGTCACATCCACGCACGAGACACCCAGATCCTACCTGGTCAGTGTGCCCCAGGGCACCATCAGGAGGAATCGTTGCCACCTTGTGCCCACGGCCAAAGACAACAGCGGCACGACACAGGGACAAGCAGCCAAGGCAGACCTGCAGGACACTGCCCATGACACTGTTGCTGTGTCCACAGAGGGGTCACAAGGCTCCCCTCCAGTCATCCGAACCAGGTCAGGCAGACCTGTCATTAAGCCAGAAAGACTGAACTTGTGAAGCTTGTGAAACATGTGTAACTGGAAAAAAAAAGGAAAAAAAGAGAGAAAAAAAAGACAAAAGGTGTACTATGTGACGTTGAAGGAACAAAGTAATGTGAAAAAAAAGAAAAAAGGAAATGTGTACGCTGTCATATGTGTAATGAATGTTCAATGCAAACTGACCTGATGTTGTAACAGGTGAATAGTTTAATAAACCACAAATCTGTTATGTTGATTTCAGAGGCCTGTAGTTATAGGTTAAGCAGGGCCCAAATTTATGTGTGACTGATATGGTGAAAGTATCTTGAACAGAATCTTGTTAGCAGCAACAAACACAAGTGATAACTGTTAGAACCGTGGAGTTTGGATGTTTAAATGGAGTTAAGTTCAATGATATGTTAAAACAGTTCTCAGCAGGGAAGATGTGGTGTAAGCTGTGTGTAAACATACGCCAAGGCAGTAGGAGGCTGTCTAACCAGGGATTCCCTGTACTGTATGTTGCAGAGTAAGGCGGTAGAGTTGGATGTGCACAGTAAAGGAAGCAACGGAAACCCAGTCTTGTCGTCAATTGTTTTATATAAAGGAATCCAAAACGACAAAAGGATGCTCTACTTTGTGGTGCTCATGCGAGAGCCTCTTTAAGCTAGCTGCCTCTTACCTTGGGAATGGAATATCCCATGAGCTCTGTGTCTTTAGTTGTGGAGTGAAAGACACTGAGAGGAGCAACGTTGGCATGCCTTTGCACTTCATGGATCACAGCCTGGATGAAGAAAGTGCTCTTATTGCTTTGTTCAAGTTGGACCTGAAGAAAATGTGCAGGCTCCAAGGAGCTCAGGGCCACAAAATCTGATCAATATAGCTGCAGTCTGGAAAACTATTAGGAATATGTTGACAACCACACAAAAGATATTAGAATTGATCTCCAAATCAAGAGATGAATGGTTTTATTGTTTCAAGCTGACATGCTACTCTGATGCAAGTGATATACCGGTGATGAATGACCTGTATTTATTACCTGCATGTAAGGCATCTGGTGTCTGTCCTCAAAACTGGCCTGATCTTTCCCCTCCAACACCTGGTCTATCTCCTGCTGACATCGTTCTGGGGGAGCAAGGTGATGTATTTTAGTAAACAACCTTGATAATAAAATGAAAAGAGTGTAACTATGAGTTGAGTGAGTTGGGAAGCTGAATTATAATCCTGTAAAAAGCAGAAGTCAAACAAATGCAATGAAAAAAAGAACACAAAAGAAACTAATACTACACACCCTGTCTTTTTGAATCAATCCCTCATGTCCCTTATAAACATACATCTGCGGTATGTTCAAGTACGAGCTTATAACTAAGTTACACAAACTAGTGTAAAAAAAGGTTGCGTTCCACTCAGGATGTGGGCTTAGTGCAGCCATGCCTTCTGCAATGCTTCTGAAGGAGGTATGTACTTTTCACCTTAATGTTTTCACACTGAATTCCACTGAGCGAAGACCAACAGATAGAGAAAGACAATGTCGGTGTCAGCATATGGATAAGACACAGATAGAGATGTTTAGATGTGCAAGCATACCTTGTATTTGTGGGTAGTTTGTCAGGTAAAGAAAACCAGTAAGCAGGGTATTGGAGGTTGTGTCAGTTCCAGCGAAGTGAAGATCCAGAGCGTTGACAGTGAGTTGCTCTTCTGAAAATAATGAATTTTCTTCGCCTCTCTAAAAAGAGAACAGTGATTATTTCAAGATAAACACAACTAAGAAAAAGTTATTTAAAAAAAAAATTAAAATTATACTCTACTGATGCACATTTTAGGAGGTTAAAAATCACCAAATTCACATTTGCCCCTGTTAATAAAAGTTAGACGCGTCAACTTCAAACAAGTTAAGTTGCAAGTTTAAAAAAAATGTAATGTATTTGTGATCCCAATCTTGCGGAACACACACCCAACCACACACAAACACACCTTATCCATTTCATCCAGATAGCAGTCAACAAAATCTCGTGGCTCTCCAGGTACTCTGGTCTTCTTGTGCTCCTTCACCAAATGAGTTAAAATATTCCGACAGGTCTAAAATTAGAAGAAGAACAAACAATTTTATCCACCCATACATTGTCCATGCCAGCTTCTTCTCAACCAGGCTCACAAGATTAGTTACTTTAAAAGATTTGCTTTTCCTTTCCTCTGATAAAGGTTACATTATACATGTTGATCATCAGAGTTCAAGGCCATACTTTTACTTATGGGACCAAGCCAGACTCCGTCCAAACATTGGGGTGAGAAGTGGGAAGCAGGGGTGGATTGACTATCTACTTATTTATCTCCAACACACACACACACACTTCTGGGTCAGGGGCTCTGGCAGTTGTTTGAGTTCATATTATCAGTCTGGGGTATCCAGTTTGTTTGATTTTTTCCCCCCCCTTTTTTTCCAGTGAGATTGTAAAATTTGCTCCCTCTGGAAAGTCTGTTGTTCTGCTGGGGGTCTCCATCACTAATGAAGCAGATGTCAGTGAAAGCTGGAGGTGTGTGAATAGGAGCAAGGACTTAGCAGGACACTCCAGGTGTCACTGAGGTCATTGATTTTTTTCTTTTATGAATCATACAGTCTACAGCTGTGTGTCTTAAACACTTGAATGAAGGCAGGAACTAAGCTGACTGATCACCACCAAGGGTTAAGATAATCAAGGTGGCAGGAGGGTAACCTGGACAGGACCAGTGTATTCAAACCTCCTGGCTTTGATGTTGTTGAGGTACTCTGATTGTCACGCCTGCACAGCATTTAAAAAAAGTCAGAGATGGGACTTCTTGACTGCTGAACCAGAATGGTGGTTGGCCCTTTTAAAATGGGGGGCCAGAGGGGTGTCCTGACTAGAAGGGAAGACACTATGACAGGATACTGGACAGGAGAGTATCCCTGTTAATCCAACCCAGGACTGAGGATGAACAATGCCATATCCCCCTGGCTGTGGAATGACAAAAGGTGGGGTTTAAGAGATAGCGTGAGGAGCGTAATCATTCATCAGGGGTCAGAGTAGAGCAACTGTTCTTCCACGCTTAAAGGAGTCAGTTGTGATGGTTCAGGCATCTGTATAGAATTCCTCAACGAGGTAGGTGAGGTGTTTTAGACTTGCCTGACAGGGAAGAGAAAGATTTTATTGCTCAGCTTATTTGGGAACACCCTAATGTCCCAGCAAATGAGCTGGGTGAGGCAGCGGGAGGTCTGAGCAGTTCAGCTTAGACTGTTGCCATGGCTACTTGGATCCTGATATTTAGTTGAGGATGGGTAGATGGATGGTGTGTTTTGTTAAAATTGATTTTTATGTTACCTCAAAATTCTCAAAAGCCTTTCTGAAGGGAAGAGGTAGGTTGCGGATAAGGGGAATAGAATCATAGATCTGTAAAGAAAAATAGGTCATTGTTAGTGTCCAAGTATAAATGTTTTCATCAGATATTCCATCTCAATAAAAAGAGGAGACAACCTCATTACCCAGAACAATATTTCTCATGCAGTTTGTCATTCTCAGATTTAATTTAAACCTCAGAAACAGGCTTTGACTCACCATAGACCACGGCCCGTTAGCTATCTTGGCATTCTCAGTGAAGCACTGAACAATGACTTTGATCGTCTCATCATCATACTCATATCGTTTATCAAACAGAACCTGGCAGATGATGTTGGAGGCTGCATTGTGAAACATAACCTGGGGACTCAAAGTTTTACCTGCGACAAAACAAACAGATAAAAGAATGACACATTATTGCACAATAACACAAAAATACAGTTCAAAAAAGGTAGCAGAAGACAAAGTTACGCTTCCTGTACCAACGCTATCTTCCAGTGTTTTAATGGTGTATTGAAGCTCGTTGTGAATTCTGTCCTCCATTGATGTCTTCCCCACACCAAAGTTCCTCAAGGTCATCAGAGCGAAGCGACGATGTTCCCTCCATCTTGAGCCGTAATCTGTCAGGACCAGTCCTACAACAATTTAACAAATATCTCTAAGCTGAACTGATCTGACATGCAGCATCAGCAGGTAGCACAGGTGAACTCTCAGCAGACAACACAGATGGAAAATCACAGCCAAGATAACACCAGATGTTCTTCCTGACTAGAGATGCGCGGATGACGTATATTTTAACCCGCAACCGCTTCTTAAAATCTCTATCCGCCCGCTATCCATTTGCAGGAACGTTTTTTCACCAATTTTCAAAACCGAACCGACCCGCCATCCTTTTTAATAATATGTAAAATATTTTTTCTTATTATTATTATTTGACCCGCCCGAATTTAATTAAAGTATTATTTTTTGACGAGTCATCCGCCCGATATGCGGATTATCCGCTCCGCCCGCGGGTGCGCGGTTCATCCGCGCATCTCTATTCCTGACACAACTAGCGTTTGAATCCAGACCTGCCACACAGCAAGTGACGGCACTAAAACATGGAATATTTTCTTCAAGCTTTTCCAATCAATTAATCATTACCACTGTGTCAAAAAAATGTCTTCTGATTAAGAAATTCAAATGCCATTATTTGACATTTTTTTTAGAAATCGACTGGCAGAAGAAACATAAGTGGATTAACTGGTCTTTCAAAGGATGCATACTTTGTACAGTTTTCAGACCTGATGAACATAAAGCTAATAGTTGGCTGACCAAAACACTTCAACAGTACTGTGGTGCAGTACGTATTTAGTGTTGAGTGATGAAAAGAGGCTCTTTACCAAGACAAACTGGGAAACTGGCTGAGGTCTGCTAATCCAAAAGGTACTGCCCCCGATTTCCACAACAATGTTGCAGAGACGTGTCAACCAAGACAGTCCCACAACATCCAGGAAGGATGGAACTCAGGATGGACCTCTTCCACCTCTGCAGGGCTTTTTTAAAATTATTTTTGTTGCACTAGTGGCCTATATTTCACAGTGAGAGAGACAGGAACAGGGCAAAGAGAACGGGGAAGACACGCAGCAAAGGGTTGTACAGGCTGGGAGTTAGCCTGCGATTGCTGGAAGAGGACTATAGCCTCTGTGTGGGCAGCCTACCCTAACCAGTGTGCAACCGGGGCAGCCCACTGTGCTACTTATTTACCTTGGTGACCTCAGCTCAACCTCAAAGCTCCTTGTTGAGATGCTTGAGAGCTCAAATGGGCTCTGCTGTGAGATAGATGCCCAGGAACTTGACACTTTACAGATTCCACATCCTCTCTCTGTAAGATCAGTGGAGTGCTCCTCTTTTGGATCTCCTGAAGTCCACCTTGACCTCTTTGGTTTTTTGTTGTTCAGATCTAGATTGTTCTCTGAACACCATATGCTTATTGTGATCTTCAAGAAGCAGAAGATCAGGAAAGCACCAGGCCCAGACAGAGTGTCACCCTCCTGTCTCAAAGCCTGTGCCGACCAGCTGGCTCCTGTTTTCACCAGGATTTTCAACAGCTCACTGGAGCTGTGTGAAGTCCCCTCCGTGTTCAAGTGCTCCACCATCATCCCAGTCCCCAAGAAACCCTCCATCACAGGACTGAATGACTACAGACCAGTAGCTCTAACGTCTGTGGTCATGAAGTCCTTTGAAAGACTTGTGTTGAGCCACCTGAAGTCCGTAACAGGACCCCTGCTGGACCCGCTGCAGTTTGCCTACAGGGCAAACAGGTCGGCGGACGATGCTGTCAACCTGGGACTGCACTACATCCTGCAGCACCTCGACACCCCAGGCAGCTACGCCAGGATCCTGTTTGTGGACTTCAGCTCGGCGTTCAATACCATCATCCCTGAAGTCCTCTCCTACAAGCTCTCCCACCTCAACGTGTCTCTGCCCATCTGTCAGTGGATCACCAGCTTCCTGACAGACAGAAGCCAGCAGGTGAGGCTGGGAGATGTCACCTCAGCGACCCGGACCGTCAGCACTGGCGCCCCCCAGGGGTGTGTCCTGTCCCCACTGCTCTTCTCCCTCTACACCAACGACTGCACCTCCACGCACCCAGCTGTCAAACTCCTGAAGTTTGCAGACGACACCACCGTCATCGGCCTGATCCAGGATGGGGACGAGTCTGCATACCGACGAGAGATCGAGCAGCTGGTGCTCTGGTGCAGTCAGCACAATCTGGAGCTGAACACGCTCAAGACTGTGGAGATGACAGTGGACTTCAGGAGACAGCCCTCGCCACTGCCCCCCCTCACCATCTGCAGCAGCCCTGTGTCAGCCGTCCAGACCTTCAAGTTCCTGGGGACCACCATCTCCCAGGACCTGAGGTGGGAGAAGAACATCCACTGCATCCTGAAGAAGGCCCAGCAGAGGATGTTCTTCCTGCGCCAGTTGAAGAGACACGGCCTGTCTCAGGAGCTGCTGATCCAGTTCTACACAGCTGTCATCCAGTCTGTCCTGTGCTCCTCCATCACCGTGTGGTTCGGAGCAGCCACACAGCAGGACAGGAACAGACTGCAGCGCACAGTTAGAACTGCTGAAAAAATCACTGGGGCCCCCCTGCCCTCCATCCAGGAACTGTACTGCTCCAGAACCAGGAAGAGGGCAGCCAACATCATCAAGGACCCCGCCCACCCAGGAAACAACCTGTTCTCCCTCCTCCCCTCCGGCAGGCGCTACGGAGCCCTGCGCACCAAAACCACAAGAGTCAAAAACAGCTTCTACCCCACTGCCATCACTTTAATGAACAGTCCATAAATCATTTATACTGTCTTGCGTACTTTGCACCCTTGTACATACTATTTTACTTACTTACCTATTTATTTTATTTTATTCTAGTTTTTAACTTACTTTTTTACTTTTGTATATAGATGTACATATCCTGTTTTTCTTATTACATATTCCTTTCTTACTCTGAGAGTGTTACCACCTGCCGGAACAAAATTCCTTGTATGTGTGAACGTACTTGGCGATTAAAAACGATTCTGATTCTGATTATTTGTTAGCACATCTACTGTCTTTCCCACTCCCATACCTTTTATGTCTTGAGCCATTTACCTTTTCTCTGTCTGACATCATTAACAAACATATCTTGGGGTCTTCCAGCAAAATCAGTAGCCTTGGTGACAATTGCCTCCTTCATCGCTTTCAGCCCATTGATGACAACAGCTGGTTTCAGACCAATGAATAGACTGTAAACATCTCCATAAGATTTTTTTAGCTGTGAAAGAACAAAATAAAATGCTCTTAAAATAGATTTTTGTGTCATGTCTTCAGAAGGATGCTATATTTTAAAGGGCCTTGTTTTTGCATATAACTACCATGGATACAATTAAAAATATCAAAATAGTAACACAAAAAAATACTGCAATATATGGGCCATGTAATATTTTATATGCATCCACAGAGGAGGGCTCTTGTGGTTCCACAGTCTGTTTAAAGGGTTTATTTCTAGCTAAGATAGTCTATGTAAAATTTAATTGGGACGTATGCTGTTTAAAATTATTAGATATTCATATGTTCATATTATAACAAACCCTTGCAAAATAAATACATACAATATTCTTTTTACCATTTAGAGTAAGTTATAATTAAAGAAAGAGCCTTGCAGGCTATTGAATAGAATAGCCTGCAAGTTGTTTCCAAGATTTAGTAGTTGCTCATATGTAGTACTGGCTGGATACATGTCAAGTGTGTAATCAATTGACTCTGTAAAGTCTATGCTGATAATAAGCACTGCAGATATAAAGAGCAGGGGCATGATTGTTCCAGAGTGACCCATCTACTGTACAAACCTATAGATAACAGTATTTGGATGCATTCCAAGAATATAAACAGTCAACATTTTACTGACATCTTCTGCAATCACATACACAGAATAAAAACAATACAGATGCCAAAACATCTTGCTGATTCCACTAACTTCTTTATTTTAAAGTGAACATGGATCATTGATTTCATTTAACAGTATCTGAAAAAATTACTGTGTTTGTTTTCATTATTCAGACGCATTTTAGCTTTAATGATAGTGATCTGTGCTACGACATTTTAAAGCATTTAAAGAACAGCGTTAATTATTGGAGCCTATTTCTTACCCTCTCAAAGTCTCTCAAAGGGTTGTCCGAGTTCAGGTGGAAAAGGTTCCCCAGTACAGGCAGAACAGGGGGTCCTGGTGGGAAGTTCTTGGGCCTCCGAGGCTTGAGTTGGAGGATTATGAAGAAAACACAGAGACACAGCAGAACTATTGAAACAAACATGGTGGATTTGACTGAACTGGAGAGACGAGCCGGTTGAGTTTCAATAAAAGGGTTGTGTCGTGGAAAATTATCTGAAGAAGAATCCAAGTAGAATGACAATATAACAACTGCGTTCACAATGTTTTATTAAGTCAAGTCAGAAGAAAAATCATGAAAATCATGCGCATGGAGAGAGAACTCGAGATTGTTCTCTGGCAAAAGGCAGAGAGACAGAGAGTTTTAAGCAGCAGCACCAGAAGTCCATATGTGGTCATGTTGTATAACTGATAGTCAGGGAGTAGGGTTTAACACAGTGTCTTATTTTCTTTTGTTAGTTTCATATCTATTGACCTTGCAGCTGTCTGTTAGAACAGGATGATATTCAGTTTAGAGTAGCACACGAACATAGCTGATGTGCAGGCGAGTATAAAAGGTCATATTAGTTCATAAGCAGGTTATATGGGGTTAGCTGCATTTATGATATAAGAGCCTAAATTTCATTTACAGTGGCTCAGTTCAGCTTTTAGCTCCCCCCATCAGATTGTGTACTTTGTTTTTCTGTGATAAAGGTGATGCGCGAGTCCTGACAGAGATGTCCAGATCATAGAACTCTTAGGTTTTGAGCCAGAAAATGGAGGACCCAGGCACAGGAGTGCAAAAAAAAAAAAAAAAAAGAAGATTTAAAAAAACAAAAATCCACAAAAGTAATCCAAATGGGGGAAAAAATAAAAACAAATTCCAAAAAAACCAGAAAAAAAATCCACCAAGGTAATCAAAACAAGAATCCAGGGAACAAAACCAGAAAAACTCAAGGGGCATTACAGGGCGTGAAAAGACAAACCAGCACAAACAGGGGAGATGACAAGACTTAAATAAACAGAGGGACAAACGAGGGGCAGATGCAGAAAATCAGGATTACAAAAGGGAAGGAAGCAAAACAGAATACAACGCAGACAAGACAGACCTTCAAACTGAAACAGGAAACATGTGACACAAAAGACAGAGATTGACGCCAACTTGACACAGAAAATGACGTGGACAGTGGTTGGCCTGTCTACCTCGCTAGTAACTGGTCATTTACATTCGGTCACGTATAAGTCCAACCTCTGTACGGGGCAGGCCCAGCCCAAGATGATAATTGTGAACTGTTTTCTGAAACACTGGGGTTGGTACTGATCAATACTTTTCACCACCACCTTGTCATGCAGGTCTGCACAGGTCTGTTTATGACCCATTCATTTGAACCAGGTGTGCTGAAGCAGGGAAACATCTAAGATACGCAGGACAGCGGCCCTGAAGGACAGGCGTTCCACAACCCTGGTCTACACAGTCCTTTTCCTATCATACACGCACAGTTGGACCCTGATCAATGCATCAGAGGCAACATGGGGCTCACTGTCTTTCCCAAAAACAGTCAAGCCAAGGACATTGCATTGCAAGGCCAATAATCAAACCACTGACCGTCCAATCAGCGGCTGACTGCTCTGCCTCCTGAGCCACAGCCACCCCAAAGGTTTTGATTTTTGCTGTAAATGCACATCACTCTGAAATATCAAATATCAATCTCCTCCTTAACTAGAATCAGCATCAGTCCTGTCTAAATATATATCACCTACATGTTTGAACTGCTTGAATGGAAATCATTAAAAGTCTGTTTTCAAAGGTTGCAACAAGTGGTACTTGTGGTAAGTGTAAATAAGTGGTACATTTCTGAAGAGGCTGCAGTACAATAATGTACCATAATGCAATTATGTATTTACCGCTACATTACAAATTTGATTGGGCATCTCAACTAAAAAAGAAAAAGAAGACGTAACAAAAGGATTGACTCTAGAAGAATCTGACTGCAGACTGTGGGGTAGAAGAGCTCCAGTGTAGAGCTGAGACATGTGACCTCAACTCTACAGAGCACCTGTCCTTTCACCCAACCACTTGAGAGGGGAAGGGCAGTATCTCCAGTTCAGAGTGGAGCTTCACTTTCTCCACAGGTACTACAGCCAGACTGTGGAGAAAGTCCAAAAAACAAATGAGGGACTGTGGCAGCCAATGGAGCCAGATTCATTTTACAAGTGGGAGCACAGAAAACGAAACACATCAAACTGTTACAAAGACTGAGTTGTTGTCTGGAGAGTATGGCACTGAGAAACAAACTCCTGATGCTGGATATGGGAGTTAAATTCTCTGCAGACTAAATGAAACGTGAAGATGTTTAGATATCAAAAAGCTTCAATAGTTACCAAATGATGTAATGCAGAGAAAAGGAGTTTCAGCAGCACTTCAGCTGCACTACTTTGTCTCAGGTAGATGAAAATGACTGAAAAAAAAACATCAGTCAAATTACTTTACATAACATAACAGAAAGGTACAGTGATTTAAGAGAACGTGGGACAGAAGCATCATCATCTTTTGCCACTAAGATGTTACAGGTCTTATAATCTTAACATGATATTTTAAGAAGAGCAAAAGGGCTGAAAGACCAACTTGTCACTAAGTTGACACTTAAGTGTGATCAGGAAGCTGAGGTCAGTTTAAAGACCATGGGCCCGATCTTACACCTCCTGCTACCCACTACATGCAAATTGCTGATTTAGGAACCTTTGCCAACCGCTAATGCAATCTTCCGCTCCCTAAAGCTGGCACCCATTATGCCGACTCCCTTACTCACATTGTAGGCGCGGCAATGGGCGTGTCTCTTCCGCTTTCTACAAATTCTGTATCTTGCGGTACCTGTATCTCGCAGATTTTGGATAGAGGGTAGTGGGTGGTCTAACCACCCACTACCCTCTATCCAAAATCTGCGAGATACCAGTACCGCAAGATACCGAGTTTGNGGATAAGGGGAATAGAGTCATAGATCTGTAAAGAAAAATAGGTAATGTTAGTGTCCAAGTATAAATTTTTTCATCAGATATTCCATCTCAATAAAAAGAGGAGACAACCTCATTACCCAGAACAATATTTCTCATGCAGTTGTCATTCTCAGATTAATCTAACCTCAGAAACAGGCTTTGACTCACCATAGACCAGGCCCGTTAGCTATCTTGGCATCTCAGTGAAGCACTGAACAATGACTTTGATCGTCTCATCGTCATATCATATCGTTATCAAACAGAACCTGGCAGATGATGTTGGAGGCTGCATTGTGAAACATAACCTGGGGACTCAAAGTTTTACCTGCGGACAAAACAAACAGATAAAAGAATGACACATATTGCACATAACACAAAAATACAGTTCAAAAAAGGTAGCAGAAGACAAAATTACGCTTCTTGTACCAACGCTATCTTCCAAGTGTTTTAATGGTGTATTGAAGCTCGTTGTGAATTCTGTCCTCCATTGATGTCTTCCCCACCCAAAGTTCCTCAAGGTCATCAGAGAGAAGCGACGAAGTTCCTTTCCATCTTGAGCCGTAATCTGTCAGGATCAGTCCTACAACAATTTATGGAACAAATATCACCAAGCTGAACTGAACTGATCTGACATGCAGCATCAGCGGTAGCACAGGTGAACTCTCAGCAGACAACACAGATGGAAAATCACAGCCAAGATAACCCAGATGTTCTTCCTGACACAACTAGCGTTTGAATCCAGACAATGAACAATGTTGCAGAGACGTGTCAACCAAGACAGTCCCACAACATCCAGGAAGATGAACTCAGGATGGACCTCTTCCACCTCTGCAGGGCTTTTTTTAAATGATTTTGTTGCACAAGTGGCCTATATTTCACAGTGAGAGAGACAGGAACAGGGCAAAGAGAGAACGGGGGAAGACACGCAGCAAAGGTTGTACAGGGGGAGTTAGCCTGCGATTGCTGGAAGAGGATAAGCCCTCTGTGTGTTGGCAGCCTGCCCTAACCAGTGTGCAACCGGGGGCAGCCCACTGGCAACTTTTTACCTTGGTGACCTAGCTCAACCCTCAAAGCTCCTTGTTGAGATGCTTGAGAGCTCTCAAATGGGCTCTGCTGTGAGATAGATGCCAGGAACTTGACACTTTACAGATTCCAATCCTCTCTCTGTAAGATCAGTGAGTGCTCCTCTTTTGGATCTCCTGAAGTCCACCTTGACTCTTTGGTTTTTTGTTGTCAGATCTAGATTGTTCTCTGAACGCCATATGCTTATTGTGTCTTATTTGTTAGCACATCTACTGTCTTTCCCACTCCCATACCTTTTATGTCTGAGAGCCGTTTACCTTTTCTCTGTCTGACATCATTAAGAAACATATCTTGTGGGGTCTTCCAGCAAAATCATAGCCTTGGTGACAATTGCCTCCTCATCGCTTTCAGCCCATTGACGACAACAGCTGGTTCGGACCAATGAATAGACTGTAACATCTCCATAAGATTTTTTTAGCTGTGAAAGACAAATAAAATGCTCTTAAAATAGATTTTTGTGTCATGCCTTCAGAAGGATGCTATATTTTAAAGGGCCTTAATGTTTTTGCATATAACTACCATGGATACAATTAAAAATAGCAAAATAGCAACACAAAAAAATACTGCAATATATGGGCCTGTAATATTTATATGCATCCACAGAGGAGGGCTCTTGTGGTTCCACAGTCTGTTTAAAGGGTTATTTCTAACTAAGATAGTCTATGTAAAATTTAATTGGGAAGTATGCTGTTTAAAATTATTAGATATTCAATATGTTCATATTATAACAAAACCCTTGCAAAATAATACATACAATTATTCTTTTTACCATTTAGAGTAAGTTATAATTAAAGAAAGAGCCTTGCAGGCTATTGAATAGAACCCACAATCTTTCCAAGATTTAGTAGTTGCTCATATGTAGTACTGGCTGGATACATGTCAAGTGTGTAATCAATCGACTCTGTAAAGTCTATGCTGATAATAAGCACTGCAAATATAAAGAGCAGGGGCATGATTGTTCCAGAGTGACCCATCTACTGTACAAACCTATAGATAACAGTATTTGGATGCATTCCAAGAGTATAAACAGTCAACATTTTACTGACATTTTCTGCAATCACATACAATGAATAAAAACAATACAGATGCCAAAACATCTTGCTGATTCCACTAACTTCTTTATTTTAAAGTAAACATGCATCATTGATTTCATTTAACAGTATCTGAAAAAATTACTGTGTTTGTTTTCATTATTCAGACGTATTTTAGCTTTAATGATAGTGATCTGTGCTATGACATTTTAACGCATTTAAAGAACAGCGTTAATTATTGGAGCATATTTCTTACCTTCTCAAAGTCTCTCAAAGGGTTGTCCGAGTTCAGGTGGAAAAGGTTCCCAGTACAGGCAAACAGGGGTCCTGGTGGGAAGTTCTTGGGCATCCGAGGCTTGAGTTGGGGATTATGAAGAAAACACAGAGACACAGCAGAACTATTGAAACAAACATGGTGGATTTGACTGAACTGGAGAGACGAGCCGGTTGAGTTTCAATAAAAGGGTGGTGTCATGGAAAATTATCTGAAGAAGAATCCAAGTAGAATAACAATATAACAACTGCATTCACAATGTTTTATTAAGTCAAGTCAGAAGAAAAAATCATGAAAAATCATGCACATGGAGAGAGAACTCGAGATTGTTCTCTGGCAAAAGGCAGAGAGACAGAAAGTTTTAAGCAGCAGCACCAGAAGTCCATATATGGTCATGTTGTATAACTGATAGTCAGGGAGTAGGGTTTAACACAGTGTCTTATTCTCTTTTGTTAGTTTCATATCCATTGACCTTGCAGCTGTCTGTGAGAACAGGATGATATTAAGTTTAGAGTAGCACACAAACATAGCTGATGTGCAGGCGAGTATAAAAGGTTATATGAGTTCATAAGCAGGGTATATGGGGTTAGCTGCATTATGATATAAGAGCCTAAATTTCATTTACAGTGGCTCAGTTCACCTTTTAGCTCCCCCCATCAGATTGGTATTTTGTTTTCTGTGATAAAGGTGATGCACAAGTCCTGACAGAGATGTCCAGATCATAGAACTGTTAGTTTTGAGCCAGAAAATGGAGGACCCAGGCACAGGAGTGCAAAAAAAAAAAAAAGAAAAGAAGATTTAAAAAAAACAAAAATCCACAAAAGTAATCCAAATGGGGGAAAAAAATTAAAACAAATTCCAAAAAAAACAGAAAAAAAATCCACCAAGGTAATCAAAAAAGAATCCAGGGAACAAAACCAGAAAAACTCAAGGGGCATTACAGGGCGTGAAAGACAGACCAGCACAAACAGGGGAGATGACAAGACTTAAATAAACAGAGGGACAAACGAGAGGCAGATGCAGACAATCAGGATTACAAAAGGGAAGGAAGCAAAACAGAATACAACGCAGACAAGACAGACCTTCAAATTGAAACAGGAAACGTAACACAAAAGACAAAGATTGACGCCAACTTGACGCAGAAAATGACGTGGACAGTGGTTGGCCTGTCTACCTCGCTAGTAACTGGTCATTTACATTCGGTCACGTATAAGTCCAACCTCTGTACGGGGCGGGCCCAGCCGATGATAATTGTGAAACTGTTTTCTGAAACACTGGGGTTGGTACTGATCATAACTTGTCACCACCACCTGTCATGCAGGTCTGCACAGGTCTGTTTTGACCCATTCATTTGAACCAGGTGTGCTGAAGCGGAACATCTAAGATATGCAGGACAGCGGCCCTGAAGGACGGAGTTCCACAACCCTGGTCTACACAGTCCTTTTTCCTATCATACACGCACAGTTGGACCCTGATGAATGCATCAGAGGCAACATGGGGCTCACTGTCTTTCCCAAGAACAGTCAAGCCAAGGACATTGCATTGCAAGGCCAGGAATCAAACCACTGACCGTCCAATCAGCAGCTGACTGCTTGCCTCCTGAGCCACAGCCACCCCAAGGTTTGATTTTGCTGTAAATGCACATCACTCTGAAATATCAGATATCAATCTCCTCCTTAACTAGAATCAGCATCAGTCCTGTCTAAATATATATCAACTACATGTTTGAACTGCTTGAATGGAAATCATTAAAAGTCTGTTTTCAAAGGCTGCAACAAGTGATACTTTTGGTAAGTGTAAATAAGTGGTACATTTCTGAAGAGGCTGCAGTACAATAATGTACCATAATGCAGTTATGTATTTACCGCTACATTACAAATTTGATTGGGCCTCTTAACTAAAAAAGAAAAAGAAGACGTAACAAAAGGAATGACTCTAGAAGAATCTGACTGCAGACTGTGGCGTAGAAGAGCTCCAGTGTAGAGCTGAGACATGTGACCTCAACTCTACAGAGCACCTGTCCTTTCACCCAACCACTTGAGAGGGGAAGGGCAGTATCTCCAGTTCAGAGTGGAGCTTCACTTTCTCCACAGGTACTACAGCCAGACTGTGGAGAAAGTCCAAAAAACAAATGAGGGACTGTGGCAACGAAACACAGCAAACTGTTACAAAGACTGAGTTGTTGTCTGGAGAGTATGGCACTGAGAAACAAACTCCTGATGCTGGATATGGGAGTTAAATTCTCTGCAGACTAAATGAAACGTGAAGATGTTTAGATATCAAAAAGCTTCAATAGTTACCAAATGATGTAATGCAGAGAAAAGGAGTTTCAGCAGCACTTCAGCTGCACTACTTTGTCTCAGGTATGAAAATGACTGAAAACAAAAAATTACAGTTAAAAACAAACTATCTTAGAAACTTTTACATAACCTTTTTTATGTTTAGCTGTATGTTCTTTGTGGTATCTCACAATGACAGAGGATGAACATACAGAAAGGTGATTTAAGAGAACGGTGGGACAGAAGCATCATCATCTTTTGCCACTAAGATGTTACAGGTCTTATAATCTTAACATGATATTTTAAGAAGAGCAAAAGGGCTGAAAGACCAACTTGTCACTAAGTTGACACTTAAGTGTGATCAGGAACCTGAGGTCAGTTTTTAAAGACCATGGGCCCGATCTTACACCTCCTGCTACCCACTACATGCAAAATTGCTGATTTTAGGAACCTTCTGCCAACCGCTAATGCAATCTTCCACCTCCCTAAAAAACCTGCCACCAATTATGCCGACTCCCTTACTCACATTGTAGCACGGCAATGGGCGTGTCTCTTCCGCTTTCCACAAATTCTGTATCTTGCGGTACCTGTATCTCGCAGATTTTGGATAGAGGGTAGTGGGTGGTCTGACCACCCACTACCCTCTATCCAAAATCTGCGAGATACAGGTACCGCAAGATACCGAGTTTGTGGAAAGTGCAACTGGCATGTCGGCGCGTAAAAGAGCGTGTACAAATCGCATCATTGCGCATCCACCCAGTCACATGTGGACTGCACAACCGGCTCTACCTCTCGATTATGCATCACTGTATTACTTGCATACGTCGTTATTACTCTCTTAAGGGCTGATGATGTCTGTACACTGTGGCATGACCTCATTCAGATGTTGGATTAATTTTTCAGCATCAGCCTGGGAGAGGACTAACATACTCTTCCTCCGGTAGCCATGTTCTGATAAGCAGAAGACATAGCTCAAAGTCTCAATAATTAGATCATTGACTAACAGAGACTTAGAGCCAAGATTTACGGAAGTTGTTCTAACATTATCAGCAGGAATATCAACAACAGTTTGTTGTTTTTTGCCACTGTTGAGAACTAACCAACCCACCTTCGCACAGTTAGTGCTGATTTAATGTCTCAAAAACAAACGTAATGATTTAAAAAATCAAAAATAGCAGACTTGCCACCAAACACTGGACCTCCAACAGGACTGCAGCCAGACACCAACAGTTTATCAGACTGTCAGCATTTAGTCCTATCAGTGCTAAAACCTGGAGGAGATAGTTAAGAACCTGAATTCATCAACATGCCATTAATACACCTTACCACCAACCATCCATCCATCCATTATCTATACCCACTTAATCCTGTGCAGGGATCTGCTGAAGCCTTTCTCAGCTCCCTTCGGGCGAAAGGCAGGACGACACCCTGGACAGGTCGCCAGTCTTACCAACCATCTTTTTCAAAACAGTTTTTTGTTCTCCAGATGATGAGACAGCTTCAGCTCAACCAGAACGCTGCTGCCAGAGTTCTAACAGGAACCAGAAAAACTGAACACATTACTGCTGTTCTGAGATCTTGACACTGGCAACAAGTTACCTACAGAATAGACTTTAAAGTGTTGTTAGTTTGCAAATTAATTAATAATATGGGGTCAGAATACATTTTGTGATCTCCTTGTAGGATATAAACCAAGTAGAGCTTTGAGATCTTTAGGAGGCAGTCAGCTGGTAAAACCAAGCAGGGTGAAATTGTATTTAGCTACTATGCTGCACACAGATGGAATAAATTTCTTATTGATGTTAAATATTCCCCAAGTCTAGTTAACCTGAAAACTCTGTTTACCGATCCCTTTGTTCAATTTAATTTTATGCTCCACCTATTAGTGCAGTTTTTGGTCATCTATTCTAAGTTGTGTTTTATTCCTATTTTGTCTAAATGTTTTTTTTTCTTTATTATGTATTAACATAAGTATTTGATTGCATTATTTTCTCCTTTTCATGTTAATGCCTTTGTAAAGCACTTTGAGTTGCCTTTATGTATAAAATATGCTGTACAAATGAACTAGCCTTTCCTAAATTGTGTAAGACATTTCAAAGCATATTTCCAAACACTTAAGTCTCCATCTTTCTACAGTTAAAAAGACTATTAACATTGGGAAAACAGTCAAGTCTTGCCAGTCCTTCTAGCTAATGGACATCCCAGCAAATCTGAGCCAAGGACAGACTGTGTAACACTCAGAGGAAATGCAAAAAACAAAACAAAACAAGAGGTATCTCTAACTCTTCAGGCCTAAAATAACAGATATATGTCAGAGCTTATAACAGAAAGAATTTATATTTATACATTTGTAAATTTGCATTTCAACAAACAAGACTTCTGGAATAATGGCATTTGCACCCAAAAATCGAAGTGTAGATGTTTGGTGAGTAGAGACGCTGGTGATTTAGTACCTGAGCACCTTACAGTCACTGAGTTGACCATGAATTCTTCTTTAAAATAATTCTAAAATGGGGTTGAAGACCCCCCTCTCCCCGGCCACTTCTTCCAGCTCCTCTGGGGGGACCCCGAGGCGTTCCCAGGCCAGCCGAGAGACATAGTCCCTCCAGCGTGTCCTGGGTCTTCCCCGGGGTCTCTTCCCAGTGGGACGTGCCCGGAACACCTCACCAGGGAGGCGTCCAGGAGGCAATCCTAACCAGATGCCCGAGCCACCTCATCTGGCTCCTCTCGATGCGGAGGAGCAGCGGTTCTACTCTGAGCCCCTCCCGGATGACCGAGCTTCTCACCCTATCTCTAAGGGAGAGCCCGGCCACCCTGCGAAGGAAGCTCATTTCAGCCGCTTGTATCCGCGATCTTGTTCTTTCGGTCACTACCCAAAGCTCATGACCATAGGTGAGGGTGGGAACGTAGATCGACCAGTAAATCGAGAGCTTCGCCTTCCGACTCAGCTCTCTCTTCACCACAACAGAACGGCGCAGCACCCGCATCACTGCAGATGCCGCACCGATCCGTCTGTCGATCTCCCGCTCCATCCTTCCCTCACTCGTGAACAAGATCCCGAGATACTTAAACTCCACCACTTGGGGAAGGACCCCGTCCCCAACCCGGAAAGAGCACTCCACCCTTTTCCGGCTGAGGACCATGGTCTTGGATTTGGAGGCGCTGATTCTCATCCCAGCCGCTTCACAACCGGTTGCGAACCGCTCCAGCGAGAGTTGTAGATCACGGCTCGATGAAGCCAACAGAACCACATCATCTGCAAATAGCAGAGATCCAATCCTGAGGCCACCGAACCGGATCCCCTCAACACCTCGACTGCGCCTAGAATCTCTGTCCATAAAAGTAATGAACAGAATCGGTGACAAAGGGCAGCCTTGGCGGAGTCCAACCCTCACTGGAAACGAATCCGACTTACTGCTGGCAATGCGGACCAAACTCTGGCACCGGTCGTACAGGGACCGTACAGCCCATACAAGGGAGCCCGGCACCCCATACTCCCGAAGCACCCCCCACAGGAATCCCCGGGGAACATGGTCGAGCGCCTTCTCCAAGTCCACAAAACACATGTAGACTGGTTGGGCGAACTCCCATGCCCCCTCCAAGACCCTGAAGAGGGTGTAGAGCTGGTCCACTGTTCCAAGTCCGGGGCGAAAACCACACTGCTCCTCCTCAATCTGAGATTCAACTATCCGACGAACCTCCTCTCCAGGACCCCTGAATAGACCTTCCCAGGGTGGCTGAGGAGTGTGATCCCCCTGTAGTTGGAACACACCCTCCGGTCCCCCTTTTTAAAGAGGGGGACCACCACCCCAGTCTGCCAATCCAGAGGTACTGTCCCCGACGTCCACGCAATGCTGCAAAGGCATGTCAACCAAGACAGCCCCTCAGCATCCAGAGCCCTGAGGAACTCCGGGCGGATCTCATCCACACCCCGGGGCCCTGCCACCGAGGAGCTTTTTGACCAACTCGGCAACCTCAGCCCCAGAGATAGGAGAGTCCGCCCCCGGGTCCCCAGACACTGCTTCCTCATTGGAAGACGCGTCGGCGGGATTGAGGAGGTCTTCGAAGTATTCCCTCCACCGATCCACAACGTCCCGAGTCGAGGTCAACAGCTCCCCATCCCCACTGTATACGGTGTTGACGGAGCACTGCTTCCCCCTCCTGAGACGCCGGATGGTGGACCAGAATTTCTTCGAAGCCGTTCAGAAGTCGTTCTCCATGGCCTCTCCAAACTTAGCCTGCCGATACCTGTCAGCTGCCTCCAGAGTCCCACATGCCAAAAAGGCCTTATAGGACTCCTTCTTCAGCTTGACGGCATCCCTCACTGCTGGTGTCCACCAGCGAGTTCTGGGATTGCCGCCGCGACAGGCACCAACGACCTTATGGCCACAGCTCCGGTCGGCCGCCTCAACAATAGAGGCCCGGAACATAGCCCACTCGGACTCAATGACCCCTGCCTCACTCGGCACATGGTCAAAGTTCTGCCGGAGGTGTGAGTTAAAGCTCTTTCGGACAGGAGACTCTGCCAGACGTTCTCAGCAGACCCTCACAACACGTTTGGGCCTGCCAGGTCTGACCGGCATCCTCCCCCACCATCTGAGCCAACCCACCACCAGGTGGTGATCAGTTGACAGCTCCGCCCCTCTCTTCACCCGAGTGTCCAAGACATGCGGCCGCAAGTCCGACGATACGATTATGAAGTCGATCATCGAACTGCGGCCTAGAGTGTCCAGGTGCCAAGTGCACATGTGCTTGAACATGGTGTTCGTTATAGACAGTCCATGACGAGCACAGAAGTCCAACAACGAAACACCACTCTGGTTCAGATCAGGGGGGCCCTGCCTCCCAACCACAACCCCTCCAGGTCTCACTGTCGTTGCCCACGTGAGCATTGAAGTCCCCCAGCAGAACGAGGGAGTCCCCAGATGGAACATTCTCCAAATACTCCATCCAAGGAACTCCAAAAAGGGTGGGTACTCTGAACTGCTATTTGGTGCGTAAGCACAAACAACAGTCAGGACCCGTCCCCCCACCCGGAGGCGGAGAGAGACTACCCTTTCGTCCACCGGGGTAAACCCCAATGTACAGGCGCCAAGTCGGGGGTCAATAAGTATGCCCACACCAGCTCTGCGCCTCTCAACCGGAGCAACTCCAGAGTGGAAGAGAGTCCAACCCCTCTCGAGGATACTGGTTCCAGAGCCCAAGCCGTGTGTCAAGGTGAGTCCAACTATATCTAGCTGGAACCGCTCAACCTCACACACCAGCTCAGGCTCCTTCCCCGCCAGAGAGGTGATATTCCACATCCCTAGAGCTAGCTTCTGCAGCTGAGGATCGGACCGCCAGGGTCCCCGCATCCGGCCACCGCCCAGCTCGCTACGCACCCGCCCTCTATGGCCCCTCCTGCAGGTGGTGAGTCCACGGGAGTGGAGGCCCATGTTTCCCTTTCGGGCTGAGCCCGGCCGGGCCCCATGGGCAAAGGCCCGGCCACCAGGCGCTCGCCTCCGAGCCCCACCTCCAGGCCTGGCTCCAGAGGGGGGCCCCGGTGACCCGCGTCCGGGCAAGGGAAACCTTGGTCCTTTGTTATTGTACATCATAGAGGTCTATGAGCAACACTTTGTCTGGTCCCTCACCTAGAGACCTGTTTGCCATGGGTGACCCTTCCAGGGGCATAAAGCCCCCGACAACATAGCTCCTAGGATCACTGGGACACGCAAACCCCTCCACCACGATAAGGTGGTGACTCATGTAGAAGATTTTTTCTTGAGCACATGTTAAGTACAGCGCCCCTTAGTGGCCACATGTGGGAGAAAAAAAAGCATTACTCTGAATCTTTTTTACTTATTCTGTTCATGTTTGAGTTATGTATTAATGCCTTGGTTTTTTTATTTTGGTCATTTAAGTTAAAGCTATATTAAGTCAGTACTTCAAGTCAAGTCATTTTCAAATTCAAGATCAAGACTAAGGACAAAGGATTTGACGTTTACTTGCCCATATTCTGATTATGAAATCATTTTTTGTGGCACTTTTTAAAATTTCTAGTCAGAAATTCTGACTAATTATTTCACATCAAGAGGCATGAAAAAATAGGTGTTTGATAATATCAGAGACAGTTTGAAATCAGTCACAGAAAAATGCAATATATTAGAGAAATGAACTTTAATTTACAAACTTTTTCAGAGGAGTTATTTTCTAACGCAGATTGACATCCACACAACTCTGTAAGAAGGTCCTGCACAAACAGATTATAATTCAAATTTAGAGTGCTGATAGAGCCTAAACGTGTGTGAAAATAATTTAAACCACTGACTGAACTGTCTGGAACAATAAAAATACATTTAAAGAGAAGAAAATACCAGAGTATGTAAAGAAATTCACCTCCACATAGGTCACAATTTTGTTCATCTTGGACTTCTTTGTTGCATATCTTAGGTGTACGATACTTTTAAATATATTAAAAAGTATTTTGTATTTACACATGTCTCAGTTAATATTAAGAAAGAAGGACCCCTGTTAACTGCTATGAGAAGCGCATAAAGCTCATGGCTATCTGGCTGTTTCAAGATTTAGTGTTTATTTAGATCACTGCTTGTGTTGAGCATCTGCACACCACCTCACTGTGGTGACCTCAGTTGGACCTTCATCCTATAAGGTTTGGGAGTCAGAGTGGCCCCGAAGACTGGAGTGAAGTCTGGTTCTCCTGCATCCTCAGGCCAGATGAACTTAAACTTCCTCAGCAGAGTCACCATGATGAGGAACAGCTCCATACGAGCCAGACCCTCTCCAAGACACATCCGAGGACCTGAGACACAACAAGCCCTCAAGGTCATCTAGGACTGTCTTTATTTATTGTTCTGAAACATGTTCCATTAGCAATAAAATGTTTATGCTCATGTACCTGCAGAGAACGGCAAGAAGGCTTCTGGTTTAACAAACTCTCCCTGGTCATTAAGGAAGTTTTCAGGGTTGAAGTCGTGCGGAAATTTCCACTGTCCCTCCTCCCTCAGCACCGAGGTCAGGTTCTGGATAATTATTGTACCCTGAAGAGAAAGAGAGACCTGATTAGTCTGTTTTAAAGCCTCTTTTTTGCAAATAAACTTTATATACATTTAAAGACAGCTTTGGAGCCGAGTCCATTTTTTCATCACACTAAGAAAGAAGAAGACAGAAGACTTCAAAAACACCTCTCCGGCAGAAAACTACAGTTTTTGGCGTCACGGACATCGTTTTTGCGGCCCGACGAAACCGTCAATCTTTCAGCAACGAGGTGGGGTTATTATTTTCTTTTCTATTTATTTTTTTATTGTTTTTTGTTCTTTTTTTTAAGTTGCTGGTGGTTGACTGTTGGGTTGCATTTACAGAGCCTGGGATATTTGCCTTCTGTCTCTCTCTTTTTGTGTGTCGGACAAGCTCTGTTTAAAATTTGGGGGGAATATATGTATAATACACTGCAGTGAGGGCTGATGCCGTTTGTGTTGCGGTACCGAAAATAGTTTGCAGTAGGCCATGAAGTGTAGTGGCAAATTTAAAACTCAGTTTCAAAGCCACTCAAAGTTGTTACCAATAGGCAACTATCAAAAAGGGCTTGACTTCTATGAACTGTTTCCTTACCCCAAAGTCACAAGAGTCAGGTTGCAACTTCACACGTTTATTTTGGTTTTTCTGTTGGCTACATCCAAGTTCAATATCCATCCACATATATCCAAGCTTCTCTGAAATTCAAAAAACATGAATATTCCTTGTGTGTTTCATGTTATGAAAGATCATCAACTATTACAGAATTGGAATGGTATCGCTACGGTTAAAAAAAATCCTTTCTTACATTGTGATGTCTCAACATTATGATTTTGTACCTTTTATTATAAGTTTGACCATATTCTCAGAGTCATTGAGTTCAGGACATATTCTCAGAGTCAACGAGTTTAAAGTCTTGAGATCAGTCCACTGAAGTACATCCTGTCTTTTTTAGGAATGCGGTACTGTCCATGTTTAGAAGAGACAAGAGCTGGGAACCTGTCATAGAGAGTTTTTGATCGATCCCAACTGTAAACTTAAGATGGTACTGTTTATGTTTGAAGAAGATAAACAAAAGGAGTGAACATGAAACTGTCTTGTTAAATTTTGACTGGTCCCATCTGTGACACTCAAGTTTAGCAAAATAGGCGTTGACCAGACTATAAAAGAGCCTGCGTCTTCTTTGTCTCGGATTTTTTCCGATTTTCCAATTTTCCCTGAGATTTTTCTTAACTCTCTCATTCGGCTCAGAAAATCCCAGACTTTTACTGCAAAAGTCTGTGTGCCTTCTTTTTCTTGTAAATAAATATCTTCTATGCATTTAAAAGTTGGCTCAGAGCTGCTTTTTTATGTCCCAACACTTCAACGCTGCACGGCGAGATCAAGAGAAGTCACATCATCGTCGCCAGGAGCTCTCCAAACTTCTGCTGGCAGCAGAAAACAACATTATAAATAGTGTAGGACCCCTCTTCGGATTTTATTTTATTAATTAAATCATTGCTGGAGGGATGGCCCCTCACTATGAACTCTCACCTATTTTTCCTGGACCCGTGGACAAGAAACCCCATAACAGATGTGGCATTATCTCGTACCAAGCGACCACCAGCACCATATCTATAAAACTCAAAATTGCCCACGTTGCCATGGCAACTCTCATCCAGAACCACTTTAAGAAGCTATAAACTTCGTTTTACATGACAAGTCGGAATGTGGAACGGCCAGGCACAGAGGCCCCTTCAGGTCTGGTATCTATCAGACGGCTCTTATCTGCTGTGGGAGAAGAGCATCCAGAGAAATCTCTCACTTCTGAATGAACAGACGATTAAAAGTTGATATAACCAAATCAATTTTCTTACAGGACAAGCAACTACAACTGATTGCCTTAAAATGTTATGACTGAAGAGAATATAACGTTCACGAACACATAAAAAGAAAGACTGTCAAGTTAAGCCGTGAAATGATTTTTTGTATTTAGATTCATGCCATCATAACCAAGCTCTCTCTTCCACAAGGCAATTTTCTGAATGAAAGGTTAAAAGTTATTATCTTGTGACATAACTGTTGATATTTGTGTTTGTGATGTTTTGTTAACACACCCTGACGGTTAGTAACTGTTTAAATGTGTTTAAAAATTGTGGATTACAGACACCGTATGAAAGGAGACAAAAGATCAAAACTTCATCTCCCAGCATTCAGTGCTGCGGATCCGCGGGAAAAATCCCTGCCTTTGATTGGACAGCATTGGTCAGACCCCGTTTATTTACATAAACGCTTTTAATTTAATATTTAATATTCCAGGGGTATTAAAAGCCAGATTAGTCCTTTGTCCATCTCTTCAATCTCTTCAATCTCTTCAAGCTCTTTGCCCTCTTTTCCTGCTCTTAATTTTACACTCTCTTCTGAACTCTTCTTCTCTTACGTTTTTTCTTTTGAAACTTTTCCCTCCTTTTCCATTTTTATTTTCGTTGAAACTTTTGTGGCGTGGATAACACCCTGAAATCAATTTGGTTGCTTTATTTTATTTACATAGTTGATTTTGCTTCTGCACATTTTTCGTCCTCAATTTTACAGAAGCTTGGCTCACGAGCTGCAAATTACTTTTTAGAACGATCACTGAATGATCTCAACTAACAAAAGTTAGTTGTAAGTTTTGATAACAACTTTCCTGTGTAAGCCCTCCCGTGCCGGTGTGGAGTGCTTAAACGCTCAACATTTGACACCCAAAAACCACGCCTAGAACTTTGCCAACTTCCCTTTTTGCATTAGTTTAACAATTTTGATTTTTGTTGCTCCGCCTTTTCTTTTGGGGCTCACGTCAACTTTTGACGGGCAATCGAACTCTTTAACTGCCGATTCCTGCCGACCAGAGCCGAGTCCGTGACACCAGACGTCTCAGCTGCCACTCGGATTCCGGACCACCGGAACCGACCCGCCTACCCAGACGAAAAGAGAGCGGTACAATCCGCCCGAGTCACGCGCTACGTCCGGAGACCTCCAGAGAGCCATCGGCTGAACACGATTCCTGGAGAAAGCCACTGCGAACTGTGCCAACCGATGCGCCAACGACAAGTAAGCCGCCAGACTCGCCCAGGGTAAGGCTGACAGAGAATAAGATTTGGTGTCTCCCAGTTTGTCGACGGTTCAGACCGGTCCGTGCGTCACGGACCACGTCCGGACCACACTTCTCCATTATTCGGCAGCTAATTTCGAGAATTGCCCCTCTTTATCAATTTGTTCACTTTGATAACAGATTAGCTATTAGCAACCCATGCGTACCCGCCATCTTTCTTATTATGATTCTCTTCCTTCCTTTCCTCTCTATCATCATTTCCTGTCATGCGCTATAGCCAAATATGAAGAATTCATGATGTTGATGTGCATTTTATATATATAAATGTCTTATATGTTTTGTGTTCTTGTCTGTGTCCAAATAAATGTTGTACAATGTATTAGCGACTCTGAGGATTAATTTTCCTACAGCCAATCCAACTCATTCAAGAACCCACTAGAAATTGTGACTAATTTGCTCTTTAATTTTTCCGTCTTTTTAAAGAAAGCCGGTGGCACCCTAGGCAATTATAAAATTATTAATAAATTACACGAGTCCCCCTACAATAGCTTCACGAATAGTTTCGGCTACGTTCTAAAGATCTACATCTTCTGAAACAGGTGGGAAATAGTTATTTTCTCTGTTTTCTTTGGCTGCTAACGCACTGCAAAGGACCGTGTGTGTTCTGACTATTTTTCTCTCTTCCTTTTGGGCTGTGCGTGTGCATGAGTGTTGTGGATCTGCGCTCCATTTACAAATTGTTGTTCCACAAAGCTGCCTTCGTGGAATAAGGGGGGTATGAGATATATGAAAAATGATGAAAAGAGATTAAAATGATAAGAATATGACACGACTTTTTGTTCCGCTGATTACCCAGAGCGAGAGAGACTAGGGGCCCGATCTTACACCTCCTGCTACCCACTACCTGCAAATTGCTGATTTAGGAACCTTTGCCAACCACTAATGCAATCTTCCGCTCCCTAAAGCTGGCACCCATTATGCCGACTCCCTTACTCACATTGTAGGCGCGGCAATGGGCGTGTCTCTTGCGCTTTCTACAAATTCGGTTTCTTGTGGTACCGGTATCTTGCAGATTTCAAATAGAGGGTAGCGGGTGGTCTGACTACCCACTACCCTCTATTCGCAATCTGCGAGATACAGGTACCGCAAGATACCGAGTTTGTGGAAAGCGCAACTGGCATGTCGGCGCATAAAAGAGCGCATCCAAATCGCGTCATTGCGCGTCCACCCAGTCACGTGTGGACTGCACAACCGGCTCTACCTCTCGATTATGCATCACTGTGTTACTTGCATACGTTATTATTCTCTTAAGGGCAGGTGATTTCTGTACAGCTGTGTCATGATCTCATCCAGATGTTTGCTGTGGAGGAAACGAGGAGATCACAGAACTCTGTTGTGGAGTTTCTTGTACTGTGCGCCTCCCTCTGACCCTCTCCTTGCGCTCAGAGCACCCGAGATGTTCTCAGTGGTAGAAGGTAGATGTAATCATACGTGTTCCTCTGGCTTAATGCTCATCCAATGATCCGTTCTGCAGTACAACGGAGCAACGCTCCCAGCGGCTATGCATCTTGGCGCAGCTGTGCGTCTTGGTGCGTCTTGGCGCAGGGGATATGTTTAAGATAACTCAAAAAGTTATGATGGATTTTGATGAAATTTTCAGAAAATGTCAGAAATGTGAAAAGGAAAAACTGATTTTATTTTGGGTGTGATCCAGAAGAAATCCTGGATTCTGGATTAATTTTCGATAACATTGCGCTGTTTAGTTGTTTCTTGAACCCTAAAGTAACCACAATGGAGACAGGAAGGGAGTTCTGGAATTTTAAGAGTTTAATTCTCTCATATGTAAAAAAGGAGGATTCGAGGGTTGGCAGCCAAACCAACAATCCAGGGGACAACGAAGTCAAGGAGGTGGCACTGCGAATGGCTGGATCTGGAGATCGAGCCTGGTTGAATGATGACTGAATAGGTACAGGTGTGCAGTGCCACACCTGGGCTGCTCGTCAGATGGGAAGGGGACACAGAGGTGGATCTGAGTGTCTATGTAGAGGATTGAAGGTGGCCACAGTGGGTTGTGCTCAGGAGCCCCAGAGGTGGAAGGTTGCGGGTTCACAACCCGGCTTGAGACCGTAACATGCGCTTAATGGGGCTGGAAATTTTGTTTCTCAACATCTGTTAATTATTGCCCACAACTCATGAAATTTCACTCAGGTATTGACAATGAACACCTCTATAAAATTTCAGAGGCTGATCCGGATCTGATCCAGAAGGCGGATTTTATCGCAATCTGTAAATCGCTATATGGGAGAACTGTTGTGCCTGGCGGAGGTCTGTGCTCTCCAAGTGCTTTTCTAGTTAAGAAATGCTTTCCTGGAAGCTCACTGGCTCAATTTTTTTCTGAGCAGTATGTTGAAACTTCTTGGAGTACAAAAGAAATGATTAAATCATTTGCTCCACATTAGTTAGAGCTAGTTATGTATCAGTGCAGAGGAGGAGGAGGAAAGAAGAGGAGGAAGCTCTACAACAGAGTCCCAGACCAGCTGCCCATGAGAGCTGCTCCGATCTGGATGAAAAGACGCTCCATAGTAGTTTGCAGGTACCGCAACCTGCTCTTAAAGGCAATGGCTACTGACGCACTGATTGGTTAAACAGGTGGAACGCCCTAACCACTCCCATGCATAATGCGTGCATAATATAGTGGTTGGCGCAGGTAATATCACAGGTTTCGGGAGGTGGAAGATTGCATTCTTTGTGGGGGAACGCCCCTACTGCTACCTGCTATCCCTTGATAGCAGCTTTAGGAGGTTTGGCACAAGATCGGGCCCTAAGAATTATAAACGTCAGATTAAGTACCGTTGCACAGAGATGAGTACAGGTGCAGTCGATGAGATTACTGGCCAAACTTCTCATCTACTAAACTGATTGCTGTCCCGCAAAAGATTGACATCTTTAGTTAATTAGTGTTGAAAATTTGATGTTTAACTACCCTGGGCCCAGGGCTGGAATTGATCATCGAACCGGTAGGACTTAATGAATGAATTGAATAGTGCAGAGATAAAAGAGACGTGTGGATAACAGATAAAGATTAAATGAAGATGTAATGACGTTTACAAAAGTCTGATTTTAGCAACGCACAGTGCAGTTGATACGAATGCAGCCTGCCTGGTGATTGGTACCTTTATTACCAGAGCATATTGTTAGACATTTATAAATCAGTTTGTTACTCCTTGAATGATCGAACTTTGATTAGATGATTAGTGAAATAAAAATTATGAGTTGGTAAATAGAAAATGACGAGCCATTGGAATTGGCAGAAAGTTTACGAATGTGGATGAGTGATCCACACGAAATTTAGGACGTGACAAAGAATGGCAAAAAGCATGCTTAATTCGATTGTATGAATGTGTTTTGAGGTCAAAGTGCGATATTAACAGGAACACCTGTTCGGTTTTTGGAAGTGAGGAATATCAAATATTTGAATTTGAATTTGAATTGAATTTGAATATCTGTGAGAGAGAGAGAGAAGAGTCTGGCTGCGAGCGCGCAGCAATCTTGTGTGTGATAGCACGATCACGCGGCAGCCTCGGCATTTGTTGGCTCGGAGCTGCTTTTTTTATGTCCCGACACTTTTACGCTGCATGGCGAGATCAAGAGAGGAAAAGTCACATCATCGTCGCCAGGAGATCTCCAAACTTCTTCTGGCAGCTGAAAACAACAACATCATTGCTGCTAATTCACACTTGGACCAGTATGTTCAAGTGGGCATACGCAGTCCATAGTTCAGATACTGTAAAATAATGGGAAACTCGATGTTATATGTAAATGAAAAATGCCATTAAATGAACAAATAGTGACATCAAACAACAACAAAAGTATAAAAACACACCATAAACTCTAACTATTTTAATTGAATATTGGCTCCTACTTAAAGGATTCTCTACTTTGTGGTGCTCATGCGAGAGCCTCTTTAAGCTAGCTGCCTCTTACCTTGGGAATGGAATATCCCATGAGCTCTGTGTCTTTAGTTGTGGAGTGAAAGACACTGAGGGGAACAGTGTTGGAAATCCTTTGCACTTCATGGATCACAGCCTGGATGAAGAAAGAGCTCTTATTGCTTTGTTCAAGTTGGACCTGAAGAAAATGTGCAGGCTCCAAGGAGCTCAGGCCCACAAAATCTGATCAATATAGCTGCAGTCTGGAAAACTATTAGGAATATGTTGACAACCACACAAAAGATATTAGAATTGATCTCCAAATCAAGAGATGAATGGTTTTATTGTTTCAAGCTGACATGCTACTCTGATGCAAGTGATATACCGGTAATGATGAATGACCTGGATTTATTACCTGCATGTAAGGCATCTGGTGTCTGTCCTCAAAACTGGCCTGATCTTTCCCCTCCAACACCTGGTCTATCTCCTGCTGACATCGTTCTGGGGGAGCAAAGTGATGCATTTTAGTAAACAACCTTGATAATAAAATGAAAAGAGTGTAACTATGAGTTGAGTGAGTTGGGTAGCTGAATTATAATCCTGTAAAAAGCAGAAGTCAAACAAATGCAAAGAAAAAAGAACAAAAGAAACTAATACTACATACCCTGTCTTTTTGAATCAATCCCTTTTGGAGGAAATTTTTATTTGGTTAATCCATCTATGTTTAAAAGTGATTTGTCTTTCTTAACAAGACCAATACACATCATAGTCAACAAGACCAAATGTCTGACAAAAGGCAAGAGAAGACAGCAGTGGTTCATTGATCAAGGAGACACAGCAGGGGTTAGCTGTGACTTTGAATAAACATTCCTAAAATTCAATTATCATCAAGTAACTAACCTCTTGATCAAGGAACTGTATAACGTTGCTAAACTCAGTTATCAGTCTCATTTAAGACAAATGTCTCTTTGCTTTCACCACTACCTGCTGTGATCCACTCTGTATGCAAAAACCTGTAAGCAGAATCAACACCTTGCTGTCTTGGTATAAGAGACAGCCTCACCTCTGTAACGACAGAGTCCTCAGCCAGTATTCTCCGGAGCACTGGCTGACAGCTCTCCTTGTGTGCACATAAGATTTTTGTATATTTGTTTCTTTTCTCTGTAATAAATTCTATTCTGATTTTCTCATCAAGATTGGATCTTATTTTTTCCACAACACCCTCATGTCTCTTATAAACATACATCTGCAGTATGTTCAAGTACAAGCTTATAACTAAGTAACACAAACTAGTGTAAAAAAAGGTTGCATTCCACTCAGGATGTGAGCTTAGTCCAGCCATGCCTTCTGCAATGCTTCTGAAGGAGGTATGTACTTTTCACCTTAATGTTTTCACACTGAATTCCACTGAGCGAAGACCAACAGATAGAGAAAGACAATGTCGGTGTCAGCATACGGATAAGACACAGATAGAGATGTTTAGATGGGCAAGCATACCTTGTATTTGTGGATAGTTTGTCAGGTAAAGAAAACCAGTAAGCAGGGTATTGGAGGTTGTGTCAGTTCCAGCGAAGTGAAGATCCAGAGCGTAGACAGTGAGTTGCTCTTCTGAAAATAATGAATTATCATCGCCTCTCTAAAAAGAGAACAGTGACTATTTCAAGACAAACACAAGTAAGAAAAAGTTATTTGAAAAAAAATCCAATTATACTCTACTGATGCATGTTTTGAGAGGTTTAAAAAAATAATTCACATTAGGCCCTGTTAATAAAAGTTAGACGTGTCCACTTCAAATAAGTTTAATGTATTTGTGATCCCCATCTTGCTAAAACACACCCAACCACGCACACACAAACACACCTTATCCATTTCATCCAGATAGCAGTCAACAAAATCTCGTTGCTCTCCAGGTACTCGGGTCTTCTTGTGCTCCTTCACCAAATGAGTTAAAATATTCCGACAGGTCTAAAATTAGAAGAAGAACAAAGTATTCATCATTTTTATCCATACATATATTGTCTGTACCAGCTTCTTCTTAATCAGGCTCACAAGACTAGTTACTTTAAAAGATTTGCTTTTTCTTTGCACTGATGAAGGTCACATTATACATGTTCAGTTCAATTCAATTTTATTTGTATAGCATCTATTGCAATGCAAGTTGTCTCTATGCGCCTTACAGAGATCCAGAGCATGACCTCTGAGCGAATATCATTAACTAAAATTATAATATTAAATATAGCTAAACAGTGGCTGTTCTGCCCTTGTATTTAAGTTGAATAAGCTCATTGCCTTGTTTTTAATTTTGTCAGTCGGAGCCCTCTTGTGGCTAAACATGAGTATTGTTTTTAGTTCGCACACTTGAGTGAGCAGCACATGTGCAGTAGCTGCAACTTATTAAGCCAGTAATGGAGGAGGAATGATCTTTATCTCATCATTTGTCTGTAAGTATTTGTGACAAGACAGTGTTGCATAATCTTTTGTAAAAATGGGAACACTGCAATTGACTGTTATAGTTAATGAAACCCTTGCATTTTATATTATTTTCCAGCCTTTATTTCACTTGTTCTAAGATAGACAGAACAGTTATGTTAATACAAATGCTCATACTGTGTATTCAATTTTGTTTCAGTTTTACAAAAAAAGATGATGCATATGTGGTGTTGGAGCCAATAAACAAGGCTAAAGTAGACATCTTTTCATGATTGTAGCCTGCCTTACACATGTTAGCTTGCTGTTTAGCATGCGAAAAGAAGAAAACTCGATGCGAGGGCAGTAAAGTGGCAAGGAAAAATCTCCTCTTTAAGAGGAAGAAACCTCAAACAGGACCTGGATTATAAGGGGGGGCCTTTCTGCCAAAGGCCAGGCTGGTTAAAGAAAGAAAAGAGGAGGGAGATCAGACAGAGAGAGGAGAGCACATACATCCTGGCAAAAGTAAATAGGAAAAAATATATATAAATAACAATTATCCTGGAGAACTAAGAATTCCATGCACTTCTATTCTGGCTGGTACATTGTTAGTACATGAACTACAGAGGTATATAAACAGATGTGGGCAGTAACACTGAAGTGGCCAGAGGTTCAGACTGCTGGTCAGCATGTTAGTTGATATCCCAGAGACATCTATCAAGACCGGTGGAGGTAAACACTGGGATGGCCAGAGAATGCAACTGCAGCTTAGTACAGTGATCCCTTGCCACTTCGCGGATTTTTTTCAAAAATATTTTATAATAAAAATAATAAAGAAATAATCGCTGAAATTCTGCGAAAATCTACCCCACAGCAGACGAGAGGCCGCAGCTGTGAGCGAAACATCAAACAATGACTCACAGCCTCCTGCAAGCAACACGAGAGACGCAGACGGCGCAGCACTCTAGAATCTGTGCGCTGATTGGCCGAGATGCATTTACTACAGTTCGGAGACCAGAGGCTGTGAGGGAAACAGAAAGACCACAGTTTAGCTTTTGTCTTGTTTCACTGCAGCGTCTCACTACTTTTTTGCGGTGTTTAAACATATTTTAAACACATTATTTAGGCTCGGGGGGCTCTGGCTCCAGTTTGCAGATTTTGATTGTCGCGGGGGCGGGCGCTGGTCCCCATTAACCGCGAAAACTAAGGGATCACTGTATGCAACTCTGGAAACTTGGACCTGCAAACATACAGAAAAAGAAAAAAAAAGGTGAGGCTAAACAGCACAAAAACCTACAGGAACTATTGAACACATTTACATTTATGAGGTGCTCCTAATTAACTATGGATACAGCTGAAGGAAGAAGAAAAAAGTAGGGGGTGAGGACACTCCTCAGTGGATCATTTTGGAGTCTCCCTGCAGTGTAGGACTATAGCAGCATAGCTATGACGAAGCTGTGATTAAGACAAGCCTACTCTAGTCTTAGCCCCTATAACTATAAGCCCCTACACACTATTGTTTAGAGCAACTATAGACTTTATTAAACAGAAATGTTTTCAATTTAGTTTTAAAAATGGAGTTGGTGTCAGCCTCCTTAACCCAAATTGGTGTTGATCAGAGTTCCAAGGCCATACTTTTACTAATGGGTACCAAGCCAGACTCGAGTGGTGTCAAGTCCAAAGGTCACTCTGGGTGGGAAGCAGGGGTAGATCAAGTATCTACTTGTTGATCTCCAGCACAACACACACACACACACACATACACACACACACACACACACACACTTCTGGGTCAGGGGCTCTGGCAGTTGTTTGGGTTCACATTATCAGTCTGAGCCAGTTTGTTTGATTTTTTTTTTTTTTTTTTCAGTGAGATTGTAAAATTTGCTCCCTCTGGAAAGTCTGTTGTTCTGCTGGGGGTCTCCATCACTAATGAAGCAGATGTCAGTGAAAGCTGGAGGTGTGTGAATAGGAGCAAGGACTTAGCAGGACACTCCAGATGTCACTATGGTCATTGGTTGATTTTTTTCTTTTATAAATCATACAGTCTGCAACTGTGTCCTAAACACTTGAATGAAGGCAGGAACTAAGCTGACTGATCACCACCAGGTGTTAAGATAGACAAGGTGGCAGGAGGGTAACCTGGACAGGACCAGTGTATTCAAACCTCCTGGCTTGGATGTTGTTTTGAGCTACTCTGATTGTCACGCCTGTACAGCATTTCAAAAAAGTCAGAGACAGGACTTCTTGACTGCTGAACCAGGATGGTGGTTGGCCCTTTTTAAAATGGGGGGCCAGAGGGGTGTCCTGACTAGAAGGGAAGACACTATGACAGGATAATGGACAGGAGAGTATGGCTGTTAATCCAACCCAGGACTGAGGATGAACAATGCCATATCCCCCTGGCTGTGGAATGACAAAGGTGGGGTTTAAGAGATAGTGTGAGGAGCTTAATCATTCATCAGGGGTCAGAGTAGAGCAACTGTTCTTCCACGCTTAAAGGAGTCAGTTGTGATGGTTCAGGCATCTGTATAGAATTCCTCAACGAGGTAGGTGAGGTGTTTTAGACTTGCCTGACAGGGAAGAGAGAGATTTTATTGCTCAGCTTATTTGGGAACACCCTAATGTCCCAGCAAATGAGCTGGGTGAGGCAGCGGGAGGTCTGAGCAGTTCGGCTTAGACTGTTGCCACGGCTACTTGGATCCTGATATTTAGTTGAGGATGGATAGATGGATGGTGTGTTTTGTTAAAATTGATTTTAATGTTACCTCAAAATTCTCAAAAGCCTTTCTAAAGGGAAGAGGTAGGTTGCGGATAAGGGGAATAGAGTCATAGATCTGTAAAGAAAAATAGGTAATTGTTAGTGTCCAAGTATAAATGTTTTCATCAGATATTCCATCTCAATAAAAAGAGGAGACAACCTCATTACCCAGAACAATATTTCTCATGCAGTTTGTCATTCTCAGATTTAATTTTAAACCTCAGAAACAGGCTTTGACTCACCATAGACCACGGCCCGTTAGCTATCTTGGCATTCTCAGTGAAGCACTGAACAATGACTTTGATCGTCTCATCGTCATACTCATATCGTTTATCAAACAGAACCTGGCAGATGATGTTGGAGGCTGCATTGTGAAACATAACCTGGGGACTCAAAGTTTTACCTGCGACAAAACAAACAGATAAAAGAATGACACATTATTGCACAATAACACAAAAATACAGTTCAAAAAAGGTAGCAGAAGACAAAAATTACGCTTCTTGTACCAACGCTATCTTCCAGTGTTTTAATGGTGTATTGAAGCTCGTTGTGAATTCTGTCCTCCATTGATGTCTTCCCCACACCAAAGTTCCTCAAGGTCATCAGAGCGAAGCGACGAAGTTCCTTCCATTTTGAGCCGTAATCTGTCAGGATCAGTCCTACAACAATTTATGGAACAAATATCACCAAGCTGAACTGAACTGATCTGACATGCAGCATCAGCAGGTAGCACAGGTGAACTCTCAGCAGACAACACAGATGGAAAATCACAGCCAAGATAACACCAGATGTTCTTCCTGACACAACTAGCGTTTGAATCCAGACAATGAACAATGTTGCAGAGACGTGTCAACCAAGACAGTCCCACAACATCCAGGAAGGATGGAACTCAGGATGGACCTCTTCCACCTCTGCAGGGCTTTTTTTAAATGATTTTTGTTGCACTAGTGGCCTATATTTCACAGTGAGAGAGACAGGAACAGGGCAAAGAGAGAACGGGGAAGACACGCAGCAAAGGGTTGTACAGGCTGGGAGTTAGCCTGCGATTGCTGGAAGAGGACTATAGCCTCTGCATGGGCAGCCTACCCTAACCAGTGTGCAACCGGGGCAGCCCACTGTGCAACTTATTTACCTTGGTGACCTCAGCTCAACCTCAAAGCTCCTTGTTGAGATGCTTGAGAGCTCAAATGGGCTCTGCTGTGAGATAGATGCCCAGGAACTTGACACTTTACAGATTCCACATCCTCTCTCTGTAAGATCAGTGGAGTGCTCCTCTTTTGGATCTCCTGAAGTCCACCTTGACCTCTTTGGTTTTTTTGTTGTTCAGATCTAGATTGTTCTCTGAACGCCATATGCTTATTGTGTTCTTATTTGTTAGCACATCTACTGTCTTTCCCACTCCCATACCTTTTATGTCTTGAGCCGTTTACCTTTTCTCTGTCTGACATCATTAAGAAACATATCTTGGGGTCTTCCAGCAAAATCAGTAGCCTTGGTGACAATTGCCTCCTTCATCGCTTTCAGCCCATTGACGACAACAGCTGGTTTCGGACCAATGAATAGACTGTAAACATCTCCATAAGATTTTTTTAGCTGTGAAAGAACAAAGTAAAATGCTCTTAAAATTGATTTTTGTGTCATGCCTTCAGAAGGATGCTATATTTTAAAGGGCCTTAATGTCTTTGCATGGATACAATTAAAAATATCAAAATAGCAACACAAAAAAATACTGCAATATATGGGCCATGTAATATTTTATATGCATCCACAGAGGAGGGCTCTTGTGGTTCCACAGTCTGTTTAAAGGGTTTATTTCTAACTAAGATAGTCTATGTAAAATTTAATTGGGAAGTATGCTGTTTAAAATTATTAGATATTCATATGTTCATATTATAACAAACCCTTGCAAAATAAATACATACAATATTCTTTTTACCATTTAGAGTAAGTTATAATTAAAGAAAGAGCCTTGCAGGCTATTGAATAGAATCCATAATCTTTCCAAGATTTAGTAGTTGCTAATATAAAGTACTGGCTGGATACATGTCGAGTGTGTAATCAATCAACTCTAAAGTCTATGCTGATAATAAGCACTGCAGATACAAAGAGCAGGGGCATGATTGTTCCAGAGTGACCCATCTACTGTACAAACCTATAGATAACAGTATTTGGATGCATTCCAAGAGTATAAACAGAATAAAAACAATACAGATGCCAAAACATTTTGCTGATTCCACCAACTTCTTTATTTTAAAGTAAACATGCATCGTTGATTTCATTTAACAGTATCTGAAAATATTACTGTTTTTTTTTCACTATTCAAATGCATTTTAGCTTTAATGATAGTGATCTGTGTGATGACATTTTAACGCATTTAAAGAACAGCGTTAATTAGTGCAGCATATTTCTTACCCTCTCAAAGTCCCTCAAAGGGTTGTCCGAGTTAAGGTGGAAAAGGTTCCCCAGTACAGGCAGAACAGGGGGTCCTGGTGGGAAGTTTTTGGGCCTCTGAGGCTTGAGTTGGAGGATTATGAAGAAAACACAGAGACACAGCAGAACTATTGAAACAAACATAGTGGATTTGACTGAACTGGAGAGACGAGCCAGTTAAGTTCCAATAAAAGGGTGGCTCAGTTCAGCTTTTAGCTCCCCCCACCAGACTGTGTACTTTGTTTTTCTGTGATAAAGGTGATGCACGAGTCCTGACAGATGTCCAGATCATAGAACTGTTAGGTTTTGAGGCTGAAAATGGAGGACCCAGGCACAGGAGTGCAAAAAAAAAAAAAAAGAAGAAGATTTAAAAAAACACAAATCCACAAAAGTAATCCAAATGGGGGAAAAAATAAAAACAAATTCCAAAAAAAACAGAAAAAAAATCCACCAAGGTAATCAAAACAAGAATCCAGGGAACAAAACCAGAAAAACTCAAGGGGCATTACAGGGTGTGAAAAGACAGACCAGCACAAACAGGGGAGATGACAAGACTTAAATAAACAGAGGGACAAACGAGAGGCAGATGCAGACAATCAGGATTACAAAAGGGAAGGAAGCAAAACAGAATACAACGCAGACAAGACAGACCTTCAAATTGAAACAGGAAACGTAACACAAAAGACAGAGATTGACGCCAACTTGACGCAGAAAATGACGTGGACAGTGGTTGGCCTGTCTACCTCGCTAGTAACTGGTCATTTACATTCGGTCACGTATAAGTCCAACCTCTGTACGGGCAGGCCCAGCCAAGATGATAATTGTGAACTGTTTTCTAAAACACTGGGGTTGGTACTGATCAATACTTTTCACCACCACCTTGTCATGCAGGTCTGCACAGGTCTGTTTATGACCAATTCATTTGAACCAGGTGTGCTGAAGCAGGGAAACATCTAAGATATGCAGGACAGCGGCCCTGAAGGACAGGAGTTCCACAACCCTGGTCTACACAGTCCTTTTCCTATCATACACGCACAGTTGGACCCTGATCAATGCATCAGAGGCAACATGGGGCTCACCTGTCTTTCCCAAGAACAGTCAAGCCAAGGACATTGCATTGCAAGGCCAGGAATCAAACCACTGACCGTCCAATCAGCAGCTGACTGCTTTGCCTCCTGAGCCACAGCCACCCCAAAGGTTTTGATTTTTGCTGTAAATGCACATCACTCTGAAATATCAGATATCAATCTCCTCCTTAACTAGAATCAGCATCAGTCCTGTCTAAATATATATCAACTACATGTTTGAACTGCTTGAATGGAAATCATTAAAAGTCTGTTTTCAAAGGCTGCAACAAGTGGTACTTGTGGTAAGTGTAAATAAGTGGTACATTTCTGAAGAGGCTGCAGTACAATAATGTACCATAATGCAATTATGTATTTACCGCTACATTACAAATTTGATTGGGCATCTCAACTAAAAAAGAAAAAGAAGACGTAACAAAAGGAATGACTCTAGAAGAATCTGACTGCAGACTGTGGGGTAGAAGAGCTCCAGTGTAGAGCTGAGACATGTGACCTCAACTCTACAGAGCACCTGTCCTTTCACCCAACCACTTGAGAGGGGAAGGGCAGTATCTCCAGTTCAGAGTGGAGCTTCACTTTCTCCACAGGTACTACAGCCAGACTGTGGAGAAAGTCCAAAAAACAAATGAGGGACTGTGGCAACGAAACACAGCAAACTGTTACAAAGACTGAGTTGTTGTCTGGAGAGTATGGCACTGAGAAACAAACTCCTGATGCTGGATATGGGAGTTAAATTCTCTGCAGACTAAATGAAACATGAAGATGTTTAGATATCAAAAAGCTTCAATAGTTACCAAATGATGTAATGCAGAGAAAAGGAGTTTCAGCAGCACTTCAGTTGCACTACTTTGTCTCAGGTATGAAAATGACTGAAAAAAAACATCAGTAAAATTACTTTAAAAACAAACTATCTTAGAAAAACTTAGATTACATAACCTTTTTTATGTTTAGCTGTATGTTCTTTGTGGTATCTCACAATGACAGAGGATGAACATAACAGAAAGGTACAGCGATTTAAGAGAACGTGGGACAGAAGCATCATCATCTTTTGCCACTAAGATGTTACAGGTCTTATAATCTTAACATGATATTTTAAGAAGAGCAAAAGGGCTGAAAGACCAACTTGTCACTAAGTTGACACTTAAGTGTGATCAGGAACCTGAGGTCAGTTTAAAGACCATGGGCCCGATCTTACACCTCCTGCTACCCACTACATGCAAATTGCTGATTTAGGAGCCTCTGCCAACCACTAATGCAATCTTCCGCTCCCTAAAGCTGCCACCAATTATGCCGACTCCCTTACTCACATTGTAGGCACGGCAATGGGCGTGTCTCTTCCGCTTTCCACAAATTCTGTATCTTGCGGTACCTGTATCTCGTAGATTTTGGATAGAGGGTAGTGGTCTGACCACCCACTACCCTCTATCCAAAATCTGCGAGATACAGGTACCGCAAGATACCGAGTTTGTGGAAAGTGCAACTGGCATGTCAGCGCGTAAAAGAGCGCGTCCAAATCGCGTCATTGCGCGTCCACCCAGTCACATGTGGACTGCACAACCGGCTCTACCTCTCGATTATGCATCACTGTATTACTTGCATACGTTATTACTCTCTTAAGGGCTGATGATGTCTGTACAGCTGTGGCATGACCTCATTCAGATGTTGGATTAATTTTTCAGCATCAGCCTGGGAGAGGACTAACATACTCTTCCTCCGGTAGCCATGTTTCTGATAAGCAGAAGACATAGCTCAAGTCTCAATAATTAGATCATTGACTAACAGAGACTTAGAGCCAAGATTTACGGAAGTTGTTCTAACATTATCAGCAGGAATATCAACAACAGTTTGTTGTTTTTTGCCACTGTTGAGAAACTAACCAACCCTTCGGCACAGTTAGTGCTGATTTAATGTCTCAAAACAAACGTAATGATTTAAAAATCAAAAATAGCAGACTTGCCACCAAACACTGGACCTCCAACAGCACTGCAGCCAGACACCAACAGTTTATCAGACTGTCAGCATTTAGTCCTATCAGTGCTAAAACCCTGGAGGAGATAGTTAAGAACCTGAATTCATCAACATGCCGTTAATACACCTTACCAACCATCCATCCATCCATTATCTATACCCACTTAATCCTGTGCAGGGATCTGCTGAAGCCTTTCTCAGCTCCCTTCGGGCGAAAGGCAGGACGACACCCTGGACAGGTCGCCAGTCTTACCAACCATCTTTTTCAAAACAGTTTTTGCTTCTCCAGATGATGAGACAGCTTCAGCTCAACCAGAACGCTGATGCCAGAGTTCTAACAGGAACCAGAAAAACTGAACACATTACTGCTGTTCTGAGATCTTGACACTGGCTACAAGTTACCTACAGAATAGACTTTAAAGTGTTGTTAGTTTGCAAATTAATTAATAAAATGGGTTTAGAATACATTTTGTGATCTCCTTGTAGGATATAAACCAAGTAGAGCTTTGAGATCTTTAGGGGGCAGTCAGCTGGTAGAACCAAGCAGGATGAAATTGTATTTAGCTACTATGCTGCACACAGATGGAATATACTTCTTATTGATGTTAAATATTCCCTAAGTCTAGACATGTTTAAAGTTAACCTGAAAACTCTGTTTACCGATCCCTTTGTTCAATCTAATTTTATGCTCCACCTATTAGTGCAGTTTTTGGTCATCTATTCTAAGTTGTGTTTTATTCCTATTTTGTCTAAATGTTTTTTTTTTCTTTATTGTGTATTAACATAAGTATTTGATTGCATTATTTTCTCCTTTTCATGTTAATGCCTTTGTAAAGCACTTTGAGTTGTCTATATGTATAAAATATGCTGTACAAATGAACTAGCCTTTCCTAAATTGTGTAAAGACATTTCCAAAGCATATTTCCAAACACTTTCTATCTTTCTACAGTTAAAAAGACTATTTACATGGGGAAAACAGTCAAGTCTTGCCAGTCCTTCCAGCTAATGGACATCCCAGCAAATCTGAGCCAAGGACAGACTGTGTAACACTCAGAGGAAATGCAAAAAACAAAACAAAAGGTATCTCTAACTCTTCAGGCCTCAAATAACAGATTAATGTCAGAGCTTATAACAGAAAGAAAGAATTTATATTTATACATTTGTAAATTTGCATTTCAACAAACAAGACTTCTGGAATAATGGCATTTGCACTCAAAAATCAAAGTGTAGATGTTTGGTGAGTAGAGACGCTGGTGATTTAGTACCTGAGCACCTTACAGTCACTGAGTTGACCATGAATTATTCTTTCAAATAATTCTAAAATGGGGTTGAAGCTCTGTCGGAGGATGTGAGTTGAAGATCCGTCTGACTGGTTCCTCTGCCAGACGTTCCCGGCAAACCCTCACTACTTGTTTGGGTCTACCAGGTCTGACCGGCATTCTCCCCCGCCAATCTGAACCAACTCACCACCAGGTGGTGATCAGTTAACAGCTCAGCTCCTCTCTTCACCTGAGTGTCTGAAACATACGACCGCAAATCCAATGGTACGACTAGAGTCAATAATCGACCTACACCCAAGAGTTCCTGACTGATGCCATGTGCATTTATGGACACACTCTTGTTTGTCCCCATTAACCGCAAAGTGTGAGGGTTTACTGTATATCTTGCTGGTACCTTTCAACCTCACGCAAAAGCTCACTGATAAACTGATAGTTTTAGCTTATAGTATAATTCCACAATCATCAAATGTTGGTTTCAATCACTATAAGCCATGAAATGCATTTTGTGTCTGTATGGCTGAGTTAGATGGAGCTGCCTCTTCAAGCACGTTATTCAGCTCATGTCACTGTTCAAATAACTGAAAGTATTTTTCTAGAGGATGAAACTGAATATGAAGTCCATACTGTCTTAAATGGAGAGCAGGACATTGAAGAGAATTATAATTTATAGAAGACTGACTCTCATAAAGGACTGAGAAACATAAACATGGATTTTCCTCATTACTATATTTCTTCTTTCTCTTTCAACTACACAAAAGTATATGCATAGACTGTAGAAGATTTTTTTCCTGAGCACATGTTAAGTGCAGCGCCCCTTAGTGGCCACATATGGGAAAAAAAGCGTTACTCTACTACTTATTCTGTTCATGTTTGAGTTATGTATGAATGCCTTGGTTTTTTTTATTTTGGTCATTTAATTTAAAGGTATACTAAGTCAGTACTTAAAGTCAAGTCAAGTCATTTTCAAAATCAAGATCGAGACTAAGGACAAAGGATTTGACGTTTACTTGCCCATATTCTGATTATGAAATCATTTTTTTGTGGCACTTTTTAAATTTTCTTGTCAGAAATTCTGACTAATTATTTCACATCAAGAGGCCTGAAAAAATAGGTGTTTGATAATATCAGCGACAGATTGAAATCAGTTACAGAACAATGCAATATATCAGAGAAATGAACTTTAATTTACAAATTGTTTAAGAGGAGTTACTTTCTAAAGCAGATTGACATCCACACAACTCTGTAAGAAGGTCCTGCACAAACAGATTATAATTCAAATTTAGAGTGCTGATAGAGCCTAAACGTGTGTGAAAATAATTTAAACCACTGACTGAACTGTCTGGAACAATAAAAATACTTTTAAAGAGAAGAAAATACCAGAGTATGTAAAGAAATTCACCTCCACATAGGTCACAATTTTGTTCATCTTGGACTTCCTTGTTGCATATCTTAGGTGTAAGATACTTTTAAATATATTAAAAAGTATTTTGTATTTACACATGTCTCAGTTAATATTAAGAAAGAAGGACCCCTGTTAACTGCTATGGGAAGCGCATAAAGCTCATGGCTATCTGGCTGTTTCAAGATTTAGTGTTTATTTAGATCACTGCTTGTGTTGAGCATCTGCACACCACCTCACTGTGGTGGACCTCAGTTGGACCTTCATCCTATAAGGTTTGGGAGTCAGAGTGACTCCAAAGACTGGAGTGTAGTCTGGTTCTCCTGCATCCTCAGGCCAGATGAACTTAAACTTCCTCAGCAGAGTCACCGTGATGAGGAAGAGCTCCATACGAGCCAGACCCTCTCCAAGACACATACGAGGACCTGAGACACAACAAGCCCTCAAGGTCATCTAGGACTGTCTTTATTTATTGGTCTGAAACATGTTCCATTAGCAATAAAATGTTTATGCTCATGTACCTGCAGAGAACGGCAAGAAGGCTTCTGGTTTAACAAACTCTCCCTGGTCATTAAGGAAGTTTTCAGGGTTGAAGTCGTGCGGAAATTTCCACTGTCCCTCCTCCCTCAGCACCGAGGTCATGTTCTGGATAATTATTGTACCCTGAAGAGAAACCAAAAGTACATAGGCCATGAAGTGTAGTGGCAAATTTAAAACTCAGTTTTGAAGCCACTCAAAGTTGTTACCAATAGGCAACTATCAAAAAGGGCTTGACTTCTATGAACTGTTTCCTTACCCCAAAGTCACAAGAGTCAGGTTGCAACTTCACTCGTTTATTTTGGCTTTTCTGTTGGCTACATCCAAGTTCAATATCCATCCACATATATCCAAGCTTCTCTCAGATTCAAAAAACATGAATAGTCCTTGGGTGTTTCATGTTATGAAAGATCATCAACTATTACAGAATTGGAACGGTATCGCTACGGGGAAAAAAAATCCTTTCTTACATTGTGATGTCTCAACATTATGATTTTGTACCTTTTATTATAAGTTTGACCATATTCTCAGAGTCAACGAGTTTAAATCTTGAGATCAGTCCACTGAAGTACATCCTGTCTTTTTTAGGAATGCGGTACTGTCCATGTTTAGAAGAGACAAGAGCTGGGAACCTGTCATAGAGAGTTTTTGATCGATCCCAACTGTAAACTTAAGATGGTACTGTTTATGTTTGAAGAAGATAAACAAAAGGAGTGAACATGAAACTGTCTTGTTAAATTTGACTGGTCTCATCTGTGAGACTCACGTTTAGCAAAATAGGCGTTGACCAGACTATAAAAGAGCCTACGTCTTCTTTGTCTCGGATTTTTTCCGATTTTCTCTGATTTTCCGATTTTCCAATTTTCCCTGAGATTTTTCTTAACTCTCTCATTCGGCTCAGAAAATCCCAGACTTTTACTGCAAAAGTCTGTGTGCCTTCTTTTTCTTGTAAATAAATATCTTCTATGCATTTAAAAGTTGGCTCAGAGCTGCTTTTTTATGTCCCAACGCTGCATGGCGAGATCAAGAGAAGAAAAGTCACATCATCGTCGCCAGGAGATCTCCAAACGTCTTCTGGCAGCAGAAAACAACATTATAAATGGCGTCACGAATAGTTTCGGCTACGTTCTAAAGATCTACATCTTCTGAAACAGGTGGGAAATAGTTATTTTCTCTGTTTTCTTTGGCTGCTAACGCACTGCAAAGGACCGTGTGTGTTCTGACTATTTTTCTCTCTACCTTTTGGGCTGTGCGTGTGCATGAATGTTGTGGATCTGCGCTCCATTTACAAATTGTTATTCCACAAAGCTGCCTTCGTGGAATAAGGGGGGTATGAGATATATGAAAAATGATGAAAAGAGATTAAAGTGGTAAGAATATGGCACGACTTTTTGTTCCGCTGATTACCCACAGCGAGAGAGACTAGGGGCCCGATCTTACACCTCCTGCTACCCACTACCTGCAAATTGCTGATTTAGGAACCTCTGCCAACCGCTAATGCAATCTTCCGCTCCCTAAAGCTGGCACCCTTTATGCCGACTCCCTTACTCACATTGTAGGCGCGGCAATGGGCGTGTCTCTTGCGCTTTCTACAAATTCGGTTTCTTGCGGTACTGGTATCTTGCAGATTTCAAATAGAGGGTAGCGGGTGGTCTGACTACCCACTACCCTCTATTCGCAATCTGCGAGACACCAGTACCGCAAGATACCGAGTTTGTGGAAAGCGCAACTGGCATGTCGGTGCGTAAAAGAGCGCGTCCAAATCGCGTCATTGCTCGTCCACCCAGTCACATGTGGACTGCACAACCGGCTCTACCTCTCGATTATGCATCACTGTATTACTTGCATACGTTATTACTCTCTTAAGGGCAGGTGATTTCTGTACAGCTGTGTCATGATCTCATCCAGATGTTTGCTGTGGAGGAAACGAGGAGATCACAGAACTCGGTTGTGGAGTTTCTTGTACTGTGCGCCTCCCTCTGACCATCTCCTTGCGTTCGGAGCACCCGAGATGCGCTCACTGGTAGAAGGTAGATGTAATCATACGTGTTCCTCTGGCTCAATGCTCATCCAATGATCCGTTCTGCAGTATTTTAAAAAGCACCGCTTCCAGCGGCTATGCGTCTTGGCGCAGCTGTGCGTCTTTGCGCAGGGGATATGTTCAAAATAACTCAAAAAGTTATGGATGGATTTTGATGAAATTTTCAGCAGTTGTCAGAAATGTGAAAAGGAAAAACTGCTTAATTCTCTCAGATGTAAAAAAGGAGGATTCGAGGGTTGGCAGCCAAACCAACAATCCAGGGGACGACGAAGGCAAGGAGGTGGCACTGTGAATGGCTGGATCAGGCGTTTCTATGGGAAGATCTGGCGACGAGTCTGGTTGAATGATGACTGAATAGGTACAGGTGTGCAGTGCCACACCTGGGCTGCTCGTCAGATGGGAAGGGGACACAGAGGTGGATCTGAGTGTCTATGTAGAGGATTGAAGGTGGCGCAGTGGGTTGTGCGCAGGAGCCCCAGAGGTGGAAGGTTGCGGGTTCACAACACGGCTTGAGACCGTAACACGCGCTCAATGGGGCTCAACATCTCCGTTAATTATTGCCCACAGCTCATGAAATTTCACTCAGGTATTGACAATGAACACCTCTATAAAATTTCAGAGGCTGATCCGGATCTGATCCAGAAGGCGGATTTTATCGCAATCTGTAAATCGCTATATGGGAGAACTGTTGTGCTTGGCGGAGGTCTGCGCTTTCTGAGTGCTTTTCTAGTTAAGAAATGCTTTCCTGGAAGCTCACTGGCTCAATTTTTTTCTGAGCAGTATGTTGAAACTTCTTGGAGTACAAAAGAAATTATTAAATCATTTGCTCCACATTAGTTAGAGCTAGTTATGTATATATCAGTGCAGAGGAGGAGGAGGAAAGAAAAGGAGGAAGCTCTACAGCAGAGTCCCAGACGGAGCTGCCCATGAGAGCTGCTCCGATCTGGTGAAAAGACGCTCCATAGCAGTTTGCAGGTACCGCAACCTGCTCTTAAAGGCAATGGCTACTGACGCACTGATTGGTTAAACAGGTGGAACGCCCTAACCACTCCCATGGATAATGTGTGCATAATATAGTTGTTGGCGCAGGTAATATCACAGGTTTCGGGAGGTGGAAGATTGCGTTCTTTGTGGGGGAACGCCCCTACTGCTACCTGCTATCCCTTGATAGCAGCTTTAGGAGGTTTGGCACAAGATCGGGCCCTAAGAGTTATAAATGTCAAATTAAGTAGAGATGAGTACGGGTGCAGTCGATGAGATTACTGGCCAAACTTCTCATCTACTAAACTGATTGCTGTCCCGCGAAAGATTGACATCTTTAGTTAATTAGTGTTGAAAATTTGATGTTTAACTACCCTGGGCCCAGGGCTGGAATTGATCATCGAACCAGTAGGACTTAATGAATGAATTGAATAGTGCAGAGATAAAAGAGATGTGTGGATAACAGATAAAGATTAAATGAAGATGTAATGACGTTTACAAAAGTCTGATTTTAGTAACGCATAGTACATTGATACGAATGCAGCCTGTCTGGTGAATGGTACCTTTATTACCAGAGCATATTGTTAGACATTTATAAATCAGTTTGTTACTCCTTGAATGATCGACTTTGATTAGATAATTAGTGAAATAAAAATTATGAGTTGGTAAATAGAAGATGACGAGCCATTGGAATTGGCAGAAAGTTTACGAATGTGGATGAGTGATCCACACGAAATTTAGGACGTGACAAAGAATGGCAAAAAGCATGCTTAATTGGATTGTATGAATGTGTTTTGATGTCAAAGTGCGATATTAACAGGAACACCTGTTCGGTTTTTGGAAGTGAGGAATATCAAATATTTGAATTTGAATTTGAATTGAATTTGAATATCTGTGAGAGAGAGAGAGAAGAGTCTGGCTGCGAGCGCGCAGCAATCTTGTGTGTGTGATAGCACGATCACGTGGCAGCCTCGGCATTTGTTGGCTCGGAGCTGCTTTTTTTATGTCCCGACACTTTTACGCTGCATGGCAAGATCAAGAGAGGAAAAGTCACATCATCGTCGCCAGGAGACCTCCAAACTTCTTCTGGCAGCTGAAAACAACAACATCATTGCTGCTAATTCACACTTGGACCAGTATGTTCAAGTGGGCATACTCAGTCCATAGTTCATATACTGTAAAATAATGGGAAACTCGATGTTATATGTAAATGGAAAATGCCATTAAATGAACAAATAGTGACATCAAACAACAACAAAAGTATAAAAACACACCATAAACTCTAACTATCTTAATTGAATATTGGCTCCTACTTAAAGGATTCTCTACTTTGTGGTGCTTGTTCGAGAGCCTCTTTAAGCTAGCTGCCTCTTACCTTGGGAATGGAATATCCCATGAGCTCTGTGTCTTTAGTTGTGGAGTGAAAGACACTGAGGGGAACAGTGTTGGAAATCCTTTGCACTTCATGGATCACAGCCTGGATGAAGAAAGAGCTCTTATTGCTTTGTTCAAGTTGGACCTGAAGAAAATGTGCAGGCTCCAAGGAGCTCAGGGCCACAAAATCTGCTCAATATAGCTGCAGTCTGGAAAACTATTAGGAATATGTTGACAACCACACAAAAGATATTAGAATTGATCTCCAAATCAAGAGATGAATGGTTTTATTGTTTCAAGCTGACATGCTACTCTGATGCAAGTGATATACCAGTAATGATGAATGACCTGTATTTATTACCTGCATGTAAGGCATCTGGTGTCTGTCCTCAAAACTGGCCTGATCTTTCCCCTCCAACACCTGGTCTATCTCCTGCTGACATCGTTCTGGGGGAGCAAAGTGATGCATTTTAGTAAACAACCTTGATAATAAAATGAAAAGAGTGTAACTATGAGTTGAGTGAGTTGGGTAGCTGAATTATAATCCTGTAAAAAGCAGAAGTCAAACAAATGCAAAGAAAAAAGAACAAAAGAAACTAATACTACATACCCTGTCTTTTTGAATCAATCCCTTTTGGAGGAAATTTTTATTTGGTTTATCCATCTATGTTTAAAAGTGATTTGTCTTTCTTAACAAGACCAATACACATCATAGTCAACAAGACCAAATGTCTGACAAAAGGCAAGAGAAGACAGCAGTGGTTCATTGATCAAGGAGACACAGCAGGGGTTAGCTGTGACTTTGAATAAACATTCCTAAAATTCAATTATCATCAAGTAACTAACCTCTTGATCAAGGAACTGTATAACGTTGCTAAACTCAATTATCAGTCTCTTTTAAGACAAATGTCTCTTTGCTTTCACCACTACCTGCTGTGATCCACTCTGTATGCAAAAACCTGTAAGCAGAATCAACACCTTGCTGTCTTGGTATAAGAGACAGCCTCATCTCTGTAATGACAGAGACCTTAGCCAGTATTCTCCAGAGCACTGGCTGACAGCTCTCCTTGTGTGCACATAAGATTTTTGTATATTTGTTTCTTTTCTCTGTAATAAATTCGATTCTGATTTTCTCATCGAGATTGGATCTTATTTTTTCCACAACACCCTCATGTCTCTTATAAACATACATCTGCAGTATTTTCAAGTACAAGCTTATGACTGAGTAACAGAAACTAGTGTAAAAAAAAGGTTGCATTCCACTCAGGATGTGAGCTTAGTGCAGCCATGCCTTCTGCAATGCTTCTGAAGGAGGTATGTACTTTTCACCTTAATGTTTTCACACTGAATTCCACTGAGCGAAGACCAACAGATAGAGAAAGACAATGTCGGTGTCAGCATACGGATAAGACACAGATAGAGATGTTTAGATGTGCAAGCATACCTTGTATTTGTGGATAGTTTGTCAGGTAAAGAAAACCAGTAAGCAGGGTATTGGAGGTTGTGTCAGTTCCAGCGAAGTGAAGATCCAGAGCGTAGACAGTGAGTTGCTCTTCTGAAAATAATGAATTATCATCGCCTCTCTAAAAAGAGAACAGTGACTATTTCAAGACAAACACAAGTAAGAAAAAGTTATTTGAAAAAAAATCCAATTATACTCTACTGATGCATGTTTTGGGAGGTTTAAAAAAATAATTCACATTAGGCCCTGTTAATAAAAGTTAGACGTGTCCACTTCAAATAAGTTTAATGTATTTGTGATCTCCATCTTGCTAAAAACACACCCAACCACGCACACACAAACACACCTTATCCATTTCATCCAGATAGCAGTCAACAAAATCTCGTTGCTCTCCAGGTAGGTACTCGGGTCTTTTGTGCTCCTTCACCAAATGAGTTAAAATATTCCGACAGGTCTAAAATTAGAAGAAGAACAAACAATTCATAATTTTTATCCATACATATATTGTCTGTACCAGCTTCTTCTTAATCAGGCTCACAAGACTAGTTACTTTAAAAGATTTGCTTTTTCTTTGCACTGATGAAGGTCACATTATACATGTTCAGTTCAATTCAATTTTATTTGTATAGCATCTATTGCAATGCAAGTTGTCTCTATGCGCCTTACAGAGTTCCAGAGCATGACCTCTGAGCGAATATCATTAACTAAAATTATAATATTAAATATAGCTAAACAGTGGCTGTTCTATTTAAGTTGAATAAGCTCATTGCCTTGTTTTTAATTTTGTCAGTCGGAGCCCTCTTGTGGCTAAACATGAGTATTGTTTTTAGTTCGCACACTTGAGGGAGCAGCAAATGTGCAGTAGCTGCAACTTATTAAGCCAGTAATGGATGAGGAATGATCTTTATCTCATCATTTGTCTGTAAGTACTTGTGACAAGACAGTGTTGCATAATCTTTTGTAAAAATGGGAACACTGCAATGTGACTGTTATAGTTAATAAAACCCTTGCATTTTATATTATTTTCCAGCCTGTATTTCACTTGTTCTAAGATAGACACAGCAGTTATGTTTAATACAAATGCTCATACTGTGTATTCAATTTTGTTTCAGTTTTACAAAAAAAGATGATGCATATGTGGTGTTGGAGCCAATAAACAAGGCTAAAGTAGACATCTTTTCATGATTGTAGCCTGCCTTAAACATGTTAGCTTGCTGTCTAGCATGCGAAAAGAAGAAAACTCGATGCGAGGGCAGTAAACTGGCAAGGAAAAAACTCCTCTTTAAGAGGAAGAAACCTCAAACAGGACCTGGATTATAAGGGGGGGCCTTTCTGCCAAAGGCCAGCTGGTTAAAGAAAGAAAAAAGGGAGGGAGATCGGACAGAGAGAGGAGAGCACATACATCTGGACAGGACCAGTGTATTCAAACCTCCTGGCTTGGATGTTGTTGGGCTACTCTGATTGTCACGCCTGCACAGCATTTCAAAAAAGTCAGAGACGGGACTTCTTGACTGCTGAACCAGGATGGTGGTTGGGCCTTTTAAAATGGGGGGCCAGAGGAGTGTCCTGACTAGAAGGGAGGACACTATGACAGGATAATGGACAGGAGAGTATGGCTGTTAATCCAACCCAGGACTGAGGATGAACAATGCCATATCCCCCTGGCGGTGGAATGACAAAAGGTGGGGTTTAAGAGATAGTGTGAGGAGCTTAATCATTCATCAGGGGTCAGAGTAGAGCAACTGTTCTTCCACGCTTAAAGGAGTCAGTTGTGATGGTTCAGGCATCTGTATAGAATTCCTCCACGAGGTAGGTGAGGTGTTTTAGACTTGCCTGACAGGGAAGAGAGAGATTTCATTGTTCAGTTTATTTGGGAACACCCTAATGTCCCAGCAAATGAGCTGGGTGAGGCAGCGGGAGGTCTGAGCAGTTCGGCTTAGACTGTTGCCACGGCTACTTGGATCCTGATATTTAGTTGAGGATGGATAGATGGATGGTGTGTTTTGTTAAAATTTATTTTATGTTACCTCAAAATTCTCAAAAGCNTTACCAATAGGCAACTATCAAAAAGGGCTTGACTTCTATGAACTGTTTCCTTACCCCAAAGTCACAAGAGTCAGGTTGCAACTTCACTCGTTTATTTTGGCTTTTCTGTTGGCTACATCCAAGTTCAATATCCATCCACATATATCCAAGCTTCTCTCAGATTTAAAAAACATGAATATTCCTTGGGTGTTTCATGTTATGAAAGATCATCAACTATTACAGAATTGGAACGGTATTGCTACGGGAAAAAAAAATCCTTTTTTACATGTTGGTGTCTGAACATTATGATTTTGTACCTTTTATTATAAGTTTGACCATATTCTCAGAGTCATTGAGTTCAGGACATATTCTCAGAGTCATTGAGTTCAGGACATATTCTCAGAGTCAACGAGTTTAAATCTTGAGATCAGTCCACTGAAGTACATCCTGTCTTTTTAGGAATGCGGTACTGTCCATGTTTAGAAGAAGAGACAAGAGCTGGGAACCTGTCATAGAGAGTTTTTGATCGATCCCAACTGTAAACTTAAGATGGTACAGTTTATGTTTGAAGAAGATAAACAAAAGGAGTGAACATGAAACTGTCTTGTTAAATTTGACTGGTCTCATCTGTGAGACTCAAGTTTAGCAAAATAGGCATTGACCAGACTATAAAAGAGCCTACGTCTTCTTTGTCTCGGATTTTTTCCGATTTTCTCTGATTTTTCCGATTTTCCAATTTTTCCCTGAGATTTTTCTTAACTCTCTCATTCGGCTCAGAAAATCCCAGACTTTTACTGCAAAGTCTGTGTGCCTTCTTTTTCTTGTAAATAAATATCTTCTATGCATTTAAAAGTTGGCTCAGAGCTGCTTTTTTATGTCCCACACTTTGCAACGCTGCACACGGCGAGATCAAGAGAAGAAAAGTCACATCATCGTCGCCAGGAGATCTCCAAACTTCTGCTGGCAGCAGAAAACAACATTATAAATGGCGTCACGAATAGTTTCGGCTACGTTCTAAAGATCTACATCTTCTGAAACAGGTGGGAAATAGTTATTTTCTCTGTTTTCTTTGGCTGCTAACGCACTGCAAAGGACCGTGTGTGTTCTGACTATTTTTCTCTCTATCTTTTGGGCTGTGCGTGTGCATGAATGTTGTGGATCTGCGCTCCATTTACAAATTGTTATTCCACAAAGCTGCCTTCGTGGAATAAGGGGGGTATGAGATATATGAAAAATGATGAAAAGAGATTAAAGTGGTAAGAATATGGCACGACTTTTTGTTCCGCTGATTACCCACAGCGAGAGAGACTAGGGGCCCGATCTTACACCTCCTGCTACCCACTACCTGCAAATTGCTGATTTAGGAACCTTTGCCAACCGCTAATGCAATCTTCCGCTCCCTAAAGCTGGCACCCATTATGCCGACTCCCTTACTGACATTGTAGGCGCGGCAATGGGCGTGTCTCTTGCGCTTTCCACAAATTCGGTTTCTTGCGGTACCGGTATCTCGCAGATTTCAAATAGAGGGTAGCAGGTGGTCTGACCACCCACTACCCTCTAATCGCAATCTGCGAGATACCGGTACCGCAAGATACCGAGTTTGTGGAAAGCGCAACTGGCATGTCGGGCGCGTAAAAGACCGCGTCCAAATCGCGTCATTGCGCGTCCACCCAGTCACATGTGGACTGCACAACTGGCCTCTCTACCTCTCGATTATGCATCACTGTATTACTTGCATACGTTATTACTCTCTTAAGGGCAGGTGATTTCTGTACAGCTGTGTCATGATCTCATCCAGATGTTTGCTGTGGAGGAAACAAGGAGATCACAGAACTCTGTTGTGGAGTTTCTTGTACTGTGTGCCTCCCTCTGACCATCTCCTTGCGTTCGGAGCACCCGAGATGCGCTCACTGGTAGAAGGTAGATGTAATCATACGTGTTCATCTGGCTCAATGCTCATCCAATGATCCGTTCTGCAGTATTTTAAAAAGCACCGCTTCCAGCGGCTATGCGTCTTGGCGCAGCTGTGCGTCTTTGCGCAGGGGATATGTTCAAAATAACTCAAAAAGTTATGGATGGATTTTGATGAAATTTTCAGGAGTTGTCAGAAATGTGAAAAGGAAAAACTGCTTAATTCTCTCAGATGTAAAAAAGGAGGATTCGAGGGTTGGCAGCCAAACCAACAATCCAGGGGACGACAAAGGCAAGGAGGTGGCACTGCGAATGGCTGGATCAGGCGTTTCTATGGGAAGATCTGGCGACGAGTCTGGTTGAATGATGACTGAATAGGTACAGGTGTGCAGTGCCACACCTGGGCTGCTCGTCAGATGGGAAGGGGACACAGAGATGGATCTGAGTGTCTATATAGAGGATTGAAGGTGGCACAGTGGGTTGTGCGCAGGAGCCCCAGAGGTGGAAGGTTGCGGGTTCACAACGCGGCTTGAGACCGTAACACGCGCTCAATGGGGCCGGAAATTTTGTTTCTCAACATCTCCGTTAATTATTGCCCACAACTCATGAAATTTTACTCAGGTATTGACAATGAACACCTCTATAAAATTTCAGAGGCTGATCCGGATCTGATCCAGAAGGCGGATTTTATCGCAATCTGTAAATCGCTATATTTATTTATATATATTTTTTTTTTTTTTTTTTTTTTAATTATTTTTATGTAAAGCACTTTGTGTTGCCTGAGGGCATGAAAAGCGCTGTATAAATAAAGTTTGATTTGATTTGATTTGATATGGGAGAACTGTTGTGCTTGGCGGAGGTCTGCGCTCTCTGAGTGCTTTTCTAGTTAAGAAATGCTTTCCTGGAAGCTCACTGGCTCAATTTTTTTCTGAGCAGTATGTTGAAACTTCTTGGAGTACAAAAGAAATGATTAAATCATTTGCTCCACATTAGTTAGAGCTAGTTATCTATCAGTGCAGAGGAGGAGGAAGAAAGAAGAGGAGGAAGCTCTACAGCAGAGTCCCAGACCAGCTGCCCATGAGAGCTGCTCCGATCTGGGTGAAAAGACGCTCCATAGCAGTTTGCAGGTACCGCAACCTGCTCTTAAAGGCAATAGCTACTGACGCACTGATTGGTTAAACAGGTGGAACGCCCTAACCACTCCCATGGATAATGTGTGCATAATATATAGTGTTGGCGCAGGTAATATCACAGGTTTCGGGAGGTGGAAGATTGCGTTCTTTGTGGGGGAAGGCCCCTCCTGCTACCTGCTATCCCTTGATAGCAGCTTTAGGAGGTTTGGCACAAGATCGGGCCCTAAGAGTTATAAATGTCAAATTAAGTAGAGATGAGTACGGGTGCAGTCGATGAGATTACTGGCCAAACTTATCATCTACTAAACTGATTGCTGTCCCGCGAAAGATTGACATCTTTAGTTAATTAGTGTTGAAAATTTGATGTTTAACTACCCTGGGCCCAGGGCTGGAATTGATCATCGAACCAGTAGGACTTAATGAATGAATTGAATAGTGCAGAGATAAAAGAGACGTGTGGATAACAGATAAAGATTAAATGAAAATGTAATGACGTTTACAAAAGTCTGATTTTAGTAACGCATAGTACATTGATACGAATGCAGCCTGCCTGGTGATTGGTACCTTTATTAACAGAGCATATTGTTAGACATTTATAAATTAGTTTGTTACTCCTTGAATGATCGACTTTGATTAGATGATTAGTGAAATAAAAATTATGAGTTGGTAAATAGAAGATGACGAGCCATTGGAATTGGCAGAAAGTTTACGAATGTGGATGAGTGATCCCCACGAAATTTAGGACGTGACAAAGAATGGCAAAAAGCATGCTTAATTGGATTGTATGAATGTGTTTTTAGGTCAAAGTGCGATATTAACAGGAACACCTGTTCGGTTTTTGGAAGTGAGGAATATCAAATATTTGAATTTGAATTTGAATTGAATTTGAATATCTGTGAGAGAGAGAGAGAAGAGTCTGGCTGCGAGCGCGCAGCAATCTTGTGTGTGTGATAGCACGATCACGTGGCAGCCTCGGCATTTGTTGGCTCGGAGCTGCTTTTTTTATGTCCCGACACTTTTACGCTGCATGGCGAGATCAGGAGAGGAAAAGTCACATCATCGTCGCCAGGAGACCTCCAAACTTCTTCTGGCAGCTGAAAACAACAACATCATTGCTGCTAATTCACACTTGGACCAGTATGTTCAAGTGGGCATACTCAGTCCATAGTTCATATACTGTAAAATAATGGGAAACTCGATGTTATATGTAAATGGAAAATGCCATTAAATGAACAAATAGTGACATCAAACAACAACAAAAGTATAAAAACACACCATAAACTCTAACTATCTTAATTGAATATTGGCTCCTACTTAAAGGATTCTCTACTTTGTGGTGCTCATGCGAGAGCCTCTTTAAGCTAGCTGCCTCTTACCTTGGGAATGGAATATCCCATGAGCTCTGTGTCTTTAGTTGTGGAGTGAAAGACACTGAGGGGAACAGTGTGTTGGAAATCCTTTGCACTTCATGGATCACAGCCTGGATGAAGAAAGAGCTCTTATTTGCTTTGTTCAAGTTGGACCTGAAGAAAATGTGCAGGCTCCAAGGAGCTCAGGGCCACAAAATCTGATCAATATAGCTTCAGTCTGGAAAACTATTAGGGATATGTTGACAACCACACAAAAGATATTAGAATTGATCTCCAAATCAAGAGATGAATGGTTTTATTGTTTCAAGCTGACATGCTACTCTGATGCAAGTGATATACCAGTAATGATGAATGACCTGTATTTATTACCTGCATGTAAGGCATCTGGTGTCTGTCCTCAAAACTGGCCTGATCTTTCCCCTCCAACACCTGGTCTATCTCCTGCTGACATCGTTCTGGGGGAGCAAAGTGATGCATTTTAGTAAACAACCTTGATAATAAAATGAAAAGAGTGTAACTATGAGTTGAGTGAGTTGGGTAGCTGAATTATAATCCTGTAAAAAGCAGAAGTCAAACAAATGCAAAGAAAAAAGAACAAAAGAAACTAATACTACATACCCTGTCTTTTTGAATCAATCCCTTTTGGAGGAAATTTTTATTTGGTTTATCCATCTATGTTTAAAAGTGATTTGTCTTTCTTAACAAGACCAATACACATCATAGTCAACAAGACCAAATGTCTGACAAAAGGCAAGAGAAGACAGCAGTGGTTCATTGATCAAGGAGACACAGCAGGGGTTAGCTGTGACTTTGAATAAACATTCCTAAAATTCAATTATCATCAAGTAACTAACCTCTTGATCAAGGAACTGTATAACGTTGCTAAACTCAATTATCAGTCTCATTTAAGACAAATGTCTCTTTGCTTTCACCACTACCTGCTGTGATCCACTCTGTATGCAAAACCTGTAAGCAGAATCAACACCTTGCTGTCTTGGTATAAGAGACAGCCTCACCTCTGTAACGACAGAGACCCTCAGCCAGTATTCTCCAGAGCACTGGCTGACAGCTCTCCTTGTGTGCACATAAGATTTTTGTATATTTGTTTCTTTTCTCTGTAATAAATTCGATTCTGATTTTCTCATCGAGATTGGATCTTATTTTTTCCACAACACCCTCATGTCTCTTATAAACATACATCTGCAGTATTTTCAAGTACAAGCTTATGACTGAGTAACAGAAACTAGTGTAAAAAAAAGGTTGCATTCCACTCAGGATGTGAGCTTAGTGCAGCCATGCCTTCTGCAATGCTTCTGAAGGAGGTATGTACTTTTCACCTTAATGTTTTCACACTGAATTCCACTGAGCGAAGACCAACAGATAGAGAAAGACAATGTCGGTGTCAGCATACGGATAAGACACAGATAGAGATGTTTAGATGTGCAAGCATACCTTGTATTTGTGGATAGTTTGTCAGGTAAAGAAAACCAGTAAGCAGGGTATTGGAGGTTGTGTCAGTTCCAGCGAAGTGAAGATCCAGAGCGTAGACAGTGAGTTGCTCTTCTGAAAATAATGAATTATCATCGCCTCTCTAAAAAGAGAACAGTGACTATTTCAAGACAAACACAAGTAAGAAAAAGTTATTTGAAAAAAAATCCAATTATACTCTACTGATGCATGTTTTGGGAGGTTTAAAAAAATAATTCACATTAGGCCCTGTTAATAAAAGTTAGACGTGTCCACTTCAAATAAGTTTAATGTATTTGTGATCTCCATCTTGCTAAAAACACACCCAACCACGCACACACAAACACACCTTATCCATTTCATCCAGATAGCAGTCAACAAAATCTCGTTGCTCTCCAGGTACTCGGGTCTTTTTGTGCTCCTTCACCAAATGAGTTAAAATATTCCGACAGGTCTAAAATTAGAAGAAGAACAAACAATTCATAATTTTTATACATACATATATTGTCTGTACCAGCTTCTTCTTAATCAGGCTCACAAGACTAGTTACTTTAAAAGATTTGCTTTTTCTTTGCACTGATGAAGGTCACATTATACATGTTCAGTTCAATTCAATTTTATTTGTATAGCATCTATTGCAATGCAAGTTGTCTCTATGCGCCTTACAGAGTTCCAGAGCATGACCTCTGAGCGAATATCATTAACTAAAATTATAATATTAAATATAGCTAAACAGTGGCTGTTCTATTTAAGTTGAATAAGCTCATTGCCTTGTTTTTAATTTTTTCAGTCGGAGCCCTCTTGTGGCTAAACATGAGTATTGTTTTTAGTTCGCACACTTGAGGGAGCAGCAAATGTGCAGTAGCTGCAACTTATTAAGCCAGTAATGGATGAGGAATGATCTTTATCTCATCATTTGTCTGTAAGTACTTGGGACAAGACAGTGTTGCATAATCTTTTGTAAAAATGGGAACACTGCAATGTGACTGTTATAGTTAATAAAACCCTTGCATTTTATATTATTTTCCAGCCTGTATTTCACTTGTTCTAAGATAGACACAGCAGTTATGTTAATACAAATGCTCATACTGTGTATTCAATTTTGTTTCAGTTTTACAAAAAAAGATGATGCATATGTGGTGTTGGAGCCAATAAACAAGGCTAAAGTAGACATCTTTTCATGATTGGAGCCTGCCTTAAACATGTTAGCTTGCTGTCTAGCATGCGAAAAGAAGAAAACTCGATGCGAGGGCAGTAAACTGGCAAGGAAAAAACTCCACTTTAAGAGGAAGAAACCTCAAACAGGACCTGGATTATAAGGGGGGGCCTTTCTGCCAAAGGCCAGCTGGTTAAAGAAAGAAAAGAGGAGGGAGATCAGACAGAGAGAGGAGAGCACATACATCTGGACAGGACCAGTGTATTCAAACCTCCTGGCTTGGATGTTGTTTTGAGCTACTCTGATTGTCACGCCTGCACAGCATTTCAAAAAACTCAGAGACGGGACTTCTTGACTGCTGAACCAGGATGGTGGTTGGCCCTTTTAAAATGGGGGGCCAGAGGGGTGTCCTGACTAGAAGGGAAGACACTATGACAGGATACTGGACAGGAGCGTTTGGCTGTTAATCCCACCCAGGACTGAGGATGAACAATGCCATATCCCCCTGGCTGTGGAATGACAAAGGTGGGGTTTAAGAGATAGCGTGAGGAGCTTAATCATTCATCAGGGGTCAGAGTAGAGCAACTGTTCTTCCACGCTTAAAGGAGTCAGTTGTGATGGTTCAGGCATCTGTATAGAATTCCTCCAAGAGGTAGGTGAGGTGTTTTAGACTTGTCTGACAGGGAGGAGAGAGATTTTATTGCTCAGCTTATTTGGGAACACCCTAATGTCCCAGCAAATGAGCTGGGTGAGGCAGCGGGAGGTCTGAGCAGTTCGGCTTAGACTGTTGCCACGGCTACTTGGATCCTGATATTTAGTTGAGGATGGGTAGATGGATGGTGTGTTTTGTTAAAATTTATTTTTATGTTACCTCAAAATTCTCAAAAACCTTTTTGAAGGGAAGAGGTAGGTTGCGGATAAGGGGAATAGTGTCATAGCTCTGTAAAGAAAAATAGGTCATTGTTAGTGTCCAAGTATAAATGTTTTCATCAGATATTCCATCTCAATAAAAAGGGAGACAACCTCATTACCCAGAACGATATTTCTCATGCAGTTTGTTGTTCTCAGATTTAATTTCAAACCACAGAAACAGGCTTTGACTCACCATAGACCACGGCCCGATGGTTATTTGGCATTCTCAGTGAAGCACTGAACAATGACTTTGATCGTCTCATCATCATACTCATATCGTTTATCAAACAGAACCTGGCAGATGATGTTGGAGGCTGCATTGTGAAACATAACCTGGGGACTCAAAGTTTTACCTGCGACAAAACAAACAGATAAAAGAATGACACATTATTGCACAATAACACAAAATACAGTTCAAAAAAGGTAGCAGAAGACAAAATTACGCTTCCTGTACCAACGCTATCTTCCAGTGTTTTAATGGATGTATTGAAGCTCGTCATGAATTCTGTCCTCCATTGATGTCTTCCCCATACCAAAGTTCCTCAAGGTCATCAGAGCGAAGCGACGAAGTTCCCTCCATCTTGAGCCATAATCTGACAGGATCAGTCCTACAACAATTTATAGAACAAATATCACCAAGCTGAACTGAACTGATCTGACATGCAGCATCAGCAGGTAGCAGAGGTGAACTCTCAGCAGACAACACAGATGGAAAATCACAGCCAAGATAACACCAGATGTTCTTCCTGACACAACTAGCGTTTGAATCCAGACCTGCCACACAGCAGGTGACGGCACTAAAACATGCAATATTTTCTTCAAGCTTTTCCAATCAATTAATCATTGCCACTGTGTCAAAGAAAATGGCTTCTGATTAAGAAATTCAAATGCCATTATCTGACATTTTTTTATAAATCGACTGGCAGAAGAAACATAAGTGGATTAACTGGTCATTCAAAGGATGCAGCTCTGTTTTAGGACTAGGTGAAACAATCCCTTAAATTAACATATAAGTGGTGACAGTGCATCCATCGGAGTGGCTTCAAGGTTGCGGTGGTGTATGGAGGGCGGCGAAAACTTCATTGGGGTCGTCAGGTGGGCACCCTCCTTCCCCGGTGTTTCGATGATAGGCCCACAACACCTCTGGAGGGCTCATTGGCAACACCTGGCATCCCAGGTGTGCCCCCCTCTGTTTTCAACCCCCCCATATGCCATTGGTGTTACTTTGGGGCCCAGGCGGAGTCTCGCCTCTTCACCCAGAGCCACCGACTTGCTTCCTCTGCTGCACCCGAGATGGTTTTTATGGCTTGGCGTTGGGCTTGGCCTCGAATCCCCAAATTCTTAAGCAGCCTGATGGTAGACTTGCCCACGAAGCCTCTGCAGCCAACTTCAACTGGGCAAATCTTGGCTTTCCATTCGTGTTGCTCAGCATCAGCTGCCAGTTTGGTGTACTTAAGACTCTTGCGTTCGAAGGCCTCCTCAACAGCAGCTTCCCAGGGAACAGTGATCTCTATGATGTAGACGGTGCATACTTTATACAGTTTTCAGACCTGATGACCGTAAAGCTAATAGTTGGCTGAACAAAACACTTCAACAGTACTGTGGTGCAGTACGTATTTAGTGTTGAGTGATGAAAAGAGGCTCTTTACCAAGACAAACTGGGAAACTGGCTGAGGTCTGCCAATCCAAAAGGTACTGCCCCCGATTTCCACAACAATGTTGCAGAGATGTGTCAACCAAGACAGTCCCACAACATCCAGGAAGGATGGAACTCAGGATGGACCTCTTCCACCTCTGCAGGGCTTTTTTTAAATGATTTTTGTTGCACTAGTGGCCTATATTTCACAGTGAGAGAGACAGGAACAGGGCAAAGAGATAACGGGGAAGACACGCAGCAAAGGGTTGTACAGGCTGGGAGTTAGCCTGCGATTGCTGGAAGAGGACTATAGCCTCTGCATGGGCAGCCTACCCTAACCAGTGTGCAACCGGGGCAGCCCACTGTGCAACTTATTTACCTTGGTGACCTCAGCTCAACCTCAAAGCTCCTTGTTGAGATGCTTGAGAGCTCAAATGGGCTCTGCTGTGAGATAGATGCCCAGGAACTTGACACTTTACAGATTCCCCATCCTCTCTCTGTAAGATCAGTGGAGTGCTCCTTTTTTGGATCTCCTGAAGTCCACCTTGACCTCTTTGGTTTTTTTGTTGTTCAGATCTAGATTGTTCTCTGAATGCCATATGCTTATTGTGTTCTTATTTTGTTAGCACATCTACTGTCTTTCCCACTCCCATACCTTTTATGTCTTGAGCTGTTTACCTTTTCTCTGGCTGACATCATTAACAAACATATCTTGGGGTCTTCCAGCAAAATCAGTAGCCTTGGTGACAATTGCCTCCTTCATCGCTTTCAGCCCATTGATGACAACAGCTGGTTTCGGACCAATGAATAGACTGTAAACATCTCCATAAGATTTTTTTAGCTGTGAAAGAACAAAGTAAAATGCTCTTAAAATTGATTTTTGTGTCATGCCTTCAGAAGGATGCTATATTTTAAAGGGCCTTAATGTCTTTGCATGGATACAATTAAAAATATCAAAATAGCAACACAAAAAAATACTGCAATATATGGGCCATGTAATATTTTATATGCATCCACAGAGGAGGGCTCTTGTGGTTCCACAGTCTGTTTAAAGGGTTTATTTCTAACTAAGATAGTCTATGTAAAATTTAATTGGGAAGTATGCTGTTTAAAATTATTAGATATTCATATGTTCAAATTATAACAAACCCTTGCAAAATAAATACATACAATGTTCTTTTTGCCATTTAGAGTAAGTTATAATTAAAGAAAGAGCCTTGCAGGCTATTGAATAGAATCCATAATCTTTCCAAGATATAGTAGTTGCTAATATAAAGTACTGGCTGGATACATGTCGAGTGTGTAATCAATCAACTCTAAAGTCTATGCTGATAATAAGCACTGCAGATACAAAGAGCAGGGGCATGATTGTTACAGAGTGACCCATCTACTGTACAAACCTATAGATAACAGTATTTGGATGCATTCCAAGAGTATAAACAGAATAAAAACAATACAGATGCCAAAACATTTTGCTGATTCCACCAACTTCTTTATTTTAAAGTAAACATGCATCGTTGATTTCATTTAACAGTATCTGAAAAAATTACTGTTTTTTTTTCACTATTCAAATGCATTTTAGCTTTAATGATAGTGATCTGTGTGATGACATTTTAACGCATTTAAAGAACAGCGTTAATTAGTGCAGCATATTTCTTACCCTCTCAAAGTCCCTCAAAGGGTTGTCCGAGTTAAGGTGGAAAAGGTTCCCCAGTACAGGCAGAACAGGGGGTCCTGGTGGGAAGTTCTTGGGCCTCCGAGGCTTGAGTTGGAGGATTATGAAGAAAACACAGAGACACAGCAGAACTATTGAAACAAACATAGTGGATTTGACTGAACTGGAGAGACGAGGCGGTTAAGTTCCAATAAAAGGGTGGCTCAGTTCAGCTTTTAGCTCCCCCCACCAGACTGTGTACTTTGTTTTTCTGTGATAAAGGTGATGCACGAGTCCTGACAGATGTCCAGATCATAGAACTGTTAGGTTTTGAGGCTGAAAATGGAGGACCCAGGCACAGGAGTGCAAAAAAAAAAAAAAAAAAAGAAGATTTTCAAAAACAAAAATCCACAAAAGTAATCCAAATGGGGTGAAAAAATAAAAACAAAGTCCAAAACAACCCAAAAAAACAATCCACCAAGGTAATCAAAACAAGAATCCAGGGAACAAAACCAGAAAAACTCAAGGGGCATTACAGGGTGTGAAATGACAGACCAGCACAAGACAGGGGAGATGACAAGACTTAAATAAACAGAGGGACAAACGAGGGCAGATGCAGACAATCAGGATTACAAAAGGGAAGGAAACAAAACAACATAATGCAGACAAGACAGACCTTTAAACTGAAACAGGAAACATGTAACACAAAAGACAGGGATTGACGCCAACTTGACACAGAACAAAAAACAACCCAAAATGGCTGCCATGGCTGCCCCAGACCATGACAAAAACAGATACTTGTTTTGTAACATTTGTCTTTGTTCTGTTATAACTGAATTTGCTTTAATCCTATTCAGTAGTTTCCACTGAACCCTTGCTCTTGTTTCCCTGAGCTCATACTATTGTTCTGGAGGAGGAACTGTAAGATAACATGACTGGATGAAACCCCAGTTTGCATTAGATATACGCCTGAAACAACTTTCATAAACATTGTTTATTATTCCAAGAAAATGACGTGGACAGTGGTTGGCCTGTCTACCTCACTAGTAACTGGCCGTTTACATTCGGTCACGTATTAGTCCAACCTCTGTACGGGGCAGGCCCAGCCCAAAGGTACAGTGATTAAAGAGAACGTGGGACAGAAGCATCATCATCTTTTGCCACTAAGATGTTAGAGGTCTTATAATCTTAACATGATATTTTAAGAAGAGCAAAAGGGCTGAAAGACCAACTTGTCACTAAGTTGACACTTAAGTGTGATCAGGAAGCTGAGGTCAGTTTAAAGACCATGTTTTCCCAAACATGACTGTCACAGAATTCCACAGCTCTTCATGACTCTGACGCAGACTCTGATTTCCAGTCACCCAGATGTACTCTCACCACGCAAACAAACCTTTACTCTAAAAAAGCTTGCTTTTCCTAATGCCGCCATTTAAGCACTGCTAACACACCAAAGAGTGTAATCTATAATTTCAAAGTTAAATTAATACTTTTGGAGTTTACTTCTTGAACAGTAGAGCAGTGTGTTGTTTTCTACCATAAAAATGGATGACATTTACAGAAGTTGTTCTACCATTATCAGCAGGAATATCAACAACAGTTTGCTGCTTTTTGCCCCTATTGAGGAACTAACCAACCCTTCAGCACATTTAGTCCTGATTTAATGGCTCGGAACAAACGTAATGACTTAAAAATCAAAAAAGACAGACTTGCCACCAAACACTGGACCTCTAACAGCACTGCAGCCAGACACCAGCAGTTTATCAGCATTTAGTCCTATCAGATAGTTAAGAACCTGAATTCATCAACATGCTGTTTATACACTTTAAAGTTAACCTGAAACTCTGTTTACAGATCCCTTTGTTTAATTTAATTTCATGCTCCACTTATTAGTGGAGTTTTTGGTTATCTATTCTGAGTTGTGTTTTATTCCTATTTTGTCTAAATATTTTTTTTCTTTATTATGGATTCTATTTACATTCTCGTGCTGTTTGTATTTACATAAATATTTGTTTACGTTCTTTTCATCTTAATGCACACTTTGAGTTGCCTTTCTGTATAAAATGTGCTGTACAAATGAACTAGCCTTTCCTAAATTCTGTAAGACATTCCAAAGCATATTTCCAAACACTTTCTATCTTTCTACAGTTAAAAAGACTATTTACATGGGGGAAATAGTCAGGTCTTGCCAGTCCTTCCAGCTAATGGACATCCCAGCAAATCTGAGCCAAGGACAGACTGTGTAACACTCAGAGGAAATGCAAAAAACAAAACAAAACAAGAAGTATCTCTAACTCTTCAGGCCTCAAACAACATTTTAATGTTTGAGCTTATGACAGCAAGAAAGAATATATATTTTCACATTTGTAAGTTTGCATTTTGCAAGTAAGTTTGCAACTAACAAGACTTCTGGAGTAATGGCATTTGCACCCAAAATATCAAAGTGTAGATGTTTGGTGAGTAGAGACGCTGGTGATTTAGTACCTGAGCACCTTACAGTCACTGAGTTGACCATGAATTATTCTATCAAATAACTCTAAACTGAAATGTGAGATGACAGCGATCCCAAATACACCTAAAAATCTACAACCAAGTGGCTGAAAAAGGAAAAAAATCAAAGCGCTGCATTGGCCCCTTTAAAGTCCAAATCTCAATCTGATTAAAATGTTGTTGATTAAAGAGCTGTGCATGAATGGATATCTAAAAACTTTAATGAACGGAAGCAAACACTGAAACAGTGGACTAAAATTCCTCTGCAATAATTAGAGATTACCTGATTACCTCAAACAATTACAGAAAATGATTCTTTCAAGTTATCACTGCTAAAGGTGGTTCAAGTTATTGAATCATGGGGTACAGTTAGCTTTTCATTTACTACTTTTGCACTTTGGCTTAGTTCTTGTTCAATAAATAATGACGAAGTACCATTATTTGTCATATGTGTCATTTGATGCTCATCCAAGGAAGTATTTATCTTTGATAAGATCTGACGAGAAGGATTTTTTTTTTTTTTTTGGTTCAGTTTGTCCTGATCTGTAAACCCTTAGAATTGATTGAAAGTGTACTTCTTCACATGACTCTATATGACCCAGCCGTGGAGCTCCAGTAAAGGCAGATTCACAAGGGTGACAAGTTATCTAATTAACAAAGTGAAGACATGAAGATGTGATTACTTTAGGAAGGTAAGGGACAAGGAAATGCAACCAGTCAAATAAAACATGTGATTCTGGGTGAGCGACAAACAAACTAGTTTCAACAAAAGATACCCAAAACAGAATGCAGGTGAATGATTGTTGTTCATTTTGCAGCAAAACAGTGTTGATCTATTGTGTTATTGATAATTTTGCTGCTATTTTGGTGATTTTGAATTCTGGTTCTTGAGATCCCGTGTGAGTCATCACAGAAAGCCTGCCCCCTCCTGTAATAGGTAATTTTTTATTTTTATTTAACCTTTATTTTACCAGGGAAGTCCTTTGAGAACAAGTCTCTTTTTCGAAGGAGCCCTGGCCAAGAAAGCCAGATAATGCGGAAAGTGGCCATAATTGAGAAGGGTACTATACTTTTACGAGAGAGTTTTAATTGTGGTTAAAATGGCAAGATATTAATTTGCTAGTCAGCAACTTTGCTTATTCAGTCCCTATGCTGAATTGTCTGAGCACGAAACACTTAACCCCCACAAAGAGTCATCGACAAGCAGTGTTGTACCTGAACACGTTCATTGAACGAAAGTTCACGAAGTAGTTCGTATTTTGAACGAACATGAACTGAACTCGCTCTCTTTCCCCTTCACGAGCGTCGGGTGTGAACGAGTTCATTTGGGCAGTTGTGAACGATGCTCTTTCAAAGTTCACGGTCAAAACTGTGCCAGGTTTCCAGCGAACCCCATTTAAAATACACCACAAACGAGCCTGATATGTATCTACGGAAAGTAATCAAACATGGCAACACGGGCTGTCGCTTCTGTCGCGCTAACAATTACGTAATCAAATGTTGAAAACAAGCAGGAAGATGAAAGCTGCAGTCGCCCAGAGCTGGAGGAGCGGCCCGACTCCAAAGATTACACTGTTATCTTTGGAGTCCGGGATTTAAATATTGAAATGGGGGGGGGGGGGGGGGGGGGGGGGGGGGGGGGGGGGGGGGGGAACATTTGCACCTTAAGGACCTGTTTTTCTCTTATAATAAAGACCATTTGGCAGCAAGTTTTTCCTCATATTTTCAATCTACTGTAGAGAGAAGCTGAAAGGGAAATGACAGTTTTACATGGGCTGTCCCTTCAATGCTAATGTGAACCCTGGTTGGATAAAGATTCTGAATTGGACACATAGTTTTCGACAGATAAAATGGATAAAATAATTGCTGTTTGTGGTGGTGTAGAATATGGGCAGTGGCAATCATTTTGACAAATAATTGCTCTCAGCAACATTAAAAAAGAATAAAAAATAAATAAATAAAAAGAACTAAAAATGAACTATTTAGTTCATTTTTCGAAATGGTGAACTCTTGTTCCAAATTTTGAATATGAACTGAACCAGTTCATTTTAATTTCTTTGAACTTTGAACTTTACTAGTCCGTGTAGTAAGTGAACTTGCCCAACACTGTCAATAAGTCATGCCATACAAGTGCAGGCTGTTTACCACCATGTATAAATGTATTATTATGTCTCATGGATGGGCACTTTGTAAACTTGAAGTAAAAAGCCCACTGAATAAACAAAAATTAAGAAGAACCGGTTCCTCAAATATTTGTTTTGAGAAAGAGAGGATATTTTTAAGCATGTGTGGTACTTTGTACAGTAAATTGTAATTTCCAATTTCGCCAGCAGAGACTGCTCTTTGGTCAGGAAAGAATTATAAAGTAAACTACCACAAATCCATGTAAAGACTCACAAAGTCAAACATCACAGTGGTAATAATCCTCCATTAAAGAAATTTGTAGTCAAATGAGGTGTTTTAACTCTGATGTGGCTGATTTCTTACACTGAATAGTTGAATTAAAGGCCTCCAGAGCTCCAACAGTCTGGATGTGTCATACACTCACACCCTCCACAAAATCCAACAATATACCTGAGCTGCAGAGTAAATGGCTCACTGATGGGTGTTGGAGTTGGGAACAGCATCCAGAGACGTTTTGGTCCCGCACTGCAAAGGTGTTATTTGGCCCACAGCCACCTGAGTTTTGCCATACACCTTTCTCAGTTTCAGTTTGTATGATATGGAAAAATAACACTCCCTTAACTTCATTTTCTAATTGACTTCCTACAGGAGCACTATTAAAGATATTCAAGTTGCTGAAAAATAAGCCATTATTGTTGGTTCTTTTTACACCCAGAGCCTCAGGAAGTGGATGTGCTGGCGTTATAGTGCTCCCATCAGGTTGGGAAGAAAATCTTTCTCTGTGATTTTTTAACAATCCTAAAGTTTGAAGATGTTTTGGAGAATGATACAAAATTGTGAATAAGTATAACACTATGAATCATGGGTGATAGATGCTATAGATCTGTTGATGCTAATAATGAAAACATTTGCACGTGCACAGGTATGCACCATCCCATCACCATATAATTTTGACCAAGAACAGATCAGCCCCTTGCTCCGTGTTTTCCCCACTCTCTCTGGTGCCCCGGTTTCCTATCTCCTGTTCACTGTAAATAAAGCCCCCCCCCCCCCCCCCCCCCCAAAAAAAAAAATAAAAATAAAAAAACAAAGAAGCATATGAGACTGGAGTCCATCTTTGGAAAAGAGGGGCTCAGTTGGCCAAACTGTATTTCCTTGCCTTAGGATTTTGTCTTGGAGTACCGAGTTTACTATTTTTACCTTTGCTTCACATGAACATGAATAACATGACTATTAGGCTAGGGAAGACATTGCTTATCCACTTCCACATGTCTTGCCAGGTAGCGCTGTCTGATCATCTATTATCACTTAGTCTAGACACCCATGAGTAGTAGTTCCACCTGTTATGTTCTTCTAATTTTTCACTCTTCCCTCTACTTGAGTCTGGCCCTCCCTCCGTCACAATCCTCAGAGGAGTTATGGGCTTTAGTAAGAGTTCTGTCTGCTGTGCCTTGACTGAGTGGATGCTATTGAATCAAATTTGAAACGGGGTCTCTGTAAAGCGCCTAGAGACAATTGACATTGTAACAGACGCTATACAAATAAAACTGAATTGAATTGAATATCGGAGCTTGTTTCAGCACCGTGCATAGTGCTGCTGGATGTGTGTGTGTTGTTTGCTGAAATAGTCCAAAGTGTAAACGTGTGCCTCCGTAATGTTGTGCTGTTGCGTGTTGGGCCGTATGCACAAAGAGCTGTCCATTCACCACTGGGGTTTTATCATGTTGTGTGAAAAATGTCCTCATGTTGTAGTATGGTTCATTTATTTATTTCATGTGTGCAATTTTAGAGAGAAGGTTGTTCATTTTGGCAGACTGTTGTTTTGCCTTTTGTAACACATACCATATTGTCATTTGTCAAGATTGTGCAGACTGGAGCTTGGAAAATGGCAGAAAAAGGCCCTGAATGTTTCAAATTCGTGGGGAAATGGCAATGGTGGCCCACTTGCTTTGAGTTAATGCAATTCTGACATAAAGGTGATGATAACCAAAGAGATGGAGAGATGTCTTTTGGCCAGATGTACCTGTTTCAGGTTATCTTATGATGGCTGCAGCCCTAATATGTTTGACGGACTCACTTGTTTTCCTGTTAAATTTTGAATAAGATTTGATCTCGAACTGGTCATTGTGTTTAATATATGTATATCTGTGTAATAAATTCATATTAGACAGTAAAGTTTAAAATGTAGTTACTTATCTGGGATACTTGGGTATCTGGGTAGAAGTGGATGAAATATTCATAAAGGTCTAAATAGCCTAAAGTCTTGTGACAAGATGAAGAAATCAATACTATGAAAAGAAAATGTTATGCCTCTTTTTTTAAATTTAATAATTTCTTATCTTTATATGTGGTATTATATTCAGGCAATTGTTTACCTTTTCAATTATTAAACAAAATGCATTTGTTGCCGAACAAGAAATCAAACTTTTTGTGGTGTTTTTATTTGCTTGTTATAAAAGTAAATTAAGTCCTTGCAGCAGGAAAGACAGCATCTGCTTTCCTGAGCTGACAGACAGTCTGAATGTGTTATTGGCGGCACTCAGATAGTGATATGCGCATGTGCACATGGGAAAGTCATGGTGCACACTGTAAAATAGGGCTCCCCCAAGGGTCACTGTGTAATTCGAACCCTGAAGAGAACAATACCAGCGTCTTAGTTTGGGAACATAAATCATAAAAATACAGTCTGATAAATCGGACCAAAGCCAGACTGACCACTAGCTGAAGTAGTCGGTCCACTTGCACTGTTGTCAGTACTAACCATGGCTGTTGTCTTCGTTTACTTCAAAAATCCAAACTGTCCGAGACTTGGCTGTTTCCGTTTGGACATTTTCAATATAATTTGAGGATAAGCCAAATATCATTCGCGATCATTCCTTCAATTTCAAATACAGTATACCACCAAAAATCCCCCCCAGTCCACCCATTCACTAATGAGGAGTTCATGTGCGGCTACGTGAATCTAACAATTCTCCTCCAGCGTCGCCACAGCCATAACAGGAATATATGGAATTATGTTAACTAGTTGAGGCAAATATTTAGAAATATTGAACATTAAATGGCACATAAACACACACAGCCATGACATGTTTATTCTTTTTATTTCAGGAACCTCAATGTAGAGAAAATAAAATATATCTTAAAGTGGACAATTCTTTAAAGCTCCCCCTGAATGTCTCAGGGCCGGCTCTCAGGGGAGCTCATGTCCCTCTTAGGGGAGCCGAGCTCCCTTTAGCTCCCCCGTAATTCGAACCATGGTTCTCTTTCCTCCAGATATGACTTAAGCCAGTGAATGGCATCTGCATACAATATAAAACATTTTAGCTTGGCCAGGAGGAGACCGTGGTCCACAGTGTCGAAAGCCTTTTTGAGGTCCAAGAACACTGTCCCCACAACATGCGCCTTGACCAACAGGCCCATGACCCTCTCAATTAGATAGCAATTAGCTGTTTCTGTGGAATATTTAGGTCTAAATCCAAACTGCAGCGTGTGGAGCAGTTGGCTGGTCTCCAGATATTCCATTAGTTTTGTAGCAACAATCTTCTCCAGGACTTTTGAGACTGTAGGGAGAATTGCAATAGGCCTATAGTTACTTGCCATGTCCTTGTCTCCCGACTTGTAAATCGGGGTAATTATTGCTGCTTTCCAGCTTTCTGGGAATGTATTTGTTCTTATTGAGAGGTTCACTAAGTAAGTGATAGGCCGCAACAAATATTTCTGATATTTCTTTAATAAACCAGCATATAAGTTATCAATATCCTTCAATGTTGAGTTGTTCATGTTGTAATAACCTTTTTAAATGTATCACTGGATACTTCTTTGATGTGAAAACCATCTAAGAAGTCATTATTAAAGTCTTCAGGGGATGTCTTGGGGTCAGTTGATTTAAAATGACTTGCCAGTTCGTGTACAGACTCAGTAAAAAAACTGGTTAAGAACATTTGCAATTGACTCATTACTGTCAATTAGGTTATTGTCTACTTTAAGACTGGTTATTTTAGGGTGTTTTTGTTTACTTGTGTCTTTTAGTCTATAGATCTGCTGCCACAGTTTAAAGGTGCTGCCATTAGCCTCTTCAATTAGTTTGTGTCATTGACAACGCAGTTTTCTGAGCCCACTGCATGCTCCCACTCCATAATTTTCTTTTACTATTTATGCCAGAAGACAAAGAACCTAATACAATATTTTTCCAGGCCTCAACTTCAGAAAGGAGTGTCCCGAGTGGCTCGACCTTACTCGCGGTGAAATTTCCCTTTTTTCTGCTTCCTTTTGCAATTTTCTTTGTTTGGATGAGCAGGGTGCCCATGCCTGTTTATACTCATTATCATATTAAAATTAGTCTGTTGAGGGAGGAGACAGGGCGGATTGCACTCAATTTCAAGTTGATTGCGATGTACTAAGCAAATGTGGGTGGATTTGCCCTGTAAAAATCCCCCAGTTTTGGTTCAGTCTCTGACTAGCAGAGTCTGTCACCGGGACCAGCTCTCCATCCTACGGGTAAGAAATTGCGGTCTAGGAGAGGTTCCTCACTAGATTTCCTCAACTTATTTAAGCTGGTGTCGAGAAGATACGCCTAGCTCTCACTGCCTACTTCCAAACGTATGCCCCGCTCACTCCAATAACTGTCCTTCAGAGGAATAGCCGGGTGGCTCGAAGTCCAGCTATCGGTCACGTCGTCTGTTAACGGCAGCTCTTCTCTCACGATTCGGGCTCTTGTTACAGGCTAGGAAAACTTTAGCGGCTCGGACAGCGAGCCTCAGGGACAATTTGACAAAAATGTGGCTAAAATAACCCATAAGAACCTGTGTGTTAGTGCAGAGGCATAAACAAGTCTTCAAATTCTGAATACAGATGTAATGTCCACAACGACGTCTTATGACAGTTTTTTATATTTATTAAAGCAGATTAGCAAGGTTAAGCAACAGCATTGATTGGTTATACAATTTATAATTCTAAAAAGGCAAATTAAAGCTGTGGCTTACTGATCAGTTCATCTGGTTGGTCAAGGACAGGCTGAGAAACGCATGTGCACCTTTGCGTTTTCAAGGCCGCTGGCAGGAGGGGAGAGAGAGAGCTCAAACGATCAGGCCTGCAGGTATGCTGATCCGGCCCTTCCTCCTTGCTAGCAGTGAGCTAGGCTAACCAAAAAGGCTCCAATTATTCCTTCAAGAAATGGGGAAAATTCGTAGATCCTGTTCCAAGCGTCTTTCTGTCTTCTTTTCTTGAAGTAAATCCTTCCAGTTAATCCTTCAGATGGGGGTTGCTCGTCCAGGTTTCAGCTAGTCCTTCTTCGTCTGAAAATCGCTCCAGGAATCCACCCGAGTCCTTCTCTGCGTTCTCTTTTTTATGCGCTCTCTCTCTCCTTGCTCGCCCCGCACCAGCCTTCATCTGATTGGTTCTCTCACCTTTGCATATGCATACATAATTTCCCTCAAACTCACATGACACTTCTGATTGGTTATTCACATATACAGAGGCGTGCATAATTTTACATAATCATGCATAACACACATCCCACAATGACTTCATATGTTTACAGTAATTGCAGGGGCGTTCACATTAATCCTCATGACATCATGGCACCACCAATCCAAGGTTACCTTGTTGACGTGGCTATACAGCCCGTTAAGCTAAAGCTTATCAGCTAACGCTAACCCTTTTTCTAACGATCTACTTATCAATGTATGTTCCAACGTTACATTAACTGATTGATTGATTGGTCCGTGTTTAATAACAGAATTCGGCAATGAACCTTCCGTCTGCAGTCCGGAGCCCATGTACCGCTCTGTATCAAACACACAGCCCCACCTCGCCAAGGCCACTTCTGAGCTGAGCGGATGACATCGTCATTTGACCCAGACACCTGGCCCAAGTGTTGTGTATGGCGAAGTAACTTATGTTTACACTTACGCCCTCTCTCCTGCCCTGTTGACATTCCAGAGAGGAACATGCGCTCCGCTCTGTCTCTGTCCGTTTTTGACCCAACAAAAATAGGTTTTCCCTTTTAACTTACATTAACTAACACAGATCTATTACCAAAGTTACATTTTGGTAATACATTTTGTTTCTGATCCTTGACTAATCACACACACATTTCATACATTTCATTGATTAGGAATTGCTTACAAATCACGTAAATCACCTCTCCTTCTGTTACTTCACTTGTTTAGACTAGTTACCGGCTCGTGTTTACATTACCTCACCCGCGGCTGCTATCTCCTCTCCTGTTTTTGTTCACCATATCAGTTGTTTTTATTCCCCTGAGTACACAGTGACCTCCACTCAGCCGCTGAAAGCAGAGACTCACAGTCCCGACCCAATCATACCGAATACTCCTTCTGATCAATCATCGGTTCTGATCATTGAATTATTGAATCACCCATGTCATGGCTTATAGATTGATTCCAAATCACATCAATTACCACTTTTTCTGTTTTCACATCCGTCTCTCCTTTAACACACAGAGTTAATAGTGATTATTGATTAGAAGCTGAGCTGATTCCAACGATCTCTCCGGGTCATTTGACACCCCCTCCTTGGAATCGCTCAGCTCCCCACCCCCTGTCGTGGGCACAGACATGGCGAGCAAGCCTCCTCCACCTTCAGCCTCCTTGCTGGCCGTCCGAGCCTGCACATCTTCGGGTCCGCTGGATCACGTCTGGTCGCCCATACCACGTTGCACACAGGGCCATCCTCCTATCACGTTCATAGTGTTGTCACTGACTGAAAACTTTTACTGGGTAAAATGTCTGAGTACTGTCTAATGGTCTGAGTGCTGAACAAAACTCCTATTCAATTCTACAGAAATCACAGGTAAATTGATCAATAATAACCACAAGAAAAGTTTAGTGAAGAATAGCTTAGATGAAGAATTTGATTACTTGGTAAAACATCACACACTCAATCTACCAGAAATCACAGGAAAATCAAACATTAACAATCACATCTCCTGCATCCCCCTGCATTTTCAGAATCCACATCTTGTCTCGCATCATCACAGTCGGGATACCCCCCTTCCGCCCTGACCTTTTCCGTCCCCCCCCGAGGAGGGGCTGCATCAAGGAGTTGGGAAATCCGTCAGGCATGGGAGGTGCAGATGGCACAGTAGTGATTCTCTCCATACAGAGTTCAGTAGAGCAGGTAAGCAAGCAAGCAAAGCAGATTAAAATTGGCTCAAATTCTTATAGAACCTCAGTCCACGACCGAGCCAGACCATTCACTGGGCTATCTTCATTCTACGGGAGTAGTCGGCCATGGCCCCTGTCGTCACTACCCACAGGCTGGCGGTCCGTCCAAGACCTTGGCTGGTCTCAGTTGAAGCCTGGACTGGCCCGGCCTCTAGCCTTTCATGGGCGGGCTCGCCCCCCCTCCAGAAGGGCCTCTCGATCCTCCTTCACATCGAAACATCCCCATCTGCAGGGGCCCGTGACGGCCGTGGCACTTCCCTTCAGCAGCACTGCAGCCACCACCACCAAGATAAGCAACCCCAAGGCCGCTAACAAATAGGGCCACAGCTGTGCGAACAGGCGGCCCAACCACCCTCCAACTATGGAAATGCCTTCCCCGATAGCCCCGATAGCTTCCTCCTTAACATCTGCCAACCCATTGGCAAGCACCGCTCTCGTTGTCTCCTTCCAAGTACACACATGCTTCCTGGAACCTTCCCCACAGGTCATCCAACGCTCTTCTGGGGAATGACAGGTCCCTGTGTTATACAACCCATTGGGCCCAACCACTCAAACCCTGAGACCTCCTTGCCCTCACACAGGCTCTTCCGGAAGGCATGTCCCTCAGCTATCATGGTCGTGGGGTCACCCACGAATGGAATGAGCCTCGCATTGACATTCTTCCTCTGCGACAACCCATGCCCCAGGATGGCCTTGGTGCAGCCCACTCCTGCGGGGACCATTCTTCTCCAGACGGCCTTCTTTCGCCAGGTTGTCTTCCTCCACACCGTCGTCTGGGAGTAGGTCTCGTACTCATCGCCACAATATCCTCCACAGTAGTCCTCCCAACCGGGGACACGTCCACACTCTCTCCGGGCAAGGCTGATGTTGCATGCGGTTCCAGCCCTATCGCAGTGCATGCTCCACGGTCTTGGGCCTACGTAGGACTCAGGTTGCTACCAAACACTAGGCCAAATGTCTCTGTCCCGCTTTCTCCTTATCTCCGTATCGCGCAATCTCGCCCAGCAACCTCCAGGTGGCCGCCGGGGTGGTTGTGGATGATATTACCCCCATCCTCCTGCTGGCTCTTCCCCCAGTGGTTCTGCCTGATACAGACGTGGAGTTGTACAGCCTGGATCCTCCTCTTCTGGTCTTTTGGGACCTTTGGTTCCCACAGGTCAGGTTAGACTTCCCCCAAAATTCCCACTTCGAGAAGATCCCAGGGCACGTGTCGTTTCGTGGTTCAGCCGGATAAACCACTTCTCTTTCCCAGAACCCCTCTAGTTCTGATCCTGGCAATCCTCTACACCCCCAGGTACAATAATATCCAGGGTCTTTTTGCAAAGGCTGCACCCAGTTGCACCGGCCAATCTTCATTTCTCTCTTATCCAACTTCAACACCTTCAGTATCAGCCCCGCTTTTTCATCCACCAGCAGGTCTTCTAAGATCCACTTTCCCTCCTGGAGGTCCTCCTCCTCAACTATGTGTGCCCACACATCTATTGCATATAGGGCTGCTTCCCATACTTTTCTGCCTTTTTCCACCGCCCGCTGCCAGCTGGTCAAATTTGATCGGTCACCCAGGTCTTCACGCCCGATGATCACATTTGTGCGTTTCACCGTCCAGCAGGCCTGCCGGAAAGACTTGGTTGTTCGGTACTGCACCCTTGTGTGGGTCAATGCCCAGGGTTTCCACCCGTATAATAATATAATATGCCGAGGACCGCAGCCACCCCAACTAACGCTGCGGCTACCTCTATCGCTTGACGTATACACTTTATCCGTTGTTCGTTCCGAGGTCGTTTACCATTACAGCACCGTTGCTCTCTTCTCCTCTCCTCGAGCAACGGTTCATCAGCTTCGGTCTTGGTCTGGATTCTTCCTGATCTTCTGCTACGCGGTCCTGCACGCTGGACTCTTAGGGGAGGAATGGTCTCCTCACACCATGCAGCCGTCGTTAACTTCACTCCAGTCCAAGGTCTTCTTTCTCCTCCGATTAGGTTCCTTTCCTTCACTCAATGCAGTTTCTTCAGCCCTCTCTCGTCTCAGAGAGCCGAGGTCGTTCTTATAACGCAGTTTCTTCAGCCCTCTCTCGTCTCAGAGAGCCGAGGTTGTTTCTCTTATAATGCAGGTTCTTCAGCCCTCTCTCGTCTCAGAGAGCCAAGGTCATTTCTTCTTATAATTCAATTTCTTCAGCCCTCTCTCGTCTCAGAGAGCCAAGGTCATTTCTCTTATCACCATCCCTTCATCAGTGGCTAGTCTGACATGGGATGGCGGGGGTCCTCTGCCACTAGCCATCTTCGGTTCCTGGTTCCTTCTAGCTTGAAATCGGCAGTTGCTCCACTCTCTGGATCCCTCTCCTCTTCAGTAACTTCCTATTACCGTCTAATATCTGCCGAACTATGTTGGTTTTCTTCTCCATGGCTTTCCCTGCCCCATAACCCAACATAGAGCGCAACAGTACCAACAGGTATTTCTCTCTTTTCTGTTATCTCCATGACACGGTACTTCTTATGGTCCGGCCTTCAACCCATTCCTCTTCTCCCTGCATTGTATTGCCCTCACACAACGCAGTTTCGCAGAACATGGCGTATCTGGCTTCAGGCGATCCAGAGCTGTTGCCTCTCCAATTTCCTCCATGTGGGAGCGTGCCTACATGACCCAGCGCTCCCTCGCCTGCGCGGCCAGTACCACCTCCCTCACATCTCCTGTTGGGACCACCCGGCCTCTAGGTGTCCTGTCCCATTTCTCCATCACGACAAAGACAAGTCTTCTCTCTTGTACGTAGCGGTCCACTTCCTTGTTTCCCCGCCCGTATGTTCCTTCTTCGGCATGTGCCCTTTGCCGCAGCACATCCAATTCCATGTTCAGCCATAACTTAGCTATCTATGTTTTTTCCTTTTCTCTCCTAAATCATGGTGAGCTAATGTTCTACTTTTAGCTCCTTTGAACCCATTTGCCTCACAGATAGCGATAATCTTCCGTCTCACTTCAATTATCTCACCAATACAGAGTCATCACCATACCCCCTCCTTCGTTTCACACCTTCAGCACAGCGTCATCATCCTCACCACTCACCTTCATCAGCAAACCTCACCTCCGCTAGCAACCTCACCCCCACTAGCAACCTCGCCATGAGACTCCCGGGTTCCAGTCTTTCAGCTGCATGAATGGCCCTCTTCAGGCCTTTCAGAGGCCTTTGGTCGACGGCCGTCCAGGCTCAGCTGCCGAAACTCTTCTTTCTTCTCAGACTTGAACTTCTTAACCTGCAGAGTCTCCAGAGACCCCTGTGGGTGGATGAGGCCCGCCTGATTGGTGGTTGAGTGTCGGTTGAGGGCCTTAACGGTTGATCACCGGTCTCCAGCCTGATCTAGGGGGTCGTTGTCTCCTCTGTCCTTGGCAGACAATCACTTCGTTGGCCGGTCACTCTTACCATCCGTTTACTGGCTGTTGTTTTCTACTCGGGTTGGTTCTATACGAACTGACCTTGACTGCAGCAGATTCCACCGCTTCTTCACAGAGCCCCCATTCTTTCTGGGTTTCTTCAACCTCTCTTACTATAATCAGATTTTTCCGGGCCTAGTACCCACACCATTCCTTTCCACACTTCAATTGGCACCTCTTCGATGGTTCTGGTGACAATTTGGATCTTCAGGTGTCCTACTGTCTCAAGGCTCCTGCGGGTCATCGACACCTCAGCTCCAGTGTCCACCAGATATGGGATTCCGTCCACCTTAGTGTAGATTTCGTCCCTCTTCCAGTAGACTTCTCCCAGAGCGACCCGCGCCTTCAAACCCCTCATTTCCGGGGCCCCCCCGCTGCCTTACGGGCAACCCGGAGGGCCTCCTTTTGCTCTGGTGTCAACTTGCTGTACTCCTTGGCTGGCAGATAATCACCTTTTCTTGGCTTTCCATCTGATTTCCTGGTCTGTAGCTGCCTGGGCTGATAAGCTGTGGATGTTCTATGTGAGGGGTGCGGTCGGCCTTGATAGTCCTGTCTTGATTCCTGATATTGCGTGGTCAATTTAGCGACTACCTTCCCTGAAACCTTGGCAGAGGGCCTGGTCTCCTTTTTCCTCTTCTCCTCGTAGTACTTGGTTTCCAGATCCCATGTCTTCATGGCCTGATCCAGGGTGGCCACCATGTGTCCTGTCCTTGGCCTGGTCGCAATTCTCGCCTCCTCTCCTCGACCTGTCATCACCACCCTCAGAGCCTTCTTCTCTGTATCTTCTTGGCTAGGTCCATCCCCGAGCTGTATCTGGCAAAAATCCAGGTCCATCTCTTCTACACCTCCGTATTAATGGTGTGGGCGTGGTCTGCTGTTCATCCAATTCTTCCTCCATACTGAGGCTTGGGTCAGATGGTTTCTTTTCCTTCGTCTGACTCTGGGCCATCTCTGGCCGATCCTGGGTCCTTTCTTGTGGGTCTTCAGCCCCTCCTATATCCACCATCCTGACTTCCCTCAGCCGGTTAGGTGGGGGCTCAGAGGCGTAGCTCTGCACCTCAGATCCCTCTTCTACTTCCTCAAGGTCGCTACCTAAGAACTCGCTCTGCCCTAAGCCCTGAGTTAACCTATCTCGGTCCTCCTGGGCTTGTCTCTTCTGCTCCTCTGCTTTCCCAGACGGCGAGGCCGTCCCATGGGGCTTGGTCTCTGCAGTCCTTGGTCCCAACCCTGGGTCATCCTCTTCTGGGCTAAGGTTCTTCTGCCCTGTCGCCATTTTTCTCATTCTTCTCATTCTTCTCTGTCTTTGTCTGATCGAGTCGTCTGTTCCTTAAAGCCTCCCTTAGGTACCAAATCGGGGTCAGGGATAAAGTTCAGACTGGTTGGCTATTCTACGCAGTCTTGGGATTTCCTCTAGAAAATTCTCCGACGACCTTCGCTCCTCTTCACTCCCGCTTGCTCCCTGCAATTACTGCGGGCTGCTCGGCCCCCCCTCGCTTTCCTCACGGGGGAGTCGATCTTCTGTGCCTGCGCAGGCTTTTTTTATCTGGGGGGTCCAGATTAGTTGGACCTGAAACTCACTTTTTCAAGTCCCTGTTCGGGCGCCAAATGTAAAATTCCCCCAGTTTTGGTTCAGTCTCTGACTAGCAGAGTCTGTCAGGGACCAGCTCTCCATCCTACGGGTAAGAAATTGCGGTCTAGGAGAGGTTCCTCACTAGATTTCCTCAACTTATTTAAGCTGGTGTCGAGAAGATACGCCTAGCTCTCACTGCCTACTTCCAAACGTATGCCCCGCTCACTCCAATAACTGTCCTTCAGAGGAATAGCCGGGTGGCTCGAAGTCCAGCTATCGGTCACGTCTGTTAACGGCAGCTCTTCTCTCACGATTCGGGCTCTTGTTACAGGCTAGGAAAACTTTAGCGGCTCGGACAGCGAGCCTCAGGGACAATTTGACAAAAATGTGGCTAAAATAACCCATAAGAACCTGTGTGTTAGTGCAGAGGCATAAACAAGTCTTCAAAATTCTGAATACAGATGTAATGTCCACAACGACGTCTTATGACAGTTTTTATATTTATTAAAGCAGATTAGCAAGGTTAAGCAACAGCATTGATTGGTTATACAATTTATAATTCTAAAAAGGCAAATTAAAGCTGTGGCTTACTGATCAGTTCATCTGGTTGGTCAAGGACAGGCTGAGAAACGCATGTGCACCTTTGCGTTTTCAAGGCCGCTGGCAGGGAGGGAGAGAGAGAGCTCAAACGATCAGGCCTGCAGGTATGCTGATCCGGCCCTTCCTCCTTGCTAGCAGTGAGCTAGGCTAACCAAAAAGGCTCCAATTATTCCTTCAAGAAATGGGGAAAATTCGTAGTAGATCCTGTTCCAAGCGTCTTTCTGTCTTCTTTTCTTGAAGTAAATCCTTCCAGTTAATCCTTCAGATGGGGGTTGCTCGTCCAGGTTTCAGCTAGTCCTTCTTCGTCTGAAAATCGCTCCAGGAATCCACCCCGAGTCCTTCTGCGTTCTCTTTTTATGCGCTCTCTCTCTCCTTGCTCGCCCCGCACCAGCCTTCATCTGATTGGTTCTCTCACCTTTGCATATGCATACATAATTTCCCTCAAACTCACATGACACTTCTGATTGGTTATTCACATATACAGAGGCGTGCATAATTTTACATAATCATGCATAACACACATCCCACAATGACTTCATATGTTTACAGTAATTGCAGGGGCGTTCACATTAATCATCATGACATCATGGCACCACCAATCCAAGGTTACCTTGTTGACGTGGCTATACAGCCCGTTAAGCTAAAGCTTATCAGCTAACGCTAACCCTTTTTCTAACGATCTACTTATCAATGTATGTTCCAACGTTACATTAACTGATTGATTGATTGGTCCGTGTTTAATAACAGAATTCGGCAATGAACCTTCCGTCTGCAGTCCGGAGCCCATGTACCGCTCTGTATCAAACACACAGCCCCACCTCGCCAAGGCCACTTCTGAGCTGAGCGGATGACATCGTCATTTGACCCAGACACCTGGCCCAAGTGTTGTGTATGGCGAAGTAACTTATGTTTACACTTACGCCCTCTCTCCTGCCCTGTTGACATTCCAGAGAGGAACATGCGCTCCGCTCTGTCTCTGTCCGTTTTTGACCCAACAAAAATAGGTTTTCCCTTTTAACTTACATTAACTAACACAGATCTATTACCAAAGTTACATTTTGGTAATACATTTTGTTTCTGATCCTTGACTAATCACACACATTTCATACATTTCATTGATTAGGAATTGCTTACAAATCACGTAAATCACCTCTCCTTCTGTTACTTCACTTGTTTAGACTAGTTACCGGCTCGTGTTTACATTACCTCACCCGCGGCTGCTATCTCCTCTCCTGTTTTTGTTCACCATATCAGTTGTTTTTATTCCCCTGAGTACACAGTGACCTCCACTCAGCCGCTGAAAGCAGAGACTCACAGTCCCGACCCAAATCATACCGAATACATCCTTCTGATCAATCATCAGTTCTGATCATTGAATTATTGAATCACCCATGTCATGGCTTATAGATTGATTCCAAATCACATCAATTACCACTTTTTCTGTTTTCACATCCGTCTCTCCTTTAACACACAGAGTTAATAGTGATTATTGATTAGAAGCTGAGCTGATTCCAACGATCTCTCCGGGTCATTTGACAGCCCATATGCAAGGTTTGGTACATCTGAATAATTTTGTACATATGGAAATTTCGAAACAAAGATTTAAAATGAAATCCACACAAGTCTTATTACTTGAGGCCCCTGGTCTGATAAGGAGGGACAACGCACAACCTACTTTGGATGGAGCAGTTCTCTTATCTAGTAATCTGGCCCAGTTTACTGCTAGTACTAAACCCTGACAATCCAGAGTCCAGGCCAAGAGGCGGAGTTGTGGTCTTAAACTCTTCTCTATACTTCTGTTAAAGCGGTCACACACTTACTACCCCATTGGTACTGTGTCTGCCACCGGACCATCCGGATTAATAAAGTCTAAATTTAAAAATGGAAAAGATGTAACTCCCTTCAATTTGATTCAAGTTAAATCCAGCAATTTGACTGAAGACAAAAATATGGTGATCAAATCTGGATTGTTAAAGATAAGGTCTTTCTCCTTCAAAGCTCTCTGTAAATGATTTGATAATCAAACAACATTTTGACCTTCTCTGTCTTACAGAAACTTGGTTACAGCAAGAAGATTATATTAGTCTGAAATGATTCTGTTCCACCTACTCATGCTTATTATCATAGTCTTAGAGGGATAGGTTGAGGTGCGGAGTAGCTGCAATTTATAATTCTAGTTTATTATTCAATTTCAGGCCTAAAGATAGTTATACTTCCTTTGAGTCTTCTGGTTATTGTTCACCATCTTCCTGGTCCTTATTCAAAATTTATCTCCTATTTCTCTGACCCCATATCAGAAAAAATGATCTAGTTCTTTAGTTAGACAGTTATAATAGGTGGCGCTTACAACATTCACATGGATATGGAGAATAACAGCCTTAGCTCTAGTTTTACTACTCTAGTAGACTCAGTTGGATTCAGTCATCATGTGGAGGGATCCATTCACTGTTGCAATCATACACTTGACTCGGTTTTAACTTATGATATTGAAGTCACGTACTTAAAGGACTGTCCCCAAAACTCAGTTATGTCTGACCATTCTTTAATCTCATTCCAGTTTATTTGTCACAACAATGCGGATTGTGAGAAGAAGATTCATTACAATGAAGACCTGAACTGTCACTAAATTCAAAGAGAAAATTTCTGCTCTGCTTAGACTCTTACCACCTACCTACGCTGCCGTGTACAGCGTTGTGGGTCTTACTCCTTGATGCATTGATGGCCTTGTTGATGGTTCTACTGATCTCCTGCATTTAACCCTGGACTCTGTGGCTCCACTGAAAAGGAAGGTAGTCAATCCTCGAAGGTCTGTACCCTGGTATAATGCAGAACTGCTGAGTCTTAAACAGAAATATAGAAAAGATAGTGGTGCTCTATTCATTTTAAAGAATTCTATTTAGCCTGGATAGACAGTCTGGTAATTTATACAATCTCTTTGTAAAGATAGGAAAAAATTATGATTCAATCTTAATTAGAGAAAATAAGAATAACCTCAAATTTCTTTTCAGCACTGTAACCAGGCAGACTCAGAGTCACAGCTCCATAGAGACATGTATTCCATCACATTTAACTGGTGATGATTTTATGAATTTCTTTATTAATAAAATAATAGATATTAGAGACCAAATCTATCATCTCTTACCAGCTATGGGGATTACATTAGATAGCAGAGAGACCTTGGAGTTGGTTGTATCAACTGGTTCTTACCTAGACTGCTTCTCTCCCATTGATATTTGTAAATTCCACTTAAAGCCATCTACATGCTTACTGGATCCTCTAAGCTATTTAAAGAAGTTCTTCTTATAATTGGCTCTGTAATCTTGGATCTTGCCAATGCACCCCTTTTAACTGGATATGTACCAAGGGCTTTTAAGATTGCAGTAATTAAACCTTTACTTAAAACGTCTTTGGGTCCTGATGATGTAGCCAACTACAGGGCTTTTTTTTCAACCTTCCCTTTATTTCTACAATTCTTGAGAAAGTTGTTGCAAATCAGCTTCATGACTTTGTAGAAACAGTGCACATGATGAGCTTCAGTCAGAATTCATATTTCATCATCGTACAGAAACTGCTTTGGTCAAAGACACCAGTGACCTCATCATGTCTTCTGACTAGGGTCAGTTATGGAGTACCACAGGGTAGAGGTCTACACGGGTCCACTTTCATGAACCCGAACCCGAAAGGACCCGTGAAAATTCAACCCGGAACCGACCCGACCCGAGCTATTATCATAAGTCCGGAGGTCCGAACCCAAATGGACCTGCAATATTTGGACCCAGAACCGACTCGACCCAAGTCTTTAGTTTCCGACCACGAACCGAACCAAGCTACCCGAATAGAATCGAGACAATACAGCCCACAGTTGCTCATGTTAAAAGTTGTCTAGTATGGAATAAAACTTGATTTTCTTACCTAAAGTTGTCTTCTTCTACCCGGTTCAGTTGCTCCATAGGCTACGTGATGTAAACAACAATAAATCCACGTTGTTATTTTCTTTGTGGATACAGATGCTAATAGTCTACACCGGTCAGGACGTGTCGTGAATATGTTCTCTCATCCAGCGTGGTCATGTTGGCGATCCGTTGTGCTTTATAGCTGCCGGGCAAACCGGTAACAACACGCTACGGCAACACGATTGTTTCATGACAAACACGCCACGTTAATTAATAATCATTTAACTGCCCCTAGTCCTGACATTGGCTGCCACCGCCAATATCTTTACCTCTCTCGAATAACGCGGACCCAGCCTGTCAGAGAGCACCGACCGGATCCGAGACTAACTGTACTGATTCCGACCAAATCCGGAGTCACATCTTTTAAATGGACCCGAGACCCAATTCGGGTCGGATCGGAACCTCTGCTTTTTCGGGTTGTCGGGTTGTTCCAAAGACTTCTACCACAGGGTTCTGGTCATGGGCCAGTACTCTTCTGTCTTTTATAGAGAGTGTTATTAAAGTGAATTAAATGAATTGTTAAAGTGAAGTTAGAAAGTGAAATGGGGAAGGGGGGGCAGGTGGACACGCAGCAAAGGGCAACGCGTTAAACCTGGGCCTTGAGAACTGTAGCCTCCCTATATGGGGATATGGTTTACTCAACCAAGTCACCTATCTTGCACCCCATGTGGAATGACACTATAGATTCTTGTCTCAGACATAAATTTGCAGTTCATTGTGACAGCTTTGTATTACTTGATTTCCACATCCTGTAGTGTATTACAAAACACTGAATTTCTTCATTTTCTTCTCAGTAATATCGGTTTGTTGAACTGTCACAGACTCTATGTATTATTAAATATCATTGATATTGTTCTGAATGCTCCTCAGAGCGCCTGTATTGATCCTTCTCCTGAGGCATGTGAAAGATTTCAGAACTATTTTTTTGGATAAGGTTACTAATAGTAGGGCTCATACACTGCCTGGCCAAAAAAAAAAGTCACCACCTGGATTTAACTAAGCAAATAGGTACGGGCCTCCTATTGGATAATTACTGCATGGGCGATTATCTTTCAGCTGGCAACAAGTTATTTAACCCCAACTGGTGCAATGAGTTGCTTCTCATTTCCTAAACAACCATGTTGAAAGATGGACTTGTGGTCGTGGAAAGATGTTAAGTCTGTTTGAGGGTCAAATCATTGGCATGCATCAAGCAGAGAAAACATCTATGAAGATTGCAGAAACTACCAAAATTGGGTTAAGAACTGTCCAACGCATTATTAAAAACTGGAAGGATAGTGGGGACCCATCGTCTTTGGGGAGGAAATGCGGCTGGAAAAAATCCTCAATGATCATGATCGGTGATCACTTAAACGTTTGGTGAGATCAAACTGAAGAAAAACAACAGTAGAACTCAGGGTTATGTTTAATAGTGAAAGTAAGAGCATTTCCACACGCACAATGCAAAGGGAACTCAAGGGATTGGGACTGAACAGCTGTGTAGCCTTAAGAAAACCACGAATCAGCGAGGCTACCTGGAAAAAAAAGGCTTCAATTTGCTAGGAAGCATAAAGACTGGCCTCTGGAGCAATGGAAGAAGGTCATGTGGTCTGATGAGTCCAGATTGACCCTGTTCCAGAGTGATGGGCACATCAGGGTAAGAAGAGAGACAGATGAAGTGCTGCTCCCATCATGCCTAGTGTCTACTGTACCAGACTGTGGGGGCAGTGTTATGATCTGGGGTTGCTGCAGTTGGTCAGGTCCAGGTTCAGCAACAGTATGAGCTCAAAGAATGAGGTCAGCTGACTACCTGAATATACTGAATGACCAGGTTATTCCATCTATGGATATTTTCTTCCCTGATGGCACGGACATATTCCAAGATGACAACGCCAGGATTCATCGGGCTCAATTGTGAAAGACTGGTTCAGGGAGCATGAGACATCATTTTCACACATGGATTGGCCACCACAGAGTCCAGACCTGAACCCCATTGAGAATCTTTGGGATGTGCTGGAGAAGGCTTTGTGCAGCGGTAAGACTCAACCATCATCAACTTTTGTTTTGGCCAGGCAATGTATATTGCCTCCTGCTTTTGTCTCTTGAGTCTCTGTTCCCAGTTCTGCTGTCTTTGACCAGTCTGAGCATGTGTTTATCTTTATCTTCTTTACATGAGATTGTTGGTCATCTTAAGCCCTTGGGGTCCCCCACTGATCCTGTCCCACTTCGATTCTCTAAAGGGATCATTTCTGTTTTTGGGCCATTCATTCTTGCTGTTGTCAACAGCAGTCTATCCTCTGGTGTGCTTTCTAAAATGTTTAAACATGCAACAGTGACACCATTGATTGAAAAACCTGACCTGACCTAGTAACTTTCAGCCTATTTCCAAGCTCCCTTTTTTTCCAAAGTGTCTTCAGAGCACTGAGTCTGTACTACTGAAGGTTTTTAATGGCATCCTCCTTGCTGCAGATTCAGGGAACTATGTCATCCTGTTTTTTTTAGACCTTTGATGCAGTAGATCACAATATTTTATGATCGTGTTTAGAGCATAGGCATTCGTGGCACAGCTTTGAAGTGGTTCAGATCATACCTGGCTCAGAGATCTTTTTGTGTTGGTCTGAATGAATTAATATTCTCTACTGCTCCTTTGTCATGTGGTGTTCCGCAGGTCTCAATACTTGGGCCTCTGCTGTTTTCTTCGTATTTATTGCCCCTTGGCTTAATTTTTAGAAAGCACAAAATTGCTTTCCATTGTTATGCAGGTGACAGTCAGGTCCATGTGCCCCTATAACAGGAGAATGCCTACTCCATTCAAGCGCTAAGTGTCTTGAGTAACTGAAAGCCCAGATGGCTCCTTTTAGATTTTAATGAAAAGAAGACAGAAGTGATTTTGGTCCTGGTGTCACCAGTGGATCTTCTCTTATGGACATAGGCCCCCTGGTACAGTATAAGAAGTCTACTGTTACAAACCTGGCTTCTAGAGTGGATAAGGATTGTTGACTGGACATTCAGATGTTCAATCTACAATCCATTTTAGAGTTCATTTTTTTAAAAATCTTTTTCTTTGTGTTTACATTTCTAAGTGGTCTTGCCCTGCCCTTCCGCTCTGGACTTCTGCATTTGCACTCTCCTTCCCAGGCACTCAGATCAGCTGACCAGCTGCTCCTAGATGTACTGAGGACACGGCGGAGGCTCACAGGGGACAGGGTGTTTGCTGTTATAGCTCCCAAGTTATAGAATTTGTTGCCATTAGATATTATGCAGGCTTTTTCCTTGGCCATTTTTAAATCATCTCTTAAGACCCACCTTCTTCCACTTAGCTTTCAACCCAGTGTGAAATGTTGATTTTGGTTAAAATTTTAATTTATTAATTCATTTATTCATTAATTTTTTTACTTAGATTTTATTGTGTGCATGTTCTTTTTTGTTTGTTTTTTTGCTTTTATTTTTATTTATTTTATAAATACTGTTCATTCTTTCCACCTGACCATTTCCCATCGGGTGGAAGGGCGTTATCCTGGAACCAGCCACTCCACTGAGTCTCTTTAATTGACTGAACAACTGGTTTTCAAATTCTCCCCTCGATCATGATAAATGCGCGAGGGGAAACCAAACTTCAGGGGAAAGTCATTGAAAATTATGTTTGCAGCCATCTTTCCTGACTTGGATGTGATGGCATAAGCTTGTGCAAAGTGTGTGAAATGGTCAACGATGACGAGATTGTACTCATATCCACTTTTGCATTTATCTAAATGAAGGAAATCAATACAGGAGAGTCCAAATGGCTGGGTAGTTATCATGTTGATAACACAAACACAAGCTTTTGTCATATAGTGCTCGATCTCAGGCTGCATATATGGCCAGAAGAAGTGGCCACGTACTAGGGAGACAGTATGGTCAACACCATGATGACCCATTTGTCATGAAGTTTTCCAACACTTTTCTTTTGTACTGCTCTAACAACACTAGCTGCTTACGGGTTGCAGTTGTTCGATACAGAACTCCACCCCTGTTTACTATAAGCTTGTCCCGCTCTTTGAACAGGCACTGTGCTTTTGCACAAAATTCTTTCAGATCTTTAGCTGGTAGTTTGGAATCTGACAGTTTGCTACTCAGTACATCATGAATGACTGGGTCTGACTTTTGAGCCCCATGTAGCTGTTCTTTGGGTACAGAGCTCATAGATTCTGCAGCTGTTTCATTTTCCAATTAGACAGACATAGATGCAACTGTGAATAACCACACTTTCAGGGACTCTTTCTGGACTTAAGCTGCCTGGAATACAGCAGCAATTGTGCTGGGCAGCAGCTCCTCCAAGTAGTCTCTCATCATTTCCTCAACATCCAATGGCATTCATGATAAGGCATCTGCATCACTGTTATTTCTTCCTGGTCTGTAGTTTATTGTAAATTGGAATTCAGTTAATTCTGCAACCCACCTGGATGTAGTTGCATTTAGCTTTGCAGTTGACAAGATGCAGGTCAGAGGGTTGTTGTCACTAAATACAGCGAAAGTGGAAGCATAGTAAAGGTAATCACAAACTTTCTCTGTGATTACCCATTTTTAAGCCAAGAACTTGCCATTGTAGTGATAATTCTTCTCTGCTGATGTTAAACTACAAGAACCATATGCAGTACCTTTTAGTCTTCCATTTTGTTGCTGATATATGACTCCTCCTAATGCCTGGTGCGATGCATCAGTGTGCAAAATGAAAGGCTGACTAAAATCAGAAAAAATGCATCAGTGTGCAAAATGAAAGGCTGACTAAAATCAGAAAAAACCTAGCAAGGGTGGTTTGAGCAAGCAGTCAACCAACTCCCAACAGCCTTCTGATGCTGATCAGTCCACATGATTGGCTTTCTCGAGGGCAAAACTTGGCTTACTTTCTTTGGTTTTGCTTTTCCTTCTTTTATTGCCAGTCACTTGCTCCGCATCATCTCTCAGGAGACTGCACAGTCACACTGACACATTGTCTCCTCTCAATGTGGGGGAGCAGCAGTCTTCTCAGAAGACCAACCCTCTCACCTTATCTTTATGGGAGAGCTCAGCAAGTCCATGGATAAAACTCATCTCGGCCACTTTAATTTGTGATCTCATCCTTTCGGTCAAGTACCCACAATTTCCTTCCACACCTGCATTCTTCAGCCTCAGAAGTCCACTTGGGTAACTGAGGAGGTGTTCGACCTGAACTGGGGAATGCATTCATTTTGTTTTATATGAAGTAGTCATAAAATTTGTTTACCATTTTTAATATCCACAAAAACACTAAGAAGGAAACATGAAGGGGTGACTAATGGTGTTAACCTGTGGACAATCACATAATTGGCTTGAGTTCAAGAATCATATGACCTAACATTTTCTAAATGTTCTGTCATTTTACAATTTCACTGGTACCCACATTTGGTTAAGTTATAAGTTAGAAAAGTGACAAGGCAGTATTGCATATTTCCAATGCAGATAAAGGAACTGGAACAAAATGCAATAGATAAGCAATTTCCTGTTGAAAGGTCACCAATAAGACATTACACAACTCATCTCCAGCACAGCATGCTTTCAATGTACAATGTTTTTAACAATATTTCATCAGTTGGAATATGTCACTTTTTATAATGATTAGATGGTCACTTGATATGCAGCAGCAGGAGTGCTGACAGGAATCGGCATGAGAGATCACTTCTCTTCCATGTTTGCCTCCCTCCACTGGCTTCCTGTAAAATTTTTAATCAAATTCATAATTCCGTTACTTGCATATAAGGCCCTTAACAGCCAAGCGTCTTGTTACCTACAAGATCTGATTACACCTTATGCTTATTACTTGTAGTTTCTAGAATATCCAAAAGTAGACCATGGACCTTCTGCTATCAGGCGTCTATTATGGAACCACCTCCAACTAAACTTAAAATGTTTCTGTTTAGAATCAGAATCAGAATCAGAATCAGAATCAGAATCAGATTTATTATTGTCACTGAGCCAGCGTCCCAACACAGCAAAATTTTGTCTTCCCAGTACACCGTCCAAGAGAAACATACAGAAACAAAAACAACAACATATGGACAGGAGTCAACGGTGCTTGGGTCAGCGCTATAAGAGCGCTTCTACCGTGTCAGAGAGTAGTACACTTAAGCACATGCCCAAGTACACCACCCTCCGGCCAGGGCACTTTTAGCAGAAGAAAATATGATCACATAGGGGATGGAGGGGGGAGAGGATAAAAAAGAGGTGTCTCACACCACATGTCCTTGATCAGAGGCACATGTTGTGGGATTCACGAAAAAAAACCTCAGCACAAGCATAACAAACTTATTACGAAGACATCATATGGGTCAGGAAGAGGTGGGGGGAGGGGGAGTAAAGCCTATATTGAGTCTAAACCATGGGCAGGCAGTCTCAGTCCTCGAGGGCCACTGTCCTGCATGTCTAAGATGTTTTCCTGCCACAGCATGGCAGCAACTGCCCACTGGTGTGTGAATGGGTGAATGAGAGGCCAATGTAAACCGCTTTGAGGGCACCTGGATGGTGTGGATAAAGCGGTATATAAGTGCAGTCCATTTAAACCATTTGAAAAAACATCTTCCAGGTGTGTAAGACTTGTGGGGACCCAAAGAAATCAGATACAATAGAGGTCCCACAGCTGGAACTAGGTATGCCACCTTCAAATTAGTAAGACAATAACAAAGTCTTGAAAATTATTTTATATTTCACTACAATCCCCCCTTTTGCTTGTAAGCATACATGACACCAGACACATTTTGAGTTACAAGAGTATCATAGTACACAATATATGAAATGCAGAAGCCATCAGAGATCAACTTGCTAACCTGCAGCGACAGAGTATACCACTGAGCCATACCAGTACAGACAATAAATGCCCACAGCCGCGAGCAAGAGAAGAAACCATATAGAGTCTGTTTTCTATGGCCACCAGGAGCCAAACGTCAAGTCTGGGAAGGCGAGGGGCGAGTAAAAGACTGGTATGAACTACACTGAAGACAGGGTAAAACCCTAGTGGTGAAGAAAACGCAGAATCACCCAAGCTGAAATCATACTATTATATAAGAATTCACAGTCAGAACTAGAGTCAGAGGAATATGAGAGTACAGCACGCCAATCAATGTTGGGGTAAGACTCTGACATTGGAGAACTAGAAAGGTTCCAGAAATGCATAAATGAAGCATTAGATATCCTCACCATCATCTTAAGCAAGCAAGGAATTACACAACAAAACAAAACAAAAAATACAATCATAATGATCCCAACTGGAGGACACACCGTCAGTGACACAGAAGACCAGGAGGTCAGAGGTCAACCAGGCCCACATGTCAAAACCCACAGAGTCAGAGGAGTCACTGCCTCTCTGCATTTAGCATTTAAATGTGACACCACATGAGTCACATTAGCACTAATGTCCAGAATATATGAGAAACATGTAGTAGCCAATAATATGACAAGAACACCTATATGATGGAAACAGGTGTACACAACCGGTAAAAACAAAACAGGAGCTTTGTAAATCATGGGGTTGATCATAAACAATGAAAAATAAACATTCACAATTCTTAATTTGTGTAGTAACATTCCTAAAAGTAAACCGTCCCAACCTAAATAAGAAATCCAGAATCATCAGGAGTAGAAGAATTACGTTTACGCAGTATGTGATACATCTGCAATCCATAAACTACCATCATCATCCCAAACAGTATTCTGAACATCCACAGTAAAGCTAAACACTAAACCTCTTTGTGTCTCCAGGCCCATCAGGGGCAGTAGAGTGGCAGGAATGGAATTGTGAAAAAAGTCCAGCAGATCTGAGCAAATAAAACAACTGTTAATACCTAAAAAACAAACTGAATCAACATTGCCTGGTACCTTGGGCTGCCCCGGTAGCGCAGTGGTTAGCGCAGGTAGCTCCCTCATTTGTTCTATTGGGTTCGCATGACAGGTTCCTGAAAGAGTTAAGGCTTTTCTAGACTGAAACAAGCTCTTCAAACTGCTCCTGCTTGAGGTTTCCCAGATCCTATGCATCCTTTCACACAAGCGGTGGATGAAGAGGATGGCTGTATGACTTGTGTTTTCTTTGTTGCTCAGAGAGCTAGGTATGTGTCTCATGATTCAGTTGGGTCTGTGGATTTGACTCTTTTCGTAGCACATGCAGTTCTATGATTCTTCTCGGGAAAGAAAATGTTGCATTTGTCTGTTACTAGGTGCCACGTGGTTTTTTCTTGATCTACCACATGTAACTATGAAGCATTGCTTCTTTCTGGTCTTCATAACATTGTCAGGATATTGGTGCAATTTTGAAATGTGGGGACTTTTTGATAAACCTTTTCCTCATGCTGATGCGATGGATGCTTATTTGACAGTCGTCCACCTGCTGAACTCCATAGCTGTGTGTAAATGTCCCTCACATGCTAACAGTGGTATGTGGTGTCTATAGATGTTGCTGTGAGGGAGTCTGCCCACTCTCCTGTTTACTGTTCTCTTGTTTCTGCAGTGACTCTTAACGATGAGGACATCCTTGGTTTATTACCTGCAATGCAATCTTTTGCCTCACAGGCTGGGAGACACCTGTGACAGCAAGCTGGCTGTCACTTTGTCAATGAATGTGTCCCTCCTCATTTTGCAAAGTTGACTCACCACCCACCAGGTAAAACCTTTCGATTATGTGTTTGGTTTTATTGAACTGGCTCCTTGTGAAGGAAAGAAGTCTTTGTTTTGGTGATGGTTGACATGTTTTTTAAATGGTTTGAAGTTTTTATTTCTTTTAGGTCTGACAGATCCTCGGTGGCGATGGAGATTTTGCCACAATGATGTATTCCATCTAGACTTTCCAGTGACAGTGGCACACCCTTTTAAATAATGAAGCTCTTTCACAGGTCTGTCCTGGATGGAGACTCTGCCTCATTGTGCTCATGAATATGGGACTGAGGGGGAGCAGGTCTGTTTGGCAGACCTCCACCAATGGGTGTGTCCAGAGTTTCCAGAGCTACATGCTAACCTGCACGTTCCACCCTCTGACCATCCCAGCGTTCACCTCCACCGGTCTATATAGACGTCTCTGGGATATCAACTAACGTGCTGACCTGCAGTCTGTTAGTGCATTAATCACCGTTCAGAAACATGTGGGGTTTTTTTTTTTCTTTCTTTTTAATGTGACTCAGGCTGGGAAGCTTTAGGAGGAGAGTTTTGACTCAGGTCAAACACATCAGTTCCAGTTCGGTAAGATGTCAAATTAGACCTTTTTCAGTTTGTCATGAAGACTCAGGGTCACCCCACCTTAAACATCTCTGTCCAATCTCAGTTTGTCATCTGATCTTTAGTTTTTTATATTGCAAAACCTAGCTTTGTTTTAGGGATCGGAAAATATTGTTCAATTCAGTTCAGTTTCATTTAATTCAATTCAATTCAATTCAGTACTTGTACATTCATACAAGCAAGGATTTAAAAAAAAATGTATTTATTGGATCTTAGGGTCAAGTTTTTCCTAAGCAGTTATAAATCAAAATATAATACAGAGAGATGAGGAGTGTTAACAGAAAATTTCAGAAGGGATTTAAGTCTGGAAAAATGTATTGTTAAATGTGTGATCGAAGGTGTTGGTGAAGATGTCTATTCGTAACTCATTTATCATCATTCCACATTCAGATGACATGATGACACAAGTGAAAGCTGTTTTAGCTAATTGTTCAGTGTGTCACCCATCAAACTCACATAACCGAGCATATATTTGTTCTTTAGAGCCTTCCTCTCTCTTCAGTTCAGTTCAAATTCTTTTTGCAACAACTTTGGCTCATGATAGCATGTTTGCCTGATGAGAGTAAATGTGAGTGAATGTTAAATGTCTGCTGGCTGTGGCAGCGGTGACGTTCAACATATTCTCTTCTAAACTTCAGCGAACATGAATGAACTCTGGCAGCCTCCACCCTCCAATATGTACAGAAACAAAGACCCCAGTGTCTCAGATGAGCTGGGGATTCACTCACTCAATGTACACACACCCACAGAGGAGGGCAGCTTTTTGGGAAGTGATGTCAGAGGTCACAGAGGGAGGTGAGCTGGAGTGTTCAGGGGTGAGTGTGTGTCACAAAAGAGGAAGGGCCAGTTTTGTTTTGCATAAATACTGAACTGTGAACACATGAGGAGTGCGAGGAGACTTTGAGCGACATATCATTTGCAAAGGAAGATTTCCGATGGCCAGTCACAACGGTAACAAATTTTTTGTTATTCGAAATTTTATTGCTGATATCTCCATCACTCTAATGTGTTATCTATTTGAAAAACGTGTGCTATGTGACTGTGCTATCTGTGAAGAAATGTGCTGATGTACGAGTCAACATTTGGGTGTGAGATGACACATCCCGACTCAGCAGATAGACATCGGCTCAACCAGAGGAGAACTGCGATGTGGCGCAGACTTCATTCTAATTTAAGAAGAAAAAAAACAGAATTTAGGGATATTAAATATGGAGTAGAGATAAATGGAAGACAATGGCCTTAAAACTGACTTGTAAATATGTTCTAATTCAATTTAAGCAAATTTTTTTCTGCCAATATTTCATTTGGCAACAGAGCAGGCAGCCTCAGACTTCACTTGGCTTCTGTTGGTTCCTTTCAGGTATGATTATGGATGTGGATTTGAGAAGTTATGAAAACAACTTGGCTCACCACACCTGGGAGACTGATCAGGAGCACTTGATCGTCCGCAGGGGTCAGCCCTTCTCCATAGACGTCCAGTGCTCAGACCCTCTGCCCCCCAAACACCACCTGGAGCTTGTGCTGCACCTTGGTGAGTACAGATGGACTGATTTCCACAGACTGAGCTGTAAGACTGCATATCTGCAGCTATTTATTTCAAAACCCTCTCATCATATATCAAAAGAGACCTAAATGTGTGTTGTACATTTCTATTAGAAAGGAAAGTAATGACAGTTCTTTATTGGATTGGAGGATATCTTTATATTGCAATTAAATACACAGTTATGTTTTCCATATTTCCTTCCAATTTTTCTAACCTGTTTGCTAAAGACTCCACATGGCCCTTTTTTCTGAAAAAAAAATGTACAAAAGGCAAAAAGAGGCTCAAAAAAGCCAAAGTGGGCACTGAGGCACTAATTATTGCAGCACAAGAACAGGCCGAGTCCAAAAGGCTGTACAAAGATGCAGTAGACTAATTTTGCTGGTGATAAACCGACAATAACAGCAGGGTGTAAAATACAGGCAGGTATGGCATATGTAGACCAATTCCAAAAAAAACGTTGGAGATTTCTGCCTGGAGGAGTGCAGTCCTGGGAACAGATGAGGTAATGTAGAACCCCCAGAATCCCAGGTCTACATATGCACACACACACCTGAAAATAAATCAATTAAAAACACATACAGTATAAAGCAGCAGGTAAAATAACAGGCTACCTTTAAAGGCATTTAGCTCATATATGATATTCCACTGGTAGTTGGCCAGCGATAAAATCTACATACATGGTAAATGGACTGCACTTATATGGTGCTTTCCAGACACAATCAAAGTGCTTTACGTTGGCCTCTCATTCATGCACACATTCACACACCAGCGGGTGGCTGCTGCCAGGCCGACTGAGGGCCTGTTACTTTCACTGCTACTCCACTGGTTTGGTGTCTTGCACAAAGACACTACCAACCTTACAGTGACTGGACGACCCACTGTAACAACTGACCTACAGCCACCCGTACACCGTATATACTGCATAATGCTGGTTGGTTGAACTGTATTTGCTCATTCTTGTTTGTGGAATTTCATTACATGGGTTTAAGCCAAAGAAGCAAAACAATTTTGTATCACTTTTCTTACATGGAACACGATTGTAATACAATTTCACCTCAGAGCCCATATTTTAGTTGGTGGACTTTTAGGAGTCAACTGAAGGAAATAAAATACCTGGTCTTCTTAGACTGTTTAGTTTCATGATTCAGACTCGGAGCTTTCTGCTTGTGCAGGTAAGAGAGACGAGGTGGTGATCAAGGTTCAGAGGGAGCGCGGGGCTGGACACAGGTGGTGGTTTACGCAGCAGGGGGCGCAGGATGATATACTGCTGACTCTCCACAGTCCAGCAGATGCCATCATCGGTCAGTACAGACTGGCGGTGCTGGTGATTGTCACCAGATGGACACATTAAGGAGGAAAAGAGTGAAATCAGCTTCCACCTGCTGTTTAACCCGTGGTGCAAAGGTAAGGGGTGAATTATGTACACACAGATATCTCTTTCATCCAACAGTTCAGACCAACTTTCTTCACATACAGCAGCTTTAGACTTTCTCGTGGAACTCTGGATGTTTTGATTTTGTAGGGTTTTGTAAGGTTTTGCAATCAAACTGCATCAAGGTACAATCAAAAATGCGCCTTGATGATGTCGGCAGAATCTAATAACAAGCTGGATGTTTTCATAAATACAGTGCAACACATAAGTAGTAGAGTTTTTTTCCTCATCTTCTCTCATATTAAAGTTGTAAGCCATCCATCATGAGCTCCTCCCTGCAGATTAGCTCATCTGTGTGTTTGCGAGACACTTGAACAGTGTTTTGATCAGTGCTTCTGTCTCCGAACCATGTAAAAGGGCTGGTCTCACTGCTGTCTCGTAAACTTTTCCTGTTACTGTCGCAGCTACTCCTCTATCCCTGATAACTCTTCTGCCCCTGCTCCTCCCTGAATACAGTTTTTTCACCTTTGTCAGGACTCCCCACAGCTCTGCACAGTTGAGCCACAGTGTTTAACCTACTGAAGCTTCTTCACCTCTACTCCTTCAATCCTCACCATCCCCCCTGCTTCACTTCTCTCTTGCACACATAATCTGTCTTGTTACTACTGACCTTCATTCCCTCAGGTTTTCTTTTGTCCTCTCCCTACTCTCACCACAAATCACAATGTTGTCCACAATATCATAGTCAATGGAGACTGATGTCTGACCCTATTTATCAGCCTATCCATAGTAAACAAAAAGGGCCCCAGTGTTGATCCTTGATGCACTCCCACTTCCACCTGAAACTCACCTGTTATACCTTCTGCACACCTCACCACTGTCATGCTGCCCTCATACATATACTGTACCACTTTATTTTCTCATGCAATACCCCCATTATCTCCTCTGCACTCAGTCATATGGTTTCTCTAAATCTACAAAGGCACAATGCAAGTCTTTCTGCCCTTCCCTGTACTCCCATCAGCATTCACAAAGCAAATGCATCTGTAGTACGCTTTCTTGGGTACTGATGCTCACAGATCCTAACCACTTGTCATAACCTCTCATCCATTAGAGTTTCAATTCAATTCAGTTCAACTTTATTTGCATGTATCACAATATACAGTGTTGTACCTGAACGCGTTCATTGAACAAAAGTTCAGAACAAACTAGTTCGTATTTTATGTGAACATGAACTGAGCGCGCTCTCTTTCCTCTTGATGAGTGTCATGTGTGAACGAGTTCATTTGGGCAGTTGTTAACGACGCTCTTTCAAAGTTCACGCACGGTCAAAACTGTGGCAGGTTTCCAGCGAACCCCATTTAAAATACACCACAAACGAGCCTGATATGTATATTCGTGATCAAACATGGCAACACGGGCTGTTGCTTCTGTAACACTAAAAATTGCGTCATCAAATGTTGAAAACAAGCAGGAAGATGAAAGCTGCAGTCGCCCAGAGCCGGAGGAGACCCCCGACTCCAAAGATTACACTGTTATCTATGGAGTCAGGGATTGAAATATTGAAATGGGGGGGGGGGGGGGGGACAGTTGCACCTTAATGACCTGTTTTTGTCTTATAATAAAGACCATTTCGCAGCAAGTTTTTCCTCATATTTTTTATCTACTGTAGAGAGAAGCTGAAAGGGAAATGACAGTTTTACATGGGCTGTCCCTTCAATGCTAATGTGAACCCAGGTTGGATAAAGATTCTGAATTGGAAACATAGTTTTCAACAGATGAAATGAATAAAATAATTGCCATTTGTGGTGGTGTAGTATATGGGCAGTGGCAGTCATTTTGACAAATAATTGCTCGCAGCAACATTAAAAAATAATTTTAAAAAAAGAAATAAAAATGAACTATTAAGTTCATTTTTTGAAATGGTGAACTCTTTCCAAATTTTGAATATGAACTATGAACTGAACTAGTTAATTTTAATTTCTGTGAACTATGAACTGAACTAGTTCAAATAGAAAATGAACTTTCCCAACACATATATATGCATATATTACAATATAAATAGTCTCAAAGTGCTTTTGAGAGATTCAGTGCATGAGCCCCGAGCAAAAATTCACTGGAAAGAAGCAGTGGCAAGGAAAAACTCCCCTACTGAGAGCAAACCTTCAAACAAGACAGTGGCAAAAAAAAAAGAAAAAAAAAAAAAAAAAAAAAAAATCCCCTCAAAGAGGGAAGAAACCTTGAATAGGATCTGGCTCATAAGGAGAGGGTCCTCCTGCTGAAGGTCTTCATTGTGTGACTTTTCAGTTAATACGTCTGCTACAGCTAAAGATTCTCAGATATGGAGCATTCAAGATTCTTTAATATGGAGCAACAAGGATACAAAACATCTTGAGGGATTTTAAATTGTGTGCATCCGTTTCATTTCATTAGATGATGTGGTACACTTGCCTGATGAGAGTCTGCTCCAGGAGTATATAATGAATGAAGATGGCATCATTTACAGCGGGAGCTGGAATAACATCGGCTCTATTTACTGGAATTACGGGCAGGTAAAACACATAAACACACACACACAGGCCCACACAAACATTCTGTCCGTCTGTCAGCCTAGACTTTGGCTTCTCGTGTGAATTGTCACAGCAGTGTGACAGCGGACACTCAGCTGGATCAGCAAACGTGTCGGTTGGTCGGAGGAAACTTCTGGAAGAGATGTGTCAGAATGTTGCCAAACCACACAAACAAGAACACGTCCCTTCACAGCTCACTGGACAGAAAAAAAGACGGATGGACAGACGAACAGACTAGATTGTTCTAAAAAAAAAAAAAAAAAACACGCTATGGCCCCTCTTCACAATGACCTAGTTTAGCAGGGAATTGGCCATAACCCGTTGACATTTAATCTTAAATTATGGTTGATATGGAAACAGGTTTTACTAAAATGTACATAAAACTCACCTGGGCTCAGTTTCAGATTAGATAACCAACATCTAGGGGGAATCTATTGGTATTTATATGCTATTTTAAGGCTTTTCACAAATTTCTGTGAGCTAAAACCATGTTCAGTTATCAAAACTGGTACTATTGTAGAAAATGGGTAAAATGTTTAAGAAATAAAATAAGAATCAGGTGGTACTGCTCTGAAAATCTATTTCATAATAATGTCAAATTTATCTTATTATTTAGATACTGTGAAAGTGGCATCTGTTCCATCAGAACCTGGTCACAATGTATGGCTGTCATAGACAAAAAGAAACCAGCTTTGATTAGAATCCTGGAGAAATGTGCAGTTTGACATAGTAGCAATTAAAGGTTCAACAACTAACCTTTTCACTCATGTTTTCTCTCTCAGTTTGAAGAAAGCATGATGGAAATCTGTTTTGAAGTCCTGGATAACTCCAAAAATGCTGAGAATAACTCAAAGATGGACATTGAGCAGCGGTCTGACCCCGTCTACGTCAGCAGGGTGGTCAGCGCGATGGTAATGAGCTCTCTCATTTTCTTCTGAAATAGCAGCGGGAGCACATATGACTACAGACGAGCTTAAAGTTCATGAGAGAAACTGTCGGAAAATTGGGCCTTTCAGTGTTTTACAGCAAACCAGAAAGGGAGAAATGACACAACAACCTTTAAAATATAAAGATGTGTGCAGTAAAGTTAATGTGAATACTAGGAGCTGGTACTTCACCAAATGAAAGGTTTCTCCTCCACCTGTCAAGGTCAATGCTAATGGTGACAAGGGCGTGTTGATCGGGAAATGGCATGAGCCGTACTCTGATGGAGTCGCTCCAGGTCAGTGGACCGGCAGCGTCCCAATCCTCCTCAAGTGGAGCAGGGCTGGTGCCAGAGCGGTCAAATACGGCCAGTGCTGGGTGTTTGCTGCTGTTGCATGCACAGGTGAGGTCCCCACTGATTTGTCCAGGTAAACTGTTCCACTATCGTTTATACTAGTTACTCCCGGCAAAAAAATGTCACTTTGCGAGTGGTGTATTTTAGTCGTCTTAAAGAGTAAAAGAAGGTCTGGTGTCTCTGATCTTTTCAGTGCTGCGGTGTTTGGGAATCCCAACACGCCCCATCACCAATTTTGTTTCAGCCCATGACGTCCATCAGAACCTATCTATAGACCGCCTGGAGAACTTTGAAAGTGGAGATAAGCAAGACAGCATCTGGTAGGATCAAATACAGATATGTTGATTCAGTGGAAAACCTCAAATTACTCAATGTAATATGAGGCCTTTTTCCTCCTCATGATTTTAGGAACTTTCACTGTTGGGTCGAGTCCTGGATGAGGAGAGATGATCTCTCAAAGGGAAATGATGGCTGGCAGGTTTTGGACCCAACTCCACAAGAACTGAGTGACGGTATGTCCTTTCATGGTTTTTTTTTTTTTTTTCAGCTCACATCTATGAACTTGAACTCATCTGACTCTCATCCATTAGATCTTAAAAGCTAACAGAGGTTAGGCCTCACCTGATGTTGGAGGCCACTGACTGGTGTCCTGTCTCCATCGATGCAGACAGATAAGAAAAAAAACAATAAAAAATGAATCTTTCCCTCTCAGGAGAGTTTTGTTGTGGACCATGTCCAGTGGCGGCCATCAAGGAGGGAAACCTGGGAGTCAAGTACGATGATGCTCCATTTATATTTGCTGAAGTGAATGCTGACATCATCGACTGGAGAGTCCTACCAGACGGCCAGCGGCAGAAGGTCTGGACTGTCTTTTATGTTGGGCCAAGTTAAAAAGAGTTTGAGCCTTCTGAGCCTGAAGAGTGAAACAGATTTACTGAGGAAGACCACTGTGGTCTTTAATCACAGATTAAAACGGACCAGGCAACTGTGGGGAAGAACATCAGCACCAAAAGTATCTACGGTGACTTCAGAGAGGACGTCACTTTGCTCTACAAATATCCTGAAGGTGAGCAGAAAATGTACAGATAACAATCAGTGACTGACTTATCATCTTGTTTATTCAGTTTAGTGCCATTTCGACCAATTCTAAGAAGCATCCTGAACCTCCAGGTCATAAAATGCTTAATTAAATGTTAATCTTCCCCTTCAAAGTTGCAGTTAATGCTCATGAATCACCGTTATCTCCACAGGCTCAGAGAAGGAGAGAGAAGTGTATGCGAAGGCAGGGCGGCGGGTCACCCAGCCAACCAATGAAAGCGTAGAACCAGCACGGCTAAAGATGCTACTGAAGCATGCTAATCCTGTATTTGGAACAGACTTTGATGTGATTACAGAGGTGAGCACCGCTTTACCTTAACTGACCTTAACTGAAAGAGAGATAAATTAAATTATTTAAAAAAAGTCAGTGAACCGTCTCACAGTGAGCTTGGGACAGCTGTTGTGGTTTCATCTTGAATGTTGTCTTGTTCTGTCCAGTCTTATCCGTTACACTGTTACACCCCGCGTATCGCTCACATCCGTAGGGATCCCATTCAGATTTTAAGGAAAGCGTGGAGACGTGCTCATCACAGATGCAAAGTATCTCAGGAAGGCAGCGTGCCCGAGCAGGGCATCAAAAAGCTGAACTTTGTCACTGTTCTCTACATTGTGACATTCGACAGGAAGTTGTATTAGCGGTAGTATCAGAACAGACGACATGAAAACTTTTGTGTCCCTCGCTGCCTGCCTATCGAGTGGTAGATGGAAATAGTCTTGTATTAAGGTGGAGTCGGTTGAGAACAGAGACGCCGCAACGGGGTAGGTATACCAGGCAATTACCTGGGGCCCCGAGCTGGAAGGGGCCCCAGGACAGCGCTGACATTGGTCCTTTTGTCAATGACAAAATGATTGAACTGCTTTAGACACTGTAACGACGATATGTTGGAAACCCCCCACATAGGGCCCCCACTAGCTGTCACTGCCTAGTGTGTTAAGGAACCCCGAGACACGGCTAATATCGATCCATATCAATGACAACCTGAAACCTCCATTGACACTACAACGACATGTTTGGAACCCCCCTAATGGGGCCCCATCTACCCGTGGCCGGCTTTCTTCAGTATTTCAAACTTAAAATGAAGGGAGCATATCCATCGGGATAGGCAAAAAGAAAAAAAAGCAAGAAGATGAAGAAAAAAGAAAGCGGGAAAGTGCTAAATTCAAACGTGTATAATCTGACATTATTAAAAAAAAGTTATGATGCCACTTTGTCCCAGTCTGTAGTCTCACGAAGCACAACTGCACATGACACGTTTACTGCACTTTAGCCTATATTTCTGGACTGGATGATCTATCTTGGTGTTTTTGGGCTGGTAGGGCCCCCATGCTCATTCATGCCTAAGGTCCCCAAGGTGACTAGAAACGCCCCTGGTTGAGAACAGAGGTACTTTCATTTGCCAAGATTATCTGGTTAAAGCTGTTGCTTAAATCTATTCTTTTAACAACGTAACAAGGTTTAAACAAACCTCATATGTGGCTGTGACTTGGCATATTGAAGTACACGTCTCCATGTGAGGAAACTGGGGGAGCGATGCATCGGCATACGAAAACCGCTCCTGGACACGTGGCCGAAGACATGACTACTACATTGTCCTTGCAGGTGAAGAATGAAGGAGAAAAAGATGCTCATGTGAAGCTGACCCTGCGGGTTATGGCTGTGACGTACAGCTCTCTCCACCTGGAGGAGTGCCAGAAGCAGATCATCAACGTGACGGTGCCATCTAATAAAGGTCAGATGCCCTAATAAACCTGTAAAGACCTCTGAAGAGACGTCTTATCAAACAAGAACAATGCTGCTGTGCATTAAAACCGTGTCTTTCTCCAGCCCACAAAGAAGTGCTGCGTCTGCACTACGAGGACTATGCCAGATGTGCCTCTGAGCATCGTCTGATCCGGGTCAAAGCATTCCTTGAGGCTCAGGGGGAGGATGAACCCATCATGATTGTGGATGACATTCAGCTGAGCGTACCTGAGCTCCTCGTACAGGTGAATCCGCGGGGAAAACCCTCCCGATGTTTGCAATTCAACTATGAGCTCAATCAAAAAGAATGTTCTGAGTCTGATCTTAGGGGTTTGGTGTCTGCCTCTGGAACTTACGTTGGTGGCACTAAATACCAGCCTGATAAATGAAGGCTCACCTTCTCTAGGCTTCAGGAATGACAAACAAGCCTGCAGTCAGAGAGTGGGGAGCTCTGTTGAGGTAATATGGAACCTATGAGGCCTTTAAGACAGAGCTTGGTCATTGAGAGCTTTTTATGTGGGTTCACAGTGGCCATGGTTACATGATGTTTTTTAATTCGGAATTAATTATTCCGAATTAAATAATTCAGAATTAAACTATTTTCCTTCGAGTTTACATGGAAATAGTAATTCCGAATTGAGGTTCACATGGAAAACACGTTTGATCAGCTTTATCCAATTTCGCTTAAGGTCTGGGGGTTGGGAAGGGTTCTGATTGGATAGGGGGGGCTGGAACGTCTTTACGTATTTATGTCTACTGGAAGAAAACAAACTTACTCAATTAGCAACAACATGGAGGACTACATTATTAGCATCCTTTTTGTATTTGTTTTTATTTTATTTTTGAAGCAGCAGCACGACAACATCATGTCGATGATTTTCTTTGGAAAACAAGCCCAGCGCGGAATATAAGCGTCATCGCGACAGACGGGCAAGGGAACGAGCATGCGCAGAAAGACCGGAAATAATTTAAAGTGGAATGAGTGTATAATGAGCGGAATTCTATTTGGAATTTAAATCAGAATAAACCAGCCACTTACTTCCGAATTAAGTTTAATTCAGAATGGACATTTTCATTCGGAATTAGGTGTTTACATGGTAATTTTTAATAATTTTAAATCAGATTTAATTTTAATTCTGAATTAAAGAGGAATTAAACTTTCCATGTAAACGCACTAAATGTAGTCCATCCTGATTTTTTCACCTGCATGGTAAATAAATAACCAACTTGTTTTATTGTAAGGACAAATATTTACATAAGGAAAAACATTAGGATTTTTTTTTTTTGTACGCAGTAATAGAAAAGAATTTAAAAAAAAACCTCTCATCCACCAGGTATTTCAGAAGGCTGCTGTTCACAGACAAGTAACTGCCTACATTTCCTTCACCAATCCTCTGCCAGTCGATCTGAAGGGTGGTGTTTTCACCGTGGAGGGGGCCGGCCTGCTGCCTGCCACTCAGATTCCTGTTAAGTGAGTAATGAAGAGTGTTGAAGCGAATGAGTTAAAAAAAAAAAAAAAAAAAAACAGCTAGGTAAAATGCTAGTTCCAGTGTGTATGGATGTACTGGGAATAGGACATTAATAGTATTCACAAAGATGTCTTTATTGAGGTAGAAATAACTCAGACTGATTATTAACCTTTTAAATCCAATATAATGTGACCTGATTATTCCTTTGTCTTGTGGAATGTTGGGCAGTTCAGAAGGGATGAATGGGACATTCATGGCATGAACGGCTCCATTCATGTTTTTTCTCATCTCCACCGAGCAGCATAGCGCTAGCATAGCATGGGGCAGGGGTCCTGTTGTAATTACAAATTTGAGTATGTGGATGTCACTAATCCTACACACTGGACCTTTCATTTTTAATGTAACACTGTCAGTGGATTAAATTTTCCTCTTTATTTCATGACAGAATATTAAAAGTAAAACTAACAACACGTCCTTTGTACTTTCTTTCAGTGGAGATGTTTCACCAGGCCAGAAGGTGTCTGTGAAGATCTCTTTCTCTCCCATGAGGACTGGGATGAGAAAACTTCTGGTGGACTTCAACTCTGACAGACTGAAGGATGTCAAGGGGGTTGCTACTGTTATTGTACGCAGGAAATAGACAAATTCCGTCCCTTTGATTGATGACTCTTATTAAACAAAAGAAAAATAATATTTCCTGTGAAAGGCCTGTGAAAAGGCTGTTCTTTGGGACTGCGTAGAAAAATGGTACCTGGTAAAACAAAAATGTGGTAATTCCTACATCGACTTTTATTTCATTGTGAATGGCAAGAGCCTCTGATATTGCATGCCGTTTTTCCGCTTCAACTTTATTTTATTTCTTAATGTATTTGTTTACTTTGTATTCCTGCATTTCAGACTTGAAACTCATTCCAAAGAAAGTTGGAAGAGTAAGGCTTTCCCACGTCATAAATGTTTAAATTCCTTCTCTTTAGTAGAGAGCAGATACAAGCAATTTCAGGGGCAGATTTAGACCAATTTCACTGAGGGGGCCTGGCTGGGGCCAGGGGTTTTGATAGACAAAAACACATTAAACCCGCGGCAAACATCTTATTTGACTTTTTATTTTCATAAAACTTGTTGAACCATTGCAGTCATTACGTTACAGTTATGATGAAAAACAGTTTAATTGTCACAGTATTACTGAATTAAGTGCTGATAAAAGACAGTGTACCTTGACAGTGTAAGATCGTAATTTTTGCACTGCTTCATATGTTCGCGCTCGTTTTTTTCCAGTGGTGCAGCGCACTTAAGGGTCCGACTACAATGTTAAGCCACGCACTTTAGTTCCACCTTCGACGTCGGCGACTCGGCGCTACTGTATAATCTACGTTCGGAGAGGGGGCCACAAGCGGGGTCCGGAATCAGTGCTACAGGGGCACTGGCCCCTGTTGGCCCCTCCCCAGAACCGCCACAGAGCATAGTGCGAATTACAGGGGGGTTTGACCCCCCAATTACAACTTCGACCCCCCCTAAAGAAGGGACAAATTGTCATTTTTGTCATCTTCGACCCCCCTAAAGATGACAAAAATTGTCATTTTTGTCATCTCTTGAAAATGTTGACCCCCCCCCAATTGTCATTGTATAATTTGCACTCTGGATACAAGGTATACATCTGGATGCAGGAGCATTTAACATCAGGCTCATGTTGCTCTGACTCCACAGAAACATGATGGACAGGAATCCTGATGTAACTTTAGAGTCAGAGATTCAAAACATTATATCAAAATAAATAGGCACATGCAGCATTTATCAATAGTGGGTATTAACATGTGGATAAATAGGCTTCCCTCCTTTGTTCTTGCTCTAGGTGTGCATCAGCTGTCAACTTCAGATGTATTTATTTACAGTCAGAGACAACAGCTCCTCTTTCACTGGCAGGATTTCTTTCTTTTGTTTCAAATTCACAAGAAAATCTAAAAAATATTTCAAATTCATTTGGTCCATAATGTGATAAAAGTCAAAGTGAAATGTAAAGCTTTTTTTTTTTTTTAAAAAATAATTTGCTTATTCCATTCCAACTCAACATTTCTGAATTGGCATTGTAGCTACTTTGCATTTTGCTTTGTACCTGAGTAACACAGTAACCATGTAGGATTCATGTAAATGCATTGGCTGTGATTTCTTTCTTTTTTTAAAAAAAAACACTGTTTGTAATCATATAGTCAAAATTATGGACACAAGAAAATACTATTTTTAATTTAATAATTCTAATATTTTGTGCATTTTATTATAATTATGTGTTAAAATGTTCAAAGTCTTATAAAAGAGTATGCTTCTAATAAACTTTTTCACAAGAATTAATTTGATCTGACATGTCATTAACATTTATTATCCAATTTTCTTTGCTCTGCTGTTGATGCGCAGCTGTTTTTATCCATGAAGTCAGATGAAACAGAACCATTACAGAAACTTTAAGACCTGGATGTCCACAAATGTTTTCCTCTTAAATTTGGATAAAACAGTCCGAGTCATATCTACATAATCACTGTATTTGTAACTTATGAACACTGTCTGTAAAGGCTAAAATGGCCTTCATCTTCTCACAGTTAAGACAATGCAGTTTCAGTCATACATGCTGGGAGTGCTGCACGCCCATTTAGTTGCAAAATAAAAAAAATCCCTGTCGTTTTCTTTAACAATCTAAATGTTTGGAGACATTTTTGAGAGCAGCACAAAATTCTGAACAAATACAACACTATAGATCATGGTTGATGGATGCTGTAGATTTGTTAACACTAATAATGACAGTATATGAGCGTATGTGTGGCAATATAACACCACATCATTTCAACGAGGAACAAATCAACACTGACGGCAACACTGACCCCCACCCCCGCTTCCAGTTTTCTCTATCTTTCAGAGTAGCCAGTGAACAGGTGAACTCATTGGCTACTCTTTAATATTATAGCATGTGAGGTGTTTCCCAGGATGCTCTAGGAAATGTGTTTGTTACAGTGCAAGATCACTGGTCATCATTGTTAATATACACTATATGTCCAAAAGGATTCGCTCATCTACCTTGACTCAGATATGAGCCAATTACAACTTCGAACCCCCTAAAGAAGGAACAAATTGTCATTTTTGTCATCTCTAGAAAATGTTGACCGTCCCAATTGTCATTGTATAATTCGTACTCTGTTCACAGTCTCTGGTCTCTGAACCGTAGTAAACAAACCGCTGGTATTGTGCTATTTTTGGCTCGTAATTTGCAGCTAACACGCTAACAACAACAAAAGAAAAAGTCCGGTTTTCTCTGCATGGAGCGGGCACTTTATTCTGGCACTGCAGGAACTTGTAACATCACACAGGTTGTATTGTTGGGCTCCTGTCGGTTAACAGAGAATGTAAATCTATACACGCTGGAGCTGCTGTTGATGCTCACTCCACTTTTCATCTAACCCTGTTTTCTTCTGCCGTCTCACAACACACACACTACATTACCTATAAGGCCACATCATTACCCATAAGGCCACCTTCTTAAAGGGGCCAGGCTGGCTCACAACATTTCTTCACTGTGAGAGAACGCGCAAAACATCTTGTGATATTTCCATCCATCCATCCATCCATTTTCTATACCCGTTTCATCCTTGAAGGGTCACGGGGATCTGCTGGAGCCTATCCCAGCTGTCTACGGGCGAAAGGCAGGGGTTCACCCTGGACAGGTCGCCAGTCCATCGCAGCCTGTGATATTTCCGTGATTTAAAAAAAAAAAATTTAAATTATATTATATATTTCTGAAAAAATCCGCGAATAACTAAAACCGCGGAACTTAAACTGCAAAGTGACAAGGGATCACTGTAAAGCAGACAGACATGTTCTTGGTGTGTGTTCAATCAATAATCCAAATTATACAGGTATTAAAGCCAGAACTGTGTACTATATAATTCTACGTTCCCTGATCCACTAACCCTGGTACCAGATATTGCTTTGTTTTGTTTTGTTTTTTCCATCATCATTTGGACTCTTTAACTCATACAGCAGAGGCATGAACTGATAAGAAAAATTTGACAATTAATTTTATGGGATAGCTAATTTTCAATACAAGATTTAGTCCATCAGCTTAAGATGATTTGTTAAAGCCTCACTTCAGCTTTATCACATAAAGCTGAAATGTTACGCATGATTTTCTTACATTACCCAACACTGTGGCAAAATCAAAGCAGTCTGATCTACGTGGTTTACGTTTCTCCAGCTACTGTAATTTGGAGAATAAAAACAAAAATGACACAACACGGCTGTTGGTTATTACTGCATTTGCATCAGAGATCATTGCAGGATTTTCATGAACTTCTGACCTTTCTGAAAAATCACCGTCATAATTATCTGCGTCTATCACTCCCCCTGGTGGAGAGAGTTGTAAACTACAGCCATGACCAACAAAGTCAGCGGATCATGAGCATCTCCTTCACTCTTCACCAGAATGTTATCATGTTCTCTGAGACTGCTTAGCAAACAAAACAAGAAAAAAAGAACATTCAATCAGTCCCAAATCTATTTTAAACCATTCATCAAGTCATTTTATCTCTTTGAAACCCAGGTTAAAGCCATTTATGACATCTGGGCAACAAGCTATAATTAACAAGTTATCAGTTAGACAACTAATGCAGTGAAGACTTCAAAGGCTTTCTTACAATACACAACGTAAATTTTAGCATCTACACTCTGATCTCATAAAGCCCCACTTCTAAGGCAAACATAATGGTATTTGGGGTAAATTAATATAACTGAATGCTCCTTCTGTACAAACCAGGCCTACACATGGAGCTGATGTAGGATTTAAAGAGCACCAGGAAGCCTGGTGGTCCAGAGACCAGAGGGCCGGTGAGAGGCGAGGACTCCTTCCTCCTTAAGTAGATCTATACGCAAGTTGGAGTAAGCTGGAATAAACTGTGAAATGAGAACAACCATGAAGCAGATATGTGCTATATTCGTATAAACAAATAATTATTTGAATTTAAACAATAGAGGTTCTAAAAATATATATATTTAAAAAAAAAAATCATGATCACAATTATTTTGAAATCAGTATTACTGAAAAGGGATTATTCACTGACTTCTGAAGCACACGTTTATCGAATAAACCAAAAGATTTTTTGAATTTTTCCTCTGAAAACTGAAATTGCACATGAAATAAAATTGCCAAACCACACAAAAATTGTTTAGGCCAGTAGAACAGAATATGTTAGAAATGATCAAATAATCCGTGAAATATTATTTTCTGAAACATGGAGGCCAAGTGGAGTCTATGCCTGAAGTACACGTGTCATGCATGTCATGTCTCTCTGTAGTTTAATTTTTTGTTCCTTGACGGCATTATTTTTGTGATGATAGGAGCCAATATTGAAACCACAATTACAATTTGAGTAGTTGCACAGCCCTACTAAAAGAAAAAAAAAACACGCAACAAAAACTGCTGAAACATTCACAGACAATTTATTTTGATTGAAATTATTTCACATCATAGTTATTTTTCCTGTCAAAGATCTTTGTTTTTTTTTATTACAACAGCCACAGAACAGCAGCAGCAATAATAACAATAATAATAATAATGATGATGATAGCAACTCAGCAGGAGAAGCAGTTAAATGTGAGTGAAAGACTGAAAAAGAGAGAAACGTGATCGGTGCCAGGAAACATTTACCGCACGCGGAGGGAAACTGCTTCTCTCACGCGGCCCACCTGGCCCTCTTCCTTCACACCTGTTAGGACTCGAGCGCAGCTGTGCACGACTCGAACATTAGTAGAAACTCTTTACAGTTTATGTAGAAATACACAGAAAAGGAAAGTAAAAAAAGAAAAGAGGAAGGGAAACGAATGAGCTCCACAGGATACGGAGACCGAACAAGAGGCGCGTCTCTAAGCATCACGTCCTCCACAAAGACCCTTCCTCCCCGACCTCAACATGCCGGAGACCAAGCTCACTGTTCCGGACATGTGGCAGCTCAGCGTGGCCTGAAGGGGTCAGAGTTTCTCTGGAAGGAACCGTTCTGGGAAATATGCTCGTTGGCCTTCATGGCAGGTGAGATGAGCTCCGAGTTCCGAGCTCCGAGTTCCGAGCCCGCGGGATGAGCGACAGGCCGGACAGGAGCCTCGTGCTCAGCTAGCTTCCATTAGCTTCCATGGGTCCGTCGTCGTGTGTGCGTTTCCTTTCAGGTTTTTTTTTCTTAATGAAAACAGTAAATGGTGGCGTCCATAAACCTTTAATTAATCCTTGTAACCCACAGACGTGACTCCTGGTGGCCGGGTCTCCTTATTTTTCCGGGCCTGAGGTGAAGCGCGTGTTCCTGTTTTACAGTCGGAGCAGATCAGTTTACTGGACGGTATATTTACTGGATGGACTCCACAGCTTTGCTCATCCGTTTGCTTTTTTTTTATGTGGAAATTACATAATTTCGACGGAAACTGGCTTTAACGAGCTTGGCAAACTTTGGTTCACATTTAAAAAAAAAAAAAAAAAGAAAAGAAAAAATGCGAATCAGTGGCTCTAAAGGAGAATTTTGTTGCCTTTCAAAGAGTTAAGTCTGTCGACTGCATGTGGAGAAAAAAAATAACTCAGTCTTCTTTCTTAGTCCTTCAATAATCGTAAAAGTACATTTTCCCACGTGTTCCTTTAAACATTCGCACATTAAAAGAAAAACTAAAAAAAACATCAGGGATAAAAGAATTTACAGTGAAGTCGGACTGAATTATCAGCTTGTGACTGTGGAACCACCAACTTTATTTAAAAAGGAGCGTCAGTGTTCCAGCTCTGATATGATGATCTGAACAACATTCTTGAAAGATTTTATACACATACACACACACACACACATATATGTATGTATATGTATGAATAATGACCACATGTAAGCGAATAAGCCTCAGCTTCAGTTCAAAAGTGCCGAGTGTGACTGGCTTCTTAAAAAATATCAGTATCTAAACTACCTCGACCAACAGGTCCACTGGTAGATCTCAACTAGAAAATTTTCTCTCTCAATTTCAGTCCTTAACCCTGTTGAGAAAGCGATGAAACCCTTTTATCATATGTCAAACCTTTTTTTTTCTTAAATACAAATCACAAAATAAAAACGGTAGATGAGAACAAAATATGCAAAAAGAAAAAAAAATGAGTTTCTGAATAAAGCAAATCAAAGAAACACAGGAAACTAATAAGATAATATGCATTGAAAACATTTAAGATCGCAGTGCACTTTGTGTGGAAAAATAAAAACAACCACACACACGAAGATGAAGGCAACACGAGCCACCCGATAAAAAAAACGAAGGAGGCTGAGAGAAATACAGAAAAGGGAACTGGAGGAAAAGGGAGGGAGGATTGAAAAAGAAAGGAGAGGACAGTTATATACACTCATATATACATCACACAGGATATGAAAGAGAGCATGATGTCATAAAGCGAGACCCGAAGACGGCCTGAGTACAGGCCAAGCAGAAAACTGCCATGGCACCCAATAAATAGGAAACAAAGCATCCTGTTGCTGGACGGAGGCCTGTCCTGTTCAACAAAGCTCTCTGCAGGCTGAACACAATAAATTACATGGATGCAGTCAGGCTTGTATTTAAAAAAAAAAAAAAAAAAAAATCAGGGCAGTTACCACGTCGCGTTGCCACTAAATGGGCAACATTCAGAGGGAATGTAGCAAACAAGTTTCTTCCAATTGATCATCCGGTGCGATGACACACTGAGACTGAATATGTACATTAATTCTGTCCCATCTGCTGATCAGAATTATGAAAGCCTAAAAATGTCACCCACGTGTTACAGTTTAGTATAAATACAGCAGAATTTCTCAAAACAGGCGGCGCGATGGGTTAAAAAGATGGCTCGTCCGCTGGCGGCACTGCCGGCTCCTGCCGGGACCGTAAAGAGGGAGCCAGAGAAGCCCGGCGGTGCCATCGTTTGTCCGCCAGTCTGGACTCAAGTTGGCCACGTGAAACAAGTGCACGAAACAGCTGAAGTCAGGGAGGATGTTTGGCAAGAGTCTTCTTCTGTTTGAAAACTGCAGAGCCAACTAAGTAGCAGAAGATATGAAAATATACAACTCTCAGCTGGTGATGGGTCCAGGTCCACCCAACAGGTTACCCCCCCATGGCATTGTATGGAGAAATAAATCCACAAGTGGCTGTACTTTTTGTTGGCATTGAAATAATAATTATAGCAACAATATTAATAATTATTAAAAAAAAAAAAAAAAAAAAAAAAAGACCTTTGGCCTTTATTACTATCAGGACAAAATCCAGGACAAAAGTGGCTTTAAGACAACCTATAAATACGAGGCAGTCCCAGACCACCCAGCTACTGCTACACAAGTGTCTGATTAAATAGTGCTGGGAGAAATCACGACTATGTACACTGGAAAAGAAAACGGGTTTCCATGGCCATTTAACTTTCCTGCAGGGCTCCCATACGGTCATCACTGGGGGTTTTCTTCATATGTTTTATGTAGAAACGCACATTATATGAAAGCATGGCTATCAGGAAAAATATCATCATTCAAGCTGATAAAAACTCGTCTTTCATTTTTCTCCTTTTTTGGGTCTTGTATTTGAGGAGTAGGCACAGGTTTTTGTTTTTTTTTTTTTTCCTGAGGTGACACCTCATTTTCCCCAGTGACGGACTTGAAAAGCTTGAAACAAAAAAAAAATGAAGCAGAAGGGCACGAAAGTGGCGACTTCCTCACAGTTCAGCCTTCGGAGAGCTACATCGTGGATCGGATCAGAGATGACCTGGAATGTGAAGCGGCAGTATTCAGTCTTCCTCGAACAAAAACAAAACTAGGAACGGGGACTTTCCTTGATCTTGTCCTCCCATTTCTGTTTGTGGGAAACTCTGAAAAGCTTAATTTAGACCAAGTATGAAAACTGTGAGACCATGAAAGACATGATGAAGGACAAAGGGAGGGGGAGTCCCATTACAGTCACAATGTCACAGGCCATTACTGTCCTCTGATGGCGGTAAAAACAAGTTCCTCCCTGGAATTACAAAGAGCAAAGGCGCCCAAGAAGCGTCACTGCAGGGGTTGTGATGAAGCTGATAGAAACTCCTCCTCCAACATCAACGAGCCAGAGGTGCACGCCAGGATAATGTCAGAGCTCTTGGCCTAATGATGGCATTGATGGCGATGACATCACTACGCAGTCTTTGTGTTTTTCGTTTATGATCGTCTGTGAGGGGAGAGGAACCGTGGACGATCACCAGGCCTCCGTGTACCGAACGTCAACCTCTTTCAGGTTGGGCAGTTTGGCCTGCAGAGACACGCGCACAAAAAACATAATGACAGTTAGAAAATGTCTGTGGAGCATTTCAATGATATTTGACTTTGACATTCTGTAGTAAACCTTTCAGTTACTTCAGATGCATTTTCACCAACAGCAGATTAAACACTTCAGATTCGTTTCTGTAAATGGCGATCTTTTTTGGGGCATTTCAGCATCACTGCACACGTCTGCATCCCAAACAGCTGGTAACAACACGTTAAACACATTGGAAACATTCCTACTTTAAAGTACCATGCACTTTTGGTTGAAGTGAAAATGTATTAACTAGGGCTGGGCAATGATTAAAATCTTTAATCGTGATTAATCGCATGATTTCCCTGATTAATCACGATTAATCGCATTGCATACGGAAAATCAAATAATGAATTCAAAAGTAGTGTAAAGGTCACTTTTATTTAAATGTTCTGCTGCCATATGAACTAAAGTGCCATAACATTTGTTGTTCAAACACTTTTAACATCAGCACTTTCAGTAACACATATATAGTGTAAATCTTATCTTAAAAAATGTCAAATAAAATAAAGCTTATTGCTGCTGCCAGGACATTGTCATCCTGTTTTTTTCTGAAAAATAAAACAAGTCTACAAACAAAATCCTAACAATCTAGAGGCCACAATCAGAACATTAAAACAGGTAATTTCTGAGGTAACAGCGGCTTTTAATGGGGAGTTCAACTTGGCAGTTGTTACAAATAACCTTGTTTCTGTTGAATCCTCCGTCTGGGAGAACTTTAAAATGAAAATGTCCATGTTAAAGTTCTGTAACTTTATCAATCCGTAATTATCTGTGTATCATTTTCAATTGTCAATAAAAAATGTAAAAAGTTAAAAAGTGACTTTTTATTTTTTTCTGTTTTTTAATCTAACACAAAAAACAAAACAAAAAATGCCTGTTTTTTTATGTTTCAATTTTTAGCAAACAGGCCACGGGACTGAACTTGTTTTTAACTTTAATTTTATCATCTGGTTTACGTGACCCAGAAATGGTTTTGTTTTATAATCAAGGAACAGACTTTCTGTTGTCGTTACACATCTGTGCCACTAGATGGAGCCGCACTGACGTAACCAGCTAGAGAACAGCACGACAGTGAACACATGGAGCAGATCTGATGTAACATGGAGGAATGACGCAATCGTCTTGAACAAAAGAGTTTGAACGTTTTTTTCAGACAGAATTGTTAATATTGCTACCTGAACTGTAAAGTTCACTGATTTTTACAGCTCTCCATCTTTGCATGTTTACCTGCCAATTATTTTCTGGCTCTGCAGCAGCCAGTAACAGACTTTTCAAAACAAAAGCACGTGAGCGACATTAGTTAAGGCGCGATAAAATAAACGTCGGCGTTAATAAATTAATGCGTTAACTTGCCCAGCCCTAATATTAACACTTCTTAATGGTGAGTAGATTTTGCCACGTGCATGCACAGCCTGCATGTTGCAACAAATGCTGTTCATTCTTCCTTCTTCTTTTGTTCATTTAATTAGAAAATTCAGAAAATAAAAATGATGAGTGGAGTACATGTCAGGATTTGAAAAGAATGGCAGCAAAATAAAGGTTTGCAATAACAAATCCCCATATTCTTCATCTGTGTACCAACAACCCATGAGAAGGTGGCGTAAGTTACCTTGAGGTCCTCGTACGTGTCAGCTGTGAGCTTGGTGCTGTTCATGTTTAGGCTGCACAGACTCTTCATGGCTGAAACACACAATTACGCCCATCAACGCACACATTTGACAAGCTGCTCTTCCAGCTGATCTTGATCTCATTCACATGCGCAAAAAGCCCAGTATTACGATGCCACATTGTGAGTTTTCTTACAGCTGAGAGCCAGCAGGCCTGCATCGGTGACAGGAGTCTCACACAGGTTCAGAACCTGCAGACAGGCCAGATGCTCGGACAACAACCGCAGTCCTGCATCCCCAAACTGAAAACGTGGAAGGAGACGACAGAATAAGGCACAGGTGGGAATTTAGAGAGCTTCTGAGTCACATTTGTTGTTTGTGTTGGGACTGCGCACCTGTGTGGACCAGAGGTTGAGCTGCTTGAGTGACGGCAGCTTGATGAGTTGCTCAGCACAGGCACTGGTGACGTTGGTGAACGCCAGGCTCAGGTTCTCCAAGTTTCCAAAAGAGCCTGAGCTCAACAGACGGGCCAGATCCGCATCCTGCAGCGGGGAGGAGACGTCAGCGACACAAAGCTAAACTAGCGTTTTTATTGTTGATGCATCCGGGACAGAAAAAGCAGCAGAGGAATCTCACCGTGGACTTGGAAGGCAGAGTCAGTCGGGTGGGCCCTCCTTTTCTTTGCTGAGGAGACAAGAAAAAGAAAGAAAGATGGCGTCTTAGTTGAAGGCCTTGCAGGAAACTTTTGAGCCACTAGATGGTGTGAGCAGCTGCAGAAATGCTGCTTCAAGTCTTATTCAGGAAATGGGACACCTGAGGTTTCCAAAAGAATGCTTCTCAGTTTGTTTAAAACAGAAAAAAAGTGACGTCAAAGATAAAAGTATTTTCTCTGAATGACACGTGTGATTTAAAAAAAAATGCACAGATGTGTATTAATCATTTACTTTTCAAAACGATTAGATCATAGATTAAAATTTATCAAATGTTATTTCTTCATGTCAAGAAATAAGTCCAAACAATGATTAAGTCCACATTTACTTCACATTGTGAACAATGTTTTTGTCAGTACATCCCTGTAAAAGTTTATTCCCAAATTCTACAACAACATGAAACCAGGAAATACTGAATGCTAACTTCACAACAAATTAAAGTAGTTGATTTTGCATCATTCTTGTGAGGAGTCGGTCAAAAAGGTCTTTAAAAGTCTTAAATTTAACTTGAAACTTTGTAGCAGAAGAATAGAACCTGACTGGCTAAAGAAGAGACTTCTTTCATTAAAGTACTTCCACATGAAGATTAGCTCGCCCAGTTGGGTTTGGACCAGAGAGAAGATCAGTTTCTGTTGCTGGCCTGATCTTCAGCATCCCAGTCCCTCAAGTCCAGCCACAAATCTCTACATGCTTTACTGAGACATGTGCAACAAACATACGTTAAAGCAGCCGAGACCGTCTGGGTTCTGACTGAAGAAGGCAAATAGACGCTTGAGGCCAGTATGAACCGTGAAGGATTGTTCTTTGGAATTATTATTCTGACTTGGTCTTGCACTCCTTTGCTCTTCTTTTTTTCAAACCTTTAAGGCTGCAGTGAGTTCGCCAAACTGATAATGCTGCACGACTTTCCCAGGATCTTTTTTTAATGAAGTTAACATGAGCACACGGGAGCAGGCCAGGCTGAAATCAACTGGATTAATCCTTCAAAAGGAGGAGATGAAGCCTGACTGTGCAGAGACATGAAGACGGGAGTGAACAGCCTTGCTTTTCCCTCCGATTTCATTTCAAAAGCATCTTAAATCTTTTCTTTAAAAAAAAACAAAAGAAACTCACAAAGTTGGACCAAGACACTATATTTTTATTTTAAATCAATGACCCTTGGTTGACACGGTCAGGATTTGATGAACACTTAACATCTGGCAGTATTCTGAAACCTGCAAGTTGTTGACACTTCTGAAAGCTTAAAAAATAAATACAGTGGTACCTCTACTTACGAATGATCTATTAACGAAATTTCCAACTAATGAAAGGCCTCTTTGGAAAAATATTGCATCCATATACGAAAGAAATTCCAGGTAACGAAGGCGAAAAAATACATCAAAATACGCGCTGCTACTAGCAGCTCCCAGAGTTTACCGAACGTAAACATAGCTGTCGGCTCTGTATCTCGGTTTGAAAGCGGTGTGTCCGAGCTGCTCTGCCATTGGCTATCGCTTAGCATCTTCCTGGCATCCCATTGGCTAGGAGGGCCCCTTGTCTGTGTGAGCGTAACCCAGCAACCCAGGTAAACGAACAATTTTTATTCTTTAATGTACTTTATTCTTTGCTATTTAGTCTTCACATTAGTATGTTTGTGTAATAATCTAATTCTGACATGTGTTTCTTACAGCTTTTTATGTCATTTCATGTATTATTTATAAATAATAAAAAAATTATGTCCAACTTTCGGATGCCTAGGAACGGATTAAGCGATTTATAGGGTAAAATTACGAAATTTTCCGTTTACGAAACAACTTTCAGAACAAATTAATTTCATAAGTTGAAGGTACCAGTGTAAATAAATAAATCACTGAAAGAGGAATTTGTAATCACTGGATTTAAGGCATTTATTTGCATGAAGCCTGAAACATTTTGAGAATAAAAGCAGTATTTTCTGTCAGTGGAAAAGACAGAAACGAACCCTAATGTCTTCTGTTTTTCTCTTTGTCCAGTGCAGGTGTTTGCTCTGAAACCTCCACAGTCTTCAACAACGTCCTGACTCCGCGGCTCCGGAGTACGCAGTAAAGTAGCGAGAATTATCTACTCACCAGCTCTTTGAGCTCTCGCTGGCGGTCGCAGAGCTGCTCGTACATGCTGAATCCCACCTGCGTGCTCTCCAGGGTGGAGATGATCTGCAGCTGGGTGTCTTTGTTCTCAATGATATTGTACTCCAGCATCAGACACAGGATCTGGACACAGAAGAAAGCAATCCTCACTTCAGAGCTGCCGATGCTTGTTTTTACCATCACAGTCGTCTTTGTTCATGTACCTGCGTGTGCACTTTTTTTTAATTTAAAACTCCACAAAATCAGAAATGATCTCCACGTGTGGATTATCCCCGGACAAAAACTCATTCCTTTCTTTTAGAGATTAAAGCGTTTGTGTGTTGACACTCGAGAAAAAATCACAGTTGAGTGTGTTGACGTCGCAGCTGGAAGAACAACCGCGGGGGGTTTGATGATCGGTCATCAGCCAGTTGACCTCCGCGTTTTTCCTTCAGTCCGTCTTTGGTGAGCGACCGTGAAATTCACAAAATGATGTCATCCATAATCAGAAATTAGGATAATGGATAATTCTGTCTGACCCAGTGGTTCCTGAAGTTTCTTTCTCAAATTGTTTGCACACTGAATGAAATGACGTTTATTTAGAAAACTGTGCTAAATAATCACAAGTGTTTTTGAACCATTCTGGAAGTATATTATTAACTGCTGAGTTCAATATTATTTTAATTACATATATCACAAATTTAAGAACAAATCTCAAAAAAGGAGACAAACCAAACCGAGTTACGATTCAGCCACAAAGCGGGACTAAATGATCAAAATTAGACATAAAATTATTAAAACTACAAGTATTAGATGCGTGAGATAATGCAGTTTTACCAAAGACAGAGACAACAACAAAACTGCTGGGGGATTAAAGATGAGACAACAAAAATGGATGAAAAGTCCACAGTGAGAAATTAAACTATTATTTAAGATGGTGGAAAAAAAAAAGACCATTAACAAGTTCAGACCTGATATAAGATACAAAACAGAAAGAACATACCAACACAACAATAAATACTAAACTGTCAGACGCAAATCATCCAATTACCCTCAAAGTCACATGACATGACTTCACGTCTGTGCTGAGAAACTCAGTAATATTATACCGTCGATATAACTGTCATGATAATTATTTTTACAGTGTAGAAATAAGACACACACCTCCACCATGGTTTGGTTTCCTCGCAAGGCAAGTAGCATGCAGGGGCCCAGCTTGTTCTCCGCCAGAGAGAGGAGGAACTTCTTGGTCTTATAGCAGGAGCCCATCAAGATATGAACCTGGAGTGAAGAAAAGGGGGGGTCTTTTTACATCAAGAGCTCGGGTTCACTTTGGACATAAATCTGTGCATATACGTACGCATCCAAACACTCACCATGCTAGCAAACAGTTCCCCGTCATCGTCGCAGGCCACACCCCCTGGACTGTAGAGCTGGAACCAGCCGTCTTTACCTGAGCGTACACTGAGCAGGCAGGAGTGCACCTGGATGCCACAAACACAACCGTGACTTTCTCTCCTGAAACACTTTACCGTTGATCCAGTGGCGGGAAAAACACGCACTCACCTCCTGCCTCGGGTCCTCTGCAAACCTCTGGATGACATATTTCAGCTCCCTGTACAGGCAGAGCAACACAAACACACAGATGTCAGATGGGTCTAAAGCCACCTGAGTCGGCAAGGAGCATCTTGTGAGGACTGAGGCACTTACTTGGTGAATTTGGCGTGAGCCAGAGCTCTGCAGAGAGAAAGACAGACAGATGTCAGGCAGTGCAATTACACCTGTGAAGAAACGGGCTTTCTGTTGGAAATGATTTTGCATTCTCCTGGAAAGAGAGTCTTGTGTAGCGGTGCAGCTCAGATTTGGTGTGTACATGTGGGTGGGCAGTATATCTGGCGAGGCAGGTCGAATGTATGTTAGTTGTGGTCGTCCAGCTGATCACAAGTTTCAGAAGGAGAGCACAGCTGAAATTTCAGACATCTACAGATTATTTGTCAGTTTCAATGACACACTATTTCAGAAATGACTGATGTTTTTTGTAAATGTATCTATATCGGTTGATTCAACTTAAATTGTAACCAGAGCTACTTGTTCTTTCATTACATACAAATCCACAAAAAATGCACTGCTGAAAACCGTGAGAGCTTCACCACAACAACAACAAATCACCCCAGAGCAATCAAAGATGCAAAACGACAAGATACCATGTCAAAAGTAAGGGCTGCTAAAGGACCGTAAGACACGCAAAATGTCAAAACTGAGATACAAGACGTCCACAGACTAAACAAGAGACATACAACTACAGAAACATTGCCAAAAGTCACACTGGAATAACTGGAAGCCTGGAAAGGTACAGATCTGCAAAGCCCTGGATGAGTGAGAGCTGCCCTCTAACACGTCATCTTCTGCCGTACTCTGGGAGCCTCCATTCAAATTTCACACACTTTTTCTTTACTAATTGACAACACTGATGAAAGTGGTTCCTGTGAAACTGAACCTGTATTTGTTTGCCTTCTGTACAAAATGAAGAACATCATGGACAGCTCTGAACATCCTCTACAGGGGACAGTGATTTAGCGACAGAGTCTTCAGTCAGAAGCTCCTTCTGATCTGCTGCAACATCGACGCTACAGGAGATACTTCCTGAACACAGCTAGAACCACCAACAATGAATCTTTAAAAGAGACTTAAACTTTGACAGTTACTGCAAGAATTGAATTTCCCTTTAGGAATCAATGAAGTATTTTTGAGATGAGCTGAATTTATGGCAATGATAAAGGCACTTGAGCAGTGTGGACAGTAGCTGTGGATGGATGGATGGATGGATGCTTTACTTCACATCTTGCAAGAGAAACTTTGTGCTATGGCACACCAGGTTCTCTCAGTAAGTTGTCTTTTTTATATATATTAGGGCTGTCGGTCGATTAAATTTTTAAATTGCGATTAATCGCAAGATTTTCATAGTTAACTCGCGATTAATTGCACATTAATCGCATTTTTAAATGTTCTGTTTATCCATCCATCCATCCATCATCTATACCCATTTTGTCCTATACAGGGTCACGGGGATCTGCTTTATTTTATTTTTATTTTTTTTAAGCCTTTAGTTTGAAAACCGGAAGTTCACCAATGCTGCTGTACTTTTTAGGGGCTTAACTAATCAGCTTCTTAGTGTATTTTGTCGGAGCTGCTGCTTGACCTCAGTAATTTGCTGACGGTCCCTAAACTCCACAGCAGCGGCGAAGTACTCAGAAGGACATTCAGCGCTGTTCCTTAGAGTTTTATCCACACTCACTGAGCTTGGAGGGTTGATTACACTTGTAAAATTTCTGGCATACTTATATCTACAAAATGATACCAACCTGGACCAACCGGTGCCGTTTTCATGATGCTATTAAAGTTTAAAGAGAAAAAAAACAAGCGAATGTCAGATGTGAAACTAACTTTACCGCGTCCTGCCGTGGTAACTCATTTCACAGTGACAGTAAATACAAATAACATTTTTTTTATCCACAGATCTATCTGGCAGCACCTTAAAGCTAAACTTGCCGTTCATAAGACCCTTTTCTGTCGCCATGTCTGTCCCACACGTTGACTGTAAATACACTTATTGGCCGAGGGTCATATTTACAGAACCATGTGTGTGTTAATCTCGCGTAAAAAAATAGTGGCGTTAAACAGAATTTCCGTTAATGTGTAATTAACGCGTTAACTTTGACAGCCCTAATATATATATTCTAATGAGTTAGTCAGAGCTTTGCTTTTGTGTGACTCATTATTTTTCCGTCTATAAGGGAGCAATGGTGTCATTCCTAATGACACTTGCAGCATCAACTAGGCAACAGTGGCGCAAGTGGGACGCAGGTGCATCCCAAAGTTGGAGAAACAACAGAACGTTGGCCCATCACCACTAATGAAGCTCCGGATCGACCAGCCAATGACAGCTCTGGGATGCTCACAGTCAATAACAGGAGGTTCTCTGGAGAGAGGAAGGCCGCCCCTTCAGTTTATGACCCCTGGGAGCTGAGATGATGGAGCTCATCTACGTCAGTAGCCGGGCCCCAGTGGAACCCAGTTAGAAACAAGTATATACTGATCCATCCAGAGACTGGGACAACAAATTGATGAGGCCAAGAGACTGTCACAGACACTGTTTTTGTTAGATTGCAAACAAAAGGCACATATTCCTAATTTCTCAAAGCAGGATTTCATTGTTGAAATCTCTCCACTGAGACACGATACTGGACAGTCTGGAGAAACCTAAATTGCTGCAACTGCCCAAAACGCTGAAATATCCGTGCAAGGCCTGACTGGTAAGGGTAAGAATGGAATGCATCATCTGTAGTTCAAACTGCACATTTGGTAGCGTTTTAACAGCCATTTGATAAGGACCACATCTTCAGGCCTGAGTACATGCGCAGTAAATCCACTTACAGCAGATTTAAAGTCTGCATCATTCGCTATGATCCCAACAGTTCCTGTTAGAAGTCTTGTGACACTGACTGAAACCCCACACTGACAGAATCAGATCTTCTCGTCACCAGACTGGACTAATTTGATCAGATTTAGAAACTACTGACAGATCAGAAAGTCATGATGTAAAACAACATACGACTTTCTGGAGGTGTATGGCTAGATCCAACACAGAATCATTTCCTAATTGACCTTTCGGTAAGCACCGCCCCCTTCCTAGTTACTGTTGCTAGGTCAGACAAACTTGCTGCTCCTGCGTTAAGGACTGTGTTAATTCGCTATATTTGCGATGTGTATCATCAGTGTTAATATTATACTATAATAACTCCATGGTGAAATATTGCTGCTGGGGACCTGCAACAGTGACTCGAGGTGTCCAGAACGTCTGGAGGGGACATTTTTATTCTCTTTCCCAAGCTGAAAATGCAGGCTGTAGATTAAGTTGTGTCCGTCCACACAAGCAACTGAACATGGGGAAAGTTACAAAACACACCTATATTTACTGCTGCTAAATCATATTATTACTTTTACTAAACGGTGGTTAAATCAATCATCTAATAAACAAATTAAACTTCCCTTGGAGTAAATATAGGTGTGTTTTGTAACTTTCCCCACATTCAGTTGCTTGTGTGGACGGACACAACTTGACCTACAGCCTGCATTTTCAGCTTGGGAAAGATAATAAAATTGCCCCTCCAAATGTTCTGGACACCTCGAGTCTCTGTTGCAGGTCCCCAGCAGCAATATTTCACCATGGCGTTATTATGGTATAATATTAATATAATATTAACACTGATGATACACATCAGAAAAATAGTGAATTAACAAAGTCCTTAACACAGGAGCAGCAAGTTTGTCCGACCTAGCAACAGTAACTAGGAAGGGGGCGGTGCTTACTGAAAGGTCAATTCATTTTTCTTTTTTTCATTTTAGATGTTTCATGATATTATATCCATAAATCTTAAATGTATCGATGCTTCAAAACCAAAATTCTTGAAAATAAGTCCTTAAATTCATCAAGGAACATGCTTTTCAAGTTTCACATGCAGCATTATACTGAGCATTGTCCACCAAGTATCTGACATTTCACCTCTGCATTAGAAGATTTTTTTTTTTTTGAAATCCATTTGACCTAATTAAAGACTGAATGAACCTGAAATGCCAATGTGAATACTCACTCTTTAGGGAAAGGTATTGGCTGAAGCAGGCTGGCGAGAGCAGGTCTCCAATCATCATAGTCCGACCTAACAGTCAAAACAACAAAAAAAAAAAAAGTTGTGAAAACTGTCAGCAACTCAATCCAGATGAATATACAATCTTGGGCCGGCTGAAACATGAGCAGAGCAGCAATGACGCACACTAACAATGGTGGTGATATAGCAGAAGCTCCAGCAGCGTTGTGTTACATGAGTTCAGCAATTCCAGCTTTGTTGCAATAGCTGCAAACACACACGCACACAAACACACATAAAACTGTCACTTTTTAAGCCAACCCGTTTGGTTACCGCGTCGACGCCCATCTAGACGATCGTGATGTAATTGCTGCTCCCACTTTCACAATGTAATTAGCACCAAGACTCGTATGTTCATTGAATCAGGGATGTTTACACAGTGATCAGCGCCCTCAGGCAGCGCTACAAGCTAAGCCTGTTTCTGGCATGAATTTTTTTTTCTTTTCATCCCTCCACTGTCAGTTCACAGCAAGAAGGTTTAGTTGGGTCCTGGTTCAGCTGGGCCTTTCTGCGTGGAGTCTGCATGTTCCCCTTGTGTCTACGTGGGTTTCCTCCACGTACTCTGGTTTCAAGAACATGCTGAGAGGTAATACTAAATCCCACCGAAGCTACATGATTGTTAACAGCTAAGGGCGTTGCTGAATATGGATCTCTCTCATCGACCTAAGCTACGTTTTTTTTAGCTCCCCAGAAGTGTTGCTCCTGAACTTTATTTTAAAAAGGAATTTCTAATGAACTGGTATTTTATAAGGAATAATACATCTTATATACTTAATTGGACTATTGAAATGTACTGCATTTCAAGAACCATTCCAGAGTTAAAACATCCCCAGGTCTATTATTAGATTGTAAGGAGTTTAAACTTTCGTTAGGGACCAAAACAAGAGGAACTGAAGGAGTTTTGAACAGAATGTGTGTTTGCAGCAAAACAGAAATAGTATTAGCCCCAGAGCGAGCAGACCTCCATAAATTGCTATTTTAAGCCTCTGGTAAGATTTAAAAATGTAATTCTACTTAGGTGACAGTGTGGATACAGACAAGCTGAGGTAATTTAGACTTTCTATGTGTACAAACTGGATGAAAAGAACTCTCACAGGTATCACTTCCTCTCCTTAAATAAAACTCTTTCAGTACTTATATACCAACTCCTTTTCATTACTTATTATATCAGTGAAAAAATGGGCAACTGTGAGAAGCAGAGGGATATTAATCAGCTTTGCACCACAGGATGAATCTCTTATTATCCTATGGATGGATATATATTAATTATCATTTTTCTGCAGTCACAATCTATTCAGAGACAAAACTGCATTGATTCACATCGTTTTGGTCCCGAACAAAAGTTTACACTCCTTAACATCTATTTATGGACTTAGGATCCATTTAACTCCAAAATGTTCCTTTAAGCAGAGTTAATTCTGTCTGAAGAAATCCTTAAGCCTGTGTGGTCTATGGAGAAAAGAGAGACATGAACGTGCATGTGTAGTGTACTTGGCTGGTTCCTTTCGGTCCACGGCCTTAAACGCTTTGATAAATAGCCAACAGAAAGCCATTTGCTTCCTTATGTTTGTGTTGACCTTATCAGTTACTGCCCATAACTTCAAATCAACTGACAAGAAGTTTAAAACTGAAGAAAGTGTTTCTTTGAACAAAAAGCTGCACAGACTCCCCGACTGGAGGACGAGCCATCAACATCGACCTACAGAACTACTTTTTTGTAATCGTTGGACCAGATAATTGTGTGTAGAGGATGTGTTGGCAAGATATATAATGCTGATTCCCAGTTTTAATGAAGAATTGTCATATATGTTTATTATCATGCATGAGCTCGTCGGATCTACCAAACTTCACGTGTGGACTCACAGCATCTTGAGGATAAGAGCGAAGCAGCCCAGCACTCGGTCGGCCTGCGCCGGCAGCTGGATGGACAGGGTGTTGACCGCTGGGCTGACCAGCAGACAGTCGATGAGGTTGGGTTCGCTGTCACCCCTTTCTGGCCCGCCTTTCCGCTTGGCGTTGGCAGAGTTGTTATTCCGCTCCAGCTCCACCAGGATCTCGCTGGAGTTGACGATGGAGGGAGGAGGGGAGAGGGGCAGGGACGGGGTTGGGGAGGAGATGGGGATGGACGGGGCAGTGGGGGTGGCTGGGACTGGCTGAGGAGCCTGAGGAGGGCTGGGGGTAGTTGAGAGTGGGACGAGGGAGGAAGGAGGCGGTGTTGGAGGTTCTGGACGCAGCAGACGTAGCGGCATTGGAGGTTTGCGGTCATTCTGCTGCTGGCAGCCGTTTCTGATCTCCTTCAGGCTTGGAGAGTTGTCCCGGCTGCAGGGGGAAGAGAGGGGAACATCAGTCAACCTCATGTCAGTTCAAAGAGAGTAACAACAGTAAAGTAAAATGAAATAAGGCGAAAGAGACAAGATGCACGGTAGTAATACTTGGGGGAGAGATGGCCTACAAGGGTGAAGACATCTTCCCAGAACCAAAGGTCCCTTTACTTCAACTCATGGTCTAATCTATCCAAAGGACATCATTTCAGAAGCTTTGGGGATTGTCCAGACGTCATGCTGCCACGTTCTTTATTGAAAGAAGTAGGCTTTTTTTTTTTTTTAACTGACACATTATGATATTATAGTTTAATCTGTAAAATCTGAGATGTGGCTTTAGGCTTTTTTTTTTTGCAATTTTCCTGAGCATTAGTCCAACCTTGGGGTCCATTTCTGAGACTCCATGTGAATTCTCATGTGAATAATTTTTCTTAAAACTGTTTAGAAATGGCCTTATAACCCTTCCCAGATCGATTTGCCACAATAATTGCTTTGGTAAGCGCGTCGCTGATGTCTTTCCTCTTTGGCATTGAGTGAATGCACAACTGAATGCAAACAAACATAAAAAATGCGTTGTGTGTTGTAGTTCATGTGAGGCTGCATTGATCATATAAAGACCCTGTAAGGGCAGGATGATGTTTTGTCTTTATATGTACAAAAAAAAAAGAAAAAACAAGGAATTTGTTGGTTACATGTTTCGTAGTGTTTTGGTTTCACAACTAAAAGCCTGACATGACTGTTATAATATATAAAGGAGGTGCAGCGACATGGCAGCAGAAGAAAAGAGTGGTAACGTGGGGAGACGACATGAAAACAGACTGGAACAAGACATTTCATGGAAGTTTCATCGAGCAGTTTTTTCCCTCTGCCAAGGCAAGTCCCTCTGGAGTTACATGGTAGCGAGATGGACCGTTGGAGCAGATACACTGAATCAACGATGAGAGGAAACCCGGGCAGAGATTTCTGTTGGAAACACACGTCAAGTTCTACCCTCTGGCTGCACACAGACCATAAACTGGACATCCTGACAGTCCAAAACTGCCGATAGTCCCCTGAAAGGCTGAAGAGCAACAAACCAAGGATATCTCCTTTTTACTATATTGAAATAAGATGCATTTTGAAAAACTGAACTTGGTATCTAATGTTCCAGGTACCGGAGGATTATTTCCTTTCCAGTTATTTTTTTTTTATTTATTTATTATTTTTTTCGCATTGGATTATTTATTTATAGCTGTGTTAACTGCAGTGCGTGGCGTCACTGACAGAGTTATTATCTGAAAATCCAAAAATCGACAGCAAAAGCTCTCAAAGAATTTTCTTTCTTCTTCATGAAAGATAAACACCATTTAATAAGCAGCTAAATAGGAAAGGTGGACGGTGTAACGTTCCCTTTAGATCTGAATTAACCGGGGAAAGATAAGACAGGAAAAAACAACAAACTGCAGGCCTCACAGGCAATTTCAGGGTATTCTCCCTAATTAACATCATCATGCTGTGGATTTAATTATTTTCTATTTACTGTTTCTTACATAATCGCTTGTGTATTTCTGTGTCACTGTGGGACGCTGCACATTAGGGCTATAAATGGCATAATGAGGTCAGATGACCAACACAGTTATGATCTGCCTTCCTGGTAACGACTGCAAATGACCGTATGGACCGTTTCCTTTATATTAGTCCTTCAAGATGTGGGAAATTACCGTCCACGGGTTTGTCTAATCGATGGAAACATGGAGGCAAACAACAGAGCGCCCCGTCTACCACAACAGCTGACAACCCAGCTGCAGGTGACCCTCGGACATGACAACTGTTGCATCTTTTATTTCACCACAGAGTTTGTCTTAAAGATTCCACAATACTAAATTCATTTAATGGCGGTAAATGACAACATGCCTCCTGCAAACTACAGTTCATAAATGTTGGCAAATAAAGACGGGAAAAAAAACAGCCTCTGTTTAATTTTCATCGTGGAAGTGTTTGCATGCAGGCGGCATGGAGCCTCCGAGGAGCAGCTGCAACTCTGTCGTTGACCTTTGGCCCCGAGAGGCCTGAGCGGTTCAAGCCTCAGACGAGCAAGACGCACTGATACAGGTGAGGAAAAAAAGTAGATGGGCCGAGGGAGAGGTGGTGAAATCGAACAGGGACGTTGGAGCGGTTGTCATTCTCCGGAAAGGAAGACAGAAGCAGTAGTCACGGTTACTGTTTGTGTGCGTGAGATGGAGACTGACCTGTTGATGAACTCCTCATAACAGGAATAGATGGCAGCCAGACACACTGCTACCAGATTTGGCAGGACACGTGGATGAGGGCACTGGCCTGTAGGACCGTGCATGCTGCAACAAACACACACACACGCACAGGTTAAAAGAAATTAACTGAATCATCATGATGCTCTGTGCAACCTGGTGTTGCTTTGGGCCTGCTCATTGTGCTCACAGCAAACTTAAGAGAAAATGCTGCGGCCCAGTGCCAAGCACTGGCCACATCTTTCCAACCAGAACCAGAATCAGCACCCAACTGAAAATACAGAGCCAGGAAAACTGCTGCTGCTTATCTACTGGACTAGATGCATGAAGCAGGCGGGATCACTGGAACCAGTCAAACATTGTGATGGCCATTGTTAAGTCACATCTGCATTAAGCGAGGAGAGAAGAGACTAAGAAGAAGGAATTGAGAAAAAAAAATGAACCCCAAAATCAAGACTCTCTTCCACAGATTGGATGTTGACCAAAATGCAAGATACCCATCAAACGTTCTGACCACTATACTTTAAAAAAAAAAGAACCATGGTAACCTACTGTCAGCTTAATTAGAAAAATAATTAAAAAAAAAACTGTTCCAACATGGAAGTGACCTGGAGGCAGGAGTGGAAAAACAACTTTAACAACTTCTAAAATCTAGTGTTTTGAAGTGTTGAGTGATGTGCTGCAGAAAGCTGCATTTACAATAAAACGCTTTTAATTCAATTTTTAAATTATTTGGCAGTTCTTTAAAACAAAACAATATTGCTGGATGTCTCAATATAAATCCTGGCATTAATGGATACAGCAGGTATAAATCCTGTTTGAAGCAGTGTTCATAAATGCTGGTTCATAAATGTTGGTCAGAATTCGGAAATAGCGGTCGGCGCAACAAAGAGCATCCACAGACGGCATCTGTTAACAACAACCCTTGTAAACACAGACTTTAAATATTAAAGTGAAACAAAGGAGTTTTTGTATGTCATAATATCAGTTTAAATTTCAGCTCAATTCTATTATTTTCATGTTAGTGTCGTCCAGATCTTGCGGTCCTGGACGTCTCCGGCAACATCTGCGTATCAATTCAGTGAGTTACTCATGAACAATGCCGACGGTAACTAAAACTCTAGAATTTAATAAGGTGAGAGGGAAAAAATTGAGTGACCGAGTAAGAGACCTGACGAGAGCCAGCTAACGTACGAGGCCGCTTTGAAGCTTAAAAACTCCATTAGTTCATCTGTTCTGCTTTAAGACATTGGCTTGAATGAAAACAAGATAAATTTCGAGATCTGTGTCTTTTGTGTCCTATAGTTGTCTACAGACACTCAAGAGTACACTAAAGGAAGGCTCAAACCACACTAGAAGGGATGAAATGACACAATGACGTGGCTTTGTAGAATCAAACTCTAAGCACCAGCACCAGCACCAGCACCAGCACCAGCACCAGCACCAGCACCAGCACCAGCACCAGCACCAGCTGGTCAAAAACGAGATGCTTGTGGTGCTTCTAGCCTCAGGTTGCTCAGAGTGATGTGCTCACCTGTGGACAAACTTCTTGACGACCTCCATCCCACCGTTTAGCTCGTTCAGAGCTAAAATGTACTCCTGAGTGAAGAGACGCAGTCGAGGACACTTCCCAAAATCCTAGAGAGGGAAAAAAAAAACAAGCAGAGTTACAAGCAAATCATCTAAAATGATAGAATAAAATAGAATTTTTTTTTTCCCTTGGTGATGTGAGCTGCTAGGAAGTGATGTCTCACGGGGAGGAGGTTTATTACAGTATATACTTGCGGCAGACAGAACGTTTCCTTCTGTTTATATAATGAAAAAAAAGGTACGTTTCCAAGATATTCCTGGGTTTTGTGCAGAAGTCATACTCTGCAATATGGCTTTGTAACTGCAGAAGTAGACAAGGAGCGAAAACTTCCTTCAAAGGCCGTACTTGAGTAAATGCTTATCGTCACAACCCACATTTGGTTAAAGTGGACGTATGACATTTTTTTGCTGTATATAACAGCAGATATCTGACCATCTTACGTAAATACCACATTAAAAAAAAAATAAATAAAAAAGACAGCCATGTCATTTTGTTTCCGGGCAGCCTCTGTCTGAAAGCTACTCATTCACTGAGCTGCTCAGATCTGCAGGGGACTGTGACATCACAGACCCAAATCAGAGTGGAATTGCCCAGCCTTCCCATCTGGATCACCACTAAACTTCACATGCTGCATTTGATGGTAACAAAGCTGCATGACAGCTCTCAAAAGAGATGCACTTCTCAGGAGGAGGAGGTTGAGGGAGGTGGAGTAGTTGGCTCCGCCCCCAAAACCATGTGCTTGATTGAAAAAGGGGACTGTTGTACTTATGCGGTAGCTATTAGGACATCAGGAAAATGTGCCAATCTGTTAAAAAAAAAAAGTTTTGGTCATCATGGCAACAGAAGTGGCTCTAATTCAGCGCAGAGGTGGGCAGCAACGCTACGCTGGTGTCGGTGGCCCTTACCATGTTGTGTTTGAGGATCCTCTGAACCACGGGGGTGAACACTTCGATCACCACCATGGACCGCGGCCGCTCCCGACAGTGCTGCAACACACAGGAGGGACAACTCTGAAATACCGCAAACCACAGCCGCTACCTGTACATGCTAAGCACCGCCCTGCCCTGATCTCACCTTACAGAAGAACTCGCACAGGTCAGGCGGTGGGTGGTTGTTTTCCAGAAGAGGAGCAATGGCCTGCATACACACACACACACACATACACACCAGCACACACATGAATATTTCCATATCCTATCTCGTATTTACAGAGGCTGGGAGCCAGCAGTGTGGAGCTGCTGCTGTAAAAACAGAGCGCAGGGGTGCTACACAAAGATCACAGCTTCTCCTCACGTCAAGCTCTCCTGCCCTGCACATCTGCCAACGGCGTGGATGTCGACCGCACCCACCGAAGGACTCACAAATGCACAAGAAAACAAAACAAAAAAAAAAAAAGAATCTATATCCCTCAACTTAAACAGAAAAACGACCACAGGCGGAAGGCCGTCAATGATTAACCTGAAGTGAAAACACCAGTTTACTGCAAAGACGGCGAAGCCTGAACTCACCACGATGATGTTTTCATGATCCTGAGCGCTGAGGTTTGAATTCTGCAGGGAAGGAGAAACACAAAGCAGAGTCAACATGAGGGCAAAATCCAGTCCTCGCCTTACACACTAGCACAGGTTACATGAAAACTGCTCCCAGATTGACTCTCGACTGCTCTCCTACTTCCACTTCACCACTACAGGTCTGAGTTAGTTTCCACCCTGTAGACGTGCGACACAGTGCTGTAAAGTGATACGCAGCCGTTGTAAGATGTAATTTTCCTCAATAAAAGAAGGTCATGAGGTTGAGGACTCATAAAGGTGAATAATTCAGTAATCAGCAGGAGACTGCAGTGAGAGTTCAACCATAACTTGGGTGATAATGCCGTTCACACACGGTTGGAAGTCCATCATTCTACAATGAGAAGACAGTCGCCAGTCGAAGCTAAACTTAGACCATGCGACGCTCAGAGAAACTGTACAACACCCAAGAGTTTCATCTAAGACTTCACAAGCTTCAGTTCGCATGCTAAATGCTCAAGATAATGAGATGTACAACTATAAAAGCCTCCACAAGTACGGCTTGTTTGGGAGTGCTGCCTCTTTTTTTAAAAAAGGAACATGGCAGCACAGCTTGGGTTTGAAAATTGTATCTTAACAAACCACAAGACTTCTGGAACAATGTCCTTTGGACAGACAAAACCAAAGTTGAACTCTTTTGTCTCTGACGCACAGTGCCACATTTGGTGAAGGCCAAACAGTGAATTTTGGCAGAAAAGGAAGTGGGTTTCTTTTGCAATCACTGGACCGGAGAACCTTGAAATCACTGAGATGAACATGGACGCCCCTGCGTGCCAGAGTCCCTCTGCCTGACAGCTGAAGCTTGGCTGAAACTGGGTCATGCAGCAGGACAATGATCCCAAACACACCAGCAAATCTACAGCAGAGTGTTTGAAAAAGGAAATTAGGTGTTGCAATGACCCGTTAGAAACCCAGACCTCAACCGGACAGCGATGGGATCTTTAGAGGGCTGCATAAACAAATGCTTGCAAACCTCAATAAACTGAATCAACGTTGTAAAAAAAAAAAAAAAAAAAAAAAAAAAAAAAAAAAGAGAGTGGATGAAAATTCCTCCACAACCATGTGAGAGGCTTTAAAAGGGAAAAAAAAAATCAAGTAACTGCTGCTAAAAGTGGCTCAGCACTACTGAATCATGGGGTGTGCTCAGTTTCCCACAAACTGCTTCTGCATTTTGGCCACGTTTTTCATAAATAACTACATGGTTTAATGTGACATGTGTTGTTCATCTGAGGTCGTATTCCCCTGATTTTAAAACCAAGTGAAAACCAGATGATTGTGTTTTTTCTTTTCTTTTTTTTTTTTTGTCATGATACATAAAACCTTTGAATTAACAGAGGGTTCTTTTTGTTTTCCTTTCACATGACTGCAGATACTTTTGGATCCCGCTGCTCAGCTAAAACCAAGACGACTGCTGGAGCGGACCCTTGCACAGGGGGGATGAACCCCCTCGCCGTGCACGAGGATGAGTGTGCGTGCTGCTACCTCTGCCAGCAGGGTGGAGATGATGTGCAGCGGAGCCTGGTGGATGGATTCGTCCTGGAGTGGCGAGGTCAGAGCCATGTCCACCAGCGCCCGGATCTCCTTCAGCACCACGTCCCAGCGGCTCGGGTTGTTCAGCACCTTGCGGTACTTGTAGATCTTTTTCTGCAGGGGAGACACGGTGGTCACAAACAAGCCCGCTACGACTTCTCTCAGGAGCGTTGGTGACGCTTCACCTGGGCAGCCATGCTCCACGGCTGCTGCCTGCAACGCCGCCGACATGTTTTCAGTTTGTCAAGTTAAAATATCTCATTAGAGAAACGCTGAAGGGAAACCATGCAAACATGAGTGACTTCTGCAACATCCAGTCATCACGACGCAATTGTGATCTGGGTTATGACTTCACAGCGCAGGGAATGAACGTGAGCTCCGCCCCTCTGAGCTGCCTCAGGTGCACTCGGCTCTGGTCGCAGCAGCTTAAAAGGTCTGAATATGTGCAGCAACAAAAAAGCTGCGTCTGGTGCTGCAACATGATGAATGTGCCGCAGTGTCAGCGTATGTGTGTGTGAAGGCCGCAGCCTTTAATGGGCCGATTAAACTAAACAATTAATAGTTAAAGACAAACACAACACTTTACCTTCCACTGCAAGGAGTGAAACCACTGGTCCCTTAGGTAGCTGTTCGCCGCCTGCAACAGTCCGCACACAAATACACAATTTGTTAACTTTTACGCTTTAGAGGAAAAGAAAAAATCTTGAACTGATAACACACTTTTTTTTTGTATGTTTAAAAATGAAACATAGATTGGACTTGAACTATAAAAAGGTTTCATACAAGTCAAATGATCCAGCACAAAAATACTTCTTGTGGACAAAATGAGGACAGTGTGACTGCAGTGTCGCTTAAAAAAATACTCGAGGGGGCCAAACCATCAACGCAGAACAGAGCTGATATGGAACTCTGGTGGATGGTTGATAAAAAAATAAATAAGTGAAGGTGAAGATTCACTTGTCTTTACCTGCTCAGATTTATAGCTCTATTACAGCATAAGCTGAGCCTCCAAATCATTAATTAATCCAACCAAACTATTTTGATGAATAGCAGTCAAATTATAGCAATAAATATGTCTCTCGTGTCATTAAAAACAAGTCAACTCACTACACAACAACGTGCAAATACACTATTTGCGTTACGTGTTAATTGACCCTTTGGTAAGCACCGCCCCCTCCCCCTTTTCCCTAGTTACTGTTGCTAGGTCGGACACTCTTGCTGCTCCTGCGTTAAGGACTGTGTTAATTCGCTATATTTCCAATGTGTATCATCAGTGTTCATATTATACTATAATAACGTCATGGTTAAATATTGCTGCTGGGGACCTGCAACAGAGACTCGTGGTGTCCAAAACATTTGGAAGGGGGATTTTTATTCCTTTTCCCGAACCAAAATAAACAGTGGAAAAATGCAGGCTGTGGGTTCAGTTATGTGTTCGTCCACACAAGCAACTGAACGTGAGAAAAGTTAGAAAACACACCTACATTTGCTCCAAGTTAAGTTTATGGTAACAATATGTTTGAGCAGCAGGGACGGTGATGAGTGAAACACGTCTGTCTGTTAGCATTAGCTCCGGTCCATAGAGGTGAAGTCATTGACACTATGTACCAGAGCTAATGCTAACAGAGAGACGTTTTCACGTCTAAATCATATTATTACTTTTACTAAACAGTCGTTAAATCAATTTTCTAATAAACAAAGCAAGCTTACCTTGGAGCAAATATAGGTGTGTTTTGTAACTTTCCTCACGTTCGGTTGTGGACGGACACATTTTTTCAGCGTTTGTTTTGGGTTGGGAAAGGGAATAAAAATGCCCCCTCCAAACGTTCTGGACACCTCGAGTCACTGTTGCAGGTCCCCAGCAGCAATGTTTCACCATGGCGTTATTATAGTATAATATTAACACTAATGATGCACATCGCAAATATAGCGAATTAACACAGTCCTTAATGCAGGAGTAGCAAAAGTGTCCGACCTAGCAACAGTAACCAGGAAAAAGAGGGAGAGGGGGGTGCTTACCGAAGGGTCAATAGTGACAGGGATCCACAAAGAAATGAAAAATGAATTTTATAAGAACATTGTTAACAGAGCACCAGCTCTAAATGTCATGCATCCAAAAAAAAAAAAACAAAAAAAAACTAAAGTAAACAATACACAAATGAATGTAGGGACAGTCAGGTTTATCAAGCCGATATTTATCCATCATTTTTGATTGCTATATTACCCACCGCCCCGACAGTTACATCACTTCAGAGTTCCCATTTGGGGCACATGTGTCTGGAAAAACTCCAAGAGAGGGAAATTTAAGTATTTGAGGATAAAAACAGACGAGTGTTTTTCGAGGTTTGGTGTGTCAGGGTGAGCTCTCTAAGTGACACAAAATGTTAACTTTCAGCCAGGGTTACTGAGTGAAATTTGTTTCCAAATCTATGTTTGTATGGAAGCAAAAAGTTGTGAGACAAGAATTAAAAGAAATAAAAACAATAATAAGGTGGCTGAGAGTAGAGCTGATATACTTTACCTCTGTTTTTTTTTTAAAATCAAAGTGTGTCAAAGATTAAGCAGCGAGTTCAGAGATATTTGGAAGCACAAGGCATTGTGTTCATTTATAACAAAACGTGAGAAGTTACTGAGGGATGTAATGCTGCACAGACATTTTCACTGCTCTGACAGAGACACACCAACTTTACACGCCAGAGCTTTGTTCATATCCGGCGAGCATTTCTGCAGAAATTACGCTTTTGACGGCACAAAAAATGCAGCTCTTGTAACAAAAGTTGCATTAAAGCTCAACTTCACACCAAGAGAAGAGAATAATTTTCAGCATTCTTCCTGTGTGTTCGCACTCCTTACTGAACGTCCTCCAATTCGGTGACAGTAAACTGACTGATGGCTGTTAAAATAAAGGTCAGACTAGTGTGTGTAGGCGTGGTGAGCGTTCAGAGGAAGAAATGGTCCGTGTTATAGGTGAATGAGTAGGAACAGTACGTTCAGGACAGTGTGTGCCGTCAGTGACATCGAGGATACGAGATTCGTCTGTAGGTGCTGTCAGGAAGGACTTCAGCCATTTTCATGTTTTTCTTTTGGAAAGTGTGTCAGGATTCACGGCTCAGTCTTCATCATTCTCGTTTGCTTTGAACGACGCTTTAATTCAGCCACGACTCCATCATGTGAGAGCTGATCTGGACTTCAGGAGGATCTTTGAGCACAGACAAACACAGTATGTATTCCATTTTTTTAAGAAAAAGAAAAAAGAATAGCACAAACTACAGTCTGAACCTGCATCCTTATGTGTCAACTTATTATGTGGATGTTTTAAAGCCTCCAATATCTTTCTGTTTGTAGCCGGACAGTGATCCAAGGATAGCAGGAGCCCGGACTGATCCTGAAGTGACACCGACACTTCTTCCGTTGAGAGTGGTCCCAAAAAAAAAGTTCAGGGGGCATAAAACACATCTGGACATCTGGGCAGCACGTCACTGACGGCTCAGCGGGTAGATCGTGAGAGACGTGACGCAGGTTCATTCAGGTCAACGGAAAGCACTTGCAGGAATGAATCTAAAACTTTTAGCAGGCGAGCAAAAGCTAACAGCAACATTTGTCAGCAAACAGCAATTTACCAGTTGAATGTATAAGATTGTTGATGTTCTGCATGTTTAAATGGTCATGTGGTTCAGCAGGTGTCGCTTTGTAATGTTTCTTGTTCTCTGTTTCTGTATTTTCTGTGTTTTCCTGTTTTTATGTTTTATAGTCGTTGTCCTGCAGGTTTTTTAGTTTGAATTTGATATTCCGCGTTTCTTTAAAATCGACCCAATCGACTCTGAGGTTCTTCTCTCTTTGAGTTTATCCCGTCTCTCTCTCTCTCTCTCTCTCTCTCAACTTCACGTCTCTCAGTTGGTGGTCTCAGGTCTGTCCATATGGGTCCTGTGTCTCTCTGGAACTGTTGCGTCTTTCTTCAGGGACTTCCCACCAATCTCTCCGTCAAGTTCTCATATCTCTTTAAGGTTGAAGTCCTGTGTCTCTTTTTATATTTCCTGTCTGCCTCTTGAATTCCCTCTGCAGTTATCTACCCACTTCCTGCCTTTTCATCTGTTGACTTCCCATCAGCCTTTCTATCGATTTCCTATCAGTCTGTCAGCGTCCCTTCTCCCTTTGTGCTTGTCCTGTGTATCTCTGCATACGGTTTCTCTAGAAATGTTTCATTGTCAACTCCCTGCATCTCTTTGTGACTGTTCGGTGTTTCTTTGCAGGTGTGACTGTCATTGTTCTGTCTCTATTACCTTTCAGTCCCCCTCCCTCCGTTCCTCCTTCCCTGCACTTCCTGTGTCTCTGCAAATAAGCTGTCCCGTTTCTCTCTGTGGACTTCCCGTGTCTGTGGTTTTTTTTTTTGTTCCTAATGTCAAGCCCTGCATTATGACAATACGTGTCTCAGCTAAAGTTTAAAAACCTTCCTTTACATTTGTAAAAATAAAGTCAAACAAACAAATTTTTTTCACCAAGCATAATCCTGCCACACACAAAATGAGAGATATTGATTCCATTTTCTGAAATTCTTAAGAGGTTTGATATCTGACTGATGCTCCTTTCAGTGGTTTAGTTTTGTCTACGGGGATTCTTTCTGATGACATCTGATAATTCTGCATCGCTTTAAACTGGGTCTTGAAATCTGTCCTCAGTTTGTTCATCAGGACAAATTTGTAGGGGTGCACGATAACTATCGGGCCGATAACAGGAAATTATGACGTCATCACGACGAATAGCCCCGATAACATATATATTTCTGTCAACACGTCAGTGCCTCACTCCCTCTGAGCCTTGAATGAGCGGCATGTTATGTTATGTTCAAGTGATGTTGGCATAATCAGAAAAACGATTACTCAATAAGGAAAATCAAGAATACTCCCTCAGGCCAGAAAACAACTCGTTAACTCGGTCATAATTTTGGTAGTTGCTATCTTGAATTGATATTCGCAGTATTCTCCCACATGTTACACATAAAAAAAGAAAAAAAAGAATTCTACGAGGAGAGAAGCACAAGCTTTAATACGTAAAACCCGATCGGCCACCTACAACATAACAATCGCTTCCATGGAGTTTTGAAATTGCGCTAATGTGAGCTAACAGAAGCTAATGCTAACGTGCGCAAGCCAGCAGCAGTCTTCCTCCCCTCCCCTCCCTCTCCCTCATTCCTCTCATCTAAAAACTTCCATGAGATAAAAAATAAAAACTACTGAACCTCATTTACTTTAATTAAATCTATTAATTTAAATGGAACCGCAACCCAAAATCCTTTAAATGTTAATCTTTTTCAGTTTGTAATTTTGATGCATGTATTTCCATCAGTTCAAGGAGCCAGTCAGCAATGCACCTTATTTAAGTTAATGTGAGATATCAAATAGGTTTGTTTGATAGCTTTACGAAAATGTTTGAGAGGCTTGCCAATAGTTTTTCATTGGAAAAAGTTAAAACTATTTTTGATTTTGTTCATAGTATTGATGTAATTATCTTAGGTATATATGTGTGTTATCAGTTATCGGTATCGGCCTTTAGGAGCTGAAAGTTATCGGTTATTGGTATCGGTTTTAAAAAACAGTTATCGTGCATCCCTTCAAATTTGGCCAGTCGTAGTTTGAATTGAGATAAAATAAAAGTTGTCTTCTGTTCACAGAAACGTGCACAGGCAGCTGCAATAACTTCTTATGAGAACAAGTTCATTGCGTGCTATGCCATTTGGCTGCAGCCTTGGCTTGTAAAGGTGCAAATCCACGTGAATAATCAACATTAGCATGTTCATTACCTGCAGCAGGACGGTGCCACCAGGAAAGCTGAGCTGGACACAGTACTTTGGGGCATTGTCCCATGAGAGGAGCTGCAAGTCTTCTATGGAGCTGTAGGACAGTGATGTTTCCATGTAACCAGTGGGCTGGAAACAAGACAGAGAGCAAGAGTGGGTTAGCCTGCCTCTGTCTAACATTTACAGTACATGCTGTATATTTAAACAGAGCTAGAGGACGAAAGAGCATTTATTTTTACTAGCAGTCAGCTGGAAAGAGAAAAAGAAACACATCGTGGGTTAACCTGCCCTGAGTAAACACTGGGCCAAACAAAACCTCCAAATGCAGCAGGAAGCCAAACTCTCTGAAACACCACACGGAGCCGTCTTTATCAGCCGCGGTGACATTTGATGTACTTCCAAGTCAACAGTCTTTGAATGCAGAGACAGAGTGGAAAAGTCAATTTTGCCAAAGCCATTTATCGCACAAACACACAAAAAGGAGGACGTGTTGGTGGAACTGACAGTCGAAAACACTGAAAAGCAGCGGTGCCGTGATGGCAGCGCTCTGATCCCGGACTCATCGCTGTGCAGCTGAGTAACAGGCCACAACCTGTTTGCACGTCTCAAAATGATTACAGAAACGCTGACAAATTACCACAAGTTTCCGGACCCAGGAACAGACGAGTCTTTGGAGAAAAATGTGTGTGTGTGTGTGTGTGTGTGTGTGCGAGTGAGCGTGTACGTGCATGAAAAAAAATAACAAAAGCAAGAAGAAGCCACAGGGAAACCAAGCTTATCCTTCAAAATAGAAGAGGTTCAAGGGAAACGTTTAATGCTGCTCTATAATAAGAAGAGAAACTACAGTAAATGATCCACTGATTTCCCAGACGGCAGCGTCACTGCATGATTTTGGAGCAATTATTGCTGATGGGAGATTAACTGCATATCCACCCAAATGGCCCGAACAGACGTCATCTGCAAGGTCTTTTTCTGCTCCGTAGGCAGTACTGCTTTTTGGCAATTAACAACCTTTTATTTTCCTGAAGCACTTTTTCCATTCAGACAAAGTCTGATTTCCACTCTGAGCAGGCAGAGTTCCCTCCAACTGATGGGTTTCCTTCCCGACTTTCTCGTAGAAGTGAGCTTTTAACTGTAGACGCGTCACGATCGCAGGACGAGCTGAAGTCTTTGCAGAAACTGTTGCATGATCGGCTTCGATGTCATCAGTGCGCAAACATCGATGCTGGAGCGTGATTCACCGCTATGAGTCAAGAGTTATACTCGGAAAAGGCAGAGACGAAGTGAAGATTTATGGCCGACGTGTAAACGAGATCATACGCCAGTATGAGCTCTAAGTAAAATACATTTGATTTATGAGCTAAGAAAAATAATTGCACTATGTTGTTTGTGGTTCAGATTGTAGAATATTTCCAATCAGGAGACTTTAAAAAAAAAAAAAAAGAATTAAGACTCCAAATTGATATTGTATATCATATATATATATATATATATATATATATATATATATATATATATTAAAGGACTGATTCAGAGTGAAACTGAGGAGGTTTCAGTCAGGAAGTCCAGGTGACTCCACACCGTCACATTTGGCCTTTAAAGTGAGCTGGCACATTTAAACATGTAGAAAAAAACTACATATGTGCACTAAAACAACCTCTGGAAAATAAAATCGTTCGTCTTGGAGAATGCTCATCAACCGCTACATTAAAAAAAGAGAAAAAAAAAGTTCTAGATTGATGATCTTGAATCTCATTTAGTACTTTGTTGCGTCTCCCCTCTGGATTTAATGAAAAGGAAGACAGCGTTTTCCATCGGTCACGTTCTAACTTATTCCTGTATCAGGAATACATAATTCCCACTTTACATTTAAACTGAAGTGCGGGTCAGGTCACCGAGTTTCTGAAGAAATGATGCCTTTAGTTTTGCTCTGTGCTATTATGAAACCATCGCTCTCTGAAACCTCATCATCACCAAATGTGATTCATCCCTGAATACCACGACAGTCCCGCGACTGCCTCTCCTCAGCTCGGGCATGTTCTCTTCTGTTTCGCTGGTAACTGATGATTTAAGCTCGGCTTTTCTGGATAGAAATCTCACTTCCTGGCCGCCGACATCTTTGGCGGCCGCGTTCAGCCGACGTCTCTGCTTGCAGGAGCTTTCAAAGTTCTTTACACCGTTTCAGCAGACAGCTCTCTCGTTGGGTCCAGGTTCCTGTCAGACAGCTGCAACGGTTAATTCAAGTCTGCAAGAACCCCATTTTACCTGAAGACTCACTTTCTCTCTCTCACACAGTTAGTGCTGGGCAATATGACGATACATATCGTGGGGACGATAGAAAAGTGTGTATCGTGCCATTTCTCTTCTATCGTTCCTATCGTTTCTAACCTAATTTTATCAATTATTACAGCAAATATGTAATTAAATAACCTGCAATGATACATTTGATATAAACATATTTACTTCTACAAAGTAGCCTTTTATGTTTGCACTTTTATTCATGGTTAATGCCTTAAACAGAGTTCTCTTCAACCCTGATGTTTACTTTAGACACTTTATATTGGTTTGCAAACTTTGCACTACAAGGTTACAGATTTCAGAAAGTTGAAAAATAATTTGTGTTTATTTTTTATAGCTGAACTTCAGCACAAAAAAGTGTTTTTCCTCTCAGAAACTGCTGTGCACTTTAAAAAAAATGTGAAAGCTACTATACCTCTGTACCTACCTGTTTTTGCTGCACTAAAATGTATGTTTGTGACAGTTCAGCTAAATGTCCTTTCAAAATAAAGTTGAAAAGTAAGCAATGAAATTTTTGTCAAACTTTTCAGAGAATAACTGAAAACATACTTTAATATGGTATATCGTGATATATATCGTTATCGTGATATAAAATAGTCCATATCATAATATATGCTTTTTTCCATATCGCCCAGCACTACTCACTGTTTTTGTATCTTAACTGGTTTGTTGTTGGCCACTGTTTGCTATGATGTCACATGGCTTGAAAAATGCTGAGGAAACTGCTGTGTGCGTCTTCTCAATGCTATTTTAGTGTTTGTCACCGCTGGTAAACAACAGAGAGATGTTGATGACTCATCCTGCATATTTTGTATTGCCAAAAATAAAATAGTTTTCAGCAAATAACAAGCAGAGTTAATGTCGAGTGTCCACTGAGGCCAGCGTAGCTGATCTTTTTGTTTAGAAACAACTAAATAGGTGGAAGCAAAGAGCAATCAGTCAATCATTTTATGCAAACGTCATGTCTTTTTGTGCATGTTTTGTGCAGCTTTTGAAACTCTATATTTAAAAAAAAAAAAGAAAATTCTATAAAATAATTATTTGTAATGGTAACCTTAAAGTAAAGCAAAGCTCAAGGACTGACAATGAAGCCCAGCAGTTTTTGAGCATGTTGAAGATGAACGACGTGATTTTGACTCATCTGCAAACTGCCGACCATTTAGCTTCCCGGGACGAAGGGCCCTGAAAGCCACGCGGCCCCCGCGGGGAGTTCCCCAGTCCTCATTACCCTCAGCCAGCCCCGACAAGCGTCTGATTAACTTTCAAAACAACAAATGCCAGCAGCCACTTGCGCATGGTTCAGGCGGCCCCTGGGCTCTTCTAACCCTGGAGCTCTGCTCTGGACTCCGCTGCCGCCCCGTTTCTTCTTCTTCACTGCTGCTTCCAGACAGATAAACAGCGTCTGTGGCTCCAACGAAACACAAACACATCTGAGTAGTTACATGGAAACAGCAGCAGCAGCAGCGAGCGCCTGGCGTCCCTCTGCAGTGGAGCCGAGCAGACAGGTGGTTTTCTTCTTTAATTGCGTCCATCTCTGCCTCTGTAGAACAAACAGGCAGCTTCCTCCCGCCTCCCAGCTGAAGAACAAACACGCTATTCCTTAATGTACACCTCCCTCTGCAGCTGATACAGAGCCCCCCCCCAACACACACACACACGGATAGACACACAGTCCCTGTTATGAAACTGCATACATACAGGATTTTCATTACAGATGGCGTCAATAGCAAATATTGGTTCTGAGAGATGTGCTTCATTTCTGTGGAAGAGTAAACGTTAGCTCTTGCCTGTCTGTAACCTCCCAATTTTGTTGCTGCAAGCCCTTTTTTTCTTTTTTTCTTCTAGCTGCACATGACGACATGAGCGTGAAGAGCAGAATATGAATCCTTGGTACCTGAGGGAGGAGATAAATGAAATAAGCAGAGCAGGATGGCGACTAACAGAAGGGACTTCAATTTTCTGATAACCAGCCGAGGTTACCATAGATACATTATCCAGCACAAGACCGGGCACTGACTCGCCCCTCCCCTCCTCTCACCCTCTCCCCTTCTCTCACATTCCCCCTTTTCTTTCTTTTTCTTTTCTTCTTTTTCCTGCTCCCAGTCCTCCCCCCCCCTCACCCCGTCTCTCTTTCTGCTCTGCTTTTCATCGTAGACGAGGGCTGGATGCATCTCCATCCTCTTGTCTGCACTCTTCTTTGCTGTGTTGCCATAGAAACAAGAGGATGGAGATGCATGCTCTGTTTTCTTTTTTTCCTCCTGTGAGAAGCAGACAAAGAAAAATGGTAAAAGGAAAAAAAAAAATGAAGGACATAAATCAGGATACATTTTAGAGGGAAATACTCCAAGCACATTTTTTTTCATGTGCCAGAACAAAAATGGAGTCAGCGTCCACGTCACCACACATGAAACAGACAATTTTAGGGCAATTTTAACAAAACTAGGATGTAGAAAGCGATCTAGTTGTAAAGATGTGAAGAAAACAAGAACGTTAGTGGAGTTTTTAGTTTCCCCGTCATCACCTCCACGTGAAGAAGAGCACCTGCAGATCAATACTTTCAACCATTGTGTTCAGTCACAGTCAATACAGAGCATTTTTACTAACAAGTGAGGGGGGGGGGGGGGGGGGGGGGGGGTTGTTCTGTGTATACTTTAAACCACAATGCAGAAAAAAAATATAAAAATATAAATAACTATTCGTGCCAGAGAAGGGGGTTACGGTGTGTGTTGTAATCCAAGGTGTTGTGTTCTGCGTTGCAGCAGCTGCGGTAGCGTGTGCATGCAATTCTAGGGAGGATGAACAAATCAGAAGGTAAAATAAAAAATAAAAAAAAACTATTTCACAAAGGAAGGGATAAGGCTGCTGTCTGCATCGCTCAAGTTTTCTCAAGGCTGAACACAACCCGGAGCACATTAAAAATACAGCCATGTTTATTAGCAATATGTGAAATTGTCACCAAAAGCAAACTACTCATTTGATTCTGTCTTAAAACATGACTTTTTTTAAAGCTTTGTTGTGCAAATGAACACAGAAATAACTACATAGAGTTACACGTTTTCACCCCCCCGAATCACATGTAACAGGTGGCAAAATGCACATTTATCATCGGCGGCTGAGACTGGAAACTACACACAAATATCAGCTCAGGATCCGAATTTGATTCCCGTATGAACCACGTATGTTTTCAGACTTCAAAGTCACCGTTTATGTTTCAGACACTGTTGCATAAACATTACAAACTACACGATTAACTTCGGAGAAACCATCATGACTTGCATTAAAATTATAAATGACATCACTTTCTAAATCTGCTGTTCCTCAACTATAGTCTGATTTGTCCTGCGAAAAACCAAAAACCACACTACCTACGAGGAAAAGTTACCTTGAAAACTGTGCTGTGTGGGAGTAATTAGAAAAACAAATACATCAAAAGTATTGTTTGAATATGCTTTTTGCTCTGTGACTATTCTGCAATTTCCTATGGAGGTGGTTCTTGACGACAGGAAGACGTCATCAACTGTTGTAAAACCTTTTCAGGATTACACCCTGAAAGTCCCCCACTATCTTAAAAAGATACTGTTGATGCCAACACATTTAAATCATTTCCTTTGAAGTGATTACGGCAAAAATTCACAACTTGTGCCCACCCGATGATCTTCCTGCCAGCGTCATCGTAAACAACAAAACTGAGTCGTAGAGAAATCTAGAAACTTATTGAACACAGTCACATCTGGGTTTCCACTTGGGTTTTGGTGGTACTCTAAGGCCTTATGGTGCACCTTTAAAACATATTTTTCAGGCTTTGAGTCAGCCGTTGGTCAAAAGTGCTGCCCATTACCAACAGATGATGAGTTTCTTGTCGCGAAAATGCAAAACCATGGTCTGTTGGCTGCTTTACACTGGGGCTGTAGCGATACACTGATCTCGCGATACGATAGATACAGGATTCGGCCCCCGATACAATATATAATCGATATTCATCTTACAATAAATCATTTTCAGAAAGATTTTAAAGGGACAAAGTGATTTTGGTGACATCTTGTGAGTGTTCCAATGACTTTGTTTGAATTTATTGAACAGAAAGCATCAATTACACATTATATGGCTGACAGGCAGCTTGCAAATGCTGGACAAAATGAATTAAAGATGTGTTGAGGAAAAATTGTTTTATTTATTTAAACAGTGCAAATTCTTACTTGCAAGCTTTTAAAGGTGGGACACGGGGGTTTTGAAAGAAGCTTAGAATATTCGATACCCGCGGCTGAAAAATCGATACTCTCTGGGGAAATAAAATATCGATATATATCGCAGAATTGATCAAAATCGCTCAGCTCTACTTTACACCCAAGCACCAAGATCGTGGGAGCAAAGATGCAGAGACCGGGATTTTCTTTGCAAATACTCTTTTTTTTTATTTTTTCTAAATGTCTGACCTGCGGATAATGATTTTGGTCATGTTCATGTTTTCTCTTAGAATTATAAATCAATTGCTTACATTAATAATGAACGATAGCAGAGGCTGCAGATGTAATACTTTAATACTCCACTGGTGTTTTTAACCTCCCAGCCTTTGCTAGATTCACAACACTGAGCGCGCTCAGCAGGGCCATGCTGTTTTAAATGTTGGATAGTCCCAAATGCTTTGGTTGTTGTTACTCTACGGGATACTCTTTGGTCTTTTATTTCCCTGCTATTCTGTATTCAGAGTGAAAAAAACTTCCACATCATCAGACCCGGTCACTCTGTCATGAACATGTGCTTCCTGAAGGGGGTAAAAAGAAAAAGGCATTTCTCAGTATTCTGAGCATCTGAACGGGTTTGGGGCCACAGCGACATCCAAATGAGATGCGCTTGTCGGGAAAAATGCAGAGCGTTTCTGCTCCTGTACTTTTCAAATGTTTCATTTCTACTTCATCCTAAGAGAGCCAAGAAAAATCCACACGTGTAGCAACCGAGTCCCGGATCAGTGGGTCCATCAGGTCCCGGGTGCAGTGTGTGTGTGTGTGTGTGTGTGTGTGTGTGAGAGACATCTGTGGCGCCCTGCGGAGAACTTTCTAATGGAGCCCTTCGATGACTCAACGCAGGAAATGCATCAGCAGGAAAAGAAGGCAGAGAAACTGAAGCAGAGCGTCACAGAACCAGAGAAGAAGCCCAACAGCTGACTGAGGAGGGAGCCAACAGATGTTTAGCTCAGCACTGAGAAGGTCAAGCGGGACAAACACACGTGGAACATTCAACACTGGAGGGGGAAGAGGAGGAGGGGGGGGTCACAAAACCACTACAGTGTCTTGCAGCTACTGCATGATTAAAAAAAAGACAACCACAAGCCGCTCACTGAAGACAGGCAGCGAGTGGATAGGAGGGCGTTTCAGGGCAGCACATTTCTTCCTGTTCCTGTCATCAGGCGAACGTGATCATTTCACATCCTGTCTTCCAGCGGCTTCGTGTTTACCAATAAGAGCAGTTCCTGAACAGGAGGACATTCGCTGCTGACCCAGAATCTGAAGGGACCACGGGGGCGCTGCGTTTGCTCAGGAGGGCCTCGCTCGCTGTGCCACCAGCAGCTTTATCACATGCCAACATAAACATGTCACATGCTCTGTTTAGGGTTCAGTCACACTGCGCCAGTCACGCCGAGGCCGCTGGACTGGAAGCAGTAAAGAGTGACTTCCCTCACCCGGGAGCAGCTCTACTTCTCCATTCGCTGGGGAGCAAGCGGAGCGTTGCCCGTAAACCGTCTGACCTGCAGCTGAGTGGAGGCGGGGGGGCTGCTGCTCAGTGGCTCCACGCGAGTTTCTGTGAAAACACGACTCACGGCACCTTTCGTTGGACTCAAATCCAGTCAAGAAATAAAGTACCGCTTTACGCATGTGGCATGAGGAAAAAAAAGCCAAAGTGGCAACACAGTCAAATGCCAAATAGACGTGATCATCAAAGTGATGATAAGTGTGCACTTTTACAAGAAATGGCTCGCTGGACTGACTCAGATACGTACATTTTTACGCTCTAAAAGATTCCCGGTTTTCACAAAAACACCTTTCACTTTATCATGGTTCCTGTAAAACAGAGGACTTGCACACAAGTGTGATTATAAATGAGCCAGTGTTACCCACAAGGCCACGGGGCTGACTGTCAGCTGTTGTCCCTGTACGTACAAAGCTCAGTTTCTCACACACACAGTTTACTGGAGAGTTCTTTTAAAATGTAAAAAAAAATAAATAAATTCTTCTTTACATATTACATTTCTTGATATTCTTCTAAAGGCACAGTTCTCTTTACACACCAATAGAAAACAACAGAAAAAAGGAAGCTCTGAAACACCACCCAGTCATGGTCCATGTGGAGTCTCTGACCCGCCGATCTACCGGGGGGGGGGGGGGGGGGGGGGGGGGGGGCTTTTCCAACAGCGCCAACCCAACATTCAACAAGCACCAAAAGAACAGTTTATCAACTGACTTTATTGTTATTATTATTTTAATTTGTTCAACCATCCGTTCGTCCTTCATTTCTAGAGCTGGTCTGAAGACCATTTAAAAACCTCCAGAGCTTTGCTAGAAAATTACTAACAATACTCAGAGCTGGTTGGTCAGATTATGTAATAAATGATACAATACATGTATTGCACATCATGTGTGTATTATTTGATTATTTGCAATATATAATATATGACAGCAGTCAAGCAACCACCAATAAAAATAAAAGGCCCACACATCAAATACAACAAATTAAAAGCACACAGCTTGTCCTGCCTGACTTGAATTGCACACTGTTCCAAAAGCCCATTCGTAGTTGCTTTAACTCTGTACATTTGCAATTCAAAACCAACAAAAGTCTAGTGTACGTGGTGTGTTCTTGCACAACATGCTTTACTGTAACCGTTTCCATGGTCATGACAGACATTATGGCGGCGAGACCCCGGGTTCAGGAATCAAGGTGGCAGTCCTGACCTTGAACAGGACCTGGCTCATAGAGGGGGGGGGGGCTTCCTGCTGAAGGCCAGCCGAGTAAAGGAAGAAAAGAGGAGGGAGGAGGTGTGCATGAAAATACTGCATAATGCAGTGAAAGAGATGATCTCCAGGATGTGTGTAAACCGATGCTGAACACCAGAATAGACTTGATCCATATCTGCAGCAGATGGGAACTTCTGGTTGCTTCCAGTCCGACAACTCATTGGCTGGAACGGCTGTGATTAACAGCGTCTAGAGCAGCACCTCTGCGCCTGGTGGGACTCGGGGGGTTAGACTGCGTTTGGACTGTCACACAGTGGAGCTTCTGGGGGTTTTGACTGGGAACGCTGCAGATCAACACTTGTTCTGCAATCAATTCATCGTTCACACGCTCCATAAATCACATGGGACGGCAGGAAGGTTGCTTAAAGAAATGACTCATGTCAAACCACAGTAACATTGCCTAATGGAAATTCAGAGTTGATTTCTCAACAGTAAATCATTGTTTGATTAATCACCCAACTTGAATGATAAACCATCTCCTGAAACGCACAGAACATTAACGTGACCATGAAGTGGAGCAACAACAAGATGCAACGATAATGAAAATAAATCCTGGAGAGCACCAATCAATTTCCCAGCTACCACCCTACCCCTTAACAAACAGGAAGTGGAATGTGATCAATGCACGCGTTGGAAAGACTGGACCGGTAGTGTGTTAGACGTACTGGATTTAAAGGATTCAGAATTGAGAGGCCAAAAGATCAGTGACGCTAGGGAGCAACAACATAACTACTACAGAAGCATCTTAACAAAAAAAAAAAATACATGAACGTGACACAAGGTAAACATAAAAAAACAAAACATGAAAACAAAAACATGAAGGGGTGGCAAAGGAACAACTCAGACCAGTTTGAGAGGAGAGAGGAACAGCTGGAAAACTGTTAAGAGCTCCACACATGGATCCAAATATAACGTTATCCAAACAAAACTGTAAATCAGATCCAAGAGGCTCAAACACACACAGAGTTGTGACGGCAGAGGAAGGATTCTGGAAAACAGGCCTGCAGGCTGGAGGGAAGGCTGCAAATCCAGATCAACATATACAGGCTGGAGGGGGGAGAGAGAAAGCGAGAGGGGGGGGGGGGGTCGTTTGAGAAACACCAAGTGTGCAGTCAACCCTGGTTCTGAAAAGGTGCGTGGGACTCATCATTCGACATCTTCTGAACACAAATTCACAGATTCCTTGAACAGCAGCCTGACTGCTGCTAACAAAAACAGAGAAAACTGTTAGCTGGACAAAATATCAAGTTCATACGCTCCATTAAAACAACGTACTGTCGACCCTAGTGCTGGGCGATATGGAAAAAATCATATATCACGATATGGACTATTTTATATCACGATAACGATATATATCACGATATACCATAATAAAGTATGTTTTCAGTTATTCTCTGAAAAGTTTGACAAATATTTCATTGCTTACTTTTCAACTTAATTTTGAAAGGACATTTAGCTGAACTGTCACAAACATACATTTTAGTGCAGCAAAAATAGGTAGGTACAGAGGTACAGTAGCTTTCACATTTTTTTAAAGTGCACAACAGTTTCTGGGAGGAAAAACACATTTTTGCACTGAAGTTCAGCTATAAAAAATAAACACAAATTATTTTTCAACTTTCTGAAATCTGCAACCTTGTAGTGCAAAGTTTGCAAACCAATATAAAGTGTCTAAAGTAAACATCAGGGTTGAAGAGAACTCTGTTTAAGGCATTAACCATGAATAAAAGTGCAAACATAAAAGGCTACTTTGTAGAAGTAGATATGTTTCTATCAAATTTATCGTTGCAGGTTATTTAATTACATATTTGCTGTAATAATTGATAAAATTAGGTTAGAAACGATAGAAACGATAGAAGAGAAATGGCACGATATACACTTTTATATTGTCCCCACGATATATATCGTCATATTGCCCAGCACTAGTCGACCCCGTTGTTTATGCAGCTCCAGACCTTCATCCTCATTCTCATTACAAGCATGTTTTCTTTTCTTTCACAACACCATCTCATAAAAACCTTTTAATGGTGTCGTTTCATCGATCCAGTGTTCTTTGATATGGTGATGAACTGGTAAGCCAGTCCGGGGTGCGTCTCACCTCTGGAGTCAGCTCCAGCACCCCCAGTAGGTTTAAAGCAGGTACCCAGAACTACTCTGCCTTCACGGTTTCCACAGTAACGCTTTAGTGTCACCTGAAATCCTAGCTTTAGACTTAACGGACCTCACTAACACACAAAACCTTATTTGCGTTAATTCACATGTCCACCAGGTAAAGAGTCAAGGTAGGAAAGTGCCTATGATGTTGTCCATCTGTGAGAAGAAAAAGAGGGCTCATGACGAAAGGAGTCTTGTTAAAAGCCCAAACTGATGAAAAGTTGTAGTTAGTGGCATTAGCACTGTTAGCATTAGCATCGAGCAAATCTGCCCGCAAAGAACTGGACGTCCTTGTTTCGAACAGCAGCAGCTACAATCCTGAATTCATATGAACCGGCGGGTAAATGGAAATGAGGCGTGAAACTATTTTCCACCATTACCAGCACAGTTTAGGCACTATTTCGGTCGACCCAAAGGAGTTTTAGTCGCGAGTGGGCCGGTGTGAAAACAACAACTGCACTCTGGTGAGCACGGTCTGAAAAGGTGGTGTTGTTACAGCTGTCGGCGATCTTCTAGCGCAGTTCATTTGTGGCGTGAAAGCCCGACGACCTCAGGCCGACCCGACCTACGGGTCGCACAGCACACGATGGAGCCAAAGAGGCTTCCGTAGTCCGCCGGACACAACACTGTTGGTCGTGAAGGAGAACAAACATGAAAAAAAACGTAGCAGTCGCGGACACACAACTTCTAGCTGCTTAGCTTCTAGAGTGGTACAAACAAGTAACATAGAAACAATAAATAAATAAAAGCCAACTGTGGGTCAAAAACCCGTAGCTGACGTGTTGCCAGGCTTTTCGGCCCGAGGCATCATGTCACATGAAAAATGCTGACAGAAAACCAGAAACTGGTTCCCATCTCGCCACTGCTGTCTGGTAAGACCACGCTGGATGCGGAAATGTACATTTTCTTCCTTTTTTTCCGCTAAATGAAAACAGTTAAAGAATCGTTTAACTGTGAAACAAAACAATTACTTCAAGTTATTGCAGCTGAAAGTGCTTCTACGGGCCACTGAGTCATGGAGTCACTGAGTATTTCCACACACTGCTTCTGCATTTATGGTTTAGTTTTGGCTCAATAATGACACAGTGCGATATGTCATGTTATTATTCCCCTGAAGTTGCATTTGCCTCATTTTGGACCTCACCGGGACCAGATCTTTCTTTAAAAAAAAAATAAATAAAAAATAAACATCTCTATGTATAAAACCTTTGAACTTTGATGAGTATATTCTGAGGAAATACTCGTATGGATTTTCTGTGACAGACTTGAATTTGCTCATTTTAATATAAAAAGTACTTGGTCCATTTTCACCTTCGTACTAAACTGCACTCAAAAACAAAAAAACAAAATCCTGTACAGATGTTTTACACTGTTTTGATGCATTTACAAGAAATTAAAACTGAAAATTAATGAGACAATCTGATGCAGTGGAAGGTTCATGTTCCTCGGTTTAATTAGCTGTTGCTCAAGTCTGTTTGTTCAGAAATAGTTAGCATCTTATCCAGATATGAAGCATTTCAAACCATCGCTGAGGGAGTCGAGCTCAGAGCTGCAGCATCACCTGACTGGACCGATACGGAGAGCCACGCTGGAAATGGTGCCGCTGATACTAAAGTTTCCACTTGAGTAATGACAGAGGCCATCAGAGGACAGCCAGCGAGAGTAGACCGAGCGTCACACATGGTGAACTGTGGCTTCCTAAGATCTGCCAACGTGACAGCACGGCCCGAATATCATTTTCATCACTTCAATCTCTCATTTCTAGCTTGACTCTTATCTTCTCTGAACCACAACTTGACATTGAACCCTTCGATGCTTGCTGCAACATCTTTCGCTTTTTATATTGGTTTGTTTTGTTGCAGTATGAAACAGAGCTAAGAAGCAGTTTCTTTTTCGGGACTATTTCTCATCTTCCACTGACGTTGGCGCTCCAAAGAAGCGTCACAACAACATGACATATAACTTGTTCCTGTGCACGCTATCTCATGCAAACTACGAGTGTTGGGGTTCAATGTGGCCTTTTTCTTTTTCAGCAGCCCAGCGGTTCCCCTGAAAGAGTGAAATCAGCGACCGCTGCAGGGCTGCAGCCTCTGCTCCTTCAGCCCCTCTTGTTCGGCCTCTTCATTTCTCATCCCGCCATCCATCACTCACCGACACAAACGACAAAGCACAACGACGGGAACAAGTCCCAGTTGTTGGCCTGACGGCCGGGCTGTTCAACAGCCTGACCGTCTGAATAAGAGCACGTGCGGCAGGCTGTGGTGGAGGCGTGTCCTGGGCCCCCGCGACAGCAGCCCTCTGAGTGTCATTTCTAAGAAAACACAACAGCGACCTGCTTCTGCTTTGACGACAAGCATGACCTGATCAGCTGACCCGAGCATTTACTTTCATCTTCACGTTTCAGGGAACGGCCGGTTCTCAGCAGCTTTAAAATTTTAGGGTTAATTCCTGCAAGTCGAGGCTGAGTGTGAACACAAACACGGAGAATAGAGTTGCAATTACTGCAGTATCTGTGCGAGGGGAAGGAAAAAAAAGAAAAACTTTATCTTTATTTGGGGATACTGATAAGATTATGAAGTGCGTCTTTGAGCAGAGCTTCTTGCCTTTGCACGACATTGTGACCAATCAAAGTGTTGTTTCGGCCTCATTTGGAGATTGCTGAGATTAAGATTAAGGTCATGTTTAGAGTTCAGGCTGAATGACGCATAATCTGAAACTCATCAGAAAATGTGCTTGAATGTGTCTCACATACGTTCTTAGACGTCAGTCTCACATTAAGACTTTCACCTCTTCCAGGTGAAATCCATCAACATCTGGAGTCAACGGATGAGCCGACCTGCTTAAGATGAAGTTCGCTGTCATGTCTGTCCACGCTCATGTGCTATAATGAAGGCACTGAAGGGCTGTAATCAAATATTGGACATTTAAGTGGGTTCTCGTTCAAACGGAACACAGTGGCACCTCTACTTACGAAATTAATTGGTTCTGGAAGTAGTTTCTTAACCTGAAAATTTCGTCAGTAGAAACGTGTTTTCCATGTAAATGCCCTAATCCGTTCCAAAGCCCCCCAAAATTCGAACATAATTTTTTAATATAAATAATACATGAAATGACATGAAAACCTGTTAGAACTAGAAAAGCAGTCGGAGAGCGCAGACCTCCACCTAAAGCGCAACAATTATCAAATATTTGAAAGTAATCCAGAATCCAGGATTTCTTCCGGATCACACCCAAAAAATGAAATCAGTTCTTTCTTTTCACATTTCTGACAACTCCTGAAAATTTTATCAAATCCATCCATAACTTTTTGAGTTATCTTGAACACAGACAGACAGATAAACGGCAGCAAAAACATAACCTCCTTGGCGGAGGTAAAAATTGTTTACCTGGGTTGCTGGGTTACGCTCATACAGACAAGGGGCCCTTCTAGCCAATGGGATGCCAGGAAGATGCTAAGCAATAGCCAATGGCAGAGCAGCTCAGACGTACCGCTTTCAAACCGAGATACAGAGCCGACAGCTATGTTTACGTTCAGTAAACTCTGGGTGCTGCGAGTAGCAGCGCTACTGTATTTTTTACCTTTTCGTATCCTGAAATTTCTTTCGTAACAGAGGCAATATTTTCCTGTTGAGGGGTCTCATAACCTGAAAATTTCGTATGTAGAGACGTTCGTAAGCAGAGGTACCACTGTACAAGAGAATCAACACGGTGAGCACAGTTTCAAGATGTATGCTACAAAATCAGCCCAAATACCTTCTCATGGTCCAGATATGGTGCTAAATAATGACCGTCTGAGAAATTGTGAAAAAGTTTCACAGGTCACTCCTTTTTTATTTTTTGGAGCCTTCCTGCACTGTTTTGTTTTTGTTTCTGCACAACATATGAAAGCCATGAACGGGGAACAGAGAAAGGGTGTGTGGTGTCACAAAAAAACCCTTTTATTTTGGGGTTAAAACCTTCCAACCACTTGATTTTTGGCTTGGAGACGTCTGCTGTCTTGCTAAAATGATGCAATCAGAGCGATTAAAGCTGAAATGAGTTTCAAACGTGATGTCATACTAACGTTCGACCACCAGACAGAATTCGACGGGAATGTTCCAGGTAAATTTAAGCAAGAGTTCAAAAGATACGGATTGACAAATGATGCTGTTTTTTGTTCCGTTCGTGGCCGTTTTGTGTCCCCATGGTGGAACATCTTCATCCCCGGCCACGTTCAAAGACGGGGCTTTACAAACACATGCAGCAGGCTGAAATACACAAGCTAGCCACTTGTTACCATTAACACCACATCTCAAAGCTCCTGTGGAAGCCCAATGAAATATATACTAGGGAACGGGTTACCTGGTATTACAGTGAAGCGCGGTAAAATTTAACGCGATAACGATTACCGTTGATGTACCGACTGGGATATGTAGTATCAGCCTCATTCAAGTCTGCGAGCAACTCGCGACTGTGTCTCACGTGAATATGTAGCTTGTAACATCGGCATCGTAACGTAATCATGGCGGAAAGTGGTGATAGCACACAGGACATTTACCAACCCACTAAAAGGACGAAATCCAAGGTCTGGGCATATTTTTATTTTCATTTTATTTTTAAGAATGCAGAGGGACAACTGGCGGGGGACAATTATCCTGTCTGCAAAGCACCTGCTTGCATTGTATTGTGATTTAGTGAAATTATTTAAATGTATCTTTTTTGGACATTTGTACAGCAATTAAGAATACCAAGATAATATCGGTAAACCGTGATAATTTGTTCACTATAATCGAAATATCAAATTTTCCATATCGTTACATCCACTAATATATTCATGTCTTTTTTATTTTCATGTTACATGTAAGGTTTCAAAAAAAAAAAAGAAGAAGGAACAAGCATTTCCAACCAGCATCCCCTTACTAAGCATCTGCAACATGGGTAAAATAAAGCTAGTAAAGCACACAGCCTGCAGCCTCTGCTATCTTTCATTGGTTGAAATTCGTTACTGGTATGCAGTTGATTAATGTTCTTAAAAAGAACACTTAAATCAGCAGCTCAGACCTTTAAGAAAATAGGAAATCAGCCAAGGAAATTGCAACCATGACATATAAAGTACCTTGTTGTGTTTGATGTTGTGTAATTTTTAAACTTTTAGGGACCTTCCTGTTTGATTTCTCACTTTTTTTTTTTTTTTTTTTAAAGTTTGCGGTCTCCACCTCCATCACTGATGTTCCTTTCGACTTGACTGGGCCTTTTGTGAGAGGGGCATGATACAGGAAGTGCTTTCTTTCTGTAGCCGGCTTATTACGCAAATGTGATGTAGGTTAGGTGTTTGACTACAGCTGTGGCGGGCCGGTCTGTCAAAGGGGAAGAAGAGTGAGTCACAACGTTTCCTCCATCTGTGCACCGAGCTCTCAAACTGTACAGACCTGCCGATTCTCACACAAGTGAAAATCAGTGACATTAAGAACTAAACAGAACAAACAATGCAATAACAAGCTCCATTCAAAATAAAACAAAGAGTTTAAGTTTTGGAAAAGGCAGCTGCTTTAACTGACTTCATGCGAACTCTCTTGGCAGTCCAAACCCATTTTCACAAAGCTTTTCTTTCTCTGTGTCGTCTCAGCTATTTTCCGAGCGCGAGGACGTTGTCGACTCTCTGCCTCTCGATTGGAAGTCGCCTCTCTGGAAGCGCGAGCAGGTCAGCATTGTTCTTCGGCCCACGCGGGCCAAGAAATGCAGCAGCTCCGCTCAGGAAGCGCGTGTTCACGCTTCGCCCCGAACGCAGCCCCTCTTCCTCATATTTCAGCATCGGACAGAGCCGAGGATGTGTGACGACTTGCAGACACATGGTCGCTGCACAGGCGATACTGTGGATAAATCAGCAACGTGACTCAGTTCAAAACAAAGCCAGTGGTACGGTCTTAGTTTCCTGCCATAAGAACAAAGCAGAGAGGCTTACTAAAGCACGCTGAAGAGTACGTACACGTTTGCGTCTGAAACGAGAAAGAACAGGTATCGATTTGGAGCAGAAACTGCTTTGCTTTTTGTCCGAATCACCTCTCGGTCACCCTATAAAAGCTTTCATGAGAAAAATGAGCGAGGAAATGTACAACCAGAGTCGTAAACGGTCCCTTTTAAGTCCAGACAGAAGACAAATGTTTTCACTTGCTTTTTCCTCAAAAGAGTAACGGCATTTTACTGCACGCTCTAGTCTTTAGGTATAATTTAAAGAGAAATCAATTTTTAAAAGGTCTGGGGCTAAAGGCGTTTATTTTCTAGGGATGCACGATAACTGTTTTTTAAAACTGATAACTTTCAGCTCCTAAAGGCCGATACCGATAACCGATAACACATACATATACCTAAGATCATTACATCAATACTATAAACAAAATCAAAAATAGTTTTGACTTTTTATATGAACAGATATTTATTTTTTCCAAAGAAAAACTATAGGCAAGCCTCTCAAACATTTTCTTAAAGCTATCAAACAAACCTATTTGATATCTCACATCAACTTAAATAAGGTGCATTACTGACTGATATTAAAAAAATAAAGGCTCCTTGAACTGATGGAAATACATGCATCAAAATTACAAACTGAAAAAGATTAACATTTAAAGGATTTTCACTTGTGGTTCCATTTAAATTAATACCTTTAATCAAAGTAAATGAGGTTAGGGTAAATAAGGCTCAGAGGGAGCGAGGCACTGCTGTGTTGACAGAAAAATATATGTTATCGGGGCTATTTGTCGTGATATCGGACTTATCAGGATGATGTCATAATTTCCTGTTATCGGCCCGACAGTTATCGTGCACCCCTATTATTTTCCACTTAGTTCATTAATTGTCATTTATTTTATGGTCTTTGTTAAATAAGTTAAATAGAAATTCCTAAGTGTATATCAAAGGTTTAAAAGAAATTAAATAACAGAAAAAAATAAATAAAAGTTAAAAGAGAAGCATCTGTCAAAATTGTTTCAAATTTCACTATGACATCAGTTTGGTGATACGAATATCTAAAAGTCTTTCTTCTAATCTCCTACTATATGTATTTGTTTTTCTATTTTCAGCCACACAACCTCTTTTCTTATGCGCTGTAAAGCTCTTCGGACCCCTGAAGGGTGGGGACTGGACTATAATCAATAAGTTAGACAGCAGCCAAACAAGGCAAAACGCGTTTTAATTGCACAGCTTTAAGAGGTGCAGAAATGCGTTTTGCTTAATTAGCGCCGTCACAGGGGATATTTCCCGGTCCGTCCCTCCGGCCCGCTGTTGACTGGCCAAAGTTCGAAGGCTGCTGCTGCAACTGCAATCAATAAAGAGCCAGTGACAGCTAACAGAGTTCACAGCACAGAACAAACACACAACGAGGAAGTGTGATCGCAGACACACACCGCAAGCTGTCATGTCTTTGGAAACGAGCTGATAATTGATCAATTCTATCATCAGTTTATCTTCTGCCATGTCTCGGAAAGTCTCGCTTCGTGAGGGGATGAAACATGAAGAACATGAGAATAAAGACAAACGTGGGCATCAGGACCAACGCATGACAGACTGAGAACCTTCGGCGGTGCTCTGTGGCCTGTAATCAGGGAGGAGCTGCTCAGAGCTGTTCATGCTGAAGACTCTTCCTGCAGCTCACTTCATTAACACAAACTGCGTCTCATAAATCTAAGTGGCAGGTTGCATCGCTTCCCAGTGGAGAGACTCCAGAAACTATTCAGACCTGTAACGTGTAACATGTACAGTTCCAGGTTTTATTCAGTCAGGTGGATGCAGGTCAGGTCCTGTGAGCACCTCTTTTTTTTTTTTTTTTTTTTTTTTAAAGAAAGCCCCAGGTCCCAGTTTTTGAATGACACACTCCTCCAGTTCTGAGGTGTAAACTTTCAGGGTTATTCAAGTTCAGGTTGGCGTCTTTGAACCTGTGAAGACTTTGAGTTTCAGTCGTTTGATCGTCCCGAACGATCAAACACTAATTCAAAATGATACATTCTTCAAAGAGTCAACTCATCGTCAGTCTGTTTGTGAAAAAAAAAAAAGATTTCTTGCGGCTTTATTCAATACACCCATGAAACATTCCCAGCGCTGGAGTAAAAAAAGAGCTCAGTAAAGATGAGTAATTAAAATTGTTTGCGTTATCAGCTTAAGTACATTGTGTTTTTTTATTATTACTATCTTTTTTATTATTATTATTATTATTATTATTATTATGATTAAGAAACAGATGAAGATCAGATAATATTTTATTGCAAACTGGTGCAGACAAATTATTAAGTCCAGGAGGGTTCTAGAGCTGAGCGATTTTATCGATTGTGCGATATGTATCGATATTTTATTTCCCCAGTGAGTATTGATTTTTCAGCCACGAGTATCGATATTCTAAGCTTCTTTCAAATCCTCCGTGTCCAACCTTTAAAAGCTTGCAAGCAACAATTTGCATTGTTAAATTAAATGAAATTATTTTTCTCAACAAATCTTTTATTCATTTTGTCCAGCATTTGCAAGCTGCCTGTCAGCCATATGTGTAATTGATGTTTTCAGTTCAATAAATTCAAACAAAGTCATTGGAACACTCACAAGATGTCACCAAAATCACTTTGTCCCTTTAAAATCTTTCGGAAAATGATGTAGATGTATCGTAAGATGATTATCGATATATATCATATCGTGAGACGAATATCGTGTATCATATCATATCGTGAGATTAGTGTATCGCTACAGCTCTAGAGGGTTCACATACTTTTTTGCCACTACAGCTGTGCACATAACTGATGTGGGACATAATGAGTGTTGCATTCATAGAACTGAAGTGAAAAGATCAGCCCCGTGTATCTGTGCCATTACCAGACACCCGATCCAGCTACTGAGACAATTATTGGCCCAGCATTTAATATTAATAATGACTTGGTCCATCCCTCGTTATAACTGAACACATTTCCAACCTTTTCCACTGTGCATCTTAAAAATGCACATGAACAAAACACTGATGGAAGCTTCACAACGAAGAGAAAGCAGGAAAATATAAATCCAATAAGCACAATTCATCTGAGTACGATGTAAAAATCAATTCCCTCTAAACATGCGAAGCCAGCTGAGGTGGGTTTCCCCTCAGCTCCATCCACAAGTCCTTTCTGCCGTAACAACAACAGCCTCCAGGACGCGTGGGTGTGATAGGCAGACATCCAAAAAGCCTCTAACCAAGTGTGTTGATAAAACAATGAAGCAGGATTTACGCAAAATGTCATGGGTGTTAACAAGAGCAGGAGGCAAAGTGAAGGCTCTCCTTATTCAGGAATCATTCTGCCGAGTTACTACCAATTACAACTGATAACAACAGTCAAGTCTCCTGTTGTGGTTAATTATTGCACAGAGCCTCGTTCCTCCACACGTTTAAAGGTAGAGTAGCTGAATAAAACAGCGGGGATCTTGTCCATCCTTTCAGAGAGACACTTAGTGCGTTTACATGGGAAGTTTAATTCCTCTTTAATTCAGAATTAAAATCAAACCCGATTTAAAATGATTAAAAATTACCATGTAAACACCTAATTCCGAATGAAAATGTCCATTCCGAATTAAACTTAATTCCGAAGTAAGTGGCCACGGTTACATGATGTTTTTTAATTCGGAATTAATTATTCCGAATTAAATAATTCAGAATTAAACTATTTTCCTTCGAGTTTACATGGAAATAGTAATTCTGCATTGAGGTTTACATGGAAAACACGTTTGATCGGCTTTATCCAATTCCGCTTAAGGTCTGGGGGTTGGGAAGGGTTCTGATTGGATAGGGGGGCGGACATCTTTACGTATTTACGTCTACCGGAAGAAACTAAACTTACTCAATTAGCTACAACTTTGAAAAGCTCACAATTTTTATGTTTCCTGCCATCTGTTCTTTCAATTATTTCCAGTTCCTCCAAGCTATTTATTAAATAAATTGCCTCTGCTGTTGACCACCGTTTACTGCATGCTGCCATCTTGAAACTTTGTTTTGAAAACAAGCCCAGCTCGGAATATTAGCATCATCGCGACAGACGGTCAAGAGAACGAGCATGCGCAGAAAGAACGGAATTAATTTAAAGAGGAATGACCGCGGAATTATTCTATTTGGATTTAAAATCAGAATAAACCAGCCACTTACTTCGGAATTAAGTTTAATTCGGAATGGACATTTTCATTTGGAATTAGGTGTTTACATGGTAATTTTTTATCATTTTAAATCGGATTTAGTTTTAATTCTGACTTAAAGAGGAATTAAACTTCCCACATAAACGCACTAAGTGGCTGGTTTATTCTGATTTTAAATCTGAATAGAACAATTCCGCGGTCATTCTGCTTTAAATTAATTCCAGTCTTTCTGCACATGCTCGTTCCCTTGTCCATCTGTCACGATGACGCTTATATTCCGCGCTGGGCTTGTTTTCCAAAGAAAATCATCAACATGATGTTGTCGTGCTGCTGCTTCAAAAATAAAAACAAAACAAATCCAAAAAGGATGCTAATAATGTAGTCCTCCATGTTGTTGCTAATTGAGTAAGTTTGTTTTCTTCCGGTAGACGTAAATACGTAAAGACACTTGCCCCCCCCCTATCCAATCAGAACCCTTCCCAACCCCCAGACCAATTCCAAGCGGAATTGAATAAAGCCGATCAAACGTGTTTTCCACGTAAATCTGAATTCGGAATTACTATTTCCATGTAAACTCGAAGGAAAATAGTTTAATTCTGAATTATTTAATTCGGAATAATTAATTCTGAATTAAAAAACACAATGTAACCGTGGCCACTGAAGACATTCAGGCCTGTTTTCAGTGGCTGCATCAGCTGATCGGGAGGGGGGGGGGGGGCTTCAGTCCAGGCCACCACATCCACAACAGAGCAAACATCCACCACACATATGATTAAGGATGCCACACCATCAGAGCATCCTCTGTCTGTTCTGCGCCATTTCCCCCTGACACGAAGCAGCGCAAAAACAAACAGGTTACTGCAGCGCAGACCTGCTGGTGTCACGTGACACACCTAGTGGGGCCTTCAGACCCCCTCCCCGTCAGTGATTGAAAATCAGAAACCTGGTAGCCTAAGAGGGGGGGGGGGGGGGGGGTAAATGATGAGCGACTATCACCAGAGCTTGGGTGCGCTGGCGCGGAGGTGGCGGAGGAGGAGAGGGTTCAGCTCCAGCGGTGGGGGGGGGGGGGGGGGGGGGGGGGGGGTGAACGCAGAAACACTCGGCCTTCTTGTAAAGTGCGTCAACAGCAGACTGTGCGTAATCTCGGTGCGCGCCCAGACAAGAAAAGACAAACAGCAAAGCTGTCTGAGGAATGTGAAAGTCGGTCCTTTTTTTTTTTTTTTTTTTTAATATAGACACACACACACACACACACACACACACACACACGACCGGGGAGGCAACTCACGGTGGCCGAGGTCAGGCTGCTGTCTGTGAGCGTGAGGTGGTGCGGCTCCCATCTCCGCAGGAACTTGGAGGTGAGGATCTTGCTGAGGAAGGTGCGGGGGTGCTTGAGCACGCACACCTGGATGTCGCCCTCGTGCAGCAGCTTGTAGCGCATGCCGCTGCCGCTGCAGTGGTGCAGGGACCTCTTGCACGGCCCCGCGGCCAGCTTCGTGTTGTTGTTGCCCTCCGACATCTCCCCCAGGAGAGGCTTGTTCTCCTCGCACTGGTAGAACTGGTTGTTGTGCAGCTCGCTGCCTCCGCCGCCGCCGCCGCCGAAATCCATTTCCCAGTATTCCAACAGTTTATGGTTTCCACGTCTTTCTCTCGAGGAGGGGTTCGCGCGGGTTCAAGGATCCCACATGTGAGCCTTTGGATTATAATAGAATGAACAGAACTCGATAAGGTGGTTCGGATCGAGTGGGGGGGGGGGGTACCTACCTACCAACCAACCGCTACAACACGACCTCAGTCACTGCAGACGCGGCCAGGACACGCGCACGGGTCAGTCTCACGGCAGCAAATCCAGACGTGGGAAGGTTTTTATGACACACTGCAAATAATCCACCATTTTCCTCTCCAAACAATGCCCCGTGAACCGTCTCCACGGTGCACGTCTCGCCTCCCCTCCCACCGAGAACAAGCGACTCAATCTGTTGAGGCCATGGCCTTATCCATTCCGTCGGAGCCGGACCCGGTAATCCACCAGAGGAGGCTCGGCAATTCCGCCCGACAGCGAGGAATATCCACCGGCAGCGGCTCTACGGGCCTCCGTGGGCTTTTGTGTCCATTCCGAGCTCACTGACACGGTTTCCTTTAACTCGCTCTTTCCCCCCTGTCTTGGTGTAGAAGGAGCCAGTAGTCTCCGGCAGCTCAGCGCTGATTGGTCCCCGCCCGGTCACGTGACACCGCACTGACGTCAATAGGGAGGCGAGCGGATGAGCCGTATGTCTTTTGTGCTCAACTGTCTGTCGAGGGCGCACGCTCGACTCTCCCCTCCCGTCACCCCTCCCTCCCTCTCTCTCTTTCTCTCTCTCTCTCTCTCTCTCTCTCGCGCGCGCCTCCCCTTGAACGCAGGAAAACGCAGGAGGACGTCGGGATTCCAAGTGAGTCTGTCCTCGTTCGCTGGAACACACCGTTTTCCCGGGAAGCAGCGTGACGTCTACGCTGCCGCTAATCCGATAGGAACTCTCTGCAGACCCACAATAGCAACAGCGATTATCATAACAAGACATTAACACATTTATCCATTGATTTATTTGTATGTTCGATTATATTTTCATATTTATAAAGAATGTCCAAAAATGCTTTATAATCAAAAAACAACCAAACTAACCAAAGAGGCCAGGGGCACAGCGCTCCCTTTATTATTAACACACATTTAGTGCGTTTACATGGGAAGTTTAATTCCTCTTTAATTCAGAATTAAAATTAAATCTGATTTAAAATGATTAAAAATTACCACGTAAACACCTAATTCCGAATGAAAATGTCCATTCCGAATTAAACTTAATTCCGAAGTGAGTGGCTGGTTTATTCTGATTTTAAATCCGAATAGAATAATTCCACGGTCATTTCGCTTTAAATTAATTCCCGGTCCTTCTGCGCATGCTCGTTCCCTTGCCCGTCTGTCGCGATGATGCTTATATTCTACGCTGGGCTTGTTTTCCAAAGAAAATCATCGACATGATGTTGTCGTGCTGCTGCTTCAAAAATAAAATCAAAACAAATCCAAAAAGGATGCTAATAAGGTAGTCCTCCATGTTGTTGCTAATCGAGTAAGTTTGTTTTCTTCCGGTAGACGTAAATACGTAAAGACGCTTGCCCCCCCATCCAATCAGAACCCTTCCCAACCCCCAGACCTTAAGCGGAATTGGATAAAGCCGAACAAACGTGTTTTCCATGTAAACCTCAATTCGGAATTACTATTTCCATGTAAACTCGAAGGAAAATAGTTTAATTCTGAATTATTTAATTCGGAATGATTAATTCCGAATTTAAAAAACATCATGAACCGTAGCCAATATAGCAAGATATATTCAGTTTTAATTTAAGACGTTACACAAGAATATAGCATTTTTATTTGGGAATCGGGGCCACCCGTGTACCACGGGAAAGGTGTCCTCTAGGTGGCAGCACCAGTTGAAACAGATCGTTATGCATTTGGGGCATTTGAAAGATGGGAAAACTTCCGGTTTTGAATGAGACAATCCAAAACTCCCACCGATTGGGAAGACACGGATTTAGAGCAGGGGTAAGGACAAAATGACAAAGACAAGAGTGATCCTGTCTGCTTCTCCTGGACTAACTGGAGGAAGCCGTGACACAAAAAGGGACAGGTCTGCAAAGCCCCGTAAGAGTGTGAGTCCTGCCCCCTTCACTCATATTCCATGGTAGTCAGGTAGCCCCTATTACGGCCATTTTAAGCCCCTCTATTTTTATCTCTATTTACAAGGGCTCAAAAGTATTTGGACAACTGGCTGACTAGAAGTCCATTGGTGTGGTCCATTCCGTCACCAGTTCAAGACAAGTTAATCCGATAGAAGGTCTGGAGTTGGTATCAGGTACTGAGTTGGCATTTGGCAGTAAAAACCTCAGATGTGTCCAAATCAAGTTTGTTACAATAAAAGAATGCAGAAGTGAGCTCAATATCAAAAGGCTTAGAAGACAACTAAAGCCAATGACTGGAGAATCCTTTCCTTGGTGATGTAGCCCCCACAACATCAGCAGAAGACCCCGGAGAAGGTAGGTGTATCATTTAAGAAATAAACAATCAAGAAATGCCTTCTTGAAAGCAAAAACAGAGAATTTACAGCAAGGTGCAAACCACTGATACCATTAAAGAACAGGAAAAACAGATTTGTCTTTCCTGTGCCAGAAAACATCTGTGAAAATCCTGCCATGTTCTGGAATCAGACTGTTCGGACTGCTGAAACCAAGAATTCAAAGACCCAGAGAAGACACAATTCTGTAACCTTGCTTGGAGTTTTATTTTTTTATTTGAGTGTTTCTAAATAGTCTTCTTGTCTGTATCATCAATCACAGCTGAAGTACTATTCGAGGTCGGAGTCTCGTCTCGCACGCTACAAACCCCTGGATGTGCTCTCGATTTGGCCATTTGAGGATCCCTCCAGTGGAGACCTGTGTAAAACCGAGACAGTAAAGCATCCCATAATGCATCTGCATCATCCGCGACAGTAATGGCGGAGAAAAAAAGCTAACACTTTAAGCTTAAATTAAAAAAAAAAAAAAAAATTATACTTGTGTTGTGTAACAGAATGTGATTTTAATACATTTTTAATGAAAGAATGTCATTTTTCTAACTTTAAATTTTTTGTTGAAATATCAAGATTAAGCTTATTTGAAAATTGTGGGCCCACGAGCTGAGTTTTGACATCAGCAGGTGTCAAACCTGCCAAGTATGTACTACCAAGTACACCAAACCCAAATTGGGCATACTTGATACTGAGAAACAGTCTGTCATGTCGACCCATTCAGACCTCCAGACTTTGCATCAAAATGCACCCTGAAAAATCCAATGACAGACGGCCGGCACTTAACGCGTGTTAATATTTGGTCCTGTCATGTGTACCCAAATTGCCTAAACTGATGGCTTTATTTTGGTAGGCAGTCCATGCATCTGTTCCAGGACGCTTGGGTGTTCAGACCTCAGAATGTGGAGACATGTGTCCCAGACCAACTTCAAATGTGTTCTGAGTTATCAGGTCTGAATCCCTCCTGGAATGTGTTCAGATCTTGTATTTGCATTGGGCTCCTGTGACTGGAATTTTTATTTATTTTTTCCTCATCAGAAGTTGGAAATTCCGTGTTGTTATTTAATATGTAGTATTTGCATTTCTACTTGCAAGCATCTGTAAAATGATGCCTGTACAAAAAACTGTCTTACATTTGGCCTTTGAAAACTTAAAAACCCAGAAGAATGGACCAATGGTGAATTCTGGAGTTAATTAAAACAAGATGTGATGGGGGAATCATGTTGCTGTGACATTGCTTCAGCTTTCTTATCCGTGGTGCAGTGTGACTGAGCTGTAGAGGAAAATTAAGTATTTGGGAATAACACAGGCAGTGTGTTATAGTGTGTTATGGTGTGTGGAAGCGTGCGTTTCTTGACCTGCTTTAATTCTAACTCACAATTTGCATCTTCCATGGTTGTTTGGCTTACACTGAAGAGGTTTTTGGGGTTCTTTTTCTCCTATTTCTTGTCACTATAAAAGCTGTTTTGTGTTTCTTTGTTGTCAGTTTTTTGTTATCTTTGGCTCTTGTCCTTCTTTTACTCATGACATCAATCGCTGATTATTTCAGTGCCATGAATGACTGTGTGACCGATTATTTTAACTTCTGTGTGGACAACACTCCCCCCACCAGAGCAGTGAGGTGCTTTCCCAGGAACGAACCCTGGATCACCAGTGACCTGAAATAATTGCCCACAAGTGTGTGATCAGGTGGTCAGCAGCACAGGAGCACCACAGGGGTCTGTACTCTCACCGTTCCTCTTCACTCTGGACACCCCAGACTTCCAGTACCAGTCAGAGTCCTGTCATCTGCAGAAACACTCTGCAGTTGTGGGGTGAATCAGTGGTGGACAAGAGACTGAGGACAGCGAGCTGGTGGACTGATTTATGGTGTGGATGTGGGAACAATCATCTCACCTTGAATCTGAACAAAAAAAACGGAAATGATTGTGGGTTTAAGGAGGACCAGGAACAAGTCAAGCAGCATTTCCATCATGGGAGAAGAAGTGGAGGTGGTGGAGGAGTAGAAATACCTTGGTGTTCATCTGGACAACAGACTGGACTGGAGACGCGACACTGATACTGTTTATAAGAAGGGACAGAGCAGACTTTACTTCTGGAGGAAGCAAGATGTTTCATATCTTCTATAAGTTTGTCGTCAAGAATGCAATCTCATCCGCTGCAACACAGGCCACTACAGGAGATCCTTCCTGCCAAACGTTCTATCTCTAATGAATCTTTGAAGAGACTCAAATAACAAAAGTTACTCCAGTAAATAATTTCCCTTCAAGAATAAATAAAGGATTATTGGAATTGACATTGAAAATGTATACACGTGCTTTTTCTTTTATTAATCCGGAGGATGAATTCTAACCCTCTTAACTGTTATTGAATCAATAAGAAAGCTCATCAGCCCACATTTGGACGCAGGTAGACGGAGTTATGGTGCAGAGAGCAGCACACCCAGACACACCTCGGAACACATTCATTGTGTTAGTCATGGATGTTTCAGCCAGGTAGATGTTGAACAATAATACCCAGCAGTCAAATTTTCACATCAACAGCAATTCCTGACAGATGCCATGAATCATGTTTGAATCAACTCAAAAGGGGGTTATGGAAAAACCTGGTTTAGTGATTTAAGTTGGAGCAGCAACTGAATAACAATCATTCGTTGTGTTTCCACCCATCATTAATACCAGACTCTTCCTGGTAAACACACCGCCAGCCATAAATATATGTGTGTATATGACAAATACACATGTGGCGCTGGAATGATTACGTAACAGTATACTGTAAATAAAGTGGGTTACCATAAATGCTAGACACGAGGTTTCTAATTGATGTTGGGATTCAAAGGATTTCAGTGGATCGACAGATTATTAAACGGACTGATCAGTTACAGGGTCAGGGTTTAGAAAAACCAGTCGTCCAGTTAGTCAGCACCTTTGTGTCAGTTGATTTGTTTGCTGGTGAGTTACATAACTCGGTTAAAATGTGCAAAACAACTTTAGGGAAGTTCAAGCTGTTGTTGTCATGTTACGTGGTTTAGAGGAGAATACATTTCACAGTTAAAAGAAACAAAACAAAACGTAAGCACCACACACTGTCATTTTAGTTTAATAAGTCACATAAAATGAATCTCAGACCTCTGAAGAGAGAAAATTCTACAAGTTCAAGACAGTACAACAGTACAGTGATCCCTTGCCAATTCGTGCTTTAAGTTCCGCGGTTTTAGTTACTCACGGATTTTTCTGAAATATATAAAATTAAAAAAAAAATCACGAAAACATCACAGGATGTTGTGCGCGTTCTCTCACAGCGAAGAGATGTTGTGAGCCAGCCTGGCCCCTTTAAGAAGGTAGCCTTATGGGTAATGGTGTGGCCTTATGGGTAATGGAGTGTGTGTGTCGTGGGACGGCAGAAGAAAACGGGGTTAGATGAAAAGTGGAGTGAGCATAAACAGCAGCCCAGCGTGTATAGATTTGGGGGGGGGGGGGGGGGGGGGGCTCTGGCTCCAGTTTGTGGATTTTTATTTTCGCATTTAATAAAATGTAAGTTCAAAGGAAAGTGCTGAGTGAGGAAAAATACCAAGTACAACATCAGAAGTGGCCCACCAGTCTCAGCCTAATGCAGCATAACTAAAGGGGTTATTCAGGGTCACCCAAAACAGCATTACTTATAAACTATATCACAGAAATTAAGTTTTAACCTTAATGGTAAATGAAGAAAGCCTGCCTCCCATACTCCAACTGGGTCTTGGTTCCAGAAGAGAAGACCCTGATAACCAAAGGCTCCCAGTCTGCCGTTGGAAACTCCACCAGTACACCTGCAGTCTAAGAGCAGAGCGCTCTGATGGGATAGTGTGGAAACACGACTCAATAAAGCTCGGCCAGTGCTGGGAAATTTATTTCCAGGTTCCACTTAAGTCAGTTATATGCGTGTATGGCCGTCGCATTACAGGCCGTCGTAAAAATGTGCACGCGAACACACAGAAAAGTGTACGTCGGGTCAATGGTGAATTACATTTTCACACCCACATGAGGGACAATATTGTCTCTCTGATGTGGGTGGAAAATCTTCTGCATGACGACTGTTTTTGACGCTGCTGGAGGAAGCAGCCCGAGGGAGTGAAGCTGTAGAAACGTGCCTGAGCGTCGGAGCAGAGCAGCAGCGGTGGGGCCTCGATGTCACTGACAGGAAACAGAGGTTTCATAGACTCCCACCTCACGGGTCCCACGCCAAAACAACAACCAGCTCCGGCACTTCTAAGGTTTCCACACGGTCCCACCGGAGCATGTGGAAATCTGTGAAAATCTTTTTGCTTTCACATAAATGGGGGCTTTTTTTTTTTTTCCTTCTTTTCTTTTTTTCCATTCTAACATCACTTCTACTTGTGGTTGTTTTGTGTTCTTTTTAGATTGTGTTGCACTTTGGTTTTGGTTTACCTTTATTGTTATTTGGTGTCTGCCTTTTAGTCGCTATTAAGCCATTTTTGTGTATCCTTTCACTTCTTTGTTGCTTCCCAAAACATTTTTCGACAGGATGAACTGGAAACCGTAACTTCAAACTGGTGCTGTGGGGGGTGGTCTCTGGCTCGCTGGTCTCCAGCACGCTCGGAAGGGCTGTGCTCGGACATGGTACAGTACCACATGCATGTGGACGAGGGCGTGCACGCAGCGTATGCCTGATGTATAACGACGCCACACAATCAGCAATAACTTGTCATTCATAATCCAGAAATTCAAAGATGTGAGAGGGCTGAATCTTAGCAAAACAATTCAAAAGATAATAAAAAAAGATAATTAGTAGAGTTTCCATCCATTTTTCTGTGCTGACCTCCACTGGGCTAATCTTTGGAGACCACGGCTCCGATCGTACACGTCCCGCTAGCTGCTACCCGCAAATTGCGGGTTTAGGAACCTCCGCTAGCTGCAATGCAATCTTCCACTCCCTAAAGCCGCTATCCGCTTTGCCAACTCCCTTATTCACATTGTAGGTGTGACAATGGGGGTGTCTTTTGCACTTTCCGCAAACTCAGTATCTTGCGATCACGGGTTCGCAAGATACCGAGTTTGCAGAAAGCGCAACTTGCATGTCGGCGCGTAAAAGAGCGCGTCCAAATGGCATAAATGTGCGTCCACCTGGTCACATGTGGACGTGCACAAATGGCTCTACCTCTTGATTAGCATCACCGTATTACTTGCATACGTTTTCATTCTCTTGAGGTCAGAGGATGTCTGGTCAGCAGTTGTGGTGGATGTGGGAATAATCACGGCCAGACACGTCAGTCTGTACAGCTGTGGCATGATCTCATTCAGATGTCTGCTGTGGAGGAAACCAAGGAGATCTTTGTCTCTGGTGTCAAGCTGGAAAAGGTTGGATGTGGGAATTTATTTCTGATATGTCTGAAACTGTTGGTGGTCGAGGAGGGACAGGAACATTAATTGTTCGTGATCGTTAAATGCTCATCCAATGATTCGTTCTGCAGTATTTTAAAAAGCACATCAGCTGTGCCAAGTCACACAGTTGTCCCAGACTCCCAGCATCCCCTGTTGAGAATATGTTCCCGCGGCTCTGCCTGAGCGTGTTTACCGGGAGCGCACCAACTATCTGGGACTTTCAGGTAGCCGATAGGAGTTTTCTGTGTAAAAATATTTTTATGTATATATCAGTGCAGAGGAGGAAGGAAGAGGAGGAAACTCCACAGCAGAGTCCCAGACGAGCTGCGTATGAGAGCTGCTCTGATCTGGATGAAGAGATGCTCCATATCGGGTAGCGGGTAGCACAACCTGCTCTTAAAGGCAACGGCTACTGATGCACTGATTGGTTTAACAGGTGGAACGCTTTAACTACTCCTAATATAGCGGTTAGCGCAAGTAAGACCGCGGGTTTAGGAAGGTAGAAGATTGCGTTCTTTGCGGGGGAACACCCCTCCTGCTACCCGCTATCCCTTAATAGCGGCTTTAGGAGGTTTGGCGGAAGATTTGGCCCATGTGCTTTGAGTGAGGAAAACGGTGTTTTATCACACTCTGATTTCATGCGGGTTTGTCGGGTCACTTTACGATGAAGTATGTACAAGCGGCAATCACGATCAAGCGCAACGGAGTAATGTGAGTGGGGGGCTAGTCTCTGGGGGGGGCCAGTCGGGCCTGGGCATGGCACAGTCCAGCTCAGCGGGTCTGAGTACGTCTCTGGGTCCATGTTACAAGGCTGTTATTCACTGTGATTTTCATTTTTCATTAGACTGACATTTCTTCCTGTTTCATCCGTAGCTGCTGACCGAGACATAAACGGTTGCCCCGCTGTAGTTGGGAGCTTTTCGGACTGCAGGAACCTTTTCATAGTTCCTTTTATTGCTGGAGGAAGTTCCCCTACTTTTTTTTTTTATGTCAGCAGGAACTGCAGTCGACTGTGGTTCAGAGAACTGCTATTTTAGCTTTTACTTTAATATTTTTTGGCTACGACTTCTGGGTTGGAGCCTTCCTGTCTTCTACGAGGGGAACCATCTGTGTACGCTGACGGTCCAGATGATATCACTGTACCGTGATTGGTCCTGACAACTGGAATGCATTGTGACTGGCGGAATGTAATCTAAGCACGAAAAGTAAAGAAATGAATGTTCAGTAGATAATTTCTTTGTTGTAACAGAGCTTCTTGGGAACAAATCTCGTACTGTTGGAAAGCCTGTTTATTTCCCTTTAAAGCGGCACCACATTTATGAGGAACATGCGTTTGTGGGATGAGCAGAGCTGAGAATGTGGGTTGCGCCCATGGAAGATTTGCCAAATCTTCTCTGTCAGTGCCAAGCAGCATTTTTTTGTTGTTGTTGTTGCTACTGACTCTTGTTTGAGCTTCTGGTACCTGCAGGCGCTCCTGTTTAGCACCTGACTGTCGGCACCTGTGAGCGTGGTGGTCAGTAGGCGTCTGCTCCAAGAATCGGCATGCCCTGTCTGGCTGATCTGCACGGGGCCCACGCGGTAGGTTGACTTCAAGCTGCGGCAGCAAGTCGCAGCATTACTTGGAAATCTATTCATGTACGTTTATTCTGGCGAGGAAAATAAATTCTATATTTAGGATTGGGTAAACGGTGAGAAAAATACAGCAGGGACTGAAGCAAAAGAAGAATCTAAATAAACACATACAGAATAGACAAAACTAAGCGCAGAGAGAGTGCAGAGAAAGGTTGATGAGCGGCATGTTGAAGTAATTTCATCCAGCTGTGTCATGTACTTGGATCAGAACGGTCGCTTGGTGAAAGTTTGCATGTTCTCTTCCATAGTCCAGACGCATGTTTGCATGTTCAGCTAATCGGTGTTTCTAAACTGCTCACAGAGCATGTGTGTTTGTTAATCTACTACATGTGGTCCTGTGATGGACAGCTGACCTGTCTAAGACCGCAGCAGACCGCTGGACCGTAAATGTGAAGACGCAGGTCTATAGATGCTGGACAGATGGCAGCATTATCATGTATTTTTTCCAGGCATATTATATGTATATTTTGATTGAGAAATAAAAAGATGCTCTATTTTTATATACTTCCATCCTCCATGGGGATCAGTTTTGACAGTTTATCTGCATCAGTGTGAATCTGTTTCATCTGTATTGTCACCAGCCCAAAGCAGTCACAGGATACAGGCCAGTTGCATTCTGGGAGCGGTCACGAGAGCCCCCTGCTTTAAATCAATCAGCTCCACTTGTGACATTACGCTCAGCAACCTTGTTTCCTTAATCACACGTCTAGACTTATCCAGACGTGTATCCTGCTCTCCGGTACAATTAACGCCGCACATGCAATTCACACCATGCATGCGCTGGTGAGGTCATTGCAGTGTATGTTAAAAAGAAACCGCAAAAACACAACTTGATGTTAAGAAAGACATCATGAATATTCGTAAATGTGAAAACCCACAGTTCAACAACAATTCTGAGAAACTATCCCATGTGACCGTGAGCCACAAAGCATGAAACCTGCTGTTCAGCTTTCAGTCACCGACATGTGACATCAAAAAGAAATCAGGGCAAGAAATGACCATCTGATTTCTAAGATTTTTCACTGGGTGGATCAACATACCTTTAAAATGTGAACAGAAATACCACCGTGAAACAGAAGGAACTGTGTGTCCTCTTCTAATTCTAAGGTTTTACTCATGAGGACATTTGGAGAATAAAAAATGAAATAAAACAAAGACCAGTTAACAATAGGACATATGCAGCAAGGAAAGACAGCAGCAATGATGAAAGATCATTTCCAAACATTCTGCAGTTGCAAAGGTCAACCACGTGGAAACCATTCAGGACAGCTGCTAATATTCCCAACATCCCAGCAACTTTGCTCTCAGATCAGACTGCGTAAGAGAAATAAATAGATCAACAAAACTTAGTGGTTGCGCCGTCAACTTTCCTCTTGGGAGATCCCGGGTTCAGTTGTGTCAGGAAGGGCATCCAGTGTAAAACTTGTGCCAAACCATTTTTTTTTTTTAAAAACTACATCTCAGATTTTACAGGCTTCAGTTACTAACTGCTGAAGTTCATGCCAGTTCAATTAGGCAACATCCACAATGATGCATTTATGAGAAAAACGTCCATTCCAGTCATGCCTGACATCCACGCCACCCCTGCAAGTTAGTGTTTCAGCATTTGGAAGCGATTACGTCGTTGCTCTGATTCACTTTGTGATTTGCTCTTCTGGTTCACCACATATCCTTCCATGATTTGCTGAGAATATATCGTATGACCACCACCGGAAGATAACACGCCGGCCGCAGAGCCTTCGCCAAAAACATGGAGACTGAGCAGCAAGTGCTGCTGACTTTGTTAGCCTTGGCATCAGCGGCTCTGCAGACTAAATCTGCATTTAATAAAACTGCAACTGTCCACGTGTGTAGAGGGGAGAGACGTTACACGAGTCAAGGACTATATCCAGCAGTGTTTTCAGCCCCCCCCCCACGTGTATGTGCATGCCCAGTCATACGTGTTTACAGTGATATGAATGAGTGTTTCCAACACAGTTAATATGTATATACACTAACAGTGCTTCCCAGCATGCTTTGTGAGCTATCTTTTACACCTATATTATTTTCCTTTATATATCTTTTCTATATATAAATATGTATGCTATTTTTTCATTGTTTTGTTGATTTTGTTCCATGCTGCCAAACAGCATTTCATTGTTGTGACAGTGACAATAAAACCTCTATTCTATTTTGTCTGTAGACAAGTAGCTCTAAAAATAAGACCAAAAAGTTAGCACAGTCATGGTTTGTGGGCCGATGCACGGTAGTGGAGGTATGATGATCTGGACTTGTTTTCCACCCGACAGACTCGAGACTGTGCAGTGAGAGAGCCCGTCGTGATCTCCTCCTCTCCCGGCCAATCTGAGGCCTAATCTTGGTCAAAGTTTGGTCATGACAACGATCTGGAGCTCAGCAGCACATTTACACAAGAGTGACTGAAAAAGCAAGAGTCCAAGGTGTATGATTGCTCCAGTCAAAGTCCAGACCAGTTTAAAATATGCTGCAGGAGCTTTAAGGAGCTGTTACAGAGGTTACTGTCTTTGGTCCCAAACACCTGAGGAATGGATTAACTGGGTTTACGCTGGCTTCCAGCTGTGAAAAACCTTGGAGTCATTTTTGATCAGGATATGTCATTTAAGCAGCATATTAATCAGGTTTGTAAGACAGCCTTTTTTCATCTCCGAAATATTGCCAAGATTAGGACCATCCTCTCCCAGGGTGATGCTGAAAAATTAATCCATGCGTTTGTCAGTTCTAGACTGGATTACTGTAATGCGTTGTTAGCAGGATGTCCGAAAAGCTGAACAGCCTCCAATTGATCCAGAACGCAGCAGCGAGGGTGCTGACAGGAATCTGTAAGCGAGATCACGTGTCTCCCGGGTTAGCCTCCCTCCATTGCCTTCCCTGTGAAATTTCGAATTGAGTTTAAAATTCTGCTTCTCGCATATAAGGCCCTTAATGGCCTAGCTCCACGCTATTTACAAGACTCGTTATGCTCCTAATAGAGCTCTCCGCTCTCAGAGTGCAGGATTACTCATCGTTCCTAGAATATCTAAAAGTAGATTTGGAGGACGGGCCTTCTGCTACCAAGCACCTTTTTCATGGAACCAGCTACCATTTTGGGTTAAGGAGGCTGACACCACCTCCATCTTTAAAACTAAACTGAAAACATTTCTGTTTAGTAAAGCCTACAGTTAGTCTAAACTATAGTGTGTAGGGGCTAATAGTTATAGCCATAGTTGTAGGAGCTAAGACTAGAGTAGGCCCGTCTTAATCACAGCTTCGTCATAGCTATGCTGCTATAGGCCTACGCTGCAGGGGGACACCAACATGATCTGCTGAGTGGTGTCTCTACTGCTCTTCCCCCTTTCCTTCCCTTTCCTCCTCCCTTCCTGCTCCTCCAGCTCATTCATAATTAATTGGGAGCACCTTGGTACTGTAACTGTGCTCCATATTCTTTACTTTCCTGTGGTTTGTTGTGCTGTTTTGCCCCCCTTTTTTTTCTCTGTGTATTTGCAGGCCAGAGTTTCCTGGGTTTCATGCTGACTTGCAGTTCCATCGTCTGGCCATCCCAGCGTTTACCTCCACCTGTGTGTGTAGATGTGTTTGGGGTGCCGACTGGCGTGGTGATTGGTGACCTGGTCCTCTGACCATCTCACCTCAGTGCTGCTACCTGTATCTGTTTATGTTTATGTAGTCATTTCATTCAGTTATTTGTGTGCTCTCCTCTCTCTGTCCTGTCTCCCCTCTTTTCTTTCTTTACCCGGCTGGCATTCGGCAGGAAGGTCCCCCCATATGATCCAGGTCCTGCTCAAGGCTTCTTCCTCTTAAAGTGGAGTTTTTCCTTGCCACTGTTTGGCTTAAATGTTTTTTTTTCTCCCTCTGTGGGAGTTTTTTACCTGCCATTATCCTTGTTTAGGATTCAATGTTATTTTTTAGTTAATGATATTTGCTCGGGGGTCATGCTCTGGGTCTCTGTAAAGCAGCTAGAGACAATTGACATCGTAACAGACACTATACAAATAAAATTGAATTGAACTGAACTGTTCAATGAACTGAAGCAACTGTAGAGAAGAGTGGGACAAAATTCCTCTACAGCGACTGAAACAGATACTATTCTACAGAAAACAATTAAAGGCATTAAAATCAAACAATGATGCAGCGTAATGTGGCAATGTTCATCTCAGGTTGTAGTTACCTCACTTTAAAGTCTGGAGAAGAAAATATATATATTTATATATTTTTATTATGTCCTGATATGTGAAAACTTGGGAGTTGACTTTAAGTTTGTCACTTTATAATAAATCTTTGAATTAAAAAAAAGAGGAGCATGTTTTACAGCTCGATTCATTTATTCGTACTGCTGTCATTTGATGTTTCATCTACGCATCCTTTACATTCAGCAGATTTACTAACCCGCTTTCCAAAACAACCACATCCTCCATGTGAAGCTGCAACATTCGGCTCGTCATTTTTTTTTTTTTTTTGGAACTGGCGTCTTACCTGAAAAACAGCGATCAGCATGGGAGAAGAACGGAGAAGAACGGAGAAAAGCGCTCCTTGGATGAGTCATTGCTGTTCGCTACACTCTGTACCGGTGGAAATGGCAGTCAATGGAAGAGAACTGGATTCATTTCACAAGAAACTGAGTATATATGGCTGGCCAGGCTGAATATTATCACTATACTTTCTGTTTTCATCTCAATAGACTGAAAAAATAAAAAAAATGGCCGGTCATTTCAGAAGACGGAGAGACATTTCATGGTTTCACAGCTTTGAACTGCAACCCAAATCAACCCCCAATCAAATGAGAAGTGGAATTCAAAGGTTCTACAGTTTTTCCTCGAAATGGGTTTGCATTTCATTTCACATTCAAGAAGAATTAACTAACTGGGCTGCGTTATGTTTTGAAACTGACACCTGACTAACCCAAGTGAGTCAAAGCTGCATCAACAGGAAACAGACAGAGGCAGGACAAGAAGCACATGTGACCACGTTGGAGTTTTAATCCCTTTGACGTAAATGAATCACACTCAGCAGAGACTTCTTACAAAACTTCCTCAACAGTACAAACGGAGACAAGAGTGTCACTCACAGACCATCACAGTACAAATTCAGTTGAATTAAACTACTTTCAAGTGTTTTTTTTTTTTAGATAGGTTATTGATGTCCTTTATACTTTGTTCCAGAGTATGTCAACACAACAACAACAGACGTTAACAAGTTTCTAGTAAACAGAGGCATTTGGCAATGTGCTGCAGTGTTAACCGTGAGACGTGTTGGAATGTGTGAAATATATCAAAAACAACACTAATGGCGTTAGGAAGATTTCTTTTCATACTTACCTGGTGTCTCAGCGTGCACGTGCTGTGTGACACCGGTCTTTACCGTTTCACAACGGGTCTCGCAGTCATTCATTTCAAATCATGTAAAAAATTGATTTTTTTTTTTTTTAACTTTTTCGTCAGCTGATCAAAATTCATTAGTAACTTCTGGTTGAAAGAATAATTTCAAAACATTCCAGTCGGCTGTATTTCCCAGTTACGCAACTCTGTGCTCATATGTGTTTTCACGACTGGGAAGTCTTTGTAGCCCTCATGTTGCAGTGCAAGCAGTCCGCCTGTAGCGTGTCTTTAGGAGTGAATCAGCGCTGAGAGGTCACACCCGTTTAACCTGCAGGAAACAGTGACGGCGGCTGTGATGTGTTTTAACTGTAATGAGAGAATAATGCAGAACCTGGAAGCGGAGGAAACCCCCGTCGCTGCAGCAGGTGGGCCCTTTTCTGTGGTTCCTCTCTGAGTTTAGCTTAGCTACCAGACAGAGTTTCACTCTGCTTCGCTTCTACAGTCAAGACTTGCTTTTGGTCAGGAACCATGTGCAGTATTTACTCCTGACAAACACGTTCCGGCAACCTTCAACAGCTCCTGCAGGTTAAACTGAAAATTTTAACAGCTGAATGACTTTGAGTGGACTTGTGCTAAATTCAGCAGTTCTAAGGAGTTGCCAGCTCCTCTGGTCATTTACCTGACCTCCACCTCCACGGCATCCATGACTGTGGACAGTTTTTCTTCAAGATGTCACCCTCACACATTTTGCTGGTGAAATGCATTTCCATGATTCATTACTGAATATCACTTTCATGCTTCGTGCTTCTCTTGAAGCCACTTGCTTTCTTCTGTTTGGATCTTAATGATGTGTGGTTTTATGTGTGGCTTTCCTGTGTGCAACTCCCATTTCTTTTGGTCACAAACGCTCTAGTTTCTGCTCATTTGTTTTTAATTTATTTTAATGTGCATTTTCTCTTTGCAAAGCTTGGTACTTAGAGTTTTCTGTCCTGATGCTTCCTTGCTTCCTTTGTGTATCTGCATGTTCTCTTCTGCGATTTTCAGTGTCAGTCCTGTGTGAGCTTGACCTACTGTGTGTGAGTTTGCAACTCTGAGCCACGAATGCTGAGCAGGTGGAACTCAGATCGAACATACGGGTTTGAAACAAGTCAAAACTACGTCTGGTTTAGAAGTGATGGAGGAGCAGCGCATCCGGGGGCGCAGCAGTGTCACAGACATCTCACAGAAACAAGCGTGGAGTCAGAGCTTCAGGCTAATATCAGTTCAAAAATCAGAGACTTTCATCTACTAGTGTCCTCAAAAACAGAAGTATTGATGTGAAAGTGATGTTAAGTTCAATTCTATAAGTAGCCAGTAGTTTCTGGCCCTCAAATATCTCAAATTCAAAAACAGAAATGACTCTGATGAAAAGCTAATTTGATGCCAAAATGCTAATTTGATGCAAATGGCCACATGCTGAACTTGAGACTTCGAAACAGGAGTTCACAAACCAACGAGTGATGCCGATTCATTTAAGTATAAACTATGGGCTTCTGTGAAAAAAACTAAAAAGACCGGGTCGCTGATTTGCAGCAGGGAGTTGCTTCTGGGATGTTTCTGAAATGAGATGGAGGACGACTGATTCCTTTCCTAAGTGCAGAACATCATCTGTCACCAGCGGACGCAGCAGCAAGGCCCGCTAGCAGTCACGTGTGATACCGGCACACGGTAGGTGAAATCAGGTGCGTGGAGACCAGGAGAGGAGAGGGAGGAAGTCCACAGTCTGTCATCTACAACGTTACACTCATCGCCGCCGTGATTCACAATCAGCATGTGATCAATGGCCTATTAGAGCAGAGCACGACCGCAAGTAGAGAAAAGGTGAGTAAAAGGCACTTAAAATGTGGCACACGAACGGGGATAAAATGAAATAAAACGAGGGTGTTCAAGCTTTACTTAAAGGTAGGCATTTATTTTAGTCTTATCAAACCAGTGGCTCTTAACCCTGTTGGAGGTCCTGAACCCCACCAGTTTCACATGCACATTCACCGAACCCTTCATTATTGAAAAAGAAAATATGATTTTTTTATAAATTCAAGACATAGGTGTATGTCTTACTGGTGCACAAAATGAACCGTGCATGAACATCACTGTGTTCGAAAAGCAAGACCAATACAATGCATGAACTGCATGAATTCCATACCTTACTTATTACTCCATGTTCTACCATAGTCGTCCGATCACTTTCTTTTTTGGCTCAACGTAGTTAGTATGGATTAAAATATTAAAGAAATCACACGATGTACCATTACGACAGTCATAAGTCGACTCGTGAGCGAACCAAATTCCCTGCAGCACAGTTTGGCCAAGCAATGTAATGTGATCACCTGTAGCCAGTCATGGCCAAGCGGGGCGTGTCATCATGGATCATATGAGTCAGGTGGGTGTCTTGACCTCCGCCGCAGCCCTGAGACTGACTCACCGAACCCCTAGGGTTCGACTGAACCCGGGTTAAGAACCACTGGTTTAGATGTATTAGTTCCCAGCACATGAACTGACCATTAGCAGCAGCTGCTCATCTCTGAAGTGGGAGGAAATAGGGATCAACTCCATCGTGTTGTGTCCTCTGCTGACTTTATGATTTCAGGCTGAAATTACGATGTGCAAGCAAAACAAAAAGCAACCTCTTTCCCTGTTTCCGTCTGACCACAGCCAATCATCTGGTTTTAAGCCAGACACCCTCCCTGACACAACTCCCCCAGTTCACACAGACCTGGGACTGGAACTATGAGCCCACCTGGGATTGATCCAACCGCCCTCTGGACGGAGGGGGGTTTGTGTTGTGAAAATTGTTTTGTAAATTAAGATACTATTGGGTTCCATGTCACTTTTAAAAAGCTTTTATGCATTTACTAATTTCAGATGTCATTTTTAATAGCAAAATGTGTATTGTTTCAGTATTTTTTTATATTTATTTCCTTTATATATACATTTTGAGCTCCCAGTTTGATGACGGTGGCAGCAGTGGTGGGTAGCAGTTTTGGTGACTGTTTTCATCCTGGAAGTTCTGCTTTTCCTCCCAAAATTAAAAAAAAAAAAGACAGACCAACTGAATTGAACACTCAGCTACTAAGAAGAAGAAGAAGAAGAAGAAGAAAAAAAATAATTAGTGTTATGTACTGAATACTTAATTTCTTCTGGTCTGCGCAGCATCTACAGTGTGTACAGAAGGATAACATGTGATTATAAAATGTTGTCCAGGCAGCTAATGTAGGTTACACCACAGTCTGAAATGTTTGAATGATTCATGTAAAAATTACGTGATTTTGGAAAGCAACACTAAACTGGCATTCCTTGTCCTGTTAGACACGTTTGCATGACCCGCTGAGCCACGGTAACTCGTTTCTGGGTGACACACCTGACAGAACATAAACAGGAAATAACATGTCATAAGTCCCTTAGAGGCAAACTGCCTGAAAGCATCTCTTGTGAATAAAGTGTGCATCATCATGTCACAGACAAAAATGTAGTAATGCTAAATCTCTCACAGAGCAAAGAGTAAACCATGAAACCCTGCAGACCAGGAACGCCCTTTTAAATACAAGATCAAGTATGTGTTAAAAAGAAAATATTTTGAGGTACATAAAAGAAAAAGCCATTAAACATGTAAGATTAACAACTTGTCTCTACTAAGTTTTTACCCATCAGCTCCGACAGCAAAGTGGAGTGTTGGACAGACACTGATGATCGTCAACATTTAGCGACAGTAACATTTTAGCGTTTTGGTATTCCCTAAACCCTAACCTACAGCAGGTAGAGTACCAGTGCGCGGACATGGAGGCGTGTGGAACCGTCGCGGCCGGTGTCTCGAGTCACACTCTGATCCGGAACATTCCCTGGCTCAGCTGAAGGCGGAACAGTCGACAGTTGGCGATGCGCAGGGCAGCGCAGGCTGTTTTGGAGAGGTCGGTGGTCAGCATGGGCTTGGTGCGATGCCACGTCCCCGTGCTGCGGCGAAACTCTCGGATGTAGTCGAAGCTCGTGCCTTCAGAGAGAGCAAACATCGATTAGACCCTCACCGTCCAGGAATCAGAGAGCTCCGCTCGTTTTTCTTCTACCGACCTGTGTCCAGGTCTCCCACGACATAGATGCTGGCTCCGATGGGCACCGCGCCGTAGACGAAGGACGAGCTAGTCTGGATGCACAGGTTCTGGTCGTCCAGGAGCATCCACCTGCATCAGAGCATGCACTGTCTTTACTGAGGATTCATCCCTTTCATACTCCATCAAAGCTTCTATTCAAGACACCTACACATTTCATCGGATCAATAATTCAGCTTTATCAGATTATCAGTTCATTTGACTTTTCTGGAGACAAAACCTGATTCAACTTTTAAAGACCTTAGTCTGCTCCAACTCTTAATTCGTTACACACAGCGGTTTGAGTTGATTTTTGAAACGGTCGTTCACGCTTTTGTACTGAATCCGATTGTTTAAAGTCCTGTGACAGCGTGAGGAAGCAAACACCGGGTTGTACTCCACATGCAGGCCAGGCCGCTGGTGATCATAAATGAGCTCCAACAGTTTTAAATAAAAAGCGACTGTATTTTTATTTTTCCAACAGAAAAAGTTGTGAAAATATGCAAAAAGGAAGAAAAACACTTTATCTACCATTGGTCATAATTTCCTAGTAGACCAGTATCAACCCAAGATATTTCATATGTTTATCCTCAGCATTTATTTGATTCGTCTTTTTTTAAATTGACTTTTGCATTTCAGTTCCGCAACACATTACAAAAAAAGGTGTAATTTATTTCAAACAGTGACTGTGACAATAATTTGGTACATCTGGCTGAGAATGCCACATGACTGGGCAAGAAAGAAGCTTCTGTGTCCAGAAACATGTAGGATGGAGGCAACTGGAGTGGGAGTGGAAACGAACAGATGCCGTGTGATCTAAGCAAAGACAAGAGGACCACCCAGACAGTTTAAGCGACAAGTCTAAAGCCGGGCTCTGGGATCATGTGGGGTTGAATCAGTGACATTGATAAAGGTCATTTACACTTCTGTGATGCAAGACGATGCAAAGCTACATTCTGCACACGGTCCAAAGCATGGATTGCAGAGGGAAAGAGCTGAGGTGCTGGACTGGCCTGCCTGTAGTCCTGACTGGTCCCCAAAGGGAAATGGATCGTTACAATAGACTTTTTAGTCAGCCGGGGGTCCGCACGTCAAGGCCCATGCTTTCAGCTGCCGCCCAAAACACACTGCACCTGACTCTTATGACCCTCCCTGCAGGTGGTGAGCCCATGTGTAGGCCAACCCATGTAACTTATTCAGGCTGAGCCCAGCCGGACCCCATGGCCACCTGAACAAGCCCCTCCCCCAGGCCTGGCTCCAGGGTGGGGCCCCGGTGACCCTTGCCCAGGCGAGGGACATCGAGCTCTTGATTTAAGAGCCTCCAGCAGCTCTGAAGCAGCTGGAGAGGAGGGAGGGGGGAGGTCTGGGCCTCTCTGCTGAAGCTGCTACCCCTGCGACTCCGGATCAAGCGGAAGACGATGCATGGATGGATGGACAATGGGCTTTTTCTGATTTGAGATCGTAGAAGAAAAAAAAGCCACTTTTTGTAGGACGGAGGTTCACATTTCTGAAGATCACTGATCTGGGCAGCATGTGAAAAACAACCCAACATAAATACTATTAATGTCATCATATTTTCCACACATCTCAACTTTTTTTCTCATCTGGGATTGTATTTGTCTTTCTGTTGGGACATACACTATATTGCCAAAAGTATTTGCTCACCCATCCAAATGATCAGAATCAGGTGTTCCAATCACTTCCATAGCCACAGGTGTATAAAATGAAGCACCTAGGCAGGTGAGACAATACTTTTGGCAATATGGTGTATTTGGAAACTTTCTTAGTTTGGCTTTTTCTTTTTCCAGTTTAGAGTTTAGTCGTCTAGGAGTTCATATTTAGTTGTTCATATCTATTTCAGGACCCAGACTTTAATTGAAAAGGATGTTAGAGCACACTGCTACAGATCGCAATGCTTTGAAATCTTCTTTGTTTATATCCGAGGTTGATGGTTGCCAGAGTACAACAAAAGTCATCCAACTACATTTCCACACTTTGATTTTAACTACGAAAGGATTTCAGAACTGTGAGGTTGTCAGTGCTTTACAGGGAACTCTAAGGAGAAGCGGCTTCCAAAAAAAGCAACCACTGTGAGGAAATTAACTCCATCTGTTGAAGCTCAGTCTTTAGCATGGTCTCCTGGGTCAAAAATAATCTTTCAGACACAACATTTCAATCACAACTGGACAATAGAGCACACAAAAAGTACAGACGGATATAAATGATGTAATAAAAGTAGAAAGAAAAAAAAACAGACCTCCTCATCTCATCGTGGTAGAACTCAGACTTGCAGGTCATCATGTGTCTTTGCTCCGGGTTTTCATTCTCCTGGCTTCGGACTCCACCGAACACGTAGAGCTCCTGACCGACACCACACGCTACCGAACCAAACCTGGACATTAGATGCAAGAATTTAGCTGGAGACAAATGAACAATATGGACAAAAACCTCTATCCCTGTGTGTCACTTTATTTTTCCCGTGAGGGGGTAACAAATGTCAGAGAACCTTCTCAGCAACCTGAGAATAAAATGTCAGTGTAAGAAGTAAGATGTTGTTAGTTAGAAGTCTTCTGTTAAAGATCCATGAATGAAAAACGCATCGGACGATTTTCCATTTTCTGATATGGATTCTGACTAAACAAGAAAGATTTACTTTTGCTAATTTATAAGCCAGAATACTTTATCACACCGGGGGAAAAAAATGATTGTGTAACATTTCATAACCCAGTTTTGCAACAATGATGTAGGCGGTCACCACAGTATTAACGCTGCAGCTGAATTTCTCTGATAAATGTGTGATGAAAGGTGTTAAACGGGAAGCAAGCATAGTCAATAACAAACTGCACAGTGAGAAAGTAAAGCTCTCCAGAGATGTTGTATATGTTCAATACATACAGCTGAAAGCAGAAGTTTACATACTCTTAACAAAAAGACTAAACAAAGAGACTAAACTTTTTCTATTTTACATCAATGAGGATTTTAAAAAAGTATTTCTATTTGCTAAATGCCAGAACAAAGAGAAAGAGAACTATTTAGAGATTTTTTTCTTTATGATTTTCTTCTTTAAACTGCTTGACTTGTGTCAAATGTGTTTCCTTCCAGAAGTTTCTCACAACAGTTTTGGTCCCTTCATCCTGACAGAACTGAGTCAGGTTTCAGCCTTTTCAGATCTGCCCCCCAAATTCTGCAGGATTGAGATCGAGACTTTGTGATGGCTGCTCTCAAACACTGTCTTCATTGTCTCTGAGCCACATTGTAACTAATCTGGTGGTATTCTTAGGGTCATTGTCCATTTGTAGACCCATTCGCACCCAAGCTTTAAACTTCCTGGTTGATGTCATGAGGCATTGCTTTGATATATTCTACATGAAGTTCTTTCCTCTTGATGTCATCTACTTTGTGAAATGCACCAGTCCCTTCTGCAGCAAACCACAACCACACCATGATGCTACTACCGCCGTACTTCACAGTTGAGATGGTGTTCTCAGGCTTGCGAGCTTCCACTAAATGTAACGATGGTCATTATGGCCAAACAGTTAGTTTTAAGTTTCATCAGACCACAGGACATGTCTTCAAAAACGAACGTCTTTGTTCTTGTGCACCATGCAAACTTTAATCTGTAATCTGAGCAGTATGATGGCTGGACATTTCCATGCTGTTTATACTTGCGTATAAGTAGTTTCAACTGTTTGTTTCTTGATATAAAAATCAGAGTGCTCCCCTGTACAGGACTATAAAAACATGAAATTATAGAAAATGGTAAGTAGTATTTTATCTTGACTTTTTATTTAAAGAAACATGATAAATTAAACTACACTGAAAGCAAAGACTTCAAAGTATAGTTTCTTGGTAATTTCAAATAAAAGCTTATCTATGACAGAAGCAGTGAACACCACCACATCACTGGGCTGAGGGACGACTCAACAGGATAAACAACAGATAAAAACCAAAGTGAGGCTTCACAGAGGTGTGGTCTGAGGATGTGATAAGAACTGCCTCAGAAAATGGTGAGTGGTAAATGGTCAGCATTTATGTTGTGGCTTTTTAACCTCATCTTTCTCAAAATGATGAGCAGAACTGGAAAAATGCACGCTTCACTGTCTCACACTTGGCAGGACTGAGGAATGAGCTGCGGATCTTCCGGTTGGAGGATGACTTTACTGACAGAAAACCAAAGGAAGGCAGTGGGTGTGGGCTCAGCAACCGTCAGCATTTCAAATTGTTCAAGTATCTTTCCCTGTTCGTACCATGGTCAAGAATTTCCACATGGGGAACACTCAGCCAAGGAACCAGGTCTGAATCAGTCGATGCTGAGGGTTGCTGCGTGTGGAGCTCTTACAACATGAACAGTTCCAGCTGTACATGGCTGAGGAAATCTCAGAAACTGATCTGGCCAACCTGTGGGACGTCGAGGAGGTGTACTGGTGTACTGGTGCTGGTTTTCAAGAACAAGGGTAAGTGATGTCCAGACCTGGAGCAACTTCAGAGGTACGCAACTAATGAGCTAAACAAAATAGACTGAAAGAGACACAGACAAGAAAGAGAACTACAGAAGCAGTGTTTGCTGAAGAAGTAGAAGAGAATGAAGGCAGGGTGGAGAAAAGCAAGCAAAGCCAGTCAAGGGAGAGATTTACAACTCAATTACAACTCAACCTGCCCGTCTGTATAGCTTAGAGACAGTGGCGCTGACCATGATACAAGACACAGAGCTGGAGGTGGCAGAGATGAAGATGTTAAGATCTTCCGTTGGACTGATGAGGATGGACAGGGTTAAAAACAATAATATCGGACAAACGGCCAGGTTAGACATCTTGCATATGAAGGAAGAGAGGCAAGATTGAGATGGTTTGGAGATGGAGCTTCTAGGCAGGGGGAAAGGGGAAGACCAAGGGGAAGATTTCTGGATCTGGTGAAAGAGGATATGCAGTTGGGTGGTGTGACAGGAGTGGAAACAGGTGATCTTCTGTGGTGACCACGTTTTTTGTTTTTTACTTTCATTGCTGAAGAAAAAAAAACCTTCATGTCAGAGCTAGACGCAGAAGTTGCACTAATGTAGATAAGATTTTTAAAGGCGGGGTAAGGGATTTCTGGATGGTGTTGCGTCTGTTGATGCTTGAAACAGAACATTAACAAAACACGGAGAGCTAGCTTCTGTCTTTCCCTGCCTCCCACTCTGAGAAAACACACCCCACCATGAACTCTCCCAAGCTTCACACCTTTCCTACTTCATGTGCACAAGCATGAAGCCCTCTCCCTGTCCGTGATTGGACGAAGACTCACTGTTATGGTCTGGGGCGTGTGCTGCCCCAACTCTGTTTCCAGTTTCCACAGCCAGGACAGTTTATGAAGACAGAGTTTATTACCGTGTACTCACAAGATGGACTTTGAGCAAATGCCAACATTACAACTTACGGGTTGGTTTTTGTTTTTTTCATAATCCGATAGCATAAAAACGTTACAGTTCCTCAACTGACCACTGGGGGCTGGCTGCTCGTTTGTTTCAGATGTCATGTCAGGAGCGACATTTGAAACAAGGATGATTGGATAGCTTTGATCAAAATGAATACAAGGTAATACCAATAAGTATCATAGGTTAGCTTAAGCTGAGCCAGCCAAGTTAAAATAGTTAATTGTAACTGACATAAAGTGGGTGTGTTCCAGTTTGCTTCCCAGCCCTGATCGCAGAGCCCTTCTGCAATCTGGCAACAAGCAGTACAAGGGAAAAGAAGCTTCAACAGCACTCTTCAGAAAACCTATGGGGGCCATCACAGGGGGTCTGTCCTGAAGAGATCTTCACTGAATGAGACAAAAGCAGTTCTGGAAATCACATCGAATCCCTTACTTTACTTTTAAGTCAAAGTCAGCTTTACTGTCAGCACTGTACAAGACATACGGAGGATCGAAATCATGTTACTCTCAAACCTGCGACATACAACTAAGAATAAAGATTGAAATCATAAAACAAATAAAGGCGTAAAATAAAGTGCATGTACCTCCCACAAGGCATGCACAATAAAAATCAAAGACACATAGGCTGCAATCAGTGTGCACATAGAGCACTGATGTAAACGGTCCAGTGTAATGGATCAGCTGAGCTCATTTAGTTAAGAAGTACAGTGGCAAGACAAAGAACCCCTTGAAATGAACTCATTTTCTGCAGTAATTTGCCTTAAAATGTGATCTGATTTTCATTTAAGTCACAATAACGTTACAAACAAACTGTGCTTATTATAATTTCTTGCGTTTTTATTGGACAACCCCATAAAGCATTCACAGTGCTACAGGAAAAAGTAAGTGAACCCACTGACTAATTATTTCCATATAAGCTGACTGAATTTACTCCTTTGCAAACCTCAAGTACAATTAACAAAATGTATTTGAAGGTGTGGTAGAGACCCAATCGTCTGCTGATCTGAAACATCAGTTGCAGAAATGAGATCTCTGAAGAAATACAATGAAGAGTAATTTATTTGTATAAGGCTGGAACAGCATATTAAGACCGTCGCCAGACAGAAGGCCGAATGTGTCCAAAGCGCTGAAGTGAGCACGACTCATCTTGAATGAGAAGAAGTAGAAATCTCTGACAGAGAATCAAGAAACAATGACTTGAATTACGTTCCATGAGTCATGAATCATGACCCAAATGGTGTGATACATGAAAATTTACATCCTTAATTAACTTGACGACAAAAGTCCGGAAAGAAGGCTCATATCATCCTTGTGGGGTTGCACTGATCCCATAACACCATACAAGGCAAAAGCATAATGTGACATCTTAGCCTTTTTATAGCAAAAGGAAATTATTTCCATGGAGATAGTCTTTTTAAACAAGTAACAGAAAACTTCAGCTACATAAAATGTATTCGTCATGTGTAAAATCATAAATTATTGTCGTTAATTTGAGTGTTCTCACAGCCTGACGACAAAGTTCTTCTGAGTCTGTTAACAAACATCCCACTGGGTGGGTTTTGTCTTGCAGGGTCATTTGGGCCACAGCTCATTGCTGTGTCTGATATGTGGTAGCCTTGATGTTCTGGACACATTTAGGCCTTTCAGTTTTCCTGTGAATTATGTTTCAGCGAAGTCGCACTCTGTTGCTCCTCTGCAGAGGTTTACCAGAACTCTGCTCAGGAGTTTAGTTCCCATAAGTTCCCATTCGAAGGACAGCTGCTCCTTGCTTCTTTCTTAACAAGGCTGTCGTATGTTGAAATCCGTACACGTTTTTGATATTGTGGAATTTCTTTGCTGTCTGTTCCGACAGCCAGATTTCTGGCATTGTGACAACCATGTTAGAGACAGTGTGAGAACATCAGGAGCAACTGAAAATAGGATGAAAACGCAGTGTGAAGAGACTCTGGAGGACACAGAGCTCATCCGGAGCTGCTTCACTGAACGTAATAAACCCCTTTTACCAAAAATGAATGCGCTCACATCAGATGACTGGTTTGGATCACATCGGAATTTGAAGTATCTATAAAAATATAAGTCCCCCTCCCCAAAAGGGGAAATGCACATCGAAAAACATTTTTCTGCTGCCACAACTCCACGGCACTCCCTGAGCAACATTTTGATGTTTCATTGCTTAAGCGGTGCAGCTAACGTCAAAATGAAACAAAAACAAACAGATCTGGGATTGCAACAGCAACCATAAAGCTGTGTTTCACTTCCTGTTGTGCAACGTATGCAAGCGCAAAGTCAGGCATCAAAGCCAGACGCACAGCAAGGTCACATATAACATGTGACAGAGAAGACAGTCACGAATGTGTCACCTGATTAAAACAGCTGTGCGTACCTTCTCTCCTTCAGAGGACACAGGCCCGTCCACTGCTGGGTTTTGGGGTCAAAGCTTTCAACAGAGTCAAACAGTTTCCCATAGGAGCCCCCACCGATGGCATAGATCTTCTTATTCATGGAGGCATAGCAGCCGACCTGAAGGAGAACAGAGAAACAATAGTAAAAATATTTATTTTATACTTTTTTTTTTTTAAATTCCAAAATCAATGCACATGTTAGGAATCAGAACCACGCTAGAACACTGGAACAGAACCAGTGAAACAAGAAAACTGGCTCCTTTTCCCTGAACCAAGAGTTCAGCTCAGCAAACTGGAGCCGTAAAGAGATCAATTAGTCATTCTCGTCAAGTTAGGTCAAAGTTTACTTTTATAGCAAACTTAATATCACCCGACCAGCCACCTTTATTCTTTTCCTCTTCAATACAAAGAATAAGTTTGTTTCCGCTGGTTTCCACTTTGATTTCCGGGGGACACTAACACTTATCATGAGCAGCCCTTAAAGAGGTGGGACAGATCCTCAACAAGGCAACTCCAGGAGGAGGAGCAGCAGCGAGTAACTTAAAGCTTATTATTGTTTCTAGTGGGTTTTCAATTAAAGATCAGTACATGAACATCGAAAAAAGAAAAGAGGGGAAAAAAAAAAAAATCCCCAGAGATTGTGGTTGCGTTGCATCCTCTGGAGATGGCCTGCCGTTACTGCACTGCTACAGAACTGGGGTTATGCAGAGCTCTCAGTTTATTCCTGATCGTGAGTTCATAGTCAGAGCTGCTGTGCAGACTGATCTTCTCACATCAGCGTCATAGCCTCCAGATGAAATCATTTCAGCCTGTAAAAAAATTAACAGGTACGTCCAGTTTGCAACAGGGATCTCACCTGGACCTTTTTTAACTGCACATACAAGGCTGTTTGTGACTTATTTGCTCTGTGTTGACAGACCTTAGTGTGTGCTGCAAACAGACAACAATCAAACGAGGAGGCAGGAAATGTACATTTATAGTTTATCTTTCACAGTCAGGTTTTTACTCGAGTCTCCCGGGTCTTTTGTTCCTCTTTGTATCCTTTTTAGCAGTGCAACAGGAAATTCTGATAAGGTTGATAACTGTAAGTTGTTTTCGGCTATTCAAAAGAATTACTTGTTTTTTTTTTTTAAGATGGTGAAATAGAATAGTTGATTGACAGTGTGCTTCGTATGCATGTCAACATTTAATTAAAATTGTTTTTAAGCCGCATCTGATTTATGACTATATGAACACTTGAGGGAGGCTCGCTGGTGGAACCAGTGTCCCAACAGGTCATCCAGTTTTTGGACTGGGTTGTTTGTGGGATGATATCAAGCACCCCAGCGTATTTGCTTATTTGCACAGTTTTCTTACTTTCTACTTCCAAACCAAATAATAAATCTAAAACTAATACCCATGTAGAACTGAAGTTTATTCACTGATGGCCTTTAAAGCAGTGAGACTGACTGCAGTGATGCTGCTCACAGCACAGAAAGAGAAATAATCTAGTAAGATCCATTATTATTTGGATTATCATGTTTCTTACAATATTACACCATGAAAGCATCTTTGTTTTCCTTCCGTCTGATCTTTACTTGTACTCGTGTTATGTGTGTGTGTGAGTGTGTCGCCACCTTTCGGATCATGGTCATGCTGGTCTGCGTCTTCCAGGTACTGAAGTGTGGATCAAACACTTCCACCGTGATCAGCTCCGTCTCTTCATTTTCTCCTCCAAGGACATAGATCAGACCGTCCAGCTCCACCACGCCAAAGTTCTGGCGTACCTGAGAACAACAGAAATGTCCATGATTAAGCCACGATCAGCGTGGTTCACATTCTACTGTCTATTCAGTCCTGAGATAATCGATACCCAGGTCTGTTTAAAAGAGGGAGACTGGATCAGGTGTTTGCAGACGCACCTTAGCTGTAAAAAGGTATCTACAGCTAAAAGAGGAAGTGCATCACTAGAGAGGAAGAGAATTATTAACAATACTCTGCATTCACTTCACTACTGCTACTCTCAACAAGACACAACAACATACTGTATAACTGGGATCTAATCAGACAAAAGCATTAAAAAATAATCAATGAGATAGAGCTAATGAATAGTTTTGCATAATAAAAAGCAAGAAATTTCATAGAATTTAACAATTAAGAGATGGAATATAAAATTAAAAGCTGCATCAGAAAAAAAAAAAGAAGTGAAAATCATGCATGAAAAAGATCCATTTCCAAATAAATAAAATGAGCAGCTCAATAGTTTCCTTTTGCTCCACTGGTGACACCTGGTGGTCAATAAGTGAAAGGATCATGCCAGAGCAGACAGAGCAGATACCTGCATCATTGAAGGTAAGGGGCTCCAGGAGTTGGAGTCGGGGTCGTACTTCTCTCCGCTGCCGAGGACTGTGTTGTGTTCATCTGCTCCGCCCATCACGAACAGAAAACCCTCTGAGAGGCAGAAGCCACATTTCTGTTAATCACCTATCTGGTGATCTGTCCTAAGCAATGGGTGTTTTCATTGCTCGCAGATGCATTTCCGTTTCACTCCAGCTAAGCCGGATGTATTTCTGAAGTCTGACTGTTGCACTGACCGGCAGCAACCACACCATGGCCGACACGGGCGATGCTCATCGGCTGCAGCTCGATCCAGGCCTGTCTGTTGGCGTCGTACAGCGGACACATGCAGCGCGTCACGGCAGTCGGCTTCCTGGCTCTGTGCAGAACGAGACAGGTGATCTTGACGAGGTAAGCACTACTTTAAACTGGTTGGGACCACACTCAGGCTAAAATAGTCATTTTCTCTGCTGATGAGACCCGTGACTGTTGAAGCACATTCACATGTGGAACAGAGAAACTATTCTAGGTCATTTTTTACAGACTATACTTTTTAATATTCGACACACTATCCAACACAACATTACACAGCTATGTAAATATTGGCTGTGTTAAAAATAAAAACATAAGTGGGACAAATATTGCATAAAACTGGTGTACAGAATAGATGTAAACACGTAAACTGACTAGAAAATCGACAGATTATTTGTGAAATCAGTAAAACTTTGTCATTAAACAGGTCTCATTTTCTAGTGTATATATAATCAAAAGCTTAAAAAAATATGCTAAAATATAGAATCTATTTTTACATCCACAAAACAGGACACTGAAAAAAAAAGAGCTTTTCATCTGGACAGAAATCATGTGGAAATGAACTGTCAAAGATGGATCTGGGTCGTCTAAGCTGTGCGGTCTACATGACTGATTTGAAACAGGTTTTACACCGGATGCTCCTCCTGATGCAACCAGGAGTTGAACCCAGACCTCCTTCATGGTCGGCAGCAGCACTACCTCCACCAAGCCACCAGGGGGGGCAAACAATCATCTACATCAGGGATGTCAAGATCCAGTCCTGGAGGGCCACTGTCCTGCATTTTTTAGATGTTTCCCCACTTCAGCACACCTGATTCAAATGACTGGGCCATTAACAGACTTGTGCAGACCTGGATGACAAGGTGGTGATAATCCATTCATTTGAATCAGGTGTGCTGAAGCAGGGAAACATCTAAGGTATGCAGGACAGCGGCGGTCAAGGACTGGAGTTTGACACCCCTGATCTACATACAGTAGCATAACCACCCACTGAAAGACAAACAGAGGCTTGAAAGCTGTGTGTCGTGACAAGACAACACACATTTTGAAACTTTTTGAAACTTCCTGGTTTTCTGCATTAATTTGCTGTAACATGTCAGTGAATCTTCATCGAAATCACAACACAAGTAGTCCTCTACTTACAAACATTTGATCTGTGAACTGTCATGCGTACATATGAAGTGGTTCTTAAGTCCAATCGAGCATGCAAGGATAATTTGTGTCAGCAGATCCCCGTGACCCCAGATGGGAATAAGCAGGTGTAGATAACAGGTTAGATAGATGGATAGAGCCTGATGTGCCTGAATCCATGCCAGCTGCTGTCAGTTATTACAGCAAACAGGTCAGAATCTTCTCATCCTCCACCTGATGTTGATTAAAAACCAGCAAAAAACACTGTTTCTATGCGTCAAGCTACAGCTGTCCAAAACTAAACCTAATATTCACACATATCAATACATTACAGTGCAAATGCTGGACAAATGAAGGCCTCAATAGCCTCTCAGAGCAGAACCTGTTTTGGAAGTCAGGGACTGGCTGTTACAGACAGACAAAATGTTCTGAATCACCCATCCATCTAGACCTGCTTACACTTATTTAGGCCCCGATCGTCCACTTCCCACTAGCCACTACCCGCAAATTGCAGGGTATAGGAAACTCCGCTAACCGCTAATGCAATCTTCCACTCGGTAAAGCCGCTACCCGTTATGCCGATTCCCTTACTCACATTGTAGATGTGAAAATGGGAGTATCTTTTGCCCTTTCTGCAAACTCGGTATCTTGCAATCGGGGTTGCGAGTAGCGGGTGGTCTGACCACCCGCTACTCACAACCCGCATGTCGGCGCTTACAAGAGATGCCTTCAAATGGCATCAATATGCATCCACCTGGTCACATGTGGACGTGCACAAATGGCTCTACCTCTCTAATTAACCCTTGTATAAAAAGCTTGACTTGGCCTCAGTTGAACCCCTGAGAAAATGGCAGAGATCGTCTTAAACGGCTCGCTCGCCAGCAATAGACGACCTTTAGGAGATCTGGTGGAAGATCAGGCCCTTAGGGCAGGGGTGTCCAAAGTCGGTCCTCGAGGGCCGCTGTCTTGCAGGTTTTAGACGTTTCCCTCCTTCTACACACCCTGATACAAGTGGCTGTGTCATTAACAGACATGTGCTGACTTTAATGACAAGTTGATGGTGGCTATTGATTAGGATCAGGTGTGTTAAAGCAGGGAAACATGCAAAACCTGCAGGACAGCGGCCCTCGAGGACCGACTTTGGACACCCCTGCCTTAGGGTGTCTGGGGTACACCCTGGACAAGTCGCCAGTTCATCACAGGGCCCCAGACTGAGAAACAACCACGCACTCACACTCACTGAAGGAGGAAGTGGCAGCAGCAGGAAGTGTCAGAATGAGAGTCGGGAGAAAATTTTGACCATTCCTCTTTACAGCGCTGGAGGTCAATCCACAGCACCTCTGAGGTCTGGGCTCTGACTGGGCCCAGTTGTTCTGAAGCCATTCTGTGGTGGATTAGGTTCACTGTCCTGCTGCAACAGGAAACTCCTAAGCTTCAGTTCATGGACAGACACCCTGACAATGTCCTTTTGGATAATTTGGTACTTGAGCAGCAAGGTCAAATCACGATGTCCTGGGATACCAATAGGATCATGCAATAAGATCTGGCATCCACAACCTGCTTGAGATATTTGCCAGTTCAACTGCTGTCTTCAGGCCTTTAGATGCAGGTTCTTCACGACTATTATTCTGCCTGTCTGTGTACAAGATAACTCAAAAAGTCATGAATGGATTTTGATGAAATTTTCATGAGTTGTTAGAAATGTGAAAAGGAAGAATTGATTTCCTTTTGGGTGTGATCCGGAGGAAATTCCTGGATTCTGGATCACTTTTAAATTTTCGATAACATTGCGGTCAATGGGGCCGAAAATTTTGTTTCTCAATATCTCCGTTAATTATTGCCCAAAACTCATGAAATTTGACTCAGGGATTGACAATGGAAACCAATGGAATCAAATTTCAAAGGCTGCTCCGGATCTGATCCACAACGTGGATTTTATCACCATCTGTAAATCGCCATATGGTAAAATTGTTGCACTTGGCGGAGGTCTGCGCTCTCCGAGTGCTTTTCTAGTTGACATTTATTATCTTTCTAAGAACTATGATCAATTCCATACAGCCTTTCCGCTTTTGCTGGATTCTCAACATTGTGGACCCTCAAAAGAGTAACGCTCTTTAAAGCATTGGATAAAATGTTTTTCCTCCACAGGTTATGTTTATCTTATTGGGAATATCTGGGGTGCTCTGGACCGGCAGCATGAAAAAACATGCTTTCTGGTGATTCTGGAGTGACTTGGCAACTAAGCGTAAAAATCTGGATCACACAGCAGTTCACCCTGTTAGTCGGAGAGTCATCTTATACTGATCACTGGCACATGAGTTGCTGCACGTCTAAATTATACTGATTGGAACAGATGTAATTTAGACTTGAACTGGTTTGTCTCCACTGGAAAGTGCTGTTGATGTGGAACACAGTTTAATGTGAGATCAGCAACGACAGCTGCTGGGAAAGCTCCAAGTGATAAACTCATAAATTTAGCTGGACATTATGGAGCATAGAGAGTGATGTCAGTGCGGCTCCAACCAGCAGAGAGTAATGAACACATAATCAAACGGTGTTGGGTCACGGTGGGAACTCAGACACATGACAGACAGCGACTTACTTGCGATCTTCTCCTCCTGCAATGACGATGCACTCAGAGTAACCTCTGGGCTTGAAGGCGGCCAGCATTGCTTCTCCCTGCAGTGGATCTTCTGTCAGCACCTTCTGGCAGTACTCTCTGATCACCTCTCTCATCAGCGGCTCCCCCATGGACTGATAGGAAGACACAGCCAGGCTCGCAGTTTCAGACTCAAAAGCAGCATATTCAACTTGAAACAAATCAGGAGGTTCACATCAACACTCCCGTTCAGACTTGGTTGCTAAAGAAAAATATTGGAGACGTCACCTAGTTGTGACTTTAATGTCTTATCGTTCCACAATGATGATATGATATACAGCAGACCTAAACTGGGACCTAAACTGGCAGCATCTTTTTTAAAAGTGGACAATTAATGTAATTTTGATAGTTGTTTTAGTTTGAGCTACTGTTAAATTTGTGCCATGCCTTCTCTCTCATAGGGAAAGAGAGAAGATAAAACAATACCTGCATGTAGAGCAAAGTTTTAGGTTAAATAATCTGAGTCATGCTCTGTTGAAGGATGAACGTGCATATCTATTTTGCATAAATTTATCTTGATAATGTGTCTATGGCTCTGAAGTTCATTATAAAAAATAATAATTTCTTTAATACAGAATTTCTTCTGTATTAAAATGGCTTGATGGCAGTGTATCAATGTCTGTTGTCTACAGAAAAAGGATCATTTTTGAATATTTAAACGAGGCCTGACTCACAGCTCGTCTGGCCAACTTTTTCCACGTGAACCTGTGAAAGTTATAATAATTGTATTCATATTTCATTAGTGTCATGAAGGATGGAATGAATAAATAATAATGATATACAACTTTTCACACATCTAAAGAATTAAATATTCAGCACTTTTTTGAGATGAAAGCAGTGTGCTTCCAAGCTGTTGTTGCAGTATAAAATATTTTTTCCAGTTACTGTACCTGCTCTCTCAGGTAGCTCATGTCCAAGCCCTGCAGCCACACAGCAGACATCACTTCCTTCATTTTCACCTAAAAAATACAGATAGAATCAATCCATTTTTCTGAAACATCCTGTAAAATCAACACAAAAGTTTACTGTGCAAAGAAGCAGCTTTACTTTAGCCTTGTCCACAGGCAACATGGACATCTCTGGGCTCAGAGGCATCTGGGATGGACCAGAACACACTGGAAACATGTGCAATATTCTCGATCTTTTTGAAGTAACTGGCTCTGCATGGTCTGGATCAAAGATGAAAAGGACCATCCACTGTTCTCAGCAACAAGTCCATAACCCAGGCTCTGTGACGGTCTGGGGTTGTACCAGTAAAGGCCATTTACACTTGTGATGACAGCGTTATTATGGAATAATAACTATATAATTTTATAGTAACATCTTTCCCTGGCATGTTCATGCATTTCTTCAAGAAGACAATGCAAAGCCATATTCTGCACACAATACAATGATATGGCTGAGGAAAAAAAGAGGACCTGCTTTTCTTCAGCAGGGACAGGGAAGATGGTTAAAACTGATGGGAAGATGGATGGAGCCAAATACAGGAGCATTCTGGAAGAAAACCTGTTGGAGTCTGCAGAAGACCTGAGACTGGGACGGAGATTTATCTTCCAACAGGACAATGATCCAAAACATAAAGCTAAATCTACAATCTAAACGTATCCAGGTGTTAGAACGGCCAAGTCAAAGTCCAGACCTGAATCCAATCCAGAATCTGTGAAAAGAGCTGAAGACTGCTGTTCACAAACGTTCTCCATCCAACCTCACTGAGCTCCAGCTGTTTTGCAAAGAAGAATGGACGAGAATTTCAGTCTCTCGATGTGCAAAACTGATAGAAACAAACCCCAAGAGACTGGCAGCTGGAACCTTATTGCCTTCATCATATTTTTATTTTCCCAAAATGATATTTGAAAAATAGGGGTCGTCTTATAATCAGAGTCGTCATATATTTGGGCCAATATGGTAATCATCTTGGTTTCATGCTCTCTGCAAAGACATTAAAGTCAAAGTAAATGTAAGAATCACAGCTTTTTTTACCAGAACCTCCCAATCTTGTTGGGGGTTGTTGTTTCACCGCAGCAGATTTACAGCCGTGTTTGTTTCTATTTGTATGTCACTTCTCCTGAGTCCCCATGAATTCTCCTTCCAGACTTGACTTCATGACATTTTCCACTGAGATCAAGGGAAAGTACATTGGAAATGTCATATAAGGGTCTTTATGAGTGTCTGACCCTGCATCGCCTGTTGCTGATACTGTGCAGGAGTCATAGCAACCAAAAATAAAGAAAAAAAATAAATAGAAAGAAACACTGACGCCTGATGAAAACAAGAAAAATGAAATGACATCCAGTCCGGCCTATCGCCACACTGAGCGTAACCCACCCTGCGGTCGTCGGGGTCGTGAGCAAACCACCGCACTACAGCCTCCAGCACATGTTTCTCATTGCCCACGTTGAGCTTCTCCATGGACAGCAGCTCGCAGAGCCGGTCTGGGGGCAGCTCCCTAAATTCCTCCGTGAGCGCAACATCACGGAAATGTGTCTGCAGGAACTCGGTGGCGGCGTAATGGACGTGGTAGAGGCAGTAATGCAGAGAGAACAGGCGGATGCCAATGCAGTTCTCTGCAGTGATGCAGCTCTCCAAGAACTGGCAGCACAGAGACTTCAGGTCAGTCATGAGGAGGAGATCCGAAGCCTGCACCATGTCCTGGATGGTCTCTTCACTCAGAGTGATCTGAGACAGAACACAGAAATGAAGACCACATATAAACCAATCAGGTTACAAGCATGTACCGCCCACACTCACTTCACCACTGAAGATGTAGTCCAGGATTTGTTTCATGATTGCCATGGAGACGCCCTGCAGCTCAATCCTGTACATGGACCCATCTTCTTTTGGAGGATTGTAGTTCAGCTTGGTCCTAAACAGAAATATTGATAATGACAGAATACATCAGAGCATGAAAACAAAAGCTGGAGTCATTCACAGAATTAGTCATTTCACTTTTAATTGACCAGAAGAATCTCTTGAGATTTAAATCTTCTCTTGTGTCCTGGCTATGGACACAAAAATGCTCTAAACATAGGAAATATCATATGTATTATATGATATGATATCAGCAATAAAAGCATTATTATTTAAGACATCAAAATTAAAAATAAATAAATATTAAACACCACATCTACAAGCATACATACATTATCTACCTTCATTGTATTTAATAGAGAACATGGTGCTTTTGCGGCTGATTCTAAATAGAGGCTATATATATATATATATATATATATATATACACATATATATTAGGCAGTTGATTACATTTTTTAATCATGATTAATTGAAAGATTTTCATAGTTAACTCGTGTTTATCACACATTAATCGCATTTTTTTTTAACTTTCTGTTTATCCATTCATCCATCATCTATACCCATTTTGTCCTATACAGGGTCACAGGGATCTGCTTTCTTTTTTTTTTTTTTTAAGCTTTTAGTTTGAAAATCGGATGTCCACCAATGCTGCCGGACTTTTTGGGGGTTTCATTCAGCAGCTTCTTAGTGTATTTTGCTGGGGCTGCTGCTTGACCGCAGTAATTTGCTGACGGTCCCTAAACTCCACGGCAGCAGTGAGGTACTAGAAGGACATTCAGCGCTGTTCCTTAGAGTTTATGCTACACTCACTGAGCTTGGAGGGTTGATGACACTTGTGAAATGTCTGGCATACTTATATCTACAAAATGATACCGCATTATTAACGCGTTAACTTTGACAGCGCTAATATATATATATATATATTTCTTTTTTTTCTTCTATTCACCATGGCTTTTGAGGATATATAAAAAGGCAAGGCTAGTTTACTTGTATAGCACATTTTTTCATGTACAAAACAGTTCAATATGCTTTACATAAAACATTGAAAGCATCGCAGAAAAGAAAAAGAAAGCATTAAAAAAAAAAAAAAAAAAAAAAGCATAAAAACAAAGAAAACAGAGTTTTTACAAGGCTGTGCAGATTTGAGCTCCTGAATAAAATCTTATTCAAAGGCAGCTGAGAACAGGTGAGTCTTCAACCTGGATTTAAATAAACTGAGTGTTTCAGCTGATCTGAGGCTTTCTGGGAGTTTGTTCCAGTTTGGTTCTGACTCTGGGGACTGATAATAAATCGGATCCAGATGACCTGAGGGGTCTGGTGGGTTCATACTGGGTCAGGAGGTCACTGATCTATTCTGGTCCCAATCCATTCAGAGCTTTATAGACCAGCAGCAGAACTTTAAAGTCTATCCTTTGACAGACAGGCAGCCAGTGTCAGGACCTCAGAACTGGACTGATGTGGTCCACTCTTGCTGGTCTTAGTGAGAACTCTGGCAGCAGAGTTCTGAATGAGCTGCAGCTGATTTTTTAGATAAACCAGTAAAAACGCTGTTACTGTACAATACTCAAGCTGACTGAAAATGAACACGTGGACTAGTTTTTCCAGATTTTGCTGAGACATCAGATCTTTTATCCTCGAGCTGTTCTTCAGGTGATAGTAGGCTGATTTAGTGATCGCCTTAATGTGTTTTTCAAAGTTTAGATCTGAGTCCAACTCTACACTGGGTGAAGTGGTGGAAGGAATGTTAAAAATGAATGTTTCGTTGGAACGAAGACGATAACTTCCCCTACCTTTCAGAGGGAAGACTGTAGATATGTTTGTTGCAGCTGTAGAACTGCTTTACAGATAACAATATGCCAGGGTTTATGTAGTACAGAGCATATAACCCAGCATGCAATTTACAGCAGGGACTTAATATGTTAATGGCTCCATTTAAGGCTTGGAACCGCTGTGCTCCGTGGTAGGAACACACTGATGTGAAAAAATATTTCCTCCCCGACAGATTTCCTGTGTTTTTTTCCTGGAAAGCTGAGTTAAATGTCATAAGCCTCACCCAGGTCTGATGTCAGACCTGTAGAATCAAGAAACCACTAAAACCGAACCTGAGTCAATACATGAAGTTGGCTAAAAGATCTCGGAAAAGCAACACTTCATACCCTGTTATAAAGACATTCAAGAACAGATGAAAAAGCAACCAAAAACATCTGTCTGTAAGGGTTACAGAGCTGGTACTAAGTTTGGGACTCCACAGTGGTGAACCTTACCTAACCCTACCATCCATCACTCATCCAGGAGGTCACGCAGAACAACATCTAACAGAACTGTCGACCTCAGTGGACTCAGTTAAGGTTAACGCTCATGACTGAACAATGAGAAAGAGACATCCATGAGACGGTTCCAAGGTTAAAACCACTGCTGACCTAAAAGAACACAAGGACCCGTCTCACATTTGCCAAAAGACATCTTTTGGGAAAATATTCTGCAGGCAGACGAGACAAAACTGGATCTTTTAGGAAGATGTACGTCCAGTTACATCTAGCGGCAAACACATGGTGGCGGTAATTTGGGGGTCTGAGGCTGCTTTGCTGCTTCGGGATCTGGACGACTTGACGTAATCATTTCGTGACCTCAAGCTCAAGCGCAGTAGAGTTCTGCAAAGCGGGACAATGATCTGAAGCACAGCAGCAAGTCCACTTCTGCATGACTCAACAACACCAGATCGAAGGTTTTGGAGCGGCCAAGGCCAGACTTGAATTCAACTGAGCTGCTGTGGAAAGACCTTAAACAGGCTGCTCATGCCAATGTAGCTGAATTAAAAACAATTCTGCAAAGAGGACCGGGCTAAATTTCCTGCACAACGATGTGAAAGACTCATTACCAGTTAACACAAACGCCTGATTGCAGCTGTTGCTGCTGAAGGTGGCACAACCAGTTTTGAGGTTTAGGGGGCAATTACTTTTTCACACAGGGCCAGGTCGGTTTGGATAGCTTTTTTCCTCTTTAATCAATGTAATCATCATTTAAAAGTTGTTTTTTGTGTCTATTTTTTCTGACATTAAACTTTGTTTGATGATCTGAAACATGTAAGTGTGACAAAACGGCAAAAACAGAAGAAATCTAAAAGGGGGTAAATACTTTTTCACAGCACTGCATCCATGCATGTAAGTGTTAACAATGATATATGTGTGTATGTATGTGTGTGTGTGTGTGTCATTCTACAAAGCTGTGTGCCATTTGCAAGATGTGATAGTTTCTAAAAAGGCACAGATATCTAATTTTATGTTTTTTATGGAAGATCTAAGTGCAAGTGACAATATTCATGTAGGTTAAAAGATAAGTCTTGACTGCAAATAATTTTACAGGAATATTTACTCAGTCTTATAATACTAAATAACCTATATTAACAGTTCTTTAGCTCTAATCTTTCTAAACAGACGATTTGCATTTGCTCAGTCTTACATAAACCCAGATGGCCCGATGACGATCCAGTTTGAATCCTCGGTTACGACTGCTGCTAAGGTGCAGGCGCATGTAGAATTGCCTAATCACTATGCAAAAAAACAAAACAAAACATGGAAATAAACTGCTCTGTTGGAGCGTTTACATGCGCCAAAATGCTGTAAAATAAAAAGTGGCGAATGAGACTGAATGCGTTCCTCAGGTCACGGTTAGGGAAAAGAAGCCAATTCTGGATTCTTATTTTAATTGGCCGGTAAGTAGATGGAGTCATAGGATTTCTGACACTGTCAGAAAGTTATATCATGTAGTCTTTGTTTGCAAAACCAGTGTGAAGGCTGTCGTCAAACTGCCCATATTGTAAAATGTAGGACAGCTGATTTTGAACAAAGATATCATCATGATTCTTTCAGCACAGCGATTTTCTGTCAAAAGCATGCAGCCCTAAGACACAGAGCAGCTCGATTAGCATGAAAGTGGAATTTGCTGAATTTGATACATTATGATCATGACTATGGAAAATGAAAAAGACCGTTGCAGGGATTGAACCTTGAGCAACACCTCTGGCTACACTGAGATCTTCCTGAGAGACAGTTTTCCAACCATGTAGCATTATGTTCAGACTTTCCTGTTCCAAAGTCTTTACTGTAGATCATCATGATCCACTGTGTCAAAGGCCTTAAATAGATGTGTGCATGCATATTTCACCAAAAAGGCACTCAGACTCAGACAATGAATCTGATGCAATAAAATGCTCGATAAAAACAACTGAGGATCTCAGCTTCAGGTATTTTGTGTGAGTTCCACACTGAGCAGCTGTACCTTTGGTGACAGTGGACCCACCCATGTTGCTTCAACACACGTAACAACTGCATGATCTTATCTTGGCTGCTGTGACTGTCTGACCTGATATAAGGGCTGGCAGCAGCCAGGATGTTTTTCTGGACTGGAAGCTGTTCTCCATCAACAACCAGCAGCGCATCGCGAAAACTCTGCTCTTGCCAGAAGGTCCGAAGACTCGGAGGAGTTTCTGGGAGTGCTGTGGGTCCGAAACCTTCGACCCGGATTCATTGGATGCAGAGTTGGGCATGTCGCGGGCTTGGGACAGCCCGGCAAACTCACTGTTGTCTCCTGTCAACAGAAAACATGTAGCAGAAACTTCGTTGAAGATCTACTTATTAATGCCTGCTTACTTTTTGAACCATTACGTCGCCGAGTGATGTTTGAACATTTGAATTTTCGTAAAACGTATGAGTTATGCTCTTGTGTTGCGTACATAACAAAGCCGAGACGAAACTTGTTAAATCGGGAAATATTTAAATGAGGTCTGGCAGGTTACAGCTAGGCTAGTCGCAAAACAACCCACATGCATTTAAACAGCTACTGTAACGACGGCATTATGTTGTCATTATTTTTAACAATTCAGCTCTAAAAGGAGGTTTGCAAGCTAACGATGACATAAATAATTTCATAACATCGTAAACAATTGATAAGAGAAATACAGGCTCAAGCCCAAATTGTTTACAATGGTTAAAACTTGTTATTCCACGTTTTTGCATTTAATAATTACTCATTTTTAAAGATCTTACCTTAAGAACAAGAACTGATTTAGTTTTATGTGTGGACACAGGGAGTGCCGAACTCCACCTACAACAACATGAATCACTCCAGGCGAGAATGTTGCAAGTGAACGTCAAAGCATGTATTATGTTGCCTTCAAAGACAAAGGGCATGTAGTAAATAACAGACTGTACTTCTTAATCAAGATAGAAATAAACAAAGACATTTTTTAAAAGTGGTTCTATAAATAAGATTCACTTAGTACCTCACTAAAATACTTGTTTGTTTTAAGCGGGTACCAAACGTAAATAAAAGCGAGCATACCTTTGGGACACGATCTGCCACATTGATATGGCATCGGATTATGTCGTATTTTACTGTTGACATTGAACATATCATCACCTATGCGGAACGGCTTGTAAATAAATACCGTACCGGATACAGATAATAAAAAAAAGAACACATATATTCTAAATAATATTAATTCGTTTTGGAATGATTTTCATTCACTTATTTTTTGGTATGATAAATAAGAATGATTAGCACCTAAATTTCAAAACGTTACAAGTGAAAGTCTGAATGAAATAGGATGCACCCCGCAATACAATAACTTGTTTTTCATAGAATGATATTCATAAATTATTATTATATGAGTTGTTTGAAAAATTGTTGTATTAGATATCCATGTTTTATTTTACTTTATTTTATTAATTAATTAATTTGTTTTCGTTTGTTTACCACCTCAGAGTATTTCCGGTGTTAGTAAAAGCCTGCTGACCGACAGTCTCTGACTGCTCATGATTAATCGGTGTATTACAAACACATACATATTCAAAAGGACCAAAAACATTGTTGAAAAGAAAAACGGATCAATAGTGTGTTTTAATGTAATATTATTCTCCGCCCGTGAAAGTACAAAGGACAAAACATTTCTGCTTTTATTTTGAAGGAGTTTTCACTTCCGCCAGTTGCCAAAGTTATCTCCCCTATAACTTCCTGGATGTTATTACCGGCTGTTCGAGGGTGATTCTGCAAAGGTTTTTGACTTTACTTATTTTGATTAAGCTTTACTTTAAGTATATATATGTTGACGATACTATAATAGTTGTGAGGAAGTTAGCAATGCTGCTGTTGACGCGCGAGGAGAACTTATGAAGCGCTTGCAGTTTGAAACTGGTCTGCAGCGGTAATGTGATGGAGCCTACTCTTTGATAGCGCAAACATGCCTCGACATGCCCGGAGCAGACTGACTCCTTGGATAGAGAGTCTGATCCTGGGCTACGGCGACCATGAGGAGGAGGGGGGAGCCGGGAGCAGCCGTGGAGGGCGGCTGAAGGCTCATGTCATCGGGGTGGGCCAGATGTCCCAGTCTCAGGCACGGTGCTCCGACGACCCCACGGGGCTCCTGTTCCTGTCGGATGGGGTGCTGCAGATTCCCGCCGTCCTCACTGCATCGGCCTGGGAGCATCTTCAGGAGCAGGAGGACCGTGAGTGTTTCACCAGCTTGGTCAACACCACCGTGATCATTCAGAACTACCGGCTGCAGTTCCACATGGCCCAAGAACAGACTAAATGTAGGTTCTTCTTATCAGTGGGAGAGCTGGCTACAACTGCAGCCGGGCCAGTTAAAGACAACACCCCCTTGCTGCACTGCTCTGCCCTCTGTCAGGATGAAGATCTGCAAGGCCCGGAGAGCTCTGCTGGGTCAGGAGGCCTCTCAGAAGAGTCAGTACGGGTTGGATCTGTCTGAGCTGCTGGGGGAGTGGCGACACGACAGTCAGCGGGCGGTGCTGAAGGACACCAAGGAGAAGCTGATGGCACCAAGGTGCCGAGCCAGGAGCCCACAGCTGTCAGCCTCCACTCCCAGCTCATCTTCGACCAGCTGCACCACAGACTTGGACTCGGACAGAATCAGATACAAGGGAGAGAAACGCTTCACTATGAATACAGAATGCAGAAACAGAGAAAACGCAGATCAGCCGGCAACGGCTGGAAGCAGTGCTCATACGGGGGTAGATGGAGCTTTACCACGTGTGTGCAAACTGCCAGAGGTGGCGGCGCCTTCTGTTGATGATGCAGACCGTCCGAATCTCTATGCCAGCAGATGTGAAGAGAGTCCGTGACGCCAGTGAGAGCTCACCGGTTCCTCAAGAGGACAGCAGCCTGGACGAGGACATGATCGACGAGCCTTTATCAAACCCTTGGGACATGTTTCCACCTCCGTGTGTGAGCCCCTCATGCTCAGATGCATCCTCAGAAGCAACGCCAACTCTCCTTCAGCCCCGCCTCACCGCTGCCACGTCTAAACCCGACTCTGCTGCTATGGTGACCAGCACACAGCTTCCTGTCCATAGCTCGAAGGAGTCCGGCTACTTCCCACCATACCAGAAACAGCCAAGCACCTCCTTGACCCGCTCTTCATGTTCAGCCCCCACGAGTCCACCAGAACCACCTGCCTCAGGCAAACGTCACATCTCCACAGCACAGCATTCACCCCCCCACTTTGGACCGAGATCGTCAGGACGTGGTCACACCAGAAGCCCTCCGCACCATCAGGGAGGAGCTCAGCGGGAGCCCTCCGTCATGGCTCTTCGACACTCAGACTGGATCCTCTGGAACTGAAGAGTGGAGCAGTCCCAGACAGACTGACACAGAGACTGTCCCGAGAAAGATCCCCAACACCCACAGCGATGGCCGGCCGTTTTCACTTACTCCTACAAGGTGTCTGGGCAGAATCTGCAGGATTTCAGTCGATTCAGAGTCCCTGCGTCTTTGCTGCACTGGGCCGTGAAGTATCTGGTTGCTCCGAAGAGGACAGACATCCTTCCCAACGTCAGCTGATGGGTTCGAGCGTCCTCTCGTAACGTTCAGAGACAGTTTAGCTCCTTTGTTACAGTTCAGTTTTGATACTTCAGTCCTGAAACAAAAGAATCAGGAACAACTGGTTGATTAATCAAATCAAACTATTTTGATACAAATCTGTAATTTTTAACTCATATAAAAATGTGTCAGTCATTTCTTCACTATGTGCCTTTAGTGCCTTTGACACACATGTTAGAAAGATATTTGAAGATGTCACCGTAAACTGAGGAATTATTGACATTTTTATCGTGTTTTCTGGTGATTTGCGGACATCATTACAACTGAGTCCTGCTGGAAATGATGGAAAATTGAATCAGCCGGGAATAAAGTGGTCATAAAGTGGAGCCAAGTGACTGACTTTTTCAAAAAACTGTTCTCTGTGGAAAAAAAAAAACAAATAACTGAATGTTGTCTGGCTTCAATAAAAAACAAACGAATAAAGCAGCTTTTCTGTTGTTTTATCTGAAATAGTGATAGTTGTTTTACTATCTTTCCCCAGATCTTTTAACATCATCATGTGTTGTGATGCTACAATTGATGTAAAAAAAAAAAAAAAAAAAAAAAAAGATTCAGACCTAATTGTTCATGTATTTTTGAGTTGTGGCCCATCGACTCCTGACAGTATTGCAGGGCCCCTGTGAGGTCACAGCATCAGGATCCAGACTTCTAGCACCATCATCCAGGAACTACTGATTTCTTATCCCAAAGAGAAAATGTCTGCAGATTAGAGGCACGATATAGGATGCAGTCATTTGCAATAAAACTGTTGAAATACTTTCTGAAAGAGGCATCTACAGAAGCATTAGAATAGAATCTGTATTGTCATTGCAATTAATATAATTATATTTGGCTCATGGCTATAGTACTAAAATAAATAATAAAAACTATACAAAATAGACAACAGACACCAATAAAACCAACCATGTGATGTTAAAAGGCAGGCTTTAAAATACTAAAAGGCGTCTGCTGTCTGTAAAATTGCACTACACAATAGTTTAAATATTGCCTAAAGTAGAAGCGTCAGTGTAAGGCGTACAAGTGTTTGCATATTGCAGATCATATATTATTTATTGCACTTATGGCCCAGGGAAATGAAAGCATTTGTGAGTGTGGTGGATGGAGCTTTAACTGAGCTGAAGTGCCTTGCCAGAGGGCGACGGGTCAAAGGGCTGGTGAACTGGATGGGAGGAGTCTCCAGCAGTGGAGTTGGACCTGCCGCGGCATCGGGGGGGGGGCAGAGAGGTTCTCAAAGGATGGCAGATTTTTTTGGGCGGCGTCCACAACCCTCTGCAAAGCTCCCTTGTTTGCAGCCGAGCTTCCCAGACTTTGATAGAATAAGTCAGGAGGCTTTTGATGGCACAGCGACGGAAGCACACCAGCGGCTCCTGTTTGGCCTTTCTGTTGACTGCAGTGGTGCTGATGGACCAGGGGATCTCCTGCAACTGAAAAGAACAAGTTGGGACCGAGTTTGACACGTCATGGTCTGTTGGAGAGAAAGTCCACTTAGTAATAGTGGCTGAGACTGCTGGACATGTTCTTATATATGAATTAATGATCTTTATTTGTCTTTACACACACGGTACAAACAAACTATGTGGCTTTTGCTCTTTAAAAACGATTAAACTACAAAATAAAAGCAGCACACGAAAAAAATAAGAACACAAAGAAAACAAGTGACAGAAAACTATTTTAAAGCAGCTGCTTTAAAACAAGCTTGAAAACAGCTTAAAACCTTCTTATTGAGGTCGGTAGATGAATAAGGCAACAAGCGTAGGTGTGCAAACGTGAGTACTGCAGTTACAGTTTGATATGGAGTCTGGGGGGAGACGGGGTGGTGGAGACCTCAGCTCTGAGGTGACATATATGCATTTAAAGAAGGGCCGAAGAGCAGGTCAGTGCTTCCTACAGTTCTGTGAACAGTTTGCGATGCTGAATCTGGAAAACTAGAGACAAGAAAGATGCAGCTTGAATGTATTTCACTGAGGACGAGGTCAGAGATTCTGAAGTATCAAGTTTAGCACAAGTAAGTCTGGATGTTTTTTTTTTTCATTATTTATTTGTTTGAAAAGGTAATGTGAAATGCCAACAAAAAGACAAGACAATAATTTAAAATTACAGTTAACACAAGTCATTGTATCTGCTCAAGAAGGAGTGGGAGGAAGAAAACTTATTTAATCCCACCTCTTTCTTCCAAATTAACAAATGACATAGCTGCTTCCTGCCAATTTGATTTAAAATTTAAAAGAACCGAAGAAACAAACATACGTGGCAAGACACCAACAATAGTGATACAGAGCCTCTGTCTAAAAAGTGACTTAAACTTATGAGTGGATGGAATTTAAAGGTTTGTTTAAGTGGTCACATCTTCTCTCTCCTGCCATGATGCAAACTTGAAAATAGACAAAGATTTATGTTCTCAAGTAAAAGGTCAACATTGAAAAAGGTATCTGTACAACAGGAAACAATATGGCAGTGATACTGCTCAGGTGTTCATTACTTCAGGACATTGTTAATAACTCTAGAGCATATTTCTTCCTGCTACAGTCCAACCAGGGAGCCTCAGTGAGATGTTCAACACAGACTCAATGGTGTTGCACGAAAAGTATATATACTTATGTGTATATATATATATATATATATACTGCATTTCATCAGAATATAATCATAGAATGTAAGTATAGAAAGCGAATTCAGAAGTGGATCAGTTCCTTTGTCTGTCCAGAAGGTGTCACTAGATACTGCATGTTGAGACTTTGCTTTGGCTCAAGAGTGGAAGCTGATTATCCAGATTGATGCCTGTGACAGCAGAGGTGGGCTCTGGAACCCTGAACAGAACTGAAGTGGGTATGAAAAGAGTAAGAGTAACAAAACAGGTTTCAGATAGCTGTCTGCAGTTCAAGTCACATTAGGAAGAACTCCAGTGAGCTCTCTGCCTCTTAAGATATACCTTAAAATGTCCTATTAAGGCAGAAAACAGCAGCAGCCAGATCAAACTTGGGGATTTCTCTGCACATGACGCGTTATGTTAGACATTCAACAGGACTACTGTGTGCACAAAGTGACTGAAATGACCAAAAGGAGATGAAAGTGGCTCAGCGGGGACAGTAAAGACACACAAACCAACCACAACCGGGTGAAAAGGAGCTTAAAAACACCCACAGAGACACAAAGTAAACACAAACGCAGCACAGATGCAAACAGGAAAAAAAGAGAGAAATACTGGAGAACTTTGAAAAGAATGACTTCTATCTTCAAACTGGTCAGAAAGATACAGAAAATAACTACAAAGAGAGATAACAAGTAATCCACAGTTGCAGAACGGCCACAAAGAGACACAAAAATGACCATAAATAGACATGAAATCTATTCCAACGAGTTGCTAAATGCAGCATCGGTACAAAGTAGCTATAAAGAGACACAAAACAACTATTTTAATGACCAAAACAAGGAGAAAAAGAAGGGATTGAACAATACTGAAACTAGACTGGAACAAATGCATATTCTGTGACTGGAGACTTGATTTTGATTCTGGTAGGTTTAAGCTCTGAGGTTGAAAGATACAATCATAACATCCTCTTACATCGTTTACAACCCTGGAGCTCAACTCTTAGTTCATTAAGCTCAGTCTACATCAACAGAAGCTTTTCTGTCACGATGAATAAAACTTCAAACACTCAGCCCAGTTGAGATGTTCCACATGGATCGGTTCTGGCAGGGTTTCAGTACCGGTTGACTCTAACCTGAGTTTTGCTGCTAAACTCAAATATGTTATTCAGTCTATTTCTTTTTCCAACTCATTTCTTTCAGCTGTTATGTTTTATTCAAACTCATCTTCGTGTCTGTACTTCCTCTCTGCTCATTATTTTTTGCATGACCATTTTACATGTAAAATGTGACATACTTTTTAAAAAGCACAGTTCTGGATTACTCTTATTTGCTCATATGATTATAATCTTTTTCTGATCTAGGTGAGGAGCAGTGTCCTGCGTGTCCACTGATTTTGTTTCTAAACTTGTGTCATGATGCTGATCAGTTGATGCGTCTTAAATCTATAAAACCTCAAATATGAAGCAATGGACAGAAAATTCCAATTTCGTGAATCCAAAGAGTTTATTGGATCTTAAAGAGAAAAAAAAATCCCAAATTAAATTTTGACCTTTTAAATAAATTACTTTTTGGAGCCATTTTTCAATTAAAAAAAAATTATTTTTTTTCTTTTTTACTGTATAAAATATGTCTTTCTCTCTGTTACTGTTTTTATTATCCGGGCGGTGCAGAGGTCTCAGAAATTCAAGAATCAAACATGTTACATCTGGCATCGTGGGAGTCATCAGGCCTCTACAACAACATCAGCAGCTCATGAAGCAGCTGCACCTAAACGCTCCTACATTACTATAGATCACAAAATGTGTCCCGCGATCCAGATGGAAAGAATTTCCTCTGGAAATATTAGATCATCACTTCTGCCTGCTGTGACCCGCACATGTCAGATACCCATATGTTAGTTTAGTTTAATTTGTTAATGAATCACCGTCTGCTGAGAGAGAAACGGAGAAAACTTCTGAGTTTATTCACCGAAAAGCTCAGAATCCCTAATGTAAGCAGGAGCCAGCTGTGTGCACTTGTAAAGTTGTTATAATCCTCCTTCAACCTATAAACAGGAAAATACATAATATAAAGCATCATGGTCACATCTGCAAATATTACACAGCCCGTGTTGTCCTTGTAAGGCAATACTGTCCTGCAGCTTCTCTAAGGACAATCAGATCAACAGAACTCTGCATCAGCATCAGCACCGACTGACTTTACTCTGCTGGGTTCGTCTCTAACTGCAAACACCGTTTACAGAAAAACTGGGACCTTTTCTGAGAGGCTGCAAATACCAAAAATCTGTCATTTGTAAATTGCATTGTCTTCGTTGTCAGCGAAACTTGGAGCTGATGGTTGCAACACACTCGAAAGAGACTGGAAGAGAGACAAAAAAAAAAGACAAAAACTTTATGGAACAGCATTCTTCAAGACTCCTTTGTCAGCAATCAATTTATGATGGCTGAGGTTGCAAAATTACAATGAACAGAGTCATCAGAGTCAAAAGATTCAGGGGATCTGAGGAAGTCTCAGTGTGGAAAGGCCAAGGATGGACTGTAGCTTGAGTCCTCTGGCAGAACGACAGGAGAAACTATCTTGTCACCATGACGATCGTGTATGAATTGTGCTCTACAAATAAACTTGGTTATAAAGATATAGGCTCAGGAGTATCTTGTGTCACTGTGTCACTCGACAGAGTCTCTGGAATTAAACAGAGGCATGTCAGCTCTTAACATTAATGTTGCCAAGTTCCCTGGACATGATCAGATGTGAGATGGACATGAAGACAAATACAAAGTGCTCCGTGGTCCAGTGAGTCCATGTTTTCTGTATCCACTTCCTCCTGTTCAGGGTCACGGGGGGGGGGCAGCTGTTGCTAGATATAGTACTCCCTGGACAGAGCTCCAGTCCATCACAGGGCAACACAGATGCAACTACGAACAATTCAGAGTCACCAGTCAAGCTCACAGCTTTTTTTTTCAAGCTGTGAAAGAAAGCTGAGGTACCCTGAGAAAACCCACTGAAGCGCAGGGAGACCACTCACACTCAACACTGAAAGATCTGCCAAGGTTTCAACCGCAGACCTTCTTGGTTTGAAACAACAGTGCTAACCACCACACCGCTGTGGTGCCCTTAATGTCTTAGCTTATGTTGGATTGTACCTGTTAAAGGCGGCAGAGACCGTCCAGGTTGCTACTAGTGAAAGGCGCCTCAAAACCAGCGTGTTTGGTGGAGCTTCAGCGACATTGCTGCCTTAAAATCTGGAGACATGAGCTGTTGTGTTGTTGCCACCATTAAACTATTGGTCTGTTGGTCGGTGAAGACTCTGACAATCACTTTATTTGTACTTGTGTCTGTTTATTAGATAAAGGTTCAAACAAATTTACAAACTGCAGCTCTGAGTTTTAGGGACATTTAAGAAAGCTTCACCACTTTCCAGGGAATGTGTTGTTTTTTTTATTAAAGCAGATCTTGTTGTAATAATGTTCCATTTGAGCAAGTGAGACTCTGGATGATTAAACTGGTACTTGTACAGATTAAGGGGAGAAAGAGCCTTATTAAAACAATTAAAGAAAACAAACCTATAAATGTAATTATTAGAGCTCTAATGACTATTTTACTCCTGATAATATAGCTATAATTAGACATTTTTAGAGGCACTACAACAGCAATAATAAAAGGATTACTGTGACTGTACAGCAGCTGTTGGCCTGCAGCTCCACCAGCATTATTGTGATTATTACCGTCAGTCATCCATGTCCTCAGACTGAACGTTTCCTGGCGTTTTCAGCAGAAAATGTTCACTTCTCTGTCCGTTTTTTTTTTTGTCAGACTGGAGGTCAGACGAGGCCCCGACACAGCTTATAAGAAACTGTTTAAGCTCTTTGCCATTTTATGCACTTTGTTTTCGTTGAAGTGATCCCACAGCAACTCCCCAAAAGGACTCGGCGATGTTTGCTTGTTCTCTCTGTGCGAGCAGCTCTCAGCGTCAGGGGTGGACGTGATATTTCAAACAGCACATCAGTGCGTTTATGTATTGGGTGCCCGGAAATTTTTCCAAATAAACACAGCTTGATTCGACCTGGGTGGGCAGACTTATCAAGCGACTAATTCTATAAACAGATGAGGGAATAAGCCGGCACCTCATTGGCTGTGGCGCAGAGGAGGGGAACTTGAGGGAGCCGTAGCGCAATGAAATTTTAATTAATGTGGGTGGGCTGAGAACACCGCCGACTGTTTATGATGGACAATTTATTTCCCAGCGCAAAGTCAACATAACACAGCAAACGTACAACAATTATTAACCTTTTTCTGGGGCCCTCATGAGGCTGGGGAGTCAGTCAGAGAAGGAGAGGCGATCCGGGAGCAGGCTCAACTTTCCCCGGCGTCATGACTCTCGACCACGGCCGGCTGGCACCGCTCGGAGTGCCATCCTCGGCTTTGAGCCTGTCCGGACCCCCACTGATCTACTTGTACGGAGGGTACAGCGGGGGTCTCGTTCCCGCCGCGCTAAGCTTCGTGCCGGGCCGCCAGGAGCCCCCGCAGAAGCCCCCCTACAGCTACATCGCGCTCATCGCCATGGCCATCAAGAGCGCGCCGGGGCAGCGCGCAACGCTCAGCGGCATCTACCAGTTCATCATGGACCGGTTCCCTTTCTATCACGACAACAAACAGGGCTGGCAGAACTCCATTCGTCACAACCTGTCCCTGAATGACTGCTTCATCAAGGTCCCGAGGGAGAAGGGCCGGCCGGGTAAAGGTAGCTACTGGACGCTGGACACAAAGTGTCTGGATATGTTTGAAAACGGCAACTACCGCCGGAGAAAGAGGAAGACCAAGAACCAGCCGGAGGCTCCGGACTCTAAAGCTGCTGGATGTAAGCGTAGCAAGGGGCCGGGGCCGCCCAGGGACCTTCACAACTCCCTCACGCATCAAAGTGACTCCGGGACGATCAGAGAGGAAGAAGGGGTGAGGGAGGCGCAGCCGGGCTCCAAACCGGTTCTTGTCGAGTTCAACTACGCGGAACAGCACCAGAGCCCCCCGACGCAGAGACGCAGAGGGCCCCCTAACCAGGACGCGCCCGCGGGGAGGAGGTCGGACGAGCCGCAGCCGGAGCTGCGTCCGGCTCCGCTGTGGATGGAAGGCGCGCCTTTCGGAGAAAGAGAGAGAGGTCCGCTCTGCGCGGTCAGCTGCGCTGGAAACACAAACTTGGCCGCTCTGGATCAGGACAGGCCGAAAGGGAATGTTCCGAGAACGGACAAGTCGAAAGGTTTTACAATCGAGAGCATCTTGTCGAAAAGCGAAGAGGAACCGCGCAGCGGCGTCGTGGCTGCGTCAGAGGAGACTCCAGCCCTCAGCGCGTCTCTGGTCCTCGGGGCTCGGCAGCATCACTTGTATCAGATGGGATTCCCCTTCCGCTCCTACCTGTCACTCACCTGCCCAGACAAAGTGCTGCGTTTTAAATGAGCGCGAGGAAGAGAAGTATTTTTCACGCACGGACGCTAAAGGTGTAAATACCTTTTTTTCCATCACGTGATGAGTTACTGTGAGATCCCCGCGGTTTTTTTTTTTTTTAGGATTTTCTTCATCAACATTATTGTTCAGACAGCATGAGCTACGGGGAGGCTTTTACGTTTACGCATGCGTTCAGATGAACTCCCTCGAGTCAGAGGCTTTGCAAAATTCGCTTTACGCACCAATAAGCAGAAAATATACAATGATATTTTCATTCCCACGAAAATGTTAAGGTAAAATCCTCTCTAAAGGCTAATGCACGTTTTCTTGGTTCATTCATGATAGTTAAATGTGTAAGCTTTTTTGGTAGTTTAACAAAGAATCCTGGATGGCTGGGCGTGGAGTTGCCTAATACCAGAACCAGCTGCATGGTCAACTATGCTTTGGATTTGAATTCATACTGTTGCAAAATAAAGTTAAGATTGATATTAAGATACTGATATGATTTACTGAGTCAAAACCAAATGAAACAAAGAGAGGTAGGTCATAAAAAGTTTGATAGAATTATATTCAGCTGCAGATGACACATTTTCTACTGTACATCATAGAATGAACCCCTGGAAACATGAGTTATTCAGGATGTTATCGATGTCTTCTTATCTGCAACAACACATGGAAACCATTTACATGCCAGTTTTCAGTTAACAGGATTACAAAAAAAAAAACAACATTTCCAGAATCAAAGATGGCTGCATTCAAGAGTGTTGTTCTGTTTTGCAATACGCAGCTGTGGTGACAGCTCCTCTGAGGAGTTCAGGGTTTCTGAGGAGAAGAACACACTTTAGTGCTGCTATCAAGGCCATGCTCGGTGTCTTTCCTTGAGTTATTCACACAACTGGAAATCGGACAACTGTTTCTGAGCTCAGCTGTCAACTCTTTCCCTTTTAGTGCAGATTTTTTGATGTTCATGAGTGACGTTTTTCAAAAAAAAAAAAAAAAAAAACCTTCTCATTTCTGTTGGACACCACAGACTTTGCTGCATCTGAGTATTGTGACATCATACATGATGTCACAGTGTTTTGATAACATTTGTAAATCTGCATATTTCTGTGAATATATTAATCATGAGGTTTCCATAAATAATCATTTAAATATGAACTCCTCAATAAACATCCAATCAGCCGGAGTGTACTGTTCAGTCTGCACCACATCTGAGGTGACTTATCAAATCCAGGCCTCCAGGGGCCTTCAGGGGCCTCCAGGGGCCCCCAAAACCCCCTACGCTTAGTTCAGATCATTGTCATCTACATACGTCCTTGTTGGTTAAAGCAATTTTTCACATGTTAGCTTGGCTGAGGCCCTGATTTTCTTACCTGTTTTAATTAAAGCAGCACAAAGCAGTTTATTTTTCATGCTTTTATATCAGTATTAATTTCATTTGAAGGAATATTTGTTTACATTTACAAAGTGTCATCCAGCTCTTTCAGTCTCCCATATCCAGTCTATCGACAAAAACCAGCTAAAGTAGCTTTGACGTCCCTGTTCTGTTGTTTGTGGTCGGTACCAGCGACCCACTACCACTGACCGCAGCGACAGAGCAGTTGAGGTATGGGAGAGGTGACTCAAGAAAGTATTGACGGAAGAAAAAAACAAATGAACAATTTATCTTAGACAATGCTCTAAAAGTAACTTAATCTCCATGCCTGTAGGAGATCCTCTGAGCTAAAAAAAAAAAAAAAAAAGCAAAAGTTTGTGCTGCTTTAGTCAACTATTATAAAATGATGGGAGATGTCTCAATATTCCAGCACGGAATATGCCACCAGGAAATATCTATATTATTTAATTAACTGACATTCTTTTCTCAAAAACATCGGATTAAGTGATGGAAAATACAACAAAGGCTCTTCATTATTCCCAACTTAGTAGGGTCTTGATTTGTCTTTGTCACAGAAGATGTTTGGATTCTAGAAAACTCCTCACATCCTCAGATTTTAGAAGCTGCGACCAGAGAAGTAAAACAATCAGTCCAGCTGACTGGATCATCTATCCATCCATCCATGCATCCATCCATGCATCCATCCATCCATCCATCCATCCATCCATCCATCCATCCATCCATCCATCCATCCATCCATCCATCCATCCATCCATCCATCATGCATCCATCCATCCATCCATCCATCCATCCATCCATCCATCCATCCATTCATGCATCCATCCATCCATCCATCCCTCATCTATTCATTCATTCATGCATTCATGCATCCATCCATTCATGCATCCACCATCCATCCATGCATCCATCCATTCATGCATCCACCATCCATCCATGCATCCATCCATTCATGCATCCATCATCCATCCATCCATCCATCCATCATCCATCCATCCATCCATCCATCCATCCATCCATCCATCCATCCATGCATCCATCCATTCATGCATCCACCCATCCATCCATGCATCCATCCATCCATGCATCCATCCATTCATGCATCCATCCATTCATGCATCCATCCATTCATGCATCCATCCATCCATGCATCCATCCATCCATCCATCATTCCATCCATCCATCCATGCATCCATCCATCCATCCATGCATCCATCCATCCATCCATGCATCCATCCATCCAACGATCCATCCATCCACCCATCCATCTATTCATCTATCCATGCATCCATCCATCCATCCATGCATCCATCCATCCATCCATCCATCCATCCATCAATCTATTCATCCATCCATGCATCCATCCATCCATTAATGCATCCGTCCATCCATGCATCCGTCCATCCATGCATCCATCCATCCATCCAACGATCCATCCATCCACCCATCCATCTATTCATCTATCCATGCATCCATCTATCCATCCATGCATCCATCCATCCATACATGTATCCATACATCCAACGATCCGTCCATCCATCCATCCATCCATCCATCCATGCATTCATCTATCCATACATCCAACGATCCGTCCATCCATGCATCCATCCATCCATACATGTATCATACATCCAACGATCCGTCCATCCATCCATCCATCCATCCATCCATCCATCCATGCATTCATCTATCCATACATGTATCCATACATCCAACGATCCGTCCATCCATGCATCCATCCATCCATACATGTATCCATACATCCAACGATCCGTCCATCCATCCATCCATCCATCCATCCATCCATCCATCCATCCATCCACCCATCCATCTATTCATCCATCCATGCATCCATCCATCCATCCATGCATCCATCCATCTATCCATGCATCCACCCATCCATACATGTATCCATACATCCAACGATCCGTCCATCCATCCATCTATCCATGTATTCATCTATCCATCATCTTTACTGTGAGAGCTTAAGAAATGATTTTGATGCTTCCTCTGTAAAAAAATAAAATAAATAAACAAAACAAAAAAAAAACCCAAATTTCTCAAAAAGAAAAACCTGCAACCCCCCTCCAAAAAACGAAAAAAAACAAAAAACAAAAAAAAAAGAACAAACTTGTGGTTTATTTTGATCAATCAATCAAACTTTATTTATATAGCACTTTTAGTACAAAGTGCTTTACAAAGTAAAAACAGAGTGGCTCCCTATCCATTCGCCCAGCCCTTTCCCTCCACTCCGAATCCCTGTCAATGATAACACACGTGTAATCAAAGAAATGATAATATATATAGAATATCTGGGCATGGAAGAACCAGAGAGGAAAACACTCTGACAGGGAGCTGTCTGCAGCGGGAGGCAGGTGCCACCCAGCTGTTTGGTCAGGGGCCACAACCCAGTCCCAGGCAGGGCTGAGTACCAAACACCACAGATGCAGGGTGGGTGCATGGACCCTACCATGACCCACGGGAGAGCAGACTTCAGGCCAGGGCCATAGCAGCTGCCACCCCCGGTACAGAGGGCTCTCGCTGATTGGTACAAAGACCATCTGATTCCTCAGAGAATCATAAATCAAAAGACACAAAACAGATTCCATCTGAAGAGACAGCAAGAACCTGGGGGGTGGGAGGATTAAACCTTCTTAGCCGTGCATTCTGGGAAATATATGTTAGTGATGAATGTCGGGAAATAAATGATCCTGTCCCTCCCCGACATTCCCCACAAAAACCAAAAAAAATAACAAGAGAAGAAAAGTGTCTCTGAAATATCCAGATCCTTTGGCTTGTTACCATCTACCTAAAAGGCTGAAAAAACTTTCACACGGTGGTACAGCTAATAAATGCATGGCAACAGTATTATTTAACTGACTTTGCAATGTAGCTGGAGGTGTGAGTGATTTATGTGCAAAGTAGATTTTTACTGTCGACACGAAACCTCAAATCTGCACTCAAATCTTTTATTTTGTTTAATTGTGTAAAAAACCCAAAATATGACAAAAATATTTCTACTTTGTCAACAAATTTATGAGAAAATCTTTCAAATGCTTAATTCAATTCAATTTTATTTGTATAGCGTCTGTTACAATGCCAATTGTCTCTAGGCGCTTTACAGAGACCCAGAGCATGACCCCCGAGCAAATATCATTAACTAAAATTATAATATTAAATCCTAATCAAGGACAATGGCAAGTAAAAAAAAACAAACAAAAAAAAAACTCCCACACTCCCACTTAATAACAACTTTGCTTGAAGAAACATTTGAAGGGATTTGCATATCTCTCCTTCTATCATTCAGAATATGAATAAATGAGTCAAGGAATCTGGACAAATTTTAGTGCATAAAGGACGAGGACAAAAGGCTTATCTGGACCTCTGTGATCTCTGATCACTTAGACACCACTAAGAACTATCATTTATCAAGAGAGATGATATAACCACATGAGCAGGAGATTTGACTGGGAAAGCTTTGCCAGGCGCTACAGTACAGAGCTCCATTTACGATTTCAAACTCACTGCACAAAGAAGAGGGCTTATGTCTCTGGGACGTGGAGGTGTATGAGAAGGACCGTTACACAGTGGAAACGTGTATTGTGGTCAGACGGATCAGCACTCCAGATGGTTTTTGGAAAGAATAAATACTGTTTTCTCTGGGCCAAAGATGAATGGGACCATCCAGATGATAACAGCATCCAGATGTTATCAGAAGCCAAGCTCTGACATGGTCTGGGCTTGTAGCAGTGCCTCAAAGGTCATTTACACCTCCGTGATAGCAGAATTGATGCAGGAAAGTACTCCTGAGATTATAGAGCAACTTATGATGCCTGTAAGAGCACATCTATAGACGTTAAAGACAGTAGGATAAGGACGACGAGGCTGCAGGTACTAGACTGGCCCGCCTGCAGCCCTGACCTGCCTCAAACTGAGGAGCTGTGGAGAGTTATGAAACAAACAAACAGAAAACAACGCAACAATCATGACCCCGTACTGTTGCACATTTGCAGGAAGAGTGAGACAAGATAAGCAATAAAAAGCTTCATCACTTGACATTCTCAATATTGGAGTAAGAAGTGGTAAAAATTGTAAAGCTGCACTTTTTAAATAAAACCTTTTAAATAAAACATACATATTAACACATGAAATGAATTAGACAAGAGAAAACATGACATATATTGGGTTCATGTTGTCTGCAAGGCATAAAAGCCAAAATAAATTTTCTGCAAAGAAAATGCTGAATGACATTGAGAAATGATCGTATGCTGTTGGGTTGAAGATTTAACAAGTCATGTCTCCTGATTAAACATCTAAAGTACATGTATCAAACACAAGGCTTGCGGGCCCTAAAATTGTGGCCCGCCATGTCACTGTATGTGGCCCTCCAGAGCTTGTGCACTATTGGCTTAAATTTTAAACAGATATTTTAAGACTTAAAATAAGCTTACGCCACTTTAAAGCCCATATTGACAATAAACTACATCTCCCATAATGCATTTCATTATGGGTTTTACCCACAACGGTAACAGTATATCGCCATGAGCAAGAACTCAAGACGATTTTCAGAACTGATGGACTTGAGAAAAACCTCTACAAACTAATCCCAACATGTCAAAAACAAAGAGAAATTGATGCACAAGGAAGACAGTTTCATCAACAACAGGAAAACGAATACAAGTTTGTATCTCAAGGTGAAAAAACAGTATGTCTTTTGTGTTATGAGGCGGTGTCAGTCGTGAAAGAGTATAATCTACGTCGGCATTTTGACAAAAAACACGGAAATGAATACAGAATCCGTTATTTAATAATATAATAAGGTGTAGTTTAATATATTTTTATTTATATTGCATTTTGTTACACTCATGTTGTCAGGGCAACCATGATGCTGATGTGGCCCTCAGTGAAAATGAGTCTGACACCCCTGATCTAAAGTGTGACAACAGCACCACTGACTTAAAAAGTTTAAACTGCCAATAAGAATGTGAAAGATCGAAAGAAAGAAAGAAAAAGCCTAAACGAGCCTTTCTGAGCTGTGACCTGTGACAGAATGACACCTGCATGAAATCAGAGAGCCACGCTGACAGCATCATTACAAACAGAGAGCAGCCGGGTCTAAATATAGGCCTGCAGCACACACTCGCACTCCACCAACGACGCTGTGCAAATCAGGAATGTTTGTTTGAAATAAATAAACTCACCCACATTCGAGGAGAGCAACTCACAATCACAAGCATTTCCTGTGTATAGGATTCTTTTGGCTAGACGTGTAAATAAAACATGATGAGAAGCTGAGAGGGGAAAGATGGCGAGAGAGACTCAGTCCTCGGTCTCTCCGGGATCAGGCTGTATTTCATCAATAACCTCTGTGACTGGCCCCACTGGCTTGTTATCCTCTAGTAATGTCCGAAGCCTTCTAAAAGCAAAGCGGATGAACAAATGTTGGTTATCTGATGGCCCGTGTGAGTGTTTGAGCGGTAAGAGATCCTCCTGAGAACGCAGCTCAGACAAAAAGGAAATCCTCTCAGTTTTATTTGTTGTGAGAGAAAACAAACCAAGCTGATGGGCTGTGGTTCCAGATCTTTAACACGCAGCAGCATTAGCGGCGGGCCGGACTCTCTCTCAGAGCTGCAGGCTGCTGGATGAAGGCGGATGTTTCCCCACAGTCGTTTCATCAGAAAGACATCTGTTTCTTCTGTATGTGGTTCATCATAATCTTTGCTTGTTTTAAGTTTCTTAAGCTGCTATTAGTGCTGAAATCAGAACAACTGACCCCTGGACTCGACATGCTCGCTCGCCCCCCCCCCCCCCCCCCAACCTCCTCCTGAGAAGAAGAGTGAGTAATACACAAAACCACCAGGAACCACACAGCTGGGCCATGTAGCTTGCAGATGTTTTACATCATTATGCGCCTCGGTATTGTTGTTTGGTGCCTCATTGCGATTGTTTTGCATCGTTTCACAATCATTTCTGTCATTTCTAGAAGATTTGTGATGATTCTGTGTCTTTGTGGTCATTTTGTCTCTAATTTCGGTCCTTAATGTATCTCCCTGTGGTTGCTTTGTCTTTAGTACTCTTTAGAAAATGAATACACACCCTCTCCATTTTGGTAACAAAATTCTTTTTGAGATGGTTTCTTATGTTGCTGAATGAGATGTTTGTGGGTTGTACCCCTTTGGTAGAAGTTATAGACAGCAGTCAATCACAATAAGTCCATGATCAGGTTACACAGACTTTCACACAACATCTGCAGTTGCAGAAGCGTCCCACTGGGATGGAAGGAGTTGGGGATGAGCTGTCTTGTGGTTTAAGATGTACCCACTGTGAAACATCTGGTAAATTATGTTGTCTCTGATTTTGCTAATTTGCTCCGGGACAGACGGCACACTGTCTCTCACTTCGTCCAAGTCAAAAGACTACATCAGTGTTGGAGATTGTCAACACAATCACACAATTTGTTGATCCAAATCTCAAGGCTGAAAACGATCTCGTTGTGAGGTAGACTGAATGCAGGAGAGGAAGGCTCCAGTATGGCTCAAGTACCTCCTTTAAAGTACCTTAGAAATAATCCCTCTAAAGATTAATGTGCAATTTTATGATATCATGAGTTGACTGCTTTCAGAAATAATAATCAGAGAAATAATTGGGTTTGCGCATCATGGATATAGAGTCTACACTGAGCTAGTGTAGGGTGAGGTCACTGTGAGGGAAGGGAAACACAAAGCAAGGAGGAGACCCTGTTTCCATCATTCCATCAGTGGGGTCTGAGGTAAAGTCTAGGAGACCTCTCCTTTCGGCCCTTGCATCTCTACCACAGCGTAGGACCAGGTAAGACTCATTGACCTATCGCAAACTAACCAAACCGGATTCATCAAACTGCCAGTCCATGCCACTTGGTGGTGGAATCGGCAAGCTGAGGTACTTAACCTCAAGGAAGGGGTTAAGGATGTTCATGGCAGAGGAGATTCCTCTGAGACTGCCCTATAATGCCAAAAAAATGAATGATCTAATATGTGAATAATATTATTAGTAGTATTATTAATAATACTAATAATAATAACATTGATAATAATAATCTAATAATAATAATATTACTATAGAAAAAAAATCAAACAGAGAAAGCAATCTGCTATATTGTTAAACAGTTTAGTGTTTTCATCTTTTTTAGGAAGTATGGTACCATACTTAACGTAAGGTACGTGTCAGGTTTCCATGTTATTTAAGATCAAGGTACAGTACTATTTAATAAACTTTATTCTCTTAAAATCTGAGACTATGACTCAGTGAATAAGCAACAACCACGTAGTTCAATAACTGCATTAATTATGTCAATAACTGCTTAACCATCAAGGTTGAGTTATGTTCGGTTTCAAGAACAACATTAATAATTCAGTCTGTAAAAAAACAAATTCTGGACTGCAACAAAACATTTGAGCCTCTTTATTCAGCGCGGTCGCGTGATCCTCCATTTATCATCAGATCCAGCTTGCATGCGTTCACTGTGGTGCTCCATTCTTACTGTTTACTGAGGTCCGGGCTCCATCTAGTGGCGCAGATGTAATGAACAACAATAATAATAATATAAGTCTAGACCTCGATTATAAGATGACCCACACTCTTGAGAATATGATTTCCAGAACAAAATATCGTCCTATATTCGGGCCAACACAGTACTTCATTTCTTACACTGTAAATAAATTACACTCACTGTAGGAAAGGGAAGGGACAGAATTTACATATAAATAAATTGACACGTTTTTATGACGTACTCTGACTATAAGCTTCCCCTGTTTGAAAGACCAGAAATCTCCACTGATCTGAATATATATACCTCTATACATATATACGGGGCTTAAAGTATTCCGGCACTGTGCCGGATCTCTGGCGTTAGATTATGGTTCAGGGAGAAAAATACACACACAAACACGTTATCTCTGAGTGGTCTTGAACGCAGCATCCAAATCTGAGATTTTGTCTTCATTTGGGCAAATTATTTCTTTGACAAGGTTATCTATATCTTTTAGTGCACCACAAACTTCTTCACTGTGACGTGTCTCATCTGACAGGTCGTTCACCAAGCAAAGAAGCACTTGTTGCAGGAATTTTCCAACAGCCTCTTCTACAATCACGTACAGTGCTTCAGGAGAACGCTCCATCTGACCCTCATTCATCTTTTTCTTGATTTTGGGAATGACAGAATCAGACAGAGACTTTCCATGTGGAACAATGGGTATTTGATAAGTATGACTAGCCATCAGATGACCAAGTCCAAAAAAATAATAAAATAAATTCAGTTCTGCTCTGTATGAAGGCATATAAGATTTTCAAATGTTCATGTTTTATGCAGTTCTTATTCAGAAAGAGGTACATCTCAACGTTCAGTGAAATAATGCATGTTTGCTGCAAATATCAGTTTGAATAAAGCATTCTTTATTTACATTTATTAATCTGAAAATTCTTAATATTCACTCAGAAACAGTAGGAGGAGAGACTAAAGCTATTTGGCATCACTTTCTTTCTCTCCCTCTCTCTCGTGCTAAGATTAGGACTAAATAAAAAAAGTTCTATTTACAACCACAAATAGCAAGTAGGCTTTGTCAAGCAAAGAATCCCTTCCTTGATGGAGACCTGGCTCTTTGGTCCAAATATGGGCAATGATGTCATCCCCTATGTCAGCCAGGTGATGTGCATCCAATTCAGTTAAATTCTCTGAATGGCAGTCGGAGAATGAGACAAGAGAGGAGTAATACTAGACTAACAAACTTTTATCCATCTTTATAGTCAAGTAAATTAAGTTTTAAATGTTCCAATACCACTTTCCCTCACAAAGAAAGTAAAACAAGCATAAATGTGACAACAGTCTCTCCTTTTGTCTTTGAAAGCACCAAGGAAGCTGTATCTTATGTCATCTTACTATTAAAGAGATGATCTGATCTTATTCCTCAACTCCAGATACAAATCCAATGCTTCATAGGCATCAGCCGGCAGATGCAACTGTGATTCCACCATCAGAATGTTGCAGAGGTTGTAGATGTCTGTGTCACATGGCATTGATGGTGGAAATATGCAGTTACTCCGACACAGCTGCACATCAGCTGTGAAATTCAGTCTTCAGTTGTGTAGAGTTCTGGGAACATGTACATGGCTCTGGGCCGACTGTTGGGTACCCCGTCATTCCTTGATGGTCTGATGACATGTGAATCCCACACACGGATGGTCTCATCCAGTTCGTCCTGGAAAAACAGTGTATTTACTGATCTATACATTAAATACACTGTTTTATGTCATCATTATTATTGCATTGCAATACAGCGCTTTGGCAATTCTATATCTTGTTATAGTCACGTCAATAAAGCCATTTGAATTTGATATTAGAAAGTAAGAAACCATATTAACTGATATTGTCATGTCAGTCTTAGATAAGTTATCAGAGGGCTCAACTGAAACATGTTAAATTATGATATAAGCAAAAAGGACAACAATGTCAACAACGTTAACTGTATAGTGGGAGCAGAAGAATTACTTCATTAGTCGCCCTTGGGGAAATTCTTTTTTTCACTTAATTTATTACACACTACAAACATGCACACACAGAGAGAGAGAGGTTTATAGACACGTTATTGTGGAGAGAAATGATGGAGTGATGGCTATAGTCTATATTCAAATTCATATTTCAGGATTGAGTGATAGTTATTTTTGTCTCAGTGTTCCAAACCGGTCAAAACATAAAATCGTTGAGATGACCTGTAATGCTGGCCATGCCACACGGGCTGTCATCAACAACTTATTCTGTTGCATATCATTGCCATGACGACTGTACTGTTTAGGCTGCAGTCGTCGCCTGTCGATGACGTCACTGGGTGGCGACAGACGTAAAAACATATCACGGTTAAGTTATTATCCTGTTAGCAAATAAAGACTGAGTTAAGATTAAATGTGTGGCTTGATAGCGAGTGTGACAACTACTGTATAAATACATTAGTTTATAAACATAGTATAAATACTGCAAGTGCATTGGTTCAGTGTAACTTGCTCAGGGTTCATAATGATACTGTTTCTGTCTGTCTGTTTTGTAAGATTATGGTAAACATGGCATGTACACATGCCTTGTGGGTTAATTAGATGTTTTATATGCTATAAAAACTGCCATGCAGTGTCTGAAGAATGCAGCCTGAACACCATGCGATTTGTGATGCTGTGCTACACTTTAAGGTAAAAAATAACACTAAAATATGATCATTTAATAGCCTACCTGGATGATCCCCATGAAGCAGAACTGAATTAGACTTTTGTCTAAATATTCACCATCGAATAAACCACGGACCTTTAGATCAACAAACAGAGTGATGTAGAAGTCCATCGCTTCCTTCCGGAGGAATCCCCACCAACTTTCTATCCTCTGGTTTGTCGTGCTTACCCGTTCAAACTTCTTTGCTCCCAGAATTTCAGTTATGTTCCTACAATAAAAGAAGAAAACAGAAGATTTTTTTTTCAGATCAGCAAACCAAAATATTCGCAGAAATCTAACATCATGATAAAATTTTCTGAAGACATTTGAATCATTATGAAATTTGAAAGGGAATTTAGGTTAAAAATCATGCAAAGTAAATGAAAATGTTCCAGATTCTAGACATTCTCAAACATATTTCATAATACTTCAACATGTACTGTCTACAGAAGCACTTTTAGAAGCCAAAGGTCAACGTGCCAAGGATCCCACCTTCAGCTGAAATTGCAAATCCCACAGCACGTGAGCATGCATCTTTAGGGTAAGGCCTGGCCACTAGGTGCTTGCTCATGGGCCCCTACACAAGGTCTGACTCTGTGGTTGGGCCTCTTGTTCAGGCAAGAGACACAGAGTACTGTGGAGTTTCCTCTCCATATGAATCTACTACGCTACGTGAATACTTATTTTGGTCGAATTTATGCTGCTTCTTAACTGAAGGTATTCACGAATTTACTTGTAATTCTACTGTCTCATTTCTCAAAGTACATAGATTTTACTATCTGAATATTAAAAAACAAGGTAGAACATAATAGATTTAGAAAGTGAGATTTTCAGAATGGAACTAAATCACAACAGAGGTTGATTTGTGGTATTTTAAAACATATCAAAGTTTATTATTCGATACTTGAGGACTTTCAATTCTCGATAATGCAAAAGTAGCACACTGTTTTGTTTGTCAGACAGCGCTGACATAAAATGATACAATGATGTGAATAATTACTTTTCAAAAAGGATCATTTCTAACAATTGTCTGACCCGTCCTCCAGGACCAATTTGCCGTGGGAGACCCTGCCAGGGGCAATGGCCCCCAACAACATAGATCCTGGTATCATTCGGACACACAAACCACCACGATAAGGTGGCGATTCAAGGAGAGGAAAAATTATGTAATGATGTGATGCAAATAATGTTTATTTTAATAAACAATTAACCTGAATATTTTTTTGATGGGACTGGCGACCTGTCCAGGGTGTACCCCTGCCTTTCGCCTGTAGACGGCTGGGATAGGCTCCAGCAGATCCCCGTGACCCTTCAAGGATGAAACGGGTATAGATAATGGATGGATGGATGGATTTTTTTGATGTTGGATTAAACCGGAGCACTCGGAGAAAACCAAAAATGAGATGCTTATTTTCAAAAAACAACTTTTGTCCCTTCTCTGAAGAATCAGTGCAGCATTATGAATGAAACAATAAAGCTTCGCTTTTCCTTCTGACTGTAGATTTCCATTAATAATGTAGAATCACCAATGAACCTGTGTAGCCCAGTAAAAACCAGATGGGATGGATGTGAAGAGAAGAAGAGCGATGAAAAAAGTATTAAGGTTTCCTAATCATGTACCTGACAGGCTTTGCTAAGGCATTTCCTATTGCTGAAAAAAACCTGGCAATTCGACCCTTCTTTTTGGGTTGTCTTCTGACTTGCAGCTCATGTTCGAGACACTCAACAATACACTGATCAAAACAGGGATCTGAATTTATAACTGCCAGAAGAATACGTTCTCGTGTCACAAACTTTTTAAGGAGCTGTTTCAGTAAAACAGTGACCAGATCGTCGATATTTTCATCTCTAATGATTAAATCAGAACGTTCTGGGTCTGGTTTATCCATTATTATTTGTGTAACACGACTGATTATGGTATCAATTTCTGATGATATAATCAGTTTCCCAGCTTCATGTTTGTACTTTGATAAAAGCCGCAGGAGTAGAGCAGTGACAAGGCTGTTAAGCAGAAGTTTTTCACGTGTGTTGTCACTGGACTCTGGTGCTTTAGGTGGTTCAGAAATATTTTCAGACAGTATCTGGGGGGAAGCCTCAATAGAACTGTGCAAATTCTTCTCATCACTGCTCATTTCATCTTCCAAGGTTTTATCATCTGATTGGTCGCTGATAGGTTGAGGAGCATCACTAGGAGGTTTCACAGAACTTGAGAGAGGGGATGTTGAAGTTGAATCCCCGTTGATGTCTTTACTAAAATCTGAGATTTTGTCTTCATTTGGGCAAATTATTTCTTTGACAAGGTTATCTATATCTTTTAGAGCACCACAACTTCTTCACTGTGAAGTGTCTCATCTGACAGGTCGTTCACCAAGCAAAGAAGCACTTGTTGCAGGAATTTTCCAACAGCCTCTTCTACAATCACATACAGTGCTTCAGGAGAACGCTCCATCTGACCCTCATTCATCTTTTTCTTGATTTTGGGAATGACAGAATCAGACAGAGACTTTCCATGTGGAACAACGGGTATTTGATAAGTATGACTAGCCATCAGATGACCATATAACTTATCAGTTAACTCCCTAGAAAACTTTTGCACTTCACTCCACTTTTTCATGTCTATACATTTTTGTCTGAGGTCTTCTCTAGTTTTTCCTGATTGGTTGATTCACACTGATGAGCTTTTTCAGACTCGACTTGACTACATCAATTGAAGACCCCTCCTTTGTCACAGTGATCATATATGGCTGTGATTTCACAGATGAGGTTTCCTGAATTGGAGATTCTGGGACTTGTGGCTTATGTGGCTTCGCAGCTCTCACGAAGAAATTTTCCCCTTTTGTCTTGTATGTCTTCTTCAGGTCTGCCATCATTTTTTTAAAACACATGTTGAAAAATCTGCCCAACTTTTTTCTCTGTTTTATTTTAGCTACTTTGGTGGTGACTTCTGTATTTTTGGACTGTTTGACAAAACACTTTCTAACTTTATTGGCTAATATTTTCAGATTGAAACGAGGATCTATGAGAATGAATGCTCTTAAGGGATTCTGGATGATCCTCAGGCTCAGAGCTTTCCAAGTTTTCCACTATTGTGTTTAAAATTTCAGCTGCTGTCACCTGAATGTCCAGGGAAGAAGAGCTGGTGCTAGAGGGATCATTGTTTGTATTTTCTGTGATATCCGGTGACCATTTAAGGAGAATATCATTAATAGCCTTGGTTGCTGAAGGAACTGAGATTTTGGATCTTATGCTGTCAGATGACTGGTCTGAGTCAGAGTCATGCTTTTTAACTTTTGATTTGAAGCAAGTGCAATGTAACTTCGCTAAACATCCTCTCAAACATTTGACAGCAAGCAACACCATGCGGCCAAGACGGTTTATGTTAGATGTGAAGCCAGTGACGTAAACGTAAGGCTCACCATGGCAAAACAGGGCTATTTAAAGCTAATGTTAAAAGTGAACTGACTTTCTCATCAATTTCCTCTTCAACCAATTTTGTCAGTTCAGCAACATCTTCACAGCTGTCCACAGATACACCGAGAGCTTTGGAAAAAGACTTAGAGACCGATTCCTCAAGGTTTGATTTAACAGCTGTTACAAGTGAGGCAGCCTGAACTCTATCTTTGGATAGCTGCTTCTGAAAAAAAGGAATGAAAATCCTTAAAAAGTCTGCTGATGCAGTTTGCACTATCTCTGCGATCATATCAGTTATAATGGTCTGCGTGTCTAAATCAATACTTCCAGCAGCTAGCAATCCCCACTGGACATTTGAGATCCTGTCCAAATATTTTAAAACAATTGGAAGCAGGTCTTCCTCTGTAATCAAGAAATTATTGGATTTTTGGATACCTTCCATTTGTGAGATGTGTAGTTGTTTCCTCGAAATGACTGAAGATCAAAGTCCTTTTGAAGAATGTGCAGTGAAAATGATCTCGCCTTAAGTGACCCTATATGTATACGTGACACTATATCACGTGGGTTATGCGTAATAAAAGCAACTTCATGACGTCACGTTTCCACAAACAACGTAAACACTCATGTTCCAGAATGTTTCATCACGCATGCGCAAATGGATTGTTTACCAACGAATGACCAGCCAGTGCTATGCGTAAATGACAAAAAAAAATTGCACATGCCCACTTAACAAGGTGGATAGAGTGTAATATAAAATCTTAGGCTGTCTTATCTGTTAAAGTATTCCTTTGGGCCTCACCGTATAGCCGCCTCGTGTTTTAGCGATCAGGACTGAAGATAAACTTTCGAAAAGAGAAAGACGACAGTGCTATCGCGTAATTTCGAGCTCAAAGTTGGAAATCTCGCGAGAAGTCAATAGTCACAATTCCAGTTTGATTAAGGCGCAAGCAGTGGCGGCTTGTCAATAGGGGGCGCTAGGGCGCCGCCCCTATTAAAATTACAGGAAAAAAAATATAGACACAGTACACATAAATTACGTAATAAAAAGTAATTATCACATCTGTGCACTCATAAAATGTGTCTGACTTTTAATTTTTCAAGCCTTCCCATCCCATACTGAGTTTATTCAGAGTTGTCAGAGAGACCTGAAACATCTCTCTGAAAAATGCAAACGGCATGAAAGTAGCCGTAGCCATTTTGACAACAGCATGACACAGAAAGCCACATAGCTGTGTACGGTGTTGAAGCACGTTTGGAAGCAATTCCATACTGAGTAAAGGGTATGTATACTTATATGTGAAATTGTGATATTTCAGTTTTTTATTTTTCATGAATTTGCAAACATTTCTAAAAACTTGTGTTTGCTTCATCATTATGATGTATTGTGTGCATATTGATGGGGAAAAGATCAATTTATCTATTTTAAATTGACTCTATTATGCAACAAAGTTTGGGAAAAGTGAAGGGGTATAATACAATACATAATAATGATACAACTGTATCATTGTCATGTTGCAGAGAAGTTCCAGCCAGTCACATAATTACAATTAATCTAACTGTTTAATGACTATTGAAAATTATTCAGAAATATTTAAAATCACATCACATTTGCAGTAGTCAATAATATCAAGATATTTTTTCCAAAATCATGGAGCTACAGAGAGTAACAGTGTCAACAAAATTAAATTAATTACATATTTATTTTTTCTCTATATATTTTTGTATTCTTCTCTCTGTAGGTCTGCAACACCATCCTGGGACACACCAAGGAGCGCTTCGCCTTCACGGACCATCTTGTGTGTGCAATCTTGTTGCAGGGGGACAGGTTTGAGGAACACAACGGGTCATTTCCGGAAGATGCACCTTGAAGGCCGACCCAATGCTGAACGGAAGCAAGCTGAAGACAGAGCTGGGTCTAATCTACAGCAAAGAAGAGTTCGGAGGATGTTGTGGTGCTGTGGACCTATTCCAGCTGTTCATGGAGAACAATCTAGCGGAGGTCTTTTCAGAAACTGTCACTCTTTTAAAGATCCTCATCACCACACCCATGACCACAGCTGAAGCTGAGAGGTGCTTCTCAACCTTGTAAAGAGTGAAAACCTTTCTCAGAAACACCATGACCCAGGAGAGGCTGAATGCACGGGCCATGCTCTCCATGGAAAGAGACTTGTTTGTGAAATGATACATTTCAATCAGAAAGTCATTGAAAAATTTGCTGGCCTGAAGGAGAGGAGAGCAAAATTTATGTTCAAGTAGAGTTTATAGTTGTGTTGTAATCCCCACTCGCCAGTGCGCCCCCCCCCCAAATTTTTATCACCAGCCGCCACTGGGTGCAAGCCCAGATGTGCAGTACCAATTTGCATGATTTTGTCTTTATACACTTCTGCAATTGATTTGAAATAAAATACTTATGAAAAAGAAAGAAAAATGATAAGGTTTTACAAAAAATTGCTATTTTCAATTTAGGAATTACTACAATGTTAAACAACGTACATAGATTTTACAGCTGCTCAAAGGTATTTAGATAAAGACACGTAATTACAACTATAACCTTAAGATTTCATACTTGGATAAAAATAATTTACAGTTAATGACTGCCTGAAATCTGGGTACCATGAATATAATCAAGTTCCGAGTTTCCTCCCAGAGATGCTTTACCAGTTTTGCACTGCAGCTACCTTCAGCTGTAGTTCTTTTGAGGTCCTTTCTGTTCTCAGTTTTCACTTCATTCACTGAAAAGGATCCTCTGTTGGGTTGACAATGCAGAATATTCCAACCGACTCAACACCTGATTTCAACTCCAGATTTTTACCTGCTTAATTAGTCTTGAAGTAACAAGGGAATGGGCCCCCTTGAAGATGGGTGTAGTTATATGATTATAATTCCTAAATGGTAAATGCCATATTTCTCTGCAACATCTTAAAATCAAGTTAAAATTCTGCACGTTGATCACCTCTTAATTTGAAATCTGTTGTGGTGGTGTATAGTGCTGGGCGATATGGAAAAAAATCATATATCACAATATGGACTATTTTATATCACGATAACGATATATATCACGATATACCATAATAAAGTATGTTTTCAGTTATTCTCTGAAAAATTTGACAAAAATTTCATTGCTTACTTTTCAACTTTATTTTGAAAGGACATTTAGCTGAACTGTCACAAACATACATTTTAGTGCAGCAAAAACAGGTAGGTACAGAGGTACAGTAGCTTTCACATTTTTTTTAAAGTGCACAACAGTTTCTGAGAGGAAAAACACATTTTTACACTGAAGTTTAGCTATAAAAAATAAACACAAATTATTTTTCAACTTTCTGAAATCTGTAACCTTGTAGTGCAAAGTTTGCAAACCAATATAAAGTGTCTAAAGTAAACATCAGGTTTGAAGAGAACTCTGTTTAAGGCATTAACCATGAATAAAAGTGCAAACATAAAAGGCTACTTTGTAGAAGTAGATATGATTCTATCAAATTTATCGTTGCAGGTTATTTAATTACATATTTGCTGTAATAATTGATAAAATTAGGTTAAAAACGATAGAAGAGAAATGGCACGGTACACACTTTTCTATCGTCCTCACGATATGTATCGTCATATTGCCCAGCACTAGTGGTGTATAATGTCAAAACTCCAAAAACTGTCATCGTTCAAATACTTCTGCACCTGACTGTGTGTCATCATCAATTTCATTATTTGATAAAGGTTAATACCTTTATATACACAGTAAAAGATCTGTATATTATCTTTACTGTGGCGAAAATTTATCTGTGCTTATCCCCAAATTCCCAAAAATGTACAGAATTTAAGTAACTACTCTGTATAAATTAATACAGACCAAGCATGGTTGAAGTACCTTGCAGGTTCGGGAATTATTTTCTGCAAATTTGCAGTGTATTACTGGAAATTGAGAGTTGTGGATCTGTTTAAAGTCAAGGTTTTGGGGTGCAGAAAAATGGCACATGGTTCTCTGAACTGATATGAGTAAAAATTTGAAAAATGTGACTGTAGCAGTAGGCAGCTTTTTTGCTGAAGGACTGGGAGCAGTACAATAATGAACAACCTCCCTGTCGAGTTGCTTCAAAAAGTGTGTGCAAGTGTATCTAGAAGAATATAGGCTACCTGAGTGCCACGAAATGCTGCTGTTTCTGTCCAGTAGGCAACAATACCACATTGCATTTGGGGCTTTTTGCAGACACAACCACTTCCACTAAAGAAAGCGACAAGCCAAAACATGCAATACAGGATCATGCATTTTACATAATTTTCGACCTCCAAAGCAAAGAAGCTACATACTACCCCTTCACAGCTGACGTGATGTAGGTATGTTCACCGAAAGAAGAGAAGATGGAAGGCGCTGACTTGGTGTGAGAGAAGGACAAAATGAGGAAGAATGTTGACAGGTTGAACATCTCAACCAGGCAAAGTCTAAACCAGTGGAGTGCAAACTGTGGTATAGCGCTCTCTGGTGGTACGCGGGGGAACGTCATGACTTGTCAATGCATGACAATGCATTATAAATACAAAGTTTCAAATGAAATTCAGGTAACAATAAATAACCACAATAAGGAATTAACACCTCTCCTGTGTGTTTAAAGCTAATTGAGAAGGCGTATAAGGCTATATTTTAAAATTGATCATCATGGTGGTACGCAGCATTAAAAGTTTAAGAACCACTGGTCTAAGCTATGTTCCTGCCATTTCCACGAGGAAAAGATCAGCACTGATGGCTACACAAGTGGTGATCTTGTCTAATTTGTCAGAAATAACTGGGGGAAGCCACTACTGTGGAGAAGACCAGAAAAGCACAGATCTACAAAGAGTGGATGAGAGTGAATGCTGACAGATTCTGTTGATGACTTCTGTAACTTCTATTGATGCTCCTTTCGCCCAAAGAGAGCTGGGATAGGCTCCAGCAAATCCCCGTGACCCTGCAGAGGATTAAGCGGGTATGGATAACGGATGGATGGATGAATGGATGAATGGATGGATGGATGGATGGATGGACACTACATATTAATGGTTTGTCAAGAAAAACAATTATTTCAGAATTGTTTTTAAAACCCTAAATGTGTTTCGGGTCAATTTGACGAGAGGTTCCCAAAAGTAAAGACTATACAAGGGTTAAGATAAACATCCCACCTTCCACCAGACTTAAAAAAAAGAATTGTTTGCAATATCTACTCCCTCCCCAGACACAATGGAAATAAGGAGATTCTTTTGTTGTCACAGTGTCCCTGTTTTGGTCAGCCCAAAGCAGTTGGGAATGAGGTTCACTGATCCGTCTGAGAGCTGTAACCGCTCAGAGCAGGGTGGCTGGATGAAAGCTGGGAAGAGGAAGCTTCAAAAAGGTGCAGAGGAACCATCAAAGAGAAAAAAGAAGAAGACGTGTTTGGATCTGACCCAGAATGACACAGAGTCAGCTTCCTCCTCAGTGGACACTGGTAAACGTGGGCTGATTACATTCTTTTTGTGTTATTTAAAGTGTAAATAGGGGTGAATGGAAATTATTTTTTGCTGATCTCAGCACTGGTAAACCAACAAAACCAGTCTACTGTTTCATTTGCTCTATCTGCTGAATACACTGCAGACACTTTTCTGTGGGATTTTTATTTGCAGTAGCTGATTTTAACGCAAACTGAACTGCCTGTAGATTATCTAACACAAACTGTCTGTAAACAGTCTGTAAATGTTTTCTTCTCCAGTGTGTCTGTGTGGAGACTGAAAACTAAAAAGGTGAACAATTAAACCCTACTGTTTTAGGATTTGGAGATAACCAAGCTGCATCCTTGTAGAGCTCAGTCATCAGGATGATGTAACACAAACCCATAACTGAAACAGAGATTCGATGGATTTTACAATTTGTTTTTTTTTTTTTTCTTCTGCTTAAAAGGGACAAAATCTGTTTGCCCTTTGGTGTTTAAAACTCAAAATCAGTTTTTGTTTCATTCTGCTTTTTATTTCAGTTTCAAAGTTTCTATCTTTTTTGTTGGGCAATTTTGTATTAGATTCAATTAGCTCTGGACTTTATTAATTACCTATTATGGCCACTAGGGGCAGCAAATCACAAGCAAGTTCATGTGTCAGCCTCTGACATAAGACACACTGGCTGCGGTTACATGATGTTTTTTAATTCGGAATTAAAATTAGGAATTAAATGATTCAGAATTAAACTATTTTCCTTCGAGTTTACATGGAAATAGTAATTCCTAATTAAGGTTTACATGGAAAACACGTTTGTTCGGCTTTATCCAACTCCGCTTTAGGTCTGGGGGTTGGGAAGGGATCTGATTGGATAGGGGGGGCGGACGTCTTTACATCTACCGGAAGAAAACAAACTTAGCTAACTGGTTAGCAACAACATTCCACTTATTTTTGACCTGGGTGGCGTCTCTATCTGCGAAACCTCCTTCATTTAACCTGGGCGCTTTGAAAAGCTCACAATTTTTATGTTTCCTGCCATCTGTTCTTTTAATTATTTCCAGTTCCTCCAAGCTATTTATTAAATAAATCGTCTCTGCTCTTGACCACTGTTTACTGCGTGCTGCCAGAATATAAGTGTCATCGCGACAGACGGGCAAGAGAATGAGCATGCGCAGAAAGACGGGAATTAATTTAAAGAGGAATGAGTGTTTACATGACCGCGGAATTAACCAGCCACTTACTTCGGAATTAAGTTAATTCGGAATTGACATTTTCATATGGAATTAAGTGTTTACATGGTAACTTTTATTCAGCTTTAACTTTAATTCTGAATTAAAGAGGAATTAAACTTCCCATGTAAACGCACCCAATGAAGTGGACCTTTCAGTGGGACAGAATGGTATTACAGACTGTCTCCACTCTATCACACTATTGTTCATGGCACTTTTGTCAACATAGCAGATCTATACGCCCCATGTAGAGAAGTGGTATTGCTACACAGAGTGGTAAAAAAACAATATTTAACTAGAAAAGCACTCGGAGAGCACAGACCTCCGCTAAGAGCAACAATTATCAAAAATTTGAAAGTGATCCAGAATCCAGGATTTCTTCCGGATCACACCCAAAATAAAATCGAATCTTCCTTTTCACATTTCTGACAACTCCTGAAAATTTCATCAAAATCCATCTATAACGTTTTGAGTTATCTTGAACACAGAAAACAAACAAACAAACAAACAGATCAACACGGCAAAAACATTACCTCCTTGGCGGAGGTAATTAATTGACACTGTGTTTGCCTGACTCTTTTGTGCTAGCCTGTTAGCTTCATGTTCCGTCACGTCAACAAACTCTCGAGAACGACAGCGCGCTAGAAAAAAAACCTTCACTGCCACCTGTTGCAATTCTGGCCACGTGTCGGCATTGTCGACCTGGTAAAATCATGCTGCGAGGCTTTGTTTGTACTGAGATGCTCATAACTTGTCAGTGGAAAGAAAAAAAAATGTCAACAAAATGTCATCTTGTCTACGGAAGCCTGCAGGGGGGCCACTTTAAACGGAGATGATTTTCATCACTGCTGTCGCTCCACCAAAACTCTCAGAGCTGTCATTTACTGCTGCTTGAGATGGGCGCTCTTGAATTATTATACAATTCAGTCAATTCAAGAAAATTCTGCAATGATCTACCTTCTGTAATCAATATTTAAACGAAACAAAAAAAAAAAACCTTGAAGCAGGAAATGGTATATACTTCATCAAACGTTTTCTGGGGGAGGACCTGATTCAGCAGTTGTAGGTCTGGGACCCTGTTCTGCAGGTCTTCCTCATTCTCTCTCTCTCTACTATAAATAAAAGCCAGTAAAGCCATAAACGGCAGCTGAATAATGCATTTCCACAAATGATGTGATGGGTTTATTTATCTTTGATTCTTTTTTTTTTTTTTTTTTGAGTTTGTTTGTTGTAATTACAAACTCTCAAAAAAGTCCTCTCAACCACTAAAACAGTTCTATAACTAATTAAAACTGTCCTGTCAGGGGCACGAGCTCATTAAAGTCTACAAGCACTTCCTTTAAACTGTCTTGTAAGCAGAGACATTTATCGCTCAGAAAACTCTTTAGTGCAGTGGTTCTCAAACTTTTAATGCTGCGTACCACCTGAGAAACTATTGAGCTCTCCGAGTACCACCATGATGACCAATTTTAAAATATAGCCATATATGCCTTCTCAGTTAGCTTTAAACACACAGGAGAGAAGTTTTTATTCTTTATTGTGGTTATTTATTGTTACCTGAATTTCATTTGAAACGTTGTATTTATAATGCATTGTCATGCATTGACAACGTCATGACGTTCCCCCGCGTACCACCAGAGAGCGCTCGCGTACCACCAGTGGTACACGTACCACAGTTTTGCTCACCGCTGCTTTAGTGTATTTTCATCTTTTTATGACTCATATGAACGAAAAACGCACTTTGTCAACTGATTTGTTTTAGTTTCTTGAACGCAGTTTTGAATATTCATATCTAATTATTGACAACGTGTTGCTGTAGCAAATATGGTTTAAAAAAATACACAGAGGAAAAACAAACAACCAAAAAGAATAAAAAAAACAGTATTACTTTCAAATAAAAATATTCTGATCATTGAGCACTGAACCTATCAAGCAGCTCATCATATTTGGATTTACGAGCAACTGTAACTTCCTTGCGAAGTTTATGAAGATTTATTTTTAAAAGAAAATACTTTATCAGCACGTAAAAACTTCTGGCAGCTACTTATAAATAATGAGCGGCATCGATAGAGGCGTGTTGAAGGAGCTTCTCCTGGAGCAATCACTGTGTGACGCCGTGATCAAGACTGGAGATGTGGAGTTCAAAGTTCACAGGATCATCCTCTGCAACTGCAGCTCATACTTAAGGTGAGCTGGTTGAAACGTTCCCTGAGAAATGCTTTTCCATCAACTCTGCAAATGTTATTTGAGTTCATTTGAGTTTTGGTCCCTAAAACTGTTGGCCTGCTCCCTCATTGGCTTCGCTGATATAGCCAAGGGTGTGTATTTTTGTATTCTTTCTTCTCATTTCTGACAACAAGCAATGCGCTCAGGAAAATGTAAAATATTCAAACAAAAACAAATTCAGAATTCATATGTGTTGCAGCATTGCATGGCTTCACATAATGTGGAAAAGATGTTAGACATTGTAGGAGCTTCGCATGACTTCATGAAAATTCATCGAATCCTGATCCCACAGCGACTTGTTCTGCAGTGATGAAACACCTCATCAGGTCTACAGCTTCCCCGACGTGTCACCGAACGCAATGAGCCTCATTGTGGAGTACGCCTACTCCAGTTCTGTCGTGGTGACGGAGGAGAACGCGCTGGATCTGCTGGATGCAGCGGAGCTCCTCGCTGTCAAAGGCATCATTCAGGCCTGCCGTGACCTTCTGCAGCAAAAGCTTTGCTCCAACAACTGCGTCAGCATCTGGAAGCTGGCGGAGCGCTACAAGTATCCCGACCTGAAGGAGAAGGCTCACCTCCACATCCTGCGTCACTTCGAGCAGGTCGCAGGATTCTCCGAGGAATTCGTGCAGCTCTCTGCAGAGCAGCTGGCAGGTCTGATCGAGAAGGATGAGCTGAACGTGAAGCGGGAAAGTGCCGTGTTTGAGGCCATCCTCCGCTGGATCAACTACGCCCCTGAGGAACGCAGGGGTCACCTGGCCATGCTGCTGAGCCAGGTAACTGAAAGCAGGACATCAACTCAGAGCATTTACTTTTTCCTTTTCCTATATCTGCAAATCTTTCACGTCTTCTTGTCCTTTATTCAGGTCCGCCTCCTTCTAATGCCTGTTGAGTACTTGGTTGACACTGTCAGCAGAGACGATCTGGTCAGCAGTAATATGGACTGTGTGAGCATGGTAACCAACGCCATGGAGACCCTGCGTCAGCCCAACATGGAGAGACCAGTGACTCGCACGCGCCTGCCCTCCGATGTGCTGTTGGCTATAAGCAGCTTTGAGGCTGATCTTCCAAATTACAAAATTGAGTTATACAACGTGAGAACCGACCGCTGGACGACAGTGCACGAGACTGACAAGGTTTTGCCGGAGTACAGCGGTTACATTACCTCAATGGATGTATTTACTGTGTTGGAGGCAACGACAACGATGTGTATTTCAGCAGCGTGCACAAGTTCAACCTTGTCACCAAAACTTGGCAAGAGGTTGGGTCAATGCACCAAGCTCGATCCAAAGTCAGTGTGGCTGTTCTGAACGGCCTCATATATGCCATGGGAGGCTGCGATGAATATGACATATTCAACACTGCAGAACGATTTGAGCCTGCCACCAACCAGTGGACTCTCATCGCGCCGATGCATGAACAGAGGGTCGGCGCCGGAGCTGCAACCCTATACGGGAAGGTAGGTGGTACTAGACTGTAGAAAGAAAAAACCCTCAACTGCAACTGGAAGCCTTGTTTTGTTAATTACAAGAATGGACCTTTTAAAACACATCACTCGGGCACCTGTGTCTGACCCAGCAATGACAAAAAGCAGTTTTACAGGTATTCCTAACATTTGAGAGGGGGCAATTTCGTGGAAAATGACTACTATATATCATGGAAAAAATTACTAGACCACCATTTTTTCTTCACTTTCTTGTTCATTTTAATACCTGGTACCACTAAACGTCATCATGTGACTAAAACAGACAGAAAAGAAAACACTGAATGCATATAAAAGCAGTGTTTGTTTTGGCAGTACAACGCCATAACTAGTTTGATGTAAAAACTAATAAGTGATTTAGGTTATAAATCAAGAAAACCATGGAAAATGGTAAGATATCAGCTCTTAAATAAAACTCTTATGAGCAATCTTTGTGGTTATGCGTTATTTGTTTGTGGCCAAACAAATGTACCTTTAGCTGTGGTTGTACCAGGCATTAAAATGAACAAGAAACTGAAGAAAACAAGGGGTGGTCTAATAATTTTTTCCATGACTGTATATATATATATAATATATATATATATATATATATATATATATATATATATATATATATATATTATTATATATTATATATATATATATATTTATATAGTAATAGTTTATTTCCTGTCTTAGTGTGCAAAGTTGTGACTCTGACTGAACAATCTTTATTGGATTCTGACATGATGATGGTGCTACATGAAACTGGGAGACCTTAAATATTTATTTACCAGGTGTACATTTGTGGTGGAATCACTGAGGAGCCTCTGTTCTCTGCTGAGTGCTACAACCCTGACACCAACCAGTGGACGCTGCTCGCGCCCATGGAAACCCCACGGATTGCACCAGGGGTCATCGGCTACAATGGACAGATCTATGTGGTGAGGAGAGCAAAACACTGAAGACAGTCATCAATACACTCAAAGCCACCTTTGCTATCCCATCTGTATGAGATTCAGGCCCTCTGGGATACTCTGTTAGCAGCCCATCATGTTACTGGTGTTTGATCAGTTAACTTAGTAAACTACGAGATGTTTCACCAGTTCAGCTTTTCTTTTGTTCAGAATTTCAGTTTCCTGATTACTGCTAAAAATGCGTCAGAAATGTGGATTGTTATATTCCACTCTCTTTCTGTCAGGTTGGTGGCTTCAACGGTGTGAGTCACATCTCCAGCGTTTCCGTTTACGATCCATTATCCAGACACTGGCACATGGCGGCTCCCATGCTTACTGGCCGCAGCTACGTTGGCATTGAGGTGCTTGAGGACCAGCTGTATGTGGTGGGAGGCAACCAAAACGACAATGACGCGCATTTTTGCTGCAAAGTGGAGAGATATGATGCAGCAGCTAACAGGTGGGACGCCGTCCAGGATCTGGAGACGCCTTGTGCCATCGACAGCTGCTGTGTGGTGGAGCGAATCCCTTACGTTGCTTATCTCTCAAATCAATAAATACATTAAGCAAAAACTGTTGTAGCTGTAGAGGTGGACAGTCAAGGCTTTTTCGGATGTTTCTAAACAACAACAATCTGAGTTGCTGCCAGTTTGATTTTGGTTTAAAAGCACAACAGAAGAAGAAGAAGAAGATAATGCACAAGGTGATGATAGCAGAGCTGTAAATGGTTGGCCGAACACACGTACGCCACAAGGGAATATTTTATAGGTGTTCTGTCAAAGATCCAGCTTCAGCTTCATCTGCCTCCACGTTCAGCCGGCTGCTCTGAAAATCCGGATGTTCCTCTTTAAGAATGAAGAGTGAACCGTTGCATGATGTCTGTGCGGGGCTTCTGGGGGATGAGAGCAGATCAGCCTTTTCAGCTGACGTTGCCATGATGACTCAGACTCAGACTGAGTTGATAGGTCTGTAATGGCCTTTACTCTGGGAAGCATCATCATTTCTGTTTCACCTCTAAATCACAAAATCGCTAAATCACACGGTCTGCAGCTCGCTGGTTCAAACAGAGTTTTAATCCAGTTGTTTATTATGTTTTTTCACTCTCAACATAAACCGCCCACACTTGTCCAAATACACACTTGGCACAGGGGGCTGTGATGAAGACTGATGAGCTTGGTTCAGGCTACATTAGCTGCAAATCAAACAAGGTTTCTGGGAGTTCCATACATCCTAATGGGCTCCAGAACAGGACTGGTGTTGTTTACAACGCAGTCACAAACAGACGCATGAAGACATGTACAGCTAACAGCAGCATGAAGTCAGATGCAGCAGGTCAAAGGGAACCTCCAGCATGATGCACATTTCCAGCTTTTACAGTGGCTCCATCTGCAGCCCTCCATCTTATTCTCCCAAACAAGCTGCTGCAGCTGCTGCTGCTTTAAGGCCCACCTTGGGAAGATCCTTCTCTCCTCCAACTGGAAAACATCCGGAAGCCTGCAAAGGGGGCAGACGCCGCTGCTTATGCTGTCTGAAGTCTTAACATTTCGGTTCTTGAAACAGGTCCTCTGTAATGTTGTACTTCCTTCCTTAAAAGCACACACTGGCATTGCTATTGTTTGTTTGGATTAGTCAGCAAAAGTTATAATTTGCATGAAAATCCAGAGGTGTCATGTGCTGTGGTATTGTAAGGGTAAAGCGGGCTCAATTTTGGGAGGCAGAGAGCTGAAAACTAAAATAAACCCTCTTAAGTAACTAAAAGAAGAACAGCCGGCATCATTCAGAGTTACAAGCATCATTGTTCACTGAAAACATCATCAGTGTTTGAGTTTGTGAATAAGGTAATTTTAACAATCTTGAACTTTTATCATGCAAAGTACTTACAAGATGTATGCTGGGAAATGTAGATTTACAAGTACATGTTGTTCAGCAAAGATGAATTAGTCATTAGTAGACATTAGTAGACTATGAGCTGAAGAAATGTTAGAATGTTTTTTAAATGTCATGCATGTGGATTGATGGGACATACAGCTCGCGCATGTCGCAATACAAAACAGTGCAGTGTTTCCCACACGTTCATTTATTAGTGGCGGCCCGCCACAAATAAAGTTTTGACCGCCACGAATAAATTTACCTGGCTTTTGACTCGCCCTCACCTCCAGACTGTTTACTTTGTGAACAGTCTGGAGTTGTGTGTCGTTTCAATTCTGGCGCATTGGGTGGAGGTATGCATATAAATTTATAAGTCGCAGAAGAAGAACTCGCGGTGGGCCTATAAATCGAGGAGATGCAGAAGAAGTCATGGTGGAAGAGACGTGATTTAAGCGACAAAGATACGGTCTATGTGAAGGTAAGATGTGCCGTTACAAAATAGTAAAATAAGCCCAAAGGTGGTCCCAAAAACTTTAACTCATCATGTTAAAACCATCCCATGTCTGTATCAAATCTATATGCTCAACATGTGCAGAGACATGTTATCCTGCTGCTAATGTACATTAGCCGACAGGACACCTGTTGAGCTGCTGCTGTAGCGCCGTAATATCGTCTACATACATCAGCTCTGCTTATGTTCACCCCTTTACACAGATGAGTATAGAAAAATAGGCAGCCAGGTGAACACCTGATTTATCTAATCATGTTTAGATTAGATGAATATTATACACAGGATACTTTAAAGCATTTCCTGTGTTCTTTTGTAGTGAAGGTTGTCAGCAGGCCTGAGAAGGGAGGGCTGTAGTATCTTCAATCATACAGGGTTGGACAATGAAACTGAAACATCTGGTTTTAGAGCACAATCATTTATTAGTATGGTGTAGAGCCTCCTTTTGCGGCCAAGTACAGCGTCAATTTGTCTTGAGAATGACATATACAAGTCCTGCTCAGTGGTCAGAGGGATTTGAAGCCATTCTTCCTGCAGGACAGTGGTCAGGTCACTACGTGATGCTGGTGGAGGAAAACGTTTCCTGACTCGCTCCTCCAAAACACCCTAAAGTGGCTCAATAATAATCAGATCTGGTGACTGCAGGCCAGAGGAGATGTTCAACTTCACTTTCCTGTTCATCAAACCAATCTTTCACCAGTCTTGCTGGGTGTATTGGTGCATTGTCATCCTGATACATGGCACCGCCTTCAGGATACAATGTTTGAACCACTGGATGCACATGGTCCTCCAGAATGGTTCGGTAGTCTCTGGCAGTGACGTGCCCATCTAGCACAAGTATTGGGCCAAGGGAATGCCATGATATGGCAGCCCAAACCATCACTGATCCACCCCCATGCTGCACTCTGGGCATGCATCAGTCTGGGTGGTCTGCTTCTTTGGAGCTTCTCTACACCGTAACTCTCCTGGATGTGGGGAAAACAGTAAAGGTGGACTCATCAGAGAACAATACATTTTTCACATTGTCCACAGCCCAAGATTTTTGTTCCTTGCACCATTGAAACCAGCATTTGGCATTAGCACGAGTGACCAAAGGTTTGGCTATAGCCTGGCTGTTTATACTGACCCCGTGGAGCTCCTGACGGACAGTTCTGGTGGAGACACGAGAATTGAGGTTCACATTTAATTCTGCTATGATTTGGGCAGCTGTAGTTTTATGTTTTTTGGATACAATCCAGGTTAGCACCTGAACATCTCTTTCAGACAGCTTCCTCTTGGGTCCACAGTTAATCCTGTTGGATGTGGTTCATCCTTCTTGGTGGTATGCTGGCATTACCCTGGATACCGTGGCTCTTGATACATCACAAAGACTTGCTGTCTTGGTCACAGATGCGCCAGCAAGACGTGCACCAACAATGTGTCCTCTTTTGAACTCTGATATGTCACCCATGATGTCATGTGCATTGCAATATTTTAAGCAAAACTCTGCTCTTACCCTAACAACTGAACCTTCACACTGGTGCTATGTGGAATTAATGAAGACTGGGCACCTGGCTGGTCCAATCTAGCAATGAAACCTCCCACACTAAAATGACAGGTGTTTCAGTTTCATTGTCCAACCCCTGTATGTGCAGCTAGAGGGAGCTCTAGGCTCCAAGCATGGGCGTCAACTCGTCCAGAAGACTATATAAGAGGAAGAGTTGTGTCTGTGCTTCATATTATGTGCAAGTGAAGAGCCTTGAACCTATGTTGGACCTGTGAGTTTTATTTTGATCTGCTTTTTGGGTCAAAATTGTTATGACAAAATAGGCAAGTGTTGGAAGCAGAGGCTATGCATTCTCCTCAATTTGCATCTATCGACAGAAGCAGTTGCAACAGCTGTTGACGTGTATGGGCTTAAAACAAGGTGGCGGAAAACAGAGGAAGATGTCTGTGGGAAGAGACTGGTATCTGGTAATACCCATACAAGCACAGGGAGAACACTGAAAGTCCACACAGAAAGAAACCAGCCTGAGATTCAAAGCAGGACATTTCTATCTGTGAGGCAACAGTGCTGACCACCAGGCCACCACTCTGCCCATCATCACATTTGTCTGTCATATTTTGGCATTTGTGAGGTTTGTAAGCTTCTTGAGGGACAAATCAAACTGTACACATCTGGAAGCCCTGTAATTCCAACTACAGTGGTTCAAAGCACAACAGGGTTCAAAGCAGTGCGGTACGATGAGATCATGTTAGTTTTGGGGAGCGGTCATATTTTAGTTAGTTGGTTACTTTAACAGCATTTGTAACCATTGTTGCATGTATGAAAGTTCAATGCTAACTTACATTGTTGTACAGGAAACAGACCCCTGAGGGGTATACTACGAAGCGAGATTAGAGGGTTAGCGAGGTATGTTGAGTCTAAAACCAGGATTTCCGGTACCACGAAGGTGGCTCTCTTTCAACCTGGCTAGATCACCATGGTAACTTACTCTGCAAACTTATCCTGGTCCGGAGGAGGTTATGTGCAGAGTTTAGGTTCAAATCGGCTCTAAAAAGGGCACCGCCCTTTCACTTTCACCCAATCCTGTTGACTTTAGCGCCAGGATTGTGCGAGGATAGGAAGAGAGTATTCAGAGACCGGACTGATCCGCTGGCTTCCCATGACCATATTCTCTATGAACGCTATAGATTTCCAGATGAAGGAATACGTTACATTTGTAATCTGTTAGAGCCAGATATTGGCAGCGCCACCAAACGCAGCTGTGCGCTCACAGTAACGGTGTGCGTTTCTTTGCGTTTCTTTGCCGCGGGAACCTACATGCATTCAGTTGGTGATGCAGAAAATCTGAGCCAGAATACTGGAATACTGTACTTGTTCTTACTGAACTGCTGAATATGTTTGTAGTATTCCCTGGCCATCTGCCCATGCTTCAAATAAAAGAAGCGTTTTACTAAATCAGGTAACATAAATTAATATTCCATTATATTGATAATCAGTGTGACGTGGAATTTCATATGAAATGTAATATAATTCATTCATAAGTTCCCCAGGGTGATAGGGTACCTATTAAAGTGGCCGGTGAGTGTGTATAACAGATAATATTAAATCTTAAATTAATTTCACATAGATTTAGCAAAAAACTAAAGTGATTTTCATTTATCATCCATAATGGGACAGTCAGACCTACATAATTAAATCTGCTGCATTAAGTTTAAAGTTTAAGCGCTCTAAAAGAGGGAGAGAGATTAATTAAGGTTGTGAAATAAATATAGTGGTGAAATAAATATAATTTACGAATTTACACGATCTGCAATTTTTTGCCAGCACTCCTCTCTGGCTTTATTCGCACCAACAGTATTGCTTTTGGCCGTAAAGATTTCTTTGAAATCCTCATAGCCCTGCATTATTAAAACCTGTTCCTCCTGACTGAAATATACGGAGCGCCATCTATCCATTTTATCCGGAAGAGGCGTCAAATGACGCATCAAACGCCCCCTTTCGTGTGAACGCGCACAGAGCAGAAAGCAGAAAGCCGCGGTTAACAAAGATAGTTGATAACCACCGTCGTGGTACCAGTTATCTCTGATCGGGAGTTTCAGGTTTGTTAAGCCAGCTCACCCAAAGAAAGCCTGGCTGTGTTGAACTTGCTTCGTAGTATACCCCTCTGGTCATCTACTGCGACCACTGCATACGTCATACATCAACAATGGCAGAGCTGCAGTAGACATCTCAGCAGAGGTGACTCGGGAAACTAAGAGAGAATAGGGATAGGGAATAGGGAAAGAGAGATAGTGCCTGAGATCAGAGTAGATCAGCTTTGGTCCAGAGAAGACAGCGGACTTTCTGGATCATGTTCACATCTGGCTTCTTCTTTGCATAATAAACCTTTAACTTGCATCTGTGGTTTGCATGCCGGACTGTGTTCACAGATTCTGAAAACAGTTCGCTGATAGCTGGAAGTGTCCCTGAGCTCACGCAGTGATGTCCAGTAGAGAATCACGACTCGTATAATTCAGTACCATCTGAGGGCCTGACGATCACGTACATCCAGGTTTGACCTTTGGCCTGGTCTCTTCCACACAGAAACTCCTGACTCTCTGAGTCCTTTGATGGTATTATGTACTGTAGATGGTGGGATCATTGCAGCTTTTTTATTCTTCTGAAACTGTTCCTCAATTTTTAGACGCAGTTTGCCACAGATTGGCCAGCCTCTGCCCATCTTTACATCCGAGATGCTCTGCCTCTCTGAAATTCTCCTTTTGTTCCCAGTCATGTTACTCATCTGTTGCCAGTTAACCCAATTAGCTGTCAAATGCTCCTCTGTTTGTGCTTGATTTGTGCCAGTTACTTTTCCAGCCTGTTCCAACTTTTTTGAGATTTGTTGCCATTAAAGTCAAAATGATCAAATACGTTCAATGAAATGATAAAACATCTGATATGTTCTTTATGTTCTATTAAAACATGCCTTCATAAGATTTGCAAATCATTTTGTTGTGTTTTTATTTACTTTTTACACAGTGTCACAACTTTTTTGGAAATGGGGTTTGATTATTTTTATTCATTTTATTTTTAACTGTAGCTACAGAGACTGATGCTCCAAGACAAGCCTGGCCCGACATCCTTATTCTGTTTGAGAGTTCGTCTGGTTCCTCTGGATTTGACTTTGCCTTTCAGGAACAGTACCGATGGATGCAGAAGAAACTCCTCTGGACACTTATGGATAGACATAAAACTAAATGGAGAAATAAACCGTGTGATGTAGGAAGAGCAACAACCAGGCCAGTACCAATAAAAACTGTTGTGCAGTGGAGCAGGAACGACTGACTGTTGTCTGCTTTGCAATAGCAACTTGTTGATCCAAGGTATTATTAGCACTCCTGAAGCTATCTTGGTTGGTTTAATGACTCTTTTGGATGTGCCAACATGAGTCACTGCATAAAACCCATCCCTGCCCAGCTGCAGATGGTTTGGAACATTCTATACTGGTGGAAATGGCTGTGAAACCAGGGAGGTACCAGACCCATTTCACAGGGGATCATGGATAATAGTCTATGGGTTATTTTTGTCTTTGTTGTAGTTTTTGATTTCTGCATTTCAGTGAGATTATGTTTCATCTTTATGTCCTGTTTTCATTTTAAACAGTTTCATCCCTGTGTGTTGTGGAGAGCTTTGCTTTCATCCCTCATTTCCCACACACCTGTGTCATATGAGTCATCACTTCCCTCAGGTTTCCTTTCTTCAGGGCTGCATCCTCATCTTTGATTTCTGTTCTTCTATTCTTTTGCCAAGTTTACTTTTGTCCCTGACACAATCTGCTCTGTGTTTTTGGTTTCTCTTTTGAACTGCCCCCAACTGCATTTATTTTAGCTTTGTTGCTGAAAGTTATTTATGTCACCTGCCTGCCACCTGAGCTTGAATCTGTATTTGGGTCTGAATCTGCAGCTGAAATTGAAGCAATGGAAACATTGACTAAAACTTCACTTCAGTTCATTGAGGTTTTTAGCATTTGCTTACGCACTGCTCTCTTACTGTCATGTCATTATTGCAATTGGATTGAAGTCTTAACTTTGACAAGGTGACCTCAAACCTGTTACTCTTTTCTTTTCCAGCTATTCTAATGTAGATTTGCTGTTTAGTTTTAGATAATTTTCCTGTTGCCTGATCCAAATTCAGCTTTGAAGCAGCACAAACAAACTTTTCCAGTTTCTAGCTCTTTGGGTCCCCCTATAGGCATGTTGTTGAAATTGTATTTAAAGCTCTGTTTAAGATTTGGCCAGATTTGCTATAGCTGCTATTTAGGGATAACGTTTAGCAGGAGAGGTGTTCCCCCCCAAAAAAAACGTAATCTTTCACCCTTGCTATATCCTCTTTCCCACCTGCTCTACCCGCTACATTATGCATGGGAGTGGTTAGGGCGTGTCACTTGTTAAACCAATCAGTGCGTCAGCAGCCATTGCCTTTAACAGCAGGTTGCGCTTTCCTTAATCCACTTTCCCAAACCCGTCATGCAGGGAGGACAGCCACAGCGCTTCTCTGAAGATGAGATTAAGCAGCTCATGCATGAGGTGAAGGCTGCAGATGTTTTAAGCATTAACAGACAGGAACATCAGACCCATTCAAATATTGCATTCAAACCAGCGTTTAGCTGTTTGAAGCCAGCCAGTTCCGTGTTTTCACCTCTCCTGATATAAGTTTATGTCGCAACTTGAATTCAGGTTTAATCAGTTTGATCTTCCTGTCCCTGAAAGCCTCAAAAACCCATCACTTCTGTTCGACACGTTTAAGCCTACTTTTCAGACAGGCTGTGTGAAGTTTATGAGATGGCTTGGATCAGCTTACTTGGATATGTGAAATGCAAACCGGCATGGACTTACGTCTCAGAGGTGGAGGTCCTAGCCTACATATATGTATATATTTCTTTTTTTACACAAACCTGAAAGTCCCAGAAAGTCCCAGATAGTAGTTGCACTGTAAACACACTCTGGTCGTCTATGGTTTAACTGGCAAGCAAGCCGATTTAAGACAATCTTTGGCATTTTCTCATGGGTTTAACTGAGGTCAAATCACACTGTTTATACAAGAGTTAATTCGAGAGGAAGAGCCGTTTGTGCACGTCCACATGTGACCAAGTGAAGGCGCATTGAAGCCATTTGGATGCACTCTTCCTATACACACTATTTGAGGGTAGCGGCTGGTGGTAGTGGGTAAGGGTTTGGGTATGATCGGGGCCTTAGTTTTGTTTGGCCTCTTGCTCGGTCACTCTCTCATTTTATTTTCTGCAGTTACTTTCTTGTGTATGTCATCTCTGCCTCTGTATGTCCACTGTTGCTCTGTGAGCTAGCATCACAGTGCGATAAAACGATTCGCAGCAGTCCCAAAGTTACTTTGGCCGGTTTTTACTGATGGCAGGGTTGGAACATTGCTGAAGCTTCATGATACTCCCTAAACGTCCATCAAATGACAAAATTGACAAAATGATCAATATTGATGTTTTAAAGTGAAGAGAAACTTGCCACCCTACGTTTGCAGAGTTTGTTGTTGACTCAACGACTGTAAAGTACCCTGATCCTGTCACTGCAAACAACCCCGGGTCATAACCTTTGAACCACCGAGCTTGACGAAGGGTATGAGGAGCTCCTGCTGAAATGATGTGTTTGGGTGTTACCAGACACGGTGCTGCATTAAGGCTAAACAACTCTACTTTTGTGTCATCCGTCCAGACAACATTGCTCCACAAGCCTTCTGGTTTGTTCCGATGAGTGTTGCAAACCTCAGTTGGGCCTCCATGTTGTTTTAAGACAGAAAAAGCTTCCTCCTTCGGAGAAACCCATACTTGTTCAATGTGATCTTCTGACCTACTTCTTACTAACATCCTCAGTTTGGCCTTTATGGTCTGAAATGTAGGTCTTTTCTTCTTTTGCTTTAAATGTCTGAGCATAGCACAGTGTGACCTTGGGGTCAGACAACCGTCTGACTCATTTGAATGGTTTTACAGCCCTTTCTAAATGTGCACAAGTAGCTTCTCTTGCTTGTGACTTTCCCACTCGGCGTTGTATTAACACACACCCTAATGCTTCCGAAACATCTCCTTTTACTGAGGTCTTCACACCTGTTAAGGATCAATTCTTTCCCTAATGACTCTTTATTTTTGGTTTGAGTCTTAAGTCAATCATAGTATGACACCGTGAGCCACTATGATTTTTTTTTTTAAACAAAATTAAAGTGACTGTGTTTTTGGTTTTTGCTGGTGGTTGTCTTCTTCTGCTGGGTCTTCAGCTGCCTTTTCTTCAGGAGCAACTATTTATCACATGTTTAACATGAGGATGTTGCTGTGAAATCTCTACAAACTGAAATTCTAAAGAAAATACAAAATCCTTCCCCATCCTGCGCACGATCATTTTTGACCTTGTGAAGGAGCATCTCTGCAGCTTTGCTTTCAATAACTCCAAAAAAGTCATGTGTGCGTGTGTGCGTGCGTGCACGTATGTATATGTGGACATGTGTGTGTGTTTGCACACTGGCAGGACTTGTACACAGCAGCAGGATTACCACCCTCAGACCAGGACCACCCTGACTTTTAACACTTAATCCAGGAGGAAGCGGAGCTGCATTACAGGGCTCACTTGTGTGTATGTGTGTGTGTGTGTGTCCGTACACTCACACATAAACACAAACTACACACACAAACGGCCATGCGAAGCAGGGCTTGGGCCGCAGTGGAGTTTGTGTCCTCACAAACTTGCACACACTTCATTCGAGCACTTAAACTAAAACAAACCAGTTCGAGATTTATGCTGCACAGCTGCTCTCTACAAACCCAACATGTTTGCTGAATGTGGTATTTCTCGAGGGACTGTAAATGCATCATAGTTGTGTTTGTATGTACAGTGTCAAAATACATCAGTGGAGTTTGTTATGAAGAAAAAGAAAAAGAGTTGTGGAAAGTCACCCGATGTTGAGCAGCTGTAAATCCTAACAACAAATCAGGGACATCAAACTAAAAAAAAAAAGAAGTGCAACCAGTCATTGATTATGTTTTGGATCATTTGTTGAAGAAGATGCCACAAAGAAGAAGAAACCTTTATATGCAGGGGATTTTCAGGCAGAACAAAAGGTATATTAGTTCATTTAATACCTGCTCACCTGTCTGTACAGTTAAACTGGACAGTGAAGTGGAAAAGCATTTGCTGATCTTATTCATTGATTTTGTATTGCATAAAGGTTCCAAATAATCATTTTGTAAGAGGAAGAAAAAAAGCATAGAGCTGCTGTGAGCTTAGATGAATGACCAACAGACTAAAAAAAACACAAAGGGCTTTTTTAAATGAGCTCCTGCAATGAGAAAATGTGTCTTGAGAGACAAAGCAGTATACAGCATTACAATGTTTATTTAGCAATCCAAAAAAAAAAAAAAAAAAAAATGGCTAAGAATTACAAGCTGAAAGTCAAAGGAAAACCCAGTATTAAATGTAAAAGTTCAGAGCCAACAGACTGGAGCTCATGTAAAATTTACTTCAAATGCTGTGAATAGTTTGATTTATCAGTGAAAGTCATCTAAATTGCAAAACGGGGCAAAAAAAAAAAGAAACTTATCAAATACATAAGCATCTTTAAGGCTGGTTTTAAGTCTGAGTGAGATGTTGACTCACTACAAACAGGCTCTCTTTTGTTGTTCTCATATAATCTTTTGTCTTGGTCTTGGTTATACTTTTGAATGTTTTGTGGCTTGAGCTTTAATGGGCCACTTGTTGGTAAAATGTCTTTATTCCCATAACGCCAAATGTATCATATATTAAATTCACTTCACTTGTAGAGCTCTAATTTATAAGAGGCATCTGACACACAAAGCAAATAAAGCAAATAAAGTCAGTGCAGTCCAATGAATACAATCCAGATCTGTCCAATTTTATTCTAGTTCAGCCCATTTCATAGTAATTCATAGTAATTGAGTCCAAAATGTATATAGACACGAATTTCTGAGAGTTCTGCACAATCCACACACAATTAAATTGAATTAAAATAAAACTTGCATATGATTTAAAAAAAAAAAAGAGACAAAGAAAAAGCTGAGCTCAGTAAACTGCCATCGACACCAGATGTATCATTTATGATACAGGATCATTTCTGTCTCTGGTTTGTTACATTAGGCTTTGTAGAAGATTATAGTGTATTAAATGGTATTCAAATCCTGTGAATAGATATCGGTCTGAAATAATACGTATCTATGTGTTTGTGTGTCAAACATTCAGCAAAAACAATGTGATCCAATAAAAAGCAAAAAAGCCAAATGATAAAGTGCTTAAATATTAGTTACAGCTTCGTCATTAATGTCTCCATTTTCACTTTGTACTGACATTTCTGTTTCTTATCCTGTTTTTTCTCCCCTTTTCTCTTTCTTTTCATGTTTCATGTTTCTTTACACAGGTTGCAACTCTTTATTTACGAAATAAATTCATATTTTATAAATAATTCAGCTACTACTTAGCTTCATTTTGGAGTAAAATTAGAGGATGCTGGTCAAATTAATTAGAAATGGCTCAGAACAGAAACGTGACGTTTTCCACCAAAATGAAAGTGTCTTTCGCAAATTTCAGTTTTTAATGAAATGAACAGAACCTGGTTTAGACAAAAATAAATAAATGCATAAAAAAATTAGGAATAAGCATTTTTCTTCCTTGGTAGACTGTGGTCTGTTGAACTGACACTGACAAGTATTAAAGCGGAGAGTGAAAGATCAGTTGAAGGGTATTTGCTGCATATTTCTTTTAAAGCTGTGATTCTTCCAGTATCATCTGACCCATTTTACCTTCTGACCCAGTTTACCAGATTTCACCCTGTCTTTGGAACCGACTTCTCTCTGTAAATTCATCTGAGGAGCCTGAGTCTCTCGCCTGGTTCTCGCTGAGGTCTGGGGTTGATTAGCTGGAGTGGGGTGTTCATTGTGTGACACTGCTGACTGGCCTTTAACAGCTCATTACATGGCATCCAATCAGGGTGCAGCCAGCGTGACCCCTGTTTATTTATACCCAGAGCTGGAAATAGCAGAGAGCAGGGACCGGCTCTCAAGCACAGGAACACCTCAGCATATTGTTCTGATCAACGGTCGCCTCTGTCCGATGCAGACATACATGACATAAGGACCAGAAACATGAACAGCTCCACGGGTTTTTCTGTCACAACAGCGTTCCCCTAAAGATCAGCGGTTTTCTTTTACCTCTGTTACATCCGATATCACGTCAAATCAAAGCTGAAAGCATTTTTTTCTCTTTGCGTTTGCACCAAAAAAGTGAGATTGTAGTTCTGGAATGGGAGCCAGACTCTTCAGTTATCAGGTGAAACCAGCTCCCAGTTTGGGATCTGGAAGCAGACATCCTCTCTACCTTTCAGACTGGGGACCCTAAACCAGTGATTCCTAAAGTGTGGGCCGCGGCCCCCTGGTGGGCCGTCGTGTGACTGCAGGTGGGCCGTGAGAGGTCATTAAAATTAAACAAATATTTTAAAACCTCGATCTTTTTAAAATCTGTTTTTAATTACTGTAAAATATTAACGACATGATTTAAAAACATTAAGAAGTAACAAAACAAACCAGTTAAGTGTTATACTATCGTCATCTTAACTTGAGATGACAAGTGTCACCTTATTTGTTGACCCCTTACATTAATATCGGCTGGGGCGCCGAAAAGGGGGGGTAAAGGATACAGATTATAGGGGCCCATGATTGAGGGGGGCCCAGAGAGGCCCCTAATGATGATCAAAAATAGCATCAACAAATTTCGCCGCTGTGTTGGGGGGCCCGTAAAGATTCTTTTCATGGGGCCCAAAATCCCTAGCAGCGCCCCTGAATATCGGATCATGGTTCCTTGTCCTGTATGTTGATCACAGTTGTGATTAAAGGTTTCGGTGGGCTGTGGAGATTTTTCACATTTCAAATTGGGCCTTGGTATTCTGAAGTTTGGGAATGGCTGCTGTAGAGAGAAGCTGAAAGGGAAATGACAGTTTTACATGGGCTGTTCCCTTCAATGCTAATGTGAACCCTGGTTGGTTAAGGATTCAGAATTGAACCAATAGTTTTCGACAGATAAAATGGATAAAATAACTGCCATTTGTGGTGGTGTAGTATATGGGCAGTGGTAATCATTTTGACTAATAATTGTTCGCAGCAACATTAAAAAATAATAAAAAAAAAAAAAAGTAACTAAAAATGAACTATTTAGTTCATTTTTTGAAATGGTGAACTGAACTAGTTCATTTTAATTTCTGTGAACTATGAACTTAACTAGTTCATGTAGAAAGTGAACTTGCCTAACACTGCCTTAACCCACACCACGCCAGCCGTGAAGGGATAGATGTGTAGCTTCTTCGCTTTTGGATCTATGTGATTTACACTCCGCAGCATCGCAGTGGTACACCATAGTTGTTTGAAGGTACAAAATGTAATAATCTGTGTCGCTTATTTTGGATTGTTGCTTTCTTTAATGGAAATAGTCGTGTCAGCAAAAAGCCCCAAATGCAACGTGTTACTGCCACCTAGTGGACAAAGATAGTACCTCCATTAAACTGAACCTGGCTTCTGCCACCAGTCATGGAACAAGTAGTAAAACTATTAAGTATTATCTTCAAATAAAGCAACCCTTAATGACTTCAACAAGGATCTTTGAAACTTTCTGATAAATCAGCGGAGGAATCTGTTGGTACTACAGATCCTGTGATCCATAAAACAGAAACCAGGAATGCAACTGCAACAATATTTCTTTTTTTAAAAAAAGTTTAGGTGCAGATCAGCAGCCAATACCTGATACCCCTCTTTTAGTTATCACTTTGACTTGGTTGACACTTTTCACCAATTTGATCTATTTGTTGCCGTGGCAGCAACCACAGTGAGGGTGGATGTAGACATCCTGGTCAGCTGACAAAAGCAGATGGTCTGAGTGAAGTCATTCAGTGGAAGACACTTTGTTGAAGACAAATGAGCTAACTTCTTCATCCCAGCAGGAACGACTTGTTTTGTAAAACTGGAGTTTTGGTAAGCAGTCACTCAGACTAACCTTCTCAGTCCTTCATCAGCAAAGAACTGCAGAACATTTCACTATTTTATATCAAATTTGAGACATTAGCTACTTTTCTCAGTTTTTCTTTCTCTTGGCAGGGCTGCTAAGACGTTTGTGAAGCTATTTGTGATGTAGTGACTGCAGCCACGGAGATAACTGCACACTAGAATAGCATCTCCATATTTACACAAAGCTGTCACAGTAGCCATTACTAATTTTCAAAAGATTAAAAAAAAAAAAAAAAAAAAAAAAGAGTCAAGATTAGGCAGCCACATGGATTTTACAGAATCACTCCAGTCAGTGAGAACAACCCAAACTTTAGACATTTAAGTTTCAAACTTTACTTCGAGGAGGTGTTTTCACTGACTTTCCTTTTGTTAGATATTTAAAAAATAAATGTTCATCTGCATAAATATGATTTAGTTTTTCCAGATTTACTGAGACATGACTACTGGAGATCAGGGAAACAACTGTGGGATGGTTCATGTCAACTGACTTGAAAATTGACATTATTAAAAAATTAAAAATAAAATAGAGAGAGAGAGAGATGAGATTTGAAATTACATTTAAATTTCAAATTAAATCACTTAATTAAAAACAAGAACCTGAAATAAGCATTACTCAGGAAAAATCTGATTTCTTTATTCATTTATTTTTAATTACATCACAAATTGTTGGTTTACCTAAATAAGTTACACACATTCTTCATGCAGGCTCTGATTATTATTTTAAACATTGAACACTTTATGACTGTACAACTCCACCTACAATCTGGATTCATCAACAGGCAGTCGGTATGAGGCCGACTGTAGTGCAAATGGCTCATGCGGAGATAAAAAAAAAGTACATTATACAAGTCAATACTTCAAGTCAGAGAAGTGTATAATGCATTTAAGCTGCAACACGGTCACATGAGGGTAAAAGCAGGTCAGTGACTCTACACACGGTTCTTACTTGGCTTTATACAGGTAATTACATGAGTTTAAATAAGGCTTGGATGAACTGAAGTGTTTAAAATATGTGAAACACAAAGACGTCAATTAAAAACGGCTGCATGTAGCTGCAAAGGGGTATTTAACACATTACAGGGAAGAACACTGCACATCACCTCACACCGAAGAAGCACGTTAAACAGGCGGGGATGTGTCAAACACCGTCAACAACGCACCTATTACAACTACGGCTTCTACATTTACAGTCACAGATTCACGACGACAACACACACACACACAGATGCACAGTATTTACACGATAACTTTAAATGAGAATATGAGTGTGAAGCATCAGTCCCAGAACCATCAAAGACACAATGCTGCCTCACAGTGGCAGGATGAAGTAGCACAACAACTACAACAGGCCAGGCCCTCAGGTGGTTTGATGCCGTTTGCATGTGCAGCATGAAGCAGGAAGCATGAAGCACAACTGTGCTGTTAGGTTTGAAGCTTCAGCCACACGGGTTGAACTGAAGACACACAGGAAGCCTTCATGCAGGTTGTCAGTGAAGTAGCGAAGTAGTGTTTGAGCTTGTGACCGAGACGAGGATCTTTTCTTCCTCGGAAGGCACTTTGGAAAGGCGAGAAGCCACGAATAAAGATTAGAACTGAATCGCCACGTCTACAGCATTAAAGCGTGCCTGGTTTAAAGCGATTAAAACGAGAGAGTGATGTGTAAAGTTGTAAAGCTTTACACTGGCGCCACTTGTCATTTTAGTTCCCTTTTTGCAGAGATTAAACAAACACGTGCCTTCAGAGCTGACACAGGTGTAAATCTTTGTGTTATACACCCACTGTGAGTTCCTTCATGGAGGGATGCTGATTACCACTTTAAACACAATGAGGTTCAAGGTTCAGATCCATTCAGGCTTTTAGAACACCACCAGAACACCCGATTACAGGACAATGGATTCTTATTGCCATACAGGCACAGTATACATACTGCATTTAAACATATATATATATAAATATATATATAAACTAGATACTGTATATGGCTGGATAGGTTGCACAACTCTCAAAATCATGCAAGGAAACAGCACACAGGATATGTAACCAGCACATCATGTGCACGATGATGATCTATGACGCTGTCCAGGGTTTCTACAATTCCATCTCTGATTTTTATAAAGCAGGTCACAAGTGGAGGTGTTACTGCGGGAATGGCGGTCTCGTATTATTGCTTATCGGGAACACGGTGCAGATGGACTGGCTTTGCCACAGCTACGGCACAGTTCTGTACGCCACACGAACACGGCAACGACATCCAATCGGAGAGCAACGACGCGGAGTTGGGAGGAAACGGCTCATCTCACGGGTCAGGTGGAGGATTGGAAATGCAGCCCGCCATCCTCAGTGTCACTCAGCTGCCATTTTCTCGATGTGGTCAGTGAGCAGCTTGTATTGTTCTGCAGGGGAGAAAAAACAAAAAAAATGAAAACATGCATTTGTTTCAAAAATAGATTCAGATTTAATATGCGGTCAGCATGCAGGGGCTGCCGTGGATCAGAGGGTAGAGTCTGGGGAACACTGATAAACCCAAGTCCCTTCACTTGTCCGAGTGTCCTTGGACACTTATTATTTTGAGCGGATAACTGCATCCACATTTTAAAGCATTGTCTTCACAAAGTTCAGTTTTTTTTTGTGTGTGTGTTTCTGGTTAAAAGGAGGATAACGGTCCATCAACTATATGTATAACAAGGGTAACTGTTTATTTAATAACATTGTATTTGGAAATTACGATTGATGAAAAGTCAAATCTATGGTGAACTTAGATGTCACATGGCAGGAAATCAGTGAAGCAGACAAAGAGAAATATCTGACATCACTTCTGTTAAAGAGCAGATGGCACAGGGGTGCAAATATATATACAAGCAGGGCTTGACGCTAACCTTTTTGCTCACCAGCCACTGTGGCTAGTGTTTTTCCTGAGTCATTAGCCATTTAGTCTTTATGCTAGCCACAGTTTTGCTGTCAGTTTTTTTCTTCTTCACAATATTCTTGCATTTACATTTTAAATACAAACAGTTGGTACAACTATTGTAATGTGTCATATCAAAGAATAAGTAACCAGCCAAAGTTGCTTGTGAGACAGAAATTGTTACTAGCCACAGCCAAATTTTACCAGCATTTGGCTGGTTGGCCGGTGTCAGTGTCAAGCCCTGTATACAAGGATCTATAAAGGGTCCACAACATTCTGCCATGTGAAAATAATAAGAGAAAAAATACTTATAATTGAAAAAAAAAAAACATTCTGCAATGACGCAGTGTTCCACCTTGCTGCTTTGGGGAGTTTATTGAAATACAGGATGTTATCTATGTGTGTAAATCTGAGTATTTTCACAATGTCTACCTGAAGGTTTCCAGCTGTGTCTAATAATATAAAATATGAAAGAAAAAAAAAACACACTCTTGCATAAGAGTAAGCAAACATTTAACTGATCTGCAGCTAGCTTGTGCGTTGGTTCTGAGTTCCAGCCCATTTCCATTTAGGGCTTCATCACTTCAGAACAAAACACCTAAATGAGCTGAAAGAGAGTAATGAATCTGCAGCATCATCTCATCTCATTTAGAATGATTCCTTTAAGGCTTTACCTTCATTCAGGTTTCCGATGACCGCCTGCTTCTTTAGGAAGTCATTGCAGAGCTTTTTACTGAGGCCAAACGCCAGCATGTTATGAGTGAACGTCCTGCAAACACAAAGCGCCAAACTCCTCTCAGTGAAATGGACAATACAAGGCAGAAACTCATAGCCTGATGAACTTCATCAATCAAAAGGTTCCTCTCTTTTTCCGTACTTGAGAACACTTACTTTGGCACAGAGAATAAAAACTAACAAAAAATAATAATAATACAATCTAATAACGTTGTTTGGGAGCACTTTGGTCTTAGGATGTCATCCAGTGAACCATTCAGATCTGTTACAGCACAAACTCAGCACTTATGTTGCATTTAGACAAAACAAAATATATTTAACTAGTTTTCCTATAAACTTCACTTGTCATTATACATCCATCTTTGCATTTCGGGCCTCTGACACACAAGTAAAATAAAAAAAAAATAAATTAAATAAAGGCACTGTGGCACAGTTACTTTGTGATGTTCTTTCTGCAAAGCTGTGCAACAGTATACAATTATCATTTTCACATTTTTTGTTTCATATTCTGTATTGGAGTGAGATCTGGACTGCAGACCGGCCACTCCAGTACCTCCACCCTCTTCTTCCTCAGCCATGCCTCTGTACCGTGTGCTCACTGTGGATTTGCTTGGTCTCGCTGAAAAATGCACACAATTCCCTGGAAAATATGTGATCTTGAAGGAATCACATGTTGCTCTTAAAAGTCAATGTACTTTTCTGTACTAATGCTGTCATCGCAGGCTTTGAGACTTTTTACTGTTAACGGTCTGAATGTTCCTTTCATCTTTGGTCTGGAGGTCACTGTGCCCATTTCTTTAAAAAAAAAAAAAAAAAAAAAAAAAGATCTAGAAAACAATTTCATCTGACCACAGTTTAAGTTTCTGCTGTGTGATGGTCCGCCCCAGATGCCTCTGAGTCCAGAGATGCTGATGCCACCTCCTCCAAAGGTAGATGGAAATTTTATTTATTGCACAGAAACTTTTAAAGTGGCACATTTGTGAATGTACTGTGGCTCTGTTTGTAAGGCCTGACAAAGGTTTCCCGCATCATTCGTTGCCCGTGTGGCTACATCAGCGGTTGATGAACGACAGCTCTAGATGCAGAGCTGTCTGAGGAACTGGAGAGCCTCTTTTACCCCAAATCATCATTACAATCACATGCTGACGCCACCTGTTTGAAATATTTCTTATTCTTTCACCTCCTTACTAGCAGTGCATCGACCTCACTGCGGGCCTGAATTACAAAAACTGATATTTTTTAACAAATGGAGTGATGCTAAACTAAAAGAAGGCATCACTGTTTTTCAAAGAGAAATACATTATTCATGTCATTCCAACTTATCAATTTATCAATGTCTAAAACTGAGAAAACACCAAAAGGATACAAAATTGAGACAATCCTCTACTAATAAGGAGTAAACAGTAAATATGTGAAACGTATAACACTAAGAAAGATCTTTTCAGTAAACACTTTTCCAAAGCTGACTGACGTATTCACAACATTAGAAAGCTGTGAATAAATCTGACTCCTTAATTTTAGCCCTGAAACGTTTCAGTGTTTCCTCATCAGCATATATATATATATCAGTGACAGGACTCCTCCAGGCAGGTGAAACTGTGTGAGCTGCCTGTGTGTGTTTTTTTTTCTCCAGTACTTTCATACCCCAGTTGGCCGAAAGCAATGTTCTCATCGATTTTGGAGCTGTCGTCCCTCTCCTCCTGGCTCATATGACACCACTTCTCCCTGCAGCACAGACACAGCCACGGTCAGCCTTTAATTCCACTTGTCCTTCAGCTCGCCCACAATGACAGATCAGGGGTGGGTGTCAGACAATAATAATAATAATATTAATAAAAAAGTCCAGTGCTGTATCTGCCGTGCAAAACTACAGACGCCAGGATTGTCACGAAGCCGCTGAGCTTTATAAAGCTGGTCAAAAAGACAAAAAAAGATTTTAAAAATTCCACATAAAAGCAAATATGACATCCATCCCTGTAACTGTTCATTATGTCACATAGCATGAAATAAGATCTCATTCCATAAAATACACAGAAAATGACAGAAATGACCGGATCAACATCAGCCAACAGCGACAAAAAAATACAGCAAACAATGATTCATTCTCCAAGAATCATCATTGGTCATCACAAACAAATTTAAAAAAAAGCACTGATTGATGAGATAGTGGAAAAAAATAAGCAACAGGTAATGTTTCCAGGCCTGGATCCAACAAAGACATGAAGTTGTTTGTGAGATTATTACGTTTGATGTTGCTGATGTTCTAGATAAAGCTGCTTTAACATTGGTTGTCTATGTGAGCAGTGCGTTGGTTCCAGTTGTGTCTTTTATCAGGTGACTTCTTTGATAAGACTGAACAAGGCTGAAGGTTCAGTGGAGGAAAAAAAAACTGGTATCTGTATTAAGTATTGAGGCTATTTAAAGGACTGAAAACAAGCAGAGCAGGTCCAGAAGTAGAAAATAAGTGGTATTCTCTACAGAGAAAAGGAGATGTTCTCCATCTCTGACAGTATTCGGTAGCTCATTTCACCATCATGAACCTTCAATCAGGACAGTCCTTTCCATGCAGGTACGGGGATGCTGTAGCAGACAACGCTCCTGAAAGGGAATACGGTGCTCCAGTTGCATAATAACCTGGTTTACATCAGTTCCTGCTGACCCAGAAGTCTCACCTGTGGGCAGCTTCAGTGATTCCAATCTGACTCAGACACATCGGATGTCAGTGAGTTACGTGGTTTCACCGTGCATGCTGGGAGACCTGCTAGAAGAGCGCCGCTATATTTGATATGGTAACTATGTCATGTACCAAGAGTTTGGTAGCGTATTAAGTCACATAAGAGACATGACCGAGAGACAGAAGCAGTTCCTGCTTAAGGTCTCTTACCTTTAAAAGTGCATCATCCCTGTCCAGCAGCCTGTTCAAGCTCAGGAAGCGGGAATGAATTAAACTGAGCATTTGATGCATTACACTGGTTTACTTAGCTTGGCTCCTTTTCTTTTTACACTTTAGCTTTAAATAAATAATAATTACTCAGAACTGGATTTGACTCTAATTAGACTGTATATATTTAGATTGAAATGGCTCGTATGTAATGAATTCAGTGTAAACATTTTTTTGCTTTCTTTGTGAACTGTAATGACACGACGCCTGCTGCGGATTGGCGTAGTGTAAATAACATTTCTTTGAAGTTGCCCCGTGTTCCTTTGTGACTCTGCAGGCCTGTTTTTGAAGTGAACTTCGCTGGGAGAGGAGATTTTCCACCACATGTGCACCGTCACGTCTCACTGTGACCCGGTGGAGCTTAAAGTCTTTACAGATGCTTCGGAACTTTTTCCAGCCTGATGGGCATCAACGTCTCTTTTCCCAGGTCCTCAACAATCTCTTGTTCACGTTATGATGCATTTCTGGAAATGAGCTGTGACGATCAGACTCTGATTCATCCATGCTCTTTAAATGCTGAGGCATCCTGAACATGCCTCAGTGTGAGTTATGAAGTTGGGTAATTTGATCTAATAGTAATAGTGGCTCATTTGCTTAGTTCATGCCTTGCCTTGCAGAAATTGAAGGAATGGAAATTCCAGTGTAATTTGAACTTAAGGCAGCAGATGTTCATCAGCCCACACTAACGTCAGAACTGAACTTTTGTGTCAGACGTGATGAAATGCTGCTCACCAGAACGAATGACGACCTGAAACCTGCCTCGAGCCACGAACGTGGAGTCCCAGTCACAAAGCGGTCTCCCTAAAAACGACTGGGCTCACCTTCAACATCTGTTTTCCTCTGTTCAGTGCTGCCGGACTTGTTCTAGCAACCTGTGTCGACTGCACTTAGGTGCGTGAACTGATCATTTCAGCTAACACGTTGAAGTTACTGTGATTCATCTGTGAACAAGTTAACGCGACGTCACTGTGCAGTGTGCTTGTTCAGGCAGGAAGTGAATGTTGAAGTTTACCACCAAGTGCAAGCAGCACCTGATCATTTACTGTGAAGGTAGATTTTTAGGTTTATGTCATTACGTTACAGCCATCGGTTTGCAGAGGAAACATGGAAGTAAAGAAAGACAAGAGCACATGCAGATGAAGGCGGATTAAATGCCTCCATCAAAGCTTTCAAATGCAAACAGATTAATGGTGTGAACATGCAGCGAGACGTGCAGAAGCAGACGGCACCCTCAGGCTGCCGAGGCCTCTGCTGCGTTGGATAAAAATACCACCACAGACGTGATACAAGCTCGCTGCGTACACTCAGGATATTAGCTGTGGTTTAGATGCATTTGCTCGGCGCATCAGACAAGAACAACATGCCAAGAGACGGACACAGCATGGCAACCAAAACAGACATATGAATACAAAGCAATAAAAACAGTCAGAAAGTGCAACATGTCGCCATCACAGGTGATCCTTTCTCCTGTTCACGAGAGCACGTCTGACAGATAAGATTCAAGAGTAAATCAGCCCTCACTCCCCACCTCTTCATCACCTTTCAGATCTGCAGAAGAGGTAAGTGACCTTTGATTTCAATATACTTCTTTTAAAGGGGCTGAATTCTGTTCTTTCCATGATTTCTGACTTATCCACAATGTTATAACAATAAATGATCATCTTATAAATCACTGCAGGCTCCAAAATGAGGTGTACATGTGTTCAGGTTTACAGAACGCACCAGTAATGGGACGTGTGTGAGATTGCTGACTCTGTCTAATGGAAGATAAAAATGAATTTTCTCAAAGTCTCCAGGGACAGAGAGCTCCTACAGGGTCAACTGAGCTCACTCCTGTCTGGGCCAGAACCCTCTCGTTTTCTCGTCTTCTCTCGTCCCTGTCATTCTGTCAGTCAGAAATGAATTACAGCCTTCTGGAGCTACGAAGGCTACAGAAAACTGGATGTACCAAAGATTCAAATATGATGGCTGCAAATGACCAGAAGTGGCCACTTCAACTTTTCTGGACACCAACGCATCATACAAAATCATTTTAAATTGTATTATATTTCCTAACAAATTTGGTTATAGTTTATAATTCTAAGGTTTCATTTAATGAAATAGACAATACTCAGGCGTGCACATGGCACAGCTGAGTATTTAGACGGCATTGCATCTTTTGCAGACACAGTTTAGTTTCCTTTAGACATGGAGATTGCTAAGCAATTCCACCTCTGGCATATTATAATTTGCCTCACAAACATCTTCGAAACACTCGTTGATTTTGGGGGTCCATTCTTTAACATGCTCAAAGAACGCCTCAGCATCTGGAGATGAATAAGAAGATCAGTACAATTTACTGCAGAATTTGAAGATTTCTTTAGAGATCAAATTTGGGTCAGTGCATTCTTGACCATCTATTAGTAAGGTTCTAATGGCATTACGTTCTTGTCTTCTCTTATCTAGTCTACACTAAAGACTAAATGTCAACTGAATTCATAATAATTACATGTGTCTTATGCCTACTGTCTATTGTGTATTAGGGAGGGGAGCGGAGGGTTGCTCCTGGCTTGCTCACGTTAGCGTATGTTAGCTCACGTTAGCTACGTTAGTTGTCGGTTTTAATAAATGAATGCGTTAGCGCGATAACGCGATAACTTGCCCGGCCCTAATATATAATATATATATATATATATATATATATATATATATATATATATATATATATATATATATATATATATATATATATATATATATATATATATATATATTATATATATATATATCCCCTTTTTAGCAGTTACAGTTCTTCAAAATCTGTTTGGATGTGAGGTCTGTAGGTTTCCCATGAAACCAGTGGGATTTTGTACTTTTTTTTGTCCTCTGAATCCCTGAACCTGGATGGGCTCTGCTGGTGTGCAGAAATCTATCACACCACATGTTTAAAATACAGCTGGGGTCTGGGTTTTAAATCTTTCACCACTCAAGTGTTGTTCATCACTATGCTTAGGGTCGCTGTCATTTTAGGACTCAATCCCTCACCCCATTCTAGGTTTGTTCTTGGAAGAGCAAAACATATTTTCCTCAAGAACGTACTTGCATTTAGAGCCATATATCATTCCTTTGATTCTGAGCAACTTGCACATCCCCACAGCATGATGTTACCAGCGCCGTGCTTCACTGTGAGTGTGCTGTTATCCGTGTAACGGGTTTGTGCTCAAACGCCATGGTCAAAAACCTCCGTTCCAGTATCATCATCTTGTTCTCTCCTCAAACATCGTTTTTATCAATGCTTGAAGCTAATCTCTGGCCTCTTTATTACCCATCTGATTAGTTTTCTATATTCTGCCATTTATTGCTGGGATTGGGTTTGCTGTGATGCTATCTTATATTTTCAGATAAAGGATTTCATGGTTCTCTATGGGTTCAATGAGGTTTACACCTTATTTTGACTGAGGTGGTCCCAGTGTTTGTTCGAGCCTAATACCAAAATTTAAAAAGCCTTGAACCAGCGTTTGTTCATGTGAACTGGTTCCAGAGCAGATCAGGGGGGGTTTGGGGACCAACCTTGTGACTGACTCTGAACGCCACGTTCAAACACGAGAGTCGATGCAGCATCCCGTCTGTCTACTCTGAAGGATAACAATTAAAAGCTGAGCTTCAACGTGGAGGAGAAGAGCAGATGAGCAATGGAAGAACATGAGCTCATGTTTCTGGATTTAAACGTTTTAAACGTGACCGCTCAGTGAGCCTGAATGCCACCAGTTGCTGTTTGCACCAGTGAAAATAACTGCTGGTCGGCACCGCTCAGGGCATTCACAAACGCAAACTGTTTGCAGCAGTGTTTAAAAGGCCGTGCTAAGAAAAACTTGCCTTTTTTTTTTAAACTATTCCACCTTGTGAGAACACACCACAGTAAAAGACAGCTACAGTTAAAAACCTCTCTGCTCATGTATCCTACTAATACATGCCATCTATAATGATTTTCATGCATTTCTGTCCACCAGACAGATGAAAAAAATCTAAATCAGCTTCAGATTTAGTCTTTACAGTCAGTGGAAAACCCTCTGCCCTTCTCACTTCCGCCTTCCTCAACTTTTGCCTTTTCTTTTTGTTTGATTGGGCTTTCTTATTTCATGGCAGTGGACAGAAGGAAGGACAGACCTCTCGTCTTTTTCTTGATCCTGCGTTCCACTGCCCGGCAGCAAGGCACAAGGAGACAAAGGGTTAAAGACAACATGCAGAAAGAAGGTCAGAAACAGCTTCCAGAGAGGGAGGAGGACAGAAGAGAGCAGACAGCAGAGCACCACCTCAGAACCTTCAAACCTTCATATTTCATAGTGACAGAAACACAGAAAAATGTTGTTCACTTATTTTGGACACACGCGTTTCTTTTTTTTTTTGTTGTTGTATTTTTTTTACCGTCGACACGACCCGCTGGTGAGCTGTGGAAACAAACAGATGCTCATCGTCTCATCCAGACTCACCTGGTGGTCGGAGATCTCTTCTTCCTCTCACAATGGACGGCATCAAAAAACGCAGCGTTCCAGAATCTTAGCGTGTGCCTGTAAGTGAGGGAAAAAAAAAACATTCATATGCGTTTGCTACCTGATTACCTGCCGGATAGAGCTGAGCGATTTTATCGATACTTTATCCAGTATCGATTTTTCAGACGCGAGTATTAATATTCTAAGCTTCTTTCAAAACCCCCCTGTCCCATCTTTAAAAGCTCGCAAGCAACAATTTGCACTGTTTCAATAAATGAAACTATTTTTCTCAACAAATCTTTTATTCATTTTGTCCAGCATTTGCAAGCTGCCTGTCAGCCATATAATGTGTAATTGATGCTTTCAGTTTAATTAATTCAAACAAAGTCATTGGAACACTCACAAGATGTCACCAAAATCACTTTGTCCCTTTAAAACCTTTCGAAAAATGTAAATGTATTGTAAGATGAATATCGATATATATCGCACCGTGAGCCGAATATCGTGTATCGTATCGCGAAATTAGTGTATCGCTACAGCCCTACTGCCGGAGATCACGCTGCAAACGAAAACCAGACACGACCCGAAGTTTCTCTGAGAAAAACATTATGAGTCCGACAGGAAAAACTGTTTAATGCTGTGATTCACATCCAGTTTGCAGTAAGGTTCAGAAAGCATTTGGGGTGAATGACTCCGCAGGGTGACACGGGATGACTCTGACATGCCCGATAAAATGTGGTCACACATATCTGGTCATCTGCCGTTTTACTCAAACAGAGAAAAATAAAAGCAGCTTTTTTAATTAGCAGTAATGACAAAACAAAATCTACCTTCTGTCTGGACATTCCTACATGTGTATGATCTTTTTTTTATTATTTTAATACTACTACCGTTTTTTCCGGACTATAAAGCGCACTTAAATATAAGCCTGCACCCACTAAAATTTAAACGAAATATATATTTTGTCACATATAAGCCGCACCGGACTATAAGCCGCCGGTATCCAGGCTGAGAAATAAGATATTTGCATCGAAAGATTTTGTACCATAAGTGTTTATTCACATACCTGAACTTATTGTTTCTGAACAGAACCTGTAACACGGCAGTAAAAGTGCTGATCAAACATAACAGAAAAGTTCATTGATGGTTTTATTCATTTTCCTCCTGTACACTAAAACCAAGTTGCTTTACTTTTCCTCCTCCTGTGTACTGAAACCCCCCCACACAGCAAAGACATCTGGAACGGACCCACGAAACGGACCCGTATCGGATCCGCTTTGGAGCCGGGTCGCGGACCTGCTGGCTCCACGCTGCGTCCGGTCCGCATCTGCGATTAAAACCGCTCAGAACCCAGAAATCCGCTGCGGAACCAACAAACTGACTGGAAAACTGATAAATCCAGGTGTGTCTGAGTAGCTACAATGGTCAGACACACCTGAATTAATCAGTTTGTCCAACAATAATAGGTATTGATGCTCACAAAATGAATGTAGAGTAGCATAGCTAACATAGGCTACTTAACAAAAACAGAATAGCCTTTAACTACTTGGTTTGTCTTTAGGTTTTTGCACTTCCTGCTAGAGCGCCCCCTGAGGGCTGAAGAAAAATTCATAGAAAAGCCGCATCTCTGTATAAGCCTCATGGTTTAAAGCAGGGGTACCCAATCCTGGTCCTCGAGAGCTCCTATCCAGCAGGTTTTAGATGTTTCCCTGCTTTGGGACACCGTGATACAAGTGCCATCAACCGTGATACAAATGCCATCAACAGACTTGTGCAGACTTTGATGACAACCTGATAATGACCATTAATTAGAATCAGGTGTGTTGAAGCTGGGAAACCTCTAAAACATGCTGGATAGGGGCTCTCGAGGACCAGGATTGGGCACCCCTGCTTTAAAGCGTGGGACAAAAGTAGCGCCTTATAGTCCGGAAAATATGGTAATCTGCAGTCTTGCAGGTGTCTTGCCCAAGGACACCTCAACGCATGGACTGCAAGGCCAGGAGCTGCACCACCAACCTCCAAGCTGGCAGACGACTCCTCTGCCTCCTGAGCTACGGCCGCCTCAGCAGACACAAGGAACAAGAAAGACACAAAACCAAACACTAAAGCAACCAACCAGCTCCCAACACTCACAGACACGCCCCCAGAATGCATCGTCAGACCTGACTGGACCTGAATGATCTTTTTACAAGCTTCAAATTCAGTCCAAAATTCCAGACGAATCTTTAAACGAGTCTTTAGGTCTCTTCATAGGACAGAAAGTGACCTTCTGAAAGTTTCACTTGCTCTCCTGGGAAATGGGCCATTTTAATTCCCCTGGATTTCTTTGAAGCATCTGAGGTGGTTTACCTCAGCCTTAGTGCACCGTGTCTTTCCACGGCCATGCTGACGACACACAGATCTACCTTTACGCTGATTTTTACCAGTTACAGTTCAGGACCTCATCTCCTTGATTTTAACTCCAAAAAAAAAAAAAAAAAAAAAAAAAAAAAAGCTTTTAACTGATCATCCCTTTTTGTTAACGGCTCCAAAGCTTTGCGCTACATTGAACCTTTTTCCATCTCTGTTCTCACCAGATGGGTTGCTGCTTCAGGTGAGTGTACAAGTACACTTTTTCTCCCTTCTTTTCCTCTGGAGCCTCTGACACTGGGAAAGAAAAGATGACAGGAACTTGTTTTCCAGATTATATTTAATAATAAAAAGTAGTGCAGCAGGGAGAAGAAGGAAACTGACCAACTGTTCCTGATGATCTGGGCTTCGTCTCGACTGAGCCTTCCGCATCACTACAAAAGAGTATGGAAAAGTATGGAATAAAAATATATTCACAATAATAAAGAGGATTCTAAAGGAGGTGCATGAGCTTACTCGGACTTCAGAACCATTGAGCTCCTCAGTTTGCTCTCCAACCCTCCAAAGAAGCCTTTGACATCAGTTTTGGATGTGTTCTTGAGAAGGCGCTCCGCGGCGTCTTTCTTCCCCGTCAGCCAGGAGTTGGCTTTGTCGAGGTACGAGTCCAGGCCAGCTGGAGGACCCCCCCGATCCAGCAACTCCGACGGAGACGGCTGGAACTTCCCTGAAGAAGAAAAATCAAGATCAATGATTTCCATCTTTCCAATACTTGAAGAAACTGCATTTCATATCTTTACAGAACTCAATCGAGATGCCAGTTCCTGCTGGTGCAGGTGATGGGAGGCTGAAAGACGAACCGTGTAAGGCGTTGACTTCTCAACAGCAGGGCTACCTGCTGTTAAGCTCGTAAAGACGGGTTAATCTCACAGGTGTTTGCTGAGAAACAACGGGGCGTTAAAACAACAGTCCTGTCTGAAATGTGTTTGAAGCGTTTACTTTAAACAGCTGCAACTCAGTGAGCCAGACATAAAAACAGCAATTAGTCTGCCAGTTCCCAGTCCTCAAGAAGCACAGCTGGACAGAGCCAGTCCTCTTTGGACCATGTAACAGTCATTTCTGAGTAGAGCTGCCTGAAGTACAAAATTATAAAAAAATATATAAAAAAATAAAAAAATAAAAACAGACATTAAAAGATCTGCCTGAAGACCTCTGTTGGTGCAAAGCAATGTGTCGCAGTGGTGTACTAATCAATGTTTCCTGCTTGCATAAGCACAAATGCTGCCTTTAGTTGTGGTCTTGCTGCAAGAGTAAAACCACAGGGCCGTGCCGAGGCGCTTAACACTCCCTGAATCAGCACAACGCTCTGCTGCGCACCAGTGCAAACACAGTTGGTTCACCTTTGCTTTTTCTTTTGCAATTTGGACCCAGTCAGTCTTTCAAAGTTGTGCAATCCAAGGCTCAAGGCGTCTTGTGTGAGACCAGATATCACAATATGAGGTTTCATTAAGCAGAAATCTTACACACATTGAATATTTCCAAATGACGAATAAAACCTTCAGGTAAAGCTGGCAGGATAAAATTAAAACCCAAAAATATTAAATGCAGCCTGGTGCATCCATCAACCAAATCTCTGTCTAATTACATAAGTTCACTGGTTTTAAAAGAGTCCAGAGAACTGGAACGTTGAGTGATGCAGGGAGACCGCTGTGCAGGCTCAGTAAGGTGCCTCTGCCAGTCCTGGTGCCATGTCTTTGGTCCAACCTTCAGATCAGTCTCCTCTCAGCAGACGGGAGCCGTTTGTGATGCGTCTGGGTAATGACTGGTCAACTGAAGAGGCTGATCGCTGAGCAGTGAGACGTTTGTACGAGCAAGTTGAAGACTATGGTTAAAAGCGATCAGAAGTATAACCAGGAGCCTGAATTCACGATGCCCTCTTTGACTACTCTGCACGTAAGAATCTTAAACTGGATCTGGGAGCAACACTGAGATCATCTTTTTAACCAAGTGGTCTCATGTCTTTCTAAAGGAGCCTACAAGCAATCGAGGGATTCTTTAATAACTCCTGATAAGAGAACATTACAATAATCAAAGCATGGAACTACATCCATCTTTCACATCATCTACAAAAAGTAGGGAGCTTTGACATGGGCCTTCAGTATTTTGGCAAAACTACATTTAGCTGGGTAAAATTAAGCTTCTTTGAAATTAAGTGTGTAATTGTAGGACCGTTAAACAAGGAAAGGACACAGCTCGCAAAAAAAAAACGAAGAATTAAAACCAAAAATCGGGGTTTGCAAAACTTTAAGATCGCATGCCTTCCAAGGATGAGAGGATAGTGACAGTAAAAAGCGACATACATTCCACGTGCAAAGTGCAAAGATGTTCACAGATGGACTGAGACCTTACCAACGTAGTAATATGTGAAGCACATGGTCATGAGGTTCTTGGCCGGACTGTAGTCATCCATCTGGTGACATCTGTGAAGACAGAGCTTCTTTAGAGGTGACTCTGTTCATGACTGCAGAGCTGGGACTGAGTTGATTTAGGGCAGCTTGAAAACAAAAAAGCACAAACAACACCTGACAAACATTTTGCAGGTTCTCCGTCTTCTGCAAGAAGCAACTCTAATCCATGGAAGAACCGACTCTGATAGCATTTTTAACATTAAAAAAAATCTAATTTTCATCATCTTGAAATCATAAAAGCTAATTATGGAAAAGCTATGGAATATACATAAAAGCTATGTTACTTTATTCAACTGAGTTGGAGCAACAGTTCAGTTTGTGAACCATAAAACCAATAATCCTGTAGAAAACCTTCATTTCACCAAGAGAACGAGTTCTTTGCTCAGTTCTGGTAGATGACTGGAAGTGCAGGTTTCAGGCTGGTTGCAGCAAACTTCTCCAAACTTTGGTTGCTTGCTGTGACACCCATGACTGGGTTCAGCATGCACCTGATTATAACAGTGTCACGGTTTCTATTCCAATCCAACGGGATTTTGGTTCTTCTTAGGGACCAAATTCTAAAATGATTTGGGGGTTGAAATGGCTGCAAAGGCATTTCTGAAGGTGACCTGGTCTGGAAACTGTGCTTCAGTAGCTCTTCCAGGACAATCTGACCACAAACAACATGCATCCATCTCCATGTAAATCAGCGAGCACTCGTCACCCACGAGCCTGCTGTCAGTTTGCTGGTTGATGTTAACTTGGATAACTTTTAGCAGGTAAAGCCAACTGCACTGTAGAAACGTCCCTGAAATTCTCCCATGTAAGGAACCGTTCTGACTCAGTCCCATAGCCTTCATAACTTGGTTGTAACTTATCTAAACCATTATTTATTTCATTTATGACTTAATATATCAGAAATGAATTTAGTGTATATTAACTCATGTCATTTAAATGATAACACCCATCCCTATTTGCACATGTTCTTTCTGACAGAGTACGGTTTGTAAAGCTGTGCAGAACCTGACTGTGAGAAGATAACAGAGCAGTTTTATAAAAGGGAATAAACTGTCGACTCCTGTTTGTCCCGTCATGAGAACTGTCAATTCCGCAAATTTTCAGAAAAATCACCACCTTCCTCTTTTACATGCTGAGCAAGACCAAGTCAAAAGCACGTGTATACTCACTCAAACAGAACAACGGCGAAAGACTGCACCAGCCTGTAGAAGGTGGCTTCACTCACACATTTAGAGTGGCAGCGCTGTGAACGCAGAAGGAGACAGTTAATAACAGCAGCGAGCGTCGGCCTGCACCATGAGCCTCATTTTACAAACCATCTAAATGTTACAGTTATGCTTGGCTCCTTTACCGTCAACTCAAGTGAATACGGTGGATTTTTTTTTTTTTGTTGTTGTTAATGAAACTGAAAATGTCCGGCCAGACTCACCTGGGCACTGACATATTTAGCAAACCACTCCCTGCCTTTCCCATTCTCTCCACTGCACAGCTCTCCAAAACGAGCTTTCTCTTCCTGGTCAAAGTCCTCCCTGCGAACACAGTCCACCAAAAAAATAAATAAAATAAAAAGGTCAGCAGCAGTAATTTACAGAGCCAGCAGGGAAGCCATTTCCTCGCTGCTGACTTTGATCGCTAAGGCCATTTATCACTTTTTCAGATTTCACCGTGACCAGATTCACACGGTCCAGTGTTTCTCAGTTCAAACCTTGAAATGCTGCGGCTGTAACTGAATTAATTTTGGGATATTTTTGAGGTAATTTAGGAAATTGGAAAAACAAAAAAACAAAACAAACAAATACCCATCTACAGTCGCAGGTCCAAAAATGTGTAAATAAACACATATCTATCTAATGTACAATGGAATACAGAAAGCATTATATCTGAAGAAATAGTTAAGGTGATTTGAAATGTGATGGCAGTCATGTGTCTCAAAAACAGGTTGAGGCAGAGTGATGGTTACCACTGAAGCGTCTCCTCTTCCTCTTCAGCTCATATAGGGGAGGTGAAGACTGAAGCTGCTCACGTTCTGAGAGAAGAACGTTGTCCCTTTGCTTTCAGGTTTAGGATCGGAGCTGCTCAACAGTCCTTGGTCAACAGCTGCTGAAAGGTCTGGACTGCAGACCAGTTCAGCACCTGGACTCTTCCTCTACAAAGCTGTGCTCTTGGAATGGATGCAGCCTGCAGTTTAACGTCGTCTTACATCGACTGGATCAGAGCAAATGTTGCTCTAAAACCTGAATGTACCTTTAAATATTGATGTTTCCTTTCCAGATGTGCGAACTGTCCATTCCATCGGCACTGACGCAACCTCATAGCCCTGGTAACAACCCAGATTTCTGGATTTCTACAGATTCTTGGAACCTTTTGATGATCTAATATATTGTAGAAGAGGAGATCCTCACAGTCTTTCCATTGAGTAACTTTATTCTTGAATTGCTTCACAATCTGCAGACATTTTTTTTTCAGATTGCTGAGCCTCTGCTCATCTTCTGAGACGCTCTGCCTCTCTTAGACGTGCTCTTTGACCCACCATGTCGCTGGCTTGCTGCCAACTGACCTGATTAGTTGCGAGACGCTCCTCCGGCTCCAGTTTCTTTTGAGAACCACTTACTTTTCCAGCCTTTTGTTGCTGATGTACCAACTTTTTCACAACATGCCGCTGTGCTATCAAATTCTAAATTAGCGAATGTTTTTCATTAATCAGTAAAATGTCTGTTTATCTATGTCCTGCTGTGAATAAACTATGAATTTATGAGATCTTCAAATCTCACCTTTCGTTTTTTTTTCTTTGCTTTTTACACAGTTAAAGTTTTTTCCAAAACGGGGCTGTTTTCGGCCTTTGTAAAGGTTGAAAGGTTTTTTTTTTTTTTTTCATTGTGGCAGAAACAAATGGAAACATCCACTTCCATGGCTGTGATGGTAATGAAACACGACCGCACTGTCTCACAGAAGATGCGTAGGATGAAGGTTGTCATGACAATAAATTCATTCCCTCCGACAGGCCAGGTCACGGCGTTCCACAGGAAGACGACACGTGTCAGTTTTTTTCTCTGTGGGTCACTTAGATAAAATAATAATAATAAAAAAAAAAGAGGGCGGCAGACGGACAGCAGTGAAATACAAGAACACTCTCAAAAAGTAGCCTGATATTTAAAAATGCCCTTTTCAGTTAGACTGCTGCTCCCCCGGGGCCTCGGCAGAGGAGTCATGGGAGTCTGTGTTTATCTGGTTATTCTGGGCAATAAAAACAGAACAGTGTTGGATTTGAACACAATTAGGGCGACAGCGTTAAGCAGAGGGAGCCGTCCACACCACACACCCAGTAAAAGGACAGCCAACAAATAACTGCACAAAAAAGACGAGTTAAGACCACTGGGAATCAACTACGCTCAAGAGGAATCACTTAGGGTGTCTGGATCGACCCCAGACATTCGAACATCAACACTGTGATTCCCACAAATCCTGCTACATTCCCATAACCCATACTGCAACTTGACTACCGCTGCTGCAGAGACAGAGAGAGACTGGCTGCCATCAGCTCATTTATAATTAAACCATTAAAATGCACATATTCACACTGAGCCTAAAGAAAAAAAAAACTGTATCATCAAAACTTCTTTGGACATGGCCTCACTTTGTTGACTGAAAAACAAACATGGACTGTAAACTGTTACTTACTTTCCATGAAACACTTTTCCCACATAAGCCTTCATGAAGTGCCTCCTCTCCATCGCCTCAGCATCAGCGTCCTCGCCGCTGTGAGCGGACGAAGACGACGACCTCCTCAGCTCCCACGTATGAGAAGGTGGGTCCATGTCGTTTTCGCTGTCTGCCGACTCGGTGGCATCACTGTCTTCTTCGTTGTCTTCCTCCGAGTGGCGGCGGTGGGAACTGGGCTTGGCTGGAGTCATGGGTTCAGGCAGTAAGGGCTGCTGGTGGACGCCCGCAGAGGTCAGAGGCTCAGGGGAGAAAACATCTGTGTGGCCTTGGTGCTGGCCTCCTTCCACGCTGAGAGACATGACCTCAGAGGGCTGCTCAAAGTCTATTAGGTTGTCCACTGCCACGCCCTCCATGATGCTTCTGTTTAAACTGTTTAAACTTTGCAACAGTGTTGTTAAAGAGCTAGTCGGAGCTCTGCAGCAACATTAGAGCTGTGGTAGAGTTGTGTTGGAGGCAGCTTGAGGTTTAACTGGAACCACCGTCCCTACAGGCCTTTCATTTTGATGATCATCCTGCCCCGGGAGGGTGGCGACCTCAATGATCCATAAACTCATGAACCAGTTGCATCTGTGGAAAAAAAAAAAAAAAAGAGAACCTGACATGAATGTTTCAGGAAAACTAAAAACCTCAGAACCAGTAAGAGGACTTGACCCATGAAGGAATTAGGTGCATAAACCTCTCCAGCTGACATCACCACCACAATAATGGGTTTGAGTTCCCCAAAGTGAAACTGACTGACCCGACTGTTGACTGGAGTCAGTCAGAGATACAGGATGTTGAGCATCTCAGTTAGGATGGTTCAGATTTACCAGAGTTTTTAAACACTAGTAACTGAGTCCAAGGACTGACAGCTAACAAGTTAATGTTGGGATAGTTAAAAAGCCGATACTGGATATACTGAGGTCCAAATAAGGTTTGTGCAGCACTTTATGTTATAAAAGTGAGCAAGGTTTGTGTATCTCGCTAGGGACATAGTCGTTTTTTTTTTTTATGTTCATTGGATTCTGATACAATTCATTTTATAACTACCTTCACAACCAGTTAAAACTGTAAAACTTTCATCATAATCTCACAGATTCACAATATGTGTAACGAGCACAACCTCGTCACTGATGAGCTGGAGGATGCTGGAGTTTCATTATGGCACCACAAATACAAAGTCAGTTAACACATTTCTTGGAAAAGGTTTCTTTGGGAAACTCAGTGTAACGTGGAAAACGACAAAACAAAACCCCACCTTTTTTTTTTTTTAAATTATGGGAGCAGTGTGGTTAGAACCTTGGTCTGTGCTGGGACTTCTCTGTTCCCGTCCCAACAACACACAATGCAACGCTACATCACATTCATCATCATTTACCTGCATTAAAGATTTTGTGCAATGATGCAGACTTGAAATTCATATTCTGGTATTATTAGGCTGAACACCAATATACGATATAAACAGATATTCTGTATGAATTTGGTTAGATGGCAAATTTTAACCTGGTGCCAACAGAAGATGTAACAAACATTTTTCTTTAAAAGCTTTAGTCTTCCACATATTTCCTGAATTTCCCCCTTGGGGGATCAATAAAGTATATTTGAATTGAATTACCTAAAAAGGAAGCCTTAAAAAAATGAAAATAATTAGCCCATATTTAAGAATATGAACATAACTCTGCTCCAACAGAACTCTGCATTAATACTTTATATTTAGATTATTATACACATCCGATACAGTCAGAAATTCTTATTTAAGAAACTAACATTTCTCGTTTCTTTTTCTAGTAATATTCTCTCTCCTTATTCTGATTCTTGAGCTGTGGGTATCAGTACTGACTACCAATCCAAGTATGACTTGAAAAAAAATTGCGCCATGCCTGACTGTAATATAACTGAAGCGATAATTCACTTGACACCATCGGAGAATGCAGCGAAATGTCGAAGGCTTGAAACAAAAGAACCAATGAATTTTCGACGAAATTTGGCAAATTTCGTCCCAGTTTCTTTTTGCTAGTAGTGTAACGGAGGTAACCAGTAAATAAATCATTAAATATAAATTACTTGGTATAGGTTGATGCCTGGACTCCCGTACTCGCCGATACCAATAGCGGCATTTTCGGAGCAATTTCCGATACTGGTATCCGAATTGGAACAACACTAACGCCATACATGTACATTTAGGAAGGAGATAAAAAGGATTATGAAAACCAAAAGGGACAAGAAATTGCAGCCAAATTGGACCAAAAAAAAATAGATAAATAAAAATTGTATCATATGACAGCTTCACAGAAAACACATAATGGAGAAAATGAAATATGTTGTACTTTAGAGCAGATATTTGATTGTTTGAAGTGAATATTAAAGGTGGTGTAGGTGTTCTTTGAAAAAACGGTTCCAGCAATCCATCTCAAGTGAGATTTTGAAAATATACATTCCCTCCCTCCTCCCAAAGGCTCCGCCTCCTCTTCAGCTCACCCCTCGAAACCACGCCTTCACACGTTTTAAGACTACATGAACCGCAGGGAGGGAGGGAGGGGTGGGTGGGAGTGCATTGATATTTGATGGACGTATTAGGCAGCCAATGAAAGTAATGATGATCACTATTTTGATTTGTCAGAGTTTTTCTCTGATTATGCCCTCTAGACTGGACCAAAACGTTTTCGTTTTTTTTGCAAACATTTTATTTCAGTGGGTGCAATGGGAATGTTTTTCAGGCAATATTGTAAAAAGTGCTGCAAAAAAAGAACACCTACCCCACCATTAACTCAAAAACGTTCAATATAGCATGTCTGCTGGTACATCACAGACTGACATCAGAGCAGGATTATCCAGCCTGCCCAACTTCAAATCATGCCGCATTTTCTGTGCTTCATGCAAAGCTGTGCGAGTAATCTGAAAAGGCGCTCGCCCTTCAGAAAAGGAAAGTCGTGGCTTACCCAACCTCATAAAACTGACTGTAATAAACAGAGCTGCAAACGTGCTTGAAAATGGAGCTGAACAATAACAATCTATTTAGCAATACCTCAGAAAATGTTGTCAACTTGTGAAAAACAGCAAATGTGTCATTGTGCAATGACTACTCCTTCATAGTTCCTTGTTATTGTTAAGTCAGCACTTATTTTATACAAAAACAACAGGAAGTTGAAGTCATTGATTGCAAACCGCAAGGACGTGACAGTCGAATCACAACTTCATGTTTGAAGCCGTTTCCCACAATCAGAAACTCCTCACTTCTGTGCAGTTGTGTAACTGGCACAGCCCCGCACTGCTGACTCCCACGCAGAGCTTCCCAGGACTCCTCACCTTCCCTTCAACCTCTGGGGGGGGGGGGGGGGGGGGCAGCCCACAGCTGCCCATCCTTCATGCACACTGTTATTCAACTAATCTGCTTTAGCTCCTTCACAACAGGCTGACATCCCATCCTCTGATTGAATAGCCACAGACATAACGTTGTTAACCAGAACATGCACATGCACACACACGCATGCACACACCCACCCACACACACACACACACACACACCCCAGCCCTGGAGCCCCTGACCCGGTGTTTGGGCTGCAGCTCTGAAGATGAGGCAATGATACGATAGTGTTTAGTGAGGGTGACACGAGGAGACACGTATACAATTAAACATACTACATGAGCAAATGTGAAAACATAAACATGATTTTTTTTTTTTTTTAATTTCAGCATCTTATTTGAGAATTATCTTCTCCTGTTGCTCAACACCCAACAATATGATTACAGATGCCTCCGCTGCTACGAGTGGCCCAGTTTCCTCTTCTGGTAGAATCCAAAAGTCAGGTGCATTTGTGGATTCAGTGGTTGAAGTTGAAGCCCCCACCCCCCACCAGAAACGTAGCTGACTCGATGACGGGCGCCGCCACCTTTCACAGGCTCCGCGTCATAAAAAATCTCATGTGAGTTTGGGGATGAAAAAAACAACAACAAAACACTGTAAAGTGCCTTAAAGAACCAACACTCATTTACAAAAGTGTTACACAGCAGGACAATAGAAACATAATATGGTCTGTATCATGTCTTAAACTGTCATTTATTTTGAAAAATATGAAGCAAGACTTTTTTTTTTGGAGAAAAATCAGAAAACAAACACAAATGTGTTCTGCAAACGCAGTGTTGGCGAAAGCAGCAGACACATTATTACCCTTTTTTATAATAATAATAATAACAATAATAATAATAAGTTCCTTCTTACAGTTAGGAAATGGAAAGAGAAAAGAAGCCAATAAGCAGGTATGAGACGGACTCAGATGGCACGGTTGATTACTCTGGGAATGTGGCAACAGGCTAAGAAAAGATATTTATCACAACTCCTGCAAGCAAAAAACTAATGAAGCAGCAGCCAGGAAATGACTGAGCCCTGTTACTGTGAAAATAAGAATAAAGAAAAACAAAGAAAGAAAGAGAAAGTCCCCCCACAGACTGAAACAGTTCAGGTAATTTAACACAGGAAATCATCAACTTTCTATTGAAACACATTTTTAAATTAAAATAATTTTCCCTCTCTATCACCAAAAAAAAAAAAAACATTACCAAAAAAACCTACAGTGAAAGTGCATTTTAAGATTGAATCTTTTCCATTAAATTAAGCTGTTAAATCATTTATCGACCAATAACAGTCATGTCTGCTGTCAGTTTTGTTTAAAAGTTAAAAAGGTGATGTTTCCTCTCTGTTCAGTAATCTAATGCCTCCTTCAGACTCATCCTGTAACCCTCTGGAGGAAAGTCGCTCATGTGTGCAGACCTGTGGAGTGACCGCTGCATTGCTGTCTGTGGTGTTAACAGCTCGCTGTCGTCACTTCTGACATCTCAGCTGTGAATTATGAGCTCAGGGAGCATCGCTCTTATTTTAAGCGTTGTTGTGCTCTGGATTGTACTAAAAGGCAGCTGCCAGCCCTTGGCTCTGAGCGCTCCGGACCAGCTGGCCTGTCGCCAGATGCAGAGCCTGCTCCGGACAAGCTAGCTTTAGCCCGGGGCCCTTCCAGGTCGGCCTCGGGTCCAGCCCCTGCTGCTGCTGCTGTTGGCTGCTCTGCCTGAGAACTGAGTCTGGGAGGAATGAAGTCCTGCCAGCATGGCCTCCTGCACAGCTCTGAAAAATGGGCTTCAAAACTACTCTTCAAAAACCTGGGTGAGTCACAGAGGGTTTGACCAGTTCTCTTTCTACAGTCTATGCTTTATAATCACCAATAGAGGTAGCACTAAATCAGCTACGATGGTATTTCTGTTACTTGTACAATCAACACCATTCTACTACCACAAATACTGTTAAAGCTAATACTAGTACCGCCTGTGATCAATAGGGGTGAGTATTAGCAAGGACCTCGCAATATGATATCTATCATGATACTTGGGTCACGATACGATATTATCACAATATTGCAATATCACGATATATTGCGATAGTCTACCCAGTTAATATAAAAATTAAAAGTAGAGATTAAAAATCAAGTTGCTGTATATGTTCATCAGATGATATTGATCATTCAGAGGACAAATTGAGTCAAAACTATTTGCTTCAAAACAACCTATTTATTGTTAATTATTAGTGTTTTTGCACATTTAAGTAACCATTACAACATACTGACAGCGTTGTAAAAAAATCTGGTATTAGGAGCTGAAAAATCGATATTATATTGGGTGGCTGAAAATCGTGACATATTGCCAAATTGATTTTTTTTAACACTCCCAGTGATCAATGGACAAATATTAATGCAAATTATTAACGCAAACACACACAATGCTGTAAATCTACTGAAACAGAATGTCAGTGTACAACTTTACCTGCTACTAACTACTAAATCTGGAATAACAATTTTCTATGGTCAGTGATGATGTCTTTCCTATTGTGGCATTGTGCTAACACATACCTGAATACTCCAAACCAGCATGCGGCCAAAAATTCCTGCTTTGTACATGCTCACCCTGCTCATGATCAATTCATTAAATGTGTTTATTACCGGCTCCTGGCTGCTCCATGTGCTTTTATAAGGACGCACATACTGTGGTTTCACTCACAGGCTCTGCATTTTGGCTTGATTTCTGGCAGTTCAACGGTGCCACGGTGTAACATGTCATGTGTTCTTCATCTAAGGTTGTATTTACCTAATTTTAAGACTCGGTAAGAACCAGATGATTTTTATTAAGCCCTTCAAACTGAAAGAGGGCTCTGAAAGGACATGCTAATGGACGACCATGAGCTTCTGTACTGCAGCTGTGGCCGGACACAGATGATGCGTCCTCCTCATGCTCTGTCAATGGCTCCCGGAGCGGAGAAAATTAAGTAGTAACAGGTACATGACAGTTTCCCTTTGATACAAATTTTGCTGACTGGAGTCTCGTGCTCTTTATTTAGTAAATTCTGCGACAAATCCGCTTTGCTGCAGCTGAGTGTCATCTGCTTGATATGTGATACGAGTTGACATGGTCAGCACCGATAACAGTAAACACTGCACGGCATGAAATGTTTCTCCCTGATGTTTAAATTTCCTGATGGAGAGGCAAAGTGCGATCCTGTCAGGATTACTTTACATACAGCCCACCATTCAACGGTCTTATAAACCACGCTGGAAGTGTGAAACATCACGACTGTGTCCTGAAAAGTGTGGGCTGAGCTGGGTGAGCCCTTCAGTCAGCAGTCAATCAGGAATCCCTGTTGAGGATGGATGACAGCGGTACGGTCACCTGCTGGTTAATGACGCCTAACGGCCTGATTAATGCATCCGGTCTCCTTGTCCTGCAGCATGCAGCATGCACACAGGCGCCAGAAGACTCTGTAAATCAACCTACACTCTGATTGAAAAGCCTGCAGCATTTCTGCTTCCATGAGCATAACTTGACCCTTCCTGTCCCTTTCAACATGCACAAACACACAGCGAGATCAACATCTAGCCCACACAGGTGCAGCGAGGAGGCCCTTCAACCAAGAAGGGAGGTAATGATTTGGGGACTGGGCTCTCTGCTACCAGCCATGCAGCACAACAGCATAATAACATGCGTCCTGCACTCCATTCCCTTGTTCAGTGTGAGCTGCATTTTGCATAAATCACGCATGGAAACCTCTTAGACATGCAAAATTAACCCCAGCCTGTCACTGCTCCCAGGAAATATTATTCAACACTCTTAAAAAGAAAGAAAAGAGCGAGATATTAGCTAGGAACTGCTCTGTCTGTCTTTGTCAACCCTTGCTTTATAAGCCCTACCCAGCAGAGGGAAAGCAATAAATCAGCCTTGTATGTCATGTTATTGCAGAATTATAGATTATAGAATCAGTTCTGCAAATGAGCACCATCTCCTTCACAGGCCACTAGTTCTCGTCCATGTTGAGGTTTTTCTCAACAAAGCGCAGCCTCACTGAAGCAGGAAGAAATATCCCTGTCGGGACTTCCCTAACCCCCCCATCCTTTGATGTCCGTGTGCAATTTGAGAGGGCACCTTTCCCACATTATTGAGTCTACAGGGACGTCTCAGTAACCAAAACAGCAGCAGCGAGTACATTCTTTGTCTCAACACTTTTGATGTGGTGTTTGTGTCCAAAGAGCTTCCCCCCAGACTGCCACTGAGACTACGCTGAATGTGTTTTATCTTATTTCTGTTCTGTGTAACCAGTTTTAACATCCCAAACTGCCCGCATTATCTCCGCTTATTTCAACTCATCATGTTCTTTCCCAAACTTCAGTCTTCGGTTCTTCAACATGTACGTGGAAAACTGTATTTTCTACATAATAGAAAGAATAAAAAGATGATGAGCCAAAACCTTGGCCATTGTCTCCCAGAGAAGAGCTGATGGGCCTTCAGTTAGTTTAAAACAACTAAACATACCTTTAAACTAGGGATGCATAATAACTATCGGGCCGATAACGGTACAGTTATCATGACGAATAGCCCTGATAACATTTTTTTTTTTTTTCAACATGGCAGTGCCTCGTTCCCTCTGAGCCTTGAATGACCGGCAGTGAATGTTATGTCGGCATAATCAGAAAAACGATTTCTCAGTAAGGAAAATCAAGAATACCCCCTCATGCCAGAAAACAACTTGTTAACTCGGTCATAATTTTGGTAGTTGCTGACATTAATTGATATTCGCAGCATTTTCCCACATGTTACACATAAAAAAGAGAAAAAATAGATAAGGCCGAAAGAACGACTAGCAAACGAGGGAACGGAGGAATTTACATTACACCTTGAATGCAGCATTGTGGAACAGTGCGCTGATAAAAACAAACAAACGTGGTGGCGATGGTGTAGAACTTTGTTTAAGTTTCAGAGGAAGATAGTTTGCTGGTTATTTGTGACAAATGCTCCAAGCGAAGGATGGAATAATAGCACAAGCCTTAATACGTCAAACCCGATTAGCCACCTGAAACATAACCGTCGCTTCCATGGAGTTTTGAAATCGGGCTAACGTGAGCTAACATGAGCTAACGTGGGCAAGCCAGCAGCAAGTCAACCCCTCCGCTCTCCTCCCCATCATTTCTCTCATCTAAAGCTTCCATGAGATAAATAACAAAAAAAAACTACTGAACCTCATTTACTTTAATTAAAGGCTTTCATTTGAATAGAACCACAAGCCAAAATCCTTTAAACGTAATTTCTTGTTACTATGGAGTGCACTTTTTCAGTTTATTTACACATACAAGTCTAACTTGTATCAGTATATTATGCACTGTGCATTATTTTTTATTGTCATTGAGGAATGCACTTTTTCAGTTTATAATTCTGATGCATGTATTTCCATCAAGTCAATGAGCCTTTATTTTTTTTATATCAGTAAGTAATGCAGCTTATTTAAGTTAATGTGAGATATCAAATAGGTTTGTTTGATAGCTTTATGAAAATATTTGAGATGCTTACAAATAGTTTTTATTGTAAAAAAGAAATATCTGTTCATTTCAAGACTCAAAACTGTTTTTGGTTTTGTTCATAGTATTGATGTAATAATCTTAGGTATATCTGTGTGTTATCGGTTATCGGTATCGGCCTTTAGGAGCTGAAAGTTATCGGTATCAGTTTAAAAAAACAGTTATCATGCATCCCTACTTTTAACAGTAAAGTTTATGACTGGTTTCATGACAGACCCACCATATCTCACAATAAAAAGTGAAATAAGCACAAAAAAAGCACCAATCCCTGAACCCGAGTTTTCATCTCCAGTAAAGATGAAGCCGATGGTGAGATTTGCTTCTCTGGTTGCGAAGCATGGACAGAGACCTTTCCCAACATAGAACTGACACGCTAATATGGATGAAGATTACTTTTGTTTTAAAATGGCGTTTTAAAACAAACCACACCAGTGTGGACACAGCCTGAGTTTATCAGCCAGCAGCCAACTCATGTTACAGGTCAAACACCTGGCAGCAGGGAGGTCAAGAGGGACAGTCAGGTACAATTTACATTCAGAGAGTCTTGCAGAGCCCCAGTCACTTCCCTGGAAGACATGAATTCAAAAGGCCAGCTGATTAAAAGCTGCTTAAAATCCTGATTTTTAGAATTTTAGAAGAGCATTTCCCTTTTTCACTGCTCCGTGTCTCAGTCCTGAAGCTGCGACACGGCAGGGAGAAGAAACTGTACTGTAAATGCCAGTGGAAATGGAGACGACACAAGGCTGAAAGAGTCTTTCAGAAAGAATCAATAAAAGCCCCAGGGTGATTAACAGGGTGGTATTAGATTCAATGGCTTGTTTCAGGAACTCCCATGAGATGCGTCTTTGAGGGATCAACTACGTTGATTTTCCATCTTGACGGTTTGAACCTCACTGCCAATCATATGTCCTGATGGCTGAGAAAGAAGTCTTTACATGGGTGGAAGCTGCTGATCTGCAGAGGGGAGTTAAGTGTTGTGGGTGATGAAGCTTCTGGAATTCTAAGTCCTGGTTGAACTTTGTTGGCCCCAGCACTTATAACAGGGAGTCAAACCCAATCATATCATATCAGAATGTGTCATCATAGGCGTCCACTGGCAGTAATAACTTTTATCAGGTCCTTTCACTATCAAGTGACAGCGGCAGCTCTCCAGGACAGCTCTGCATAACTGTCAGCTATAATAAGGTCACATGTTCACAACACAGAATCCCCAGTCACATAACAATTGATTTACTATCACTTACAGAACATTTTGTGTTATATGGTACATTATAAATATCATCTAACAGCAGACCTGCAGTGCAACAAAGCTACGACGTAGCTGCTTAACCTCACATTAGATGATACAGCAAATGTGTGACAAGCAGAAGTGGTTGATGGCAGATATGTTATGGTTTAGAATCTCAGCTGAGAGGTCTGCACTTACAGATATAATCTAGTGGCCCACAGGCAACACTCCCAGCAGAACAGCACAGCGTGTTCTCGGGTCATACACGTTACTCTCCGTATGGAACTGCAAAACACAAGGCTCCTTCTCAAGATTGCAGAGGTCAGCAGAGCAATCTGTCCAACACCAATACCGTGAACCTTTTTTCACATTAACTCACACAGAGTTGCCATCGCAGCCTTATGTGTAAAATGGTAGAACACAGGTGGAGACAAAATGCCTGTCAGCACAGCTGGAAGAAATGCTCCGGTCCTTTCTTCCCCATCCTTCTGGACCCGAAGTCGGCGCACAAATAGCACACAACAACAGATAAACTCACCAACATTGGCCTTAAATGTGCAAAACAAAAACAGCTTCACAATACATCACAGGGCCAGGGTGAAATGAGCAGTGGATGCTGGCAAAGCTGGGAGGAAGTTGGGCTCCATGTGTACTTCTAGATAAGCACAGTTGCTGTCAGAGCGATGAAGTGCAGCTCCAGAAATATTTGGAGAGTTTCCTTACCTGCAAAGAGCTGTTACAGACCTCTGGTACGATGAAATGTCATGCTGGCATGCAGATTTAGAGCAGGGATGGAAATTTTGATTCTGTAAAAACACTCTAGAGGGGTTTTGCCATGTACAGTGTCTAATTTTCTCCTGCTGTGGATTGATTAGGCTCTCCATAAAATGGAAAAATTGCCCTTTCAAAGTACCTTTTTCAGTCTGACGACAGCCTAAAGCCAAACTGATTTCATTTACTATGATGAGAAAAGATTAAAAAAAAAAAAGAGAGAACTGCAGAGCAATGCCATTTATCATGTAAGCAAAAGATGCAAATAATTCACAGTTTTCCCAAAACAATTGCATAAAACAACTCTACTGATATTATAATTGTTAGGTGAATTTTGTGCTTTAACTGTTCAATTAAAATATTTTGATTTTGATTTAACAGTTCTGCTATTTATAACAGCCATCTGCTTACAAGTAATAAATCCAATAAATTATATGCATTACTCAAATAAATAAATCCTTTGCGCTTCTCAACCAACATCTGATTATTTTTCTAAATTGGTTTCAAAACGCATGGTAACAAAAAACAAAAGCCGTGATCAACTCGAAATGCAATAAGCTTAGTGGATGAATCTCATGCCGAATATTGATACGTCTCAGGGGAGTTCAGAAAAAGTGCTTTGTCGCGTTTTAACCGGAATTTATTTTGTCTACGAGCATAAATTGCAGTGTTTCTGAATGGGGACTGTTATCGCGTTCACCGCGTCTAGGAGCACTTGACAGCAGCGATAGGAAGCTGCACTGAACAAACACAGAAAAGGCTGACGTTTCCTGTAAGACTCAGTGCTGCTTTGACCAAAACGTGACCGAGAAGCCATTTTCAGGGAACAGGGATACCCCGCAGCAGTCACAAGGGGGGCGTCTGCCAGTTTGAACCGAACAAACCTCAGGGGGAGTCTGACTTAAATTAGACCAATGTCTCGGAAAACCAAACATCTCCAGCTATAACCAGGGTTTAACCCTCCGTCGTGACCCTTGAGCCATTTAAACAAACAAAAACGCGATATAAAATTGCTTAACTAAATTGCTGTAAGGGATGCAGCGTGTACATTAATTTTTCATTGGTAAATAACAGCTGTACGTACATGAGACGTCCCGCGGTGACTGGAGAAGGCTCCTGCTAAAACACGTCTGTGTGTAGAACCGGAGTCTCACCTCCGCTGCTGCCTCGTTCGAAGTGCGCCTGCGCAAAAAGAGGCAAACACGACGACAGGGGAACCCAATGACGTCAAGAAGGAGAATAGCCAATGAGCACTGCTGAATTTCGTCCGGGATATTATCGGATATTCCCTTCACAATAAAATCAAGAGTTTTGTTTTGTTTTATTTTTTTTTCGTTAATAAAATTAGGAAGTTACGTAAAGGCAATTTGTAGAAGAACGTTCTAAAGACGAATTTAATTACTGTGGATATTCATAATTTAATAATAATCTCTAAAAAATACGGAGATATTTGATTTTTATGATTAATTCACAACAAGGTATGTTCTCCTCCTGGAATAAAGATAATTAATGCAGTCTTGGAAAAATGTACATGGATTAATTACTGTGATATTTTCTTCAAATATCCTAATGAAAGGAAATTCAAAAATATCTCTAATCATGAGGCACTGAACAGAGACAGTTCTTGTCATCCTGTGTCTTTATTTATTTGCTTTATGATGACTTTTAATTAACTCCAACAATCTTACTGAGAATAAAAGAGACACAATCCCCCCTTCTTTAAAATCAAGGATAGATACAGCTAGGTTACAAAATGCATGGAATTAAAAGACTGAAAATAAATCTATTCTCAAACTGAGAGAAACGAGAGAAAGTGAGAGAAACATTATGAGTTAGTTGTACTGAAGGGGAAGACTAAAAAATTGAAATAAAAAGAAAAATAAAAAAATACTAAAATAAAAAGCAAGAGCACTTGCGATGATCAATTTCCAGTTTTGGCTGCTGCTGCTAATTGTTCAAGCTTCTGAGGGAGGGTGACTGTGGCAAAATGGACCCTGTCTTCTTTCAGTTTCTGCCTAACGGTTTGAGTTGAGCCCAGCTCCAGGTACTCTTGCTTCTGCCTGTCATACTGAGGCCAGTTGACCAGACCGGGACCATTTGGAGAGCTGGGGAGACATGCAAACATGTCAGGCACAAATTAGGCAGCCTATGTAAACAGTCTCTTGTACCATCAGATATAAATTGAAGCAACTGTTGCCCATCTTACCATTTAAAGCTGAATAAGTTCTTTATTTTTTTCAAATGGGACAAGCACAAGCAAATTTTTATGAGAAAACCATTATATATTTATACATCCAGCAGTTGCATTGCAACATTTTTTTTAGACAAACAGATTTATACAAATGAAATACACAGATAGTAAAGAAAACTAGATGAAAGAAACTGAGAGGATTTGTACTTAGTCATACTATCAGTGTGTGTGAGTGTATACGAGGTGTGTGCAAATTTGTGTCTAAGTTGGGGAGAGGGACATAATGGATAAATGTTGATACATATTGTCAAATGTACATGTAAATGTATATGTATACCTGCGCATGTCATACATATGCTTATTCATGTACTTTGTGATAGACATACGTATGGTGTACATACATTATGAACATACATACATGTACACAGCAAACACACATAACTGTATACCCATTTATGCATATACGCATAAAGATGTCTACAAATTAGGGCTACACAAAACCCATACAAAAATACCCAAAAGAAAACAAAAATGAATAAATAAATAAATAAATAAAGACTGATTAGTTATACATTGTTAACTCAGTATTGTAACAGTTATTCCTGGATTTTTCAGAAATATATAATATAATAAAAAAACCAAGAAAAAATCGCGGAAACATCACAGGATGTTGTGCCATTCTCTCACAGCGAAGAAATGTTGTGAGGCAGCCTGGCCCCTTTAAGAAGGTGGCCTTATGGGTAATGGAGTGTATGTGGCATGGGACGGCAGAACAAAAACAGGGTTAGATGAAAAGTGGAGTGAGCATAAACAGCAGCCCAGCGTGTATAGATTTACATTCTCTGTTAACCAGACAGGAGCCCAACAATACAACCTGTGTGATGTTACAAGTTCCTGCAGTGCCAGAGTAAAGTGCCTGTTCCATGCAGAGAAAACCGGACTTTTTGTTTTGTTGTTGTTAGCGTGTTAGCCGCTAATTACGAGCCAAAAAAAACACAATACCAGCAGTTTGTTTACTATGGTTTGGAGACCAGAGGCTGTGAAAGACCACAGTTGAGCCTTTGTCTTGTTTCGCTGCAGTGTCTCACTACTTTTTAGTGGTTTTTAAACATATCTTAAACACATTATTTAGGCTGGGGGGGGCTCCACCTCCAGTTCGCGGATTTTGATTTTCGCTGGGGGGTCACCGGTCCCCATTAACCGCGAAAAATAAGGGATCACTATAATGATGAATATTGTGCAGTTTCTAATAAAAATAAGAAAGCATGTGAAAACCTATCTATAAATACACATACTTTTTTTATCTAGTTTTTAAATCTGCACTAATAATACTATATACTGTAAGATGCATACTGTATAGCAATTCATGGTTAACATACTAATACTGATTACAAAATTTATACATGTACATACTAGGGATGCAACGGTACTCTGTAAAATACGGTACGACCTGCACGGGACAATACGCTTTTATGTCCCGCGGTATTTATGTTCCAATAACTTTGCATTGGACTTGCACGTGAGCGTGCGTGCATTTTAGGCAACAGGCCGCCACTGCATTTCAATGTCCACTCGCCTCCGCTCACTCACAGTGACCAGCCTATCACACTTTGGCCGGATGGCTGCAGCTCATCGACGCAGAAAAAAAAAAAAAAAAAACAAACAGGCATGGCCAGCGGTAGCAGAGAAATTGGGAAAAACTTTTTTTAATCACCGGTGTGGGAGCATTTTGGTTTTGCTGTTGAATACACCGGCAAGGGAGTGAAAACAGTTAACAGTTAACAGAACGCAATCTTCCACCTCCCTAAACCCGCATCTTCACCTGCGTAAGATCCAGTTGTTACCAGTTGTGCGTCTTGCTGCAGCTGATGTGCTTTTTAAAATACTGCAGAACGAATCGTTGGATGCTCATTTAAAGATCACGAACAATTAATGTTCCTGTCCCTCCTCGACCACCAACAGTTTCAGACATATCGGAAATAAATTCCCACATCCAACCTTTTCCAGCTTGACAAAGATCTCCTTGGTTTCCTCCACAGCAGACATCTGAATGAGATCATGCCACAGCTGTACAGACTGACGTGTCTGGCCGTGACTATTCCCACATCCACCACAATTCCTGACCAGACATCCTCTGACCTCAAGAGAATAAAAACGTCTGCAAGTAATACGGTGATGCGTATTCGAAAGGTAGAGCCGTTTGTGCACGTCCACATGTGACCAGGTGGACGCACAGTTATGCTATTTGGACGCGCTCTTTTATGCGCCAACATGCGAGTTATGCTTTCCGAAAACTCTGTATCTTGCGATCACGGGTAGCGGGTGGTCTGAAACTGTACCGAATCTGTACCGAAACCGTGACACAAAAACCGCGGTACGGACCAGTACCTTGAGGCACCTGTACCGTTGATAGACATAGATCTATAAACACACACACGTACATTTACATACATATGCATTCATACAAGCACCTGCACATCTATGATAATAATAAAAATAACAGTGATAATAATAATGACAATGACAACAATACCAGTAGTAAAACTAACAACAACAATAATAATCATAATAATAATGATAATAACAATAATAATACCACCACTAATAAAAATATGAGCAAATTTGTAATTATTGTTATCATTATTACCATTATCACCATTCTGCACAACGACTCACCTGCCCCTGATTCCCCAATGGACATGACAAGCCCCCCGCTCAACCATCGCACCCCCATCAGTGGCAACAGTGCCATCCATCCATCATCTATACCCACTTAATCCCTGCAGGGTCACAGGGGATCTGCTGGAGTCTATCCCAGCTCTCTTCGGGTGAAAGACAGGGGTACACCCCGGACAGGTCACCAGTCCATCGCAGGGCCACATGTAGACAAACCACTCACTGCACACTCACACTCGCACTCACAATCACTCCTACGGGCAATTTAGAGCCACCAATTAACCTAATGTCTTTGGACTGTAGGAGGAAGCTGGAGTACCTGGAGGAAACCCACGCAAGCACGGGGAGAACATGGAAAGTCTACACAGAAAGGCCCCTGCTGAAGTTTGAACCAGGAACCTTCTTGCTGTGAGGAAACAGTGCTGACCACTAAGCCACCGCAACACTGCCGCCAAGAGCAACTGACCCAGCAAACCAAAGGGAGAAGAGCCAAGTGAAGAAGGAAAACCAGAGTGACACAACCAACACCAAGAGGGCCAGGAGGGCTGCAGTGCCCCACCCACCACCCACGCATGACAAAACGCACTAAAAGGTGACACAAGGATGGCCGCATGGCCCATTCCCCCCCACACCTGGGTGTACCAGCTAGAAAGAACCAACACACCACCCCACCCAAAAGCTCCCTCTGGGCTCCTCCAAGCACCCAATACCGTGTGCAAGCCCTGGAAGGACCCCCCACCCCCATTATGTTGAGGTGTGTGTTCACGTCTAATCTTGAAGCATTAAAATAGTGGGGTGTTTAGCCCCACTTACCCTGTTAGCCTAATTTGATTGCATTTAAATATGAGTGTGTGTGACCCTGCACACCCCATCCTTCATCTAACTGGAGTGTTTTTGTGTGTGTGTGTGTTTTGGACATTTGGGAGTGTTAAAAAGAGATCTGCATGGAAGAGGGAAGCTGGTCAGGGGGTAGGGAGGCTTTATATGCACCATTATATATTTCTACATCCAGCAGTTGCCACCATGTTGAAGAGCTTGCAGCTAAGTTGTTTAGGTGCCTGAGTTACATAGTACCAAGCAGTCAGAGTATAGTTGGTTTATTAAATCATGTTCTACAAAAAACACCCGTCTGCTGCAAGAAATAACATTATAAAAACATTTGCCTGTGCAGGTTTAATGATGTTCCGTTCTTACTCACCCAGTACGAGCAAAGTTAGCCCAGTATGACATCATCGTATGACAAAACCTTTCATCCTCATTTGTGATGTTGCCTAAAGACAGAGCAGGAGGAGTTTATTCTCAAAGTTTAACACTGACACCCATTAACCATGACTATAAGTGACTTGTGTTGCAGCCAGATAGTTTTATTCCATTATTATTAGCACATCAAGTATATACTGTAATACCGTTTATATCACTGTATACCTACCAATAATTTTTGCATGCCCATTCCAGAAACATCCACCAAACATGAAGCCAACATCATCTGCGTGATCTGCCTTCACAAAGCTGGGTCTTGACCTTTTGAATATGTCTGCGCTGTACACAAACTCATACAAGTAGACTGGAGCACCCACGTCTAAAACCACAGAGAGAAAAAAAAGGGCATTGATTGCAGCTAGAATGAGTATCAAAGATCCTCAGTAGTTAGTTTATTCCCAAAATGCCTCACATTGATCACTACAGGATGGTGCACAATCTCTCTGTGGTGGTTTTGTTGGTTTACAGCACAAGTTCAAAATGAGGAGCAGCCATCAGCTATCCACAATGTGCTCTAAATTGCATCAGGTTTGACAGATCACATCCTTCATTTTGTTATTCGAGACCTCCTCTGACCTGAATGGTATCCAGCCACCTTGACGACAGGCAATGTCATCAGCAGGTCTCCTATGATTTCAGTGAAGCCATCTCTGATTTCCTCGGGAGTTTTAGCATCTTTCAGGTATTCATCTGCAATAAGGTCATTGGCTACGGAGACCTGGAACAGGAACAGAGGTTAGAGCATCAGTTTCATCTGAGGCAGTGCTGCTCTCTACAGGACTTTCTTTAGAGCTCACTGAAAGAAGGAAAGAGTTCATGGCTTCATATCAGGTGCTGAACAGCTGTACAAGGAGAAATGGTGTTGCTGAAGCTTAATTCTTGATAAACTGGGCATATTTTAAAAGCCAAAATTTGATAATTTATCATCAGCCTCTTCACTTATTCACTTATTTATCAGAAAGGATTATTAGTTTTGATTTTGTCACGTGATAAGGGCTCCATGCGTATATTTTAAAAAGTAAGTCATCAAAAAACAGCTAAAGCCAACTTCACTCTCATGGTCACTGTGACGTTTCCAGGCATCTTTACTCATCTCTACTAAAATACATTTCCCCAGTGTTGAACACAAGGAGGCATAAAAATTGTTATTACTCAGAAATCATGCCTACGTCGAAGTGGGTAAATAACCAGACGTACAATTTTTCCAAAAATATAATTTAAGTGGCGGATTTGCGTTTTAAAAAATTCAATACAATAAGATTTTTACGTGGTTTCTTAACCCTTGTGTAGTCTTCCCGTTGATCATGCAGCTTTAGCCTTCCTCCGTCAAAAAAGACCCAATGACATTAAACTGTTTTTAGGACATGTAGAATAAGATCATTAACAACTTCTTCTTCTTTTTTTAAAAAATAGCCTTTTTTAAACAATTCAAAACTAACAGATTGATATATAATTGACATCTTTTATTCAGTCTTTTTAGGCAGTTTTAGTCTAATATACAAAATTAGGCCATATTAACAATAACCAACAGTAACCAGGTGCAGCTTTGAAAAGAACATTTTCTGGCTGTGTGTTCGTGTGTGGGTTTATTGTGCCAATGTTGTAATCATTATGCTCCAAGTTATACTTAATAATGGAAAGATGACAATAATTTCAGGTCAAAAAGGACCCTTAGACCACACAAGGATTAATTTTGTGTAAAATGTAATATCATATTATGTTCAAGGGTATTTGGATCGATGGCTAATGAATTTTAAATGTGCGCCCTTTTCAAATGTGTCTGAGAACACGTATGAAACAACTGATTTTTATCCCCAGTTAACTGCCAAAGTACAAAGACCTTTTTGACAGAATATGTGAGAGACATCAGGCTCGAAAAACAGCTGGATAATGAAGCAGATCCACAACCGCAGTGGCGAGGAAAAGTCTATGAACCCCTTGGAATTAATTGTTTTTCTGCATAAAATTCCCATAAAATGTGATTTGAGCTTCACGTAAGTCACGATAATATACAGTCACAAAGTTCTCAAACTGGTAACAGACAAACAATATAACTAGTCATGGCTTTATTGAATAAAACCTTTAACCATCCACAGCACTGGTGGAAAAATAAGTGAACCCATAAGGTCGTATAACTTAATACAGAAAACATTAACATGTACATAATGTGTTTACATTGTGTTTTACAAAGCTAGAAAAGCCATGTTACTTCTGCACATCATTGATAATTGATCACTAGTGTAGCAGCTGATTTGCAGGTTGGTGTGGATAACAAAGTCTAGAAACTAAAAATGTAGTGTCAGGAAAGTCCTTGATGTCAAAGAAATTCAGGAACTGACTTATTTCTTTTTCTATCCATTATCTACGCCTGCTTGTTTCATGTGCAGGGTCACGGGGGTCTACTGGAGCGAATCCCATCTCTCTTCCTAATGTGACTGCTTCCATTTAGACTGCAGTTATTGACTTAACTTCCCAGGTCTAAAATCGTTAAATAATTAATCATTGTGACAGTAAGAAAACCTGAGCAGTTTAGTCAAATTAAGTCAATTAAAAACAAATGTGATGTGTTAAAAACAACTCCCCAGCTTCATTTAAACTCAGTTAGTTGACAAATGAGCCATAAAATAGCCAGAGCCGCTGCAGTGCTCACCCCTGCAGGATTGAACATGTTCACCACAGCCAGCACCGACTGCCTGTTCATCCCTTTCTCCCAGCCGGGGGGGCCGAAGCTCTGCAATTCACAGGAGGAGACAACAACCCCGAATTATTTCAAAACTTGAACAGAAAGTGTCTGAATCTTGAGTGACAGGAATAACAGTGAAGGATGCGTCACAAGTAAATCACGGGTGAAGATTTGGTGTGACCTGAGGCAGGATCCAGCCAAACTCATGGTTGGTTATGCCCAACATCACCGGAACGTTGAGCACTTCTTTCCTCTGGAGAAGCACCTCAGCTGTGCTGTGCAGGAAGTCGCCATCCACAACAGCTCCCAGGAAGATTTTCAGCTAAACATGTGGCAGAAGAAGTTAGTTACTGAATAACACAACACGCCTCAGTGTACGGTGCAGCAGGCCAGAGCAGAGCAGCTGAAGGTGATCACAGGCTGCCATCTTGTGGCTAAAATGATTTTTCTGATCTGACAATTGCCAGATTTGAAACCTAAATACAATGGCATGCAGGAAATAGCATCAGCACTGTGAAAAATTAATATCCGACAGATCAGGGTTTCTAAAGTTGAATTACTTCAGTGATGTCCTGGTTCATTTACAGTTCCTTGATAGGGAAACACTCTGAGGCTATTCTGTAAAAAAAAAAATCACTAAGATCTGCTACATTAAGACACCTAACCAAAAAAAAAAAAAAAAAAAAGAAAGAAAAGAAAAGAAAAGCTAAACACATTTCTTTCACAAACATGAATAATACAGTTACCTTTTTGGTTGCATCAACTAACTCATCTACGCTATTTCCCCTGAAGCACTGGACTAGTTCTTCTGTGCTGCCGGCACAACACCCAGTCAAGTTGGCAACAATCTGGGGATGAGGGATTGATGAGATGGAGAAATAAAACAAATAGACAAGTTAATAACACAACGCTATCATACAGAATCAAAACTGATCTGCATGCAGAAATGGAGCACCGATTACAAGAGTCTAATGGCACTGAGATCAGAATTCATTCACAGTCTAACATGTAAGGTTATAAGCACGGGGTTGTCCATGTGTGATGGACGTTTATACTATCTAAAGTGTACCCTGGTCAATTAAAACCCACTTTCTTCTGACTGGCACGCTCTGAGGAAGGCTGATGGAGTGCTGGTAAGCAACACCTCCTTATCTTTCCGATGTGGAGGGTCCAAAAGCAAACCCAAAAACCTAAAAAAAAAAAATAACAGCAGTAATTTCTTATTCTTAACTATAGAGGTCAAATCCTGAAATCCATATGTGCATGTTGGAGCCTGAATCTGGTCTTGAAAATGACAGTGGACAGCACCCACAACAGAGGTTCTGTTTGGAGTATGAAAGTCTGAACTCATTTCTAGCCCGTTGTGTGACCACATGGTCTGTTTAGTCTTTCGGTCACAACCTGCATACAAAGGTGTTTCAATATACCGTATGTTCTCTTGCTAATGGGTGTATGTGCGTCCAATGAGCTCAATGTCAAAATAAAAAATAAAAAAACTTCAGTCATGAACTGCATTTTAATGTCACGAGTGTGTGTTGGACAGGTGTGTTTCCACAGTAGCATATTTCTGTACCTTCATGTTAGTCAAAGGATGTTCTGAGGTGTAGGTCCCAAGTGTTGCAACTCCACTTTGAAAAATTGCCCTCTGGAACAGTCCTTTGGCTTTTGGAGACAGAGTCTGTGCACAAAGAAACAATTACCTAGTTGTAAAAGTGGAGAGGTGGATGTGGTATATAATGTACACATAATGATATAAAATACCAGTATGGATGCACTGATGCCTCCAGCAGATTCACCAGCAGCTGTGACTGTTTGCGGATCGCCGCCGAAGGCCTCAATGTTTTCCTGCACCCATCTCAGAGCTGCCAGCTGATCCAACAAACCCCAGTTTCCCGAAGCGTGTTCATCTCCGGTGCTTTGGCAGAGGAAACGTCAACACACCTGCTCTGGGCTCTCAGAGAATCATTTAGCTCAAGTGCTCCTTACCTCAGGAATCCCAGGATGCCAAGGCGATACTGAATAACAACCATCACTATGTTTTCATAAGCAGCCAGTGGGGCGCCATCATACTGGGAAGCTGCACCCATCGTCAGACCACCTCCGTGGATCCACACCATCACCTGACACAGAGCACAAGAGCCTGCTGTTCATAGCTGTCTTCTGCACACCAGATGTACAGTATGAATGACAACAGTCTGCAGCGCTCCACAGCGACAACCACAGGGCCGTTCTAGACTCAGGTCAACATTTATATTTACACATCTGCATATAGCAAACTCATCTTTGAGCCACTGGATGACTCATAAAGCGCTGTGTCAGCACTGTGAGACAACAAGCATCAGAGGCAGACAGCCTGACTATCTTCAGAGTGATTTATGCCTTCAGGTGTCATTTTGCATCACTTTGTTCTTTTTCTGAGTGTGTGTTTTTTTCTTTTGTACCTCTTTCAGCCATTATGTGTATCTCTACGGCAGTGATTCCCAAAGTGTGGGCCGCGGCCCCCTGGTGGGCCGTCGTGGGACTGCAGGTGGGCCGTGAGAGGTCATTAAAATTAAACAAATGTGTTTAAATCCTCAATCTTTTTTAAATATGTTTTTAATTACTGTAAAATATTCGTGACATGATAAAAAAACATTAAGAAGTGATAAAACAAATCAGTTAAGTGTTATTCTACCGTCATCTTAACTTAATATGACAAGTGTCACCTTATTTGTTGACCCCTGACATTAATATCAGATCATGGTTCCTTGTCCTGTATGTTGATCACAGCTGTGATTAAAGGTTTCGGTGGGCTGCGGAGATTTTTCACATTTCAAATTGGGCCTTGGTATTCTGAAGTTTGGGAATGGCTGCTCTACGGCCTTTTAGACGTCTTAAGGGCTGTGTATACTCTCGCGGCAATGTGTCGCAGTTGTCTTGTCGCAGGTATGCCGCAGTTACTTTTGATTTATGCTCAATTTTGACACGCGGTCTGCGCTGTTATTCCACGCCACAACGCAAGAGGGACAATCACGAACTAGCTAAACTTACTGAACGTTTTTCCACTTCCTCACCTATCCTCGGACCGTATCTAGACCCACATTCATCGCTATCTCCCTCCATGAATTACTAGAATATGTGCTGTCCTTTGTAGTGTGGAGAACGAGAATCGTACAGATGTGGGTACTTCCTCATTTCTTCAATGACGCACTCTTTTCTACGCGGATGTAGAATTGACCAATCAGAGGCCTCCTTTCTCTCCTCTCTGCGGCACTGTCTGTGCGGTCACCTACAACTTTGGGGAGGTGCACCGGAGTGTCTTCGTAGGCTGGGGGGGCATATCTGCGTCATCTGCGCGTCAGGCTTTAAGGGTCATTTTTCCATCAGTTTGTAATCATGTTGTTCTCTTTGAGGTAATTTTCATCTTTGGCATCCATTTTCTGTGTTTTAAGATTCTTTTGAGTAACTCTGTGGCCCTGTGACATTTCTTTGAGGTAATTTACATCTCTACTGTCTTTCTGAGTCTCTTTTGTTGAGTTTTTGTGGACTTTATTCATCTCTTTCTTAGTATGTCTGTCCTGGTTAAATGCACATATCTGCTCTGTCAAGGCTGAACAAAAGGTGAACTCTGATCTGGAGGGGAACTACAAACTGGCAGAGTTTGCCTGGAGTGCACCACACAGGCAATTTGTGTGTCTACCTTCAGCTGAAGCGAGTATTAACTGGAAACATTGTGTGACCAGATTGGAAAGGGTCATTACAACAGCACCATTGGCTGGCACCTGTCCAGTGCATTCTTGACCGCGGTCCCACTGATACTGGCACGTACGACTGTTTAACCCACCGGCAATTTGTCTCCTTTCCTTGCATCTGCTGGAGTGTACACGTTCAGATACAGACAGTCCTCAGAGAGCTCTGGTGCAGTGAACTCGAGGGACATGGCGAGAGAAACATTAATAAGTTTTTCTCGATCCTGGATACATCTGAAACAGACAAAGAAGAGTGACAAGGTGTGTGTCATTCAGAGTGAAAAAAATAATAAAACTTGCTTTGTGCTCATCTGTGATTCAGGGGTCAGCGTGGCTTACATGGGGGGCTGACGTGTGCAGTCTCTCTCGCCGTCCCAGGGCTCTGGACTCTGGGGAGCGGCCAGGCGAAGGGGCCCCACAGGTGGCTGGGCGAAGGGGATCCCAAGGTACTGCTTCACCCCCTTCTCCGTGCCTTTCACAGTCACATACTCTCCTCTGATTCGGCCACTCTTCAGAGAAACCACTAGGTCACTGCCCCCTGCCGAGTACACAAGAGTGTGCTTTCTGTGCTAAAGCCTTCCGTTGTTTTTCTGGGGATACAGGTCATTTCTGATGGTTTTCCAATGCAGACGGTTTTCAAACATGTACAAGTTGTTATTTGCACAGTTGATGGTTGATTTTTTTTTTTTCATTTTAGAAATAGAAACCAAATAGTTAGTTGGACTACAAGCATTTTTTTAATGGCATAAAGCTTGGATAAGCTTGGATTCTGCAGCTCAGTCTTTGAACAAGCTGTCTCATCAGTTATTTTGATATCTAGTAGCAGTTTAAAAGACTTTGGGGGTTATTTTTGAAACAGGATTTGTCCTTTAATTCACAGACAAAACAGACTTGTAGGACATCTTCATAATATTGACCTACATTCTGTCTCAGAGTGATGCAGAAAAACTGCAGTTGTTGAGTTACTTCACAGCTAATCGACTGTAAATCTTTATTACTGGCTGTCCTGAAAGTTCTTTTGGAGCTAATCCCCTGCTGTGTCCTCTAATCATGACACACAAGCCACTAAATAATTTCTTTCATATTTGCTCGACCAGATACAGGAAAGTTAATCAACGTTTGAGAAACATTTGAGTGTAGCTGTGAATTATGTGAAATGTTGTGGATTAGCGAAGTTAGCCACATGCTAACCGACTGTTCAATTGGCTCTATGTGCTTTTTGCTTGCTAGTTTGTTTGTTTGTGCTTTTTTTTTTTTAAAGTTTTTTTTTCCATCGGCCATTTTCAGTGTATAATCTCCAGAGCAGTAGTTTTGGTGCAAGTCAACTTTATTGAACAAGTTTCAAGTCTTGGCTGCCTGAAGCTAGTAGTCATCTCCGATATTTTCTTTCAACATATCTATTGTTAAATAAAATAAAATCACACACTTATTGGCCTTGCATAAAACTGATAGCCTAAGTGATATGTATCATATTGTAAGGCTTTGAAGGCATTTTGTTGAAGAAGTCAAAAAAAGATCATTTTAGACCTGTTTACAGTTAACTTTACATTACATTTTAGAAAGTATTTTAGGATGGAATTGCAAGCATAATTAAGCAAGTGTGTGTGAGGTTTTTACAAAAGCTGTGGGAGTCTCAGCTCTCCAAATGCTCTCCCGTTGTATGTTTCCATCACTCTGAATACATCACCTTGATCATTGCTCTGATTGGTTGTAGCGCTCACCAACTGCATGCGGAGGCAGTTTGATAAGCAACTGTTGGTGCGGTACGGTTTGTTTTCAAACCCTACGTCTTTCTAGATAGAGCTTTTATCACGCTGAGAAGGAGCTGCAGTTAGTAGTGAACGGGGAAAACCCGAGGACTGCGGAAATGGTATTACTGGGTGGGAGCACCAGAAGTCGATACCGCTGCATTTGATGCGTCTACGTGATTTGTAAACTTCTGATTTTAAAAAAAGCAACTATGCCAATTCCCCTGATTTGGAAGGCGGGATTTAGTGCAGTGGTAAGGACAAAATGGGGAAGAATATCGACAAACTGAGCCTCACGAGAAATTCCAGGCTATGTTCCCATCAACTTAGCAATGAGCAGCTGAACACTGACTGCGAGGCAAATGGTGATCTTGCACATTCTCAACTTTTTATAGAACTTTTTTCAATCAGAAAAGCAAACCTATAATGCTTTACAAGCAAAAACAAAACCAAAATTTGGATTAAGCATTGAAAAAAAGCCTGCGTTAAAACAAGTATTGCACAAAATGATCAAATACTGAAATAAAATGTCTTTCAAAAGTGAAAGTTTTAAACTTGGTGTTAAAGCAGAGATGGTGGGTGTTTTCCAGACACATCTGTCTCCCGTCTCAGAACATGGAATTCTCGGCAGTGAAGTGTCTCTCTCTAGGTTATTTAAACTACTCAACTTGCTGTTTTGAAGTCGTCGTGCTGTTCAACAAGGGGTCAACTACACAGCCTGACAATGACTCAGTCACCCAACTGACCTTCAAACCCTCAACACGTCAGCAAACACTTAAAGGAAAAAAAAAAAAAAAGAAAAGAAAAAAAGCGTGATTTATTTAAGCTTGGACAAAGGGACGAAACAAGCAGTGCAAGTTCAAGCTAATTGTTATTGCTTTGGCAACATGTCCATGAGCATCATTGAGCTGTTCACACATAAATGAGTGCTGGCAGGCAACCATCGACTGCTCACCAATCAGCAAACTCGGCAACTGGGAAATTGTACTTCAAATCACGTACTGTCTGAGAGTAAAGAGGAAAAAGAAAGAAATAGCTTTAACAATTACATGGAGTTTGGCTTTTTAGGGTTTTGGATAAGTGTAAAGAAGTTAACACAGGAGAAATGTGCTCTCTCGCTCTCTGGCTGCAGCATTTTTAATCAAGTGAAAGATTTTCAGGGAATTATCAGGGAATCCCTCTGAAATGGCATTACAGGTCCGGTGTATATTAGAAAAATGCATGTACTGTGTTCTGTGTGTCAGTTTGGGACAGGGTACATCTGATTTTGGTAATATAACCCAGCCTCTCCACCCTTGTCTTTTGTCTGCATCTCAACTGTCACTGTTACAAAATACAATGTTAAAATGGCTAAAAGTTGAGCTTTTGCACAGACAAATCTGAACTCAGGAGTGAAATATGCACTTGGACAACTGAAAAAGGGGCAAAACAGTCCAGTTACTCTAGAGAGCACTTGGTGATTTCATAAACTTGTTTTGAGGAGACTAAGCATGTAGCTCCTGAAAGAGAAGACAGTGTGAGCAGTTTTGCAACAATATTCATGCTTCACCTTCACTAAATAGTTTTGACTGTCATGTGTGTGCATCAAGATGTCATACACAAATAAGATTTAAAAGTGAGAATGTTCTTACCCGCTGGCAGCGCCTCTACTGCTAGAGCAGGGAGCAGAAAAACAATGAACAGCCCTGTTCTCATCCTGACCGAGCTCAAAGAAAAGGCAGAGAGAATTACTGTGAATTTTTATCCCTACCCCCCCCTCCCCCTTCCCCCCACCACACACTGTTAAGTACATGCACTTTCAACCTCTCCTATCCACACGCACATATCACAAACTTTCACTGCTCAGCGTAAACAAAGTGGAGTCCATTGATTGAATCTGTGTTCAGGTCTCTGACCGCTGATACACAAATGACCAAATCCTGCTCTTTGAACACATCAGCTCAAAACACTTTATGTATGCCACATGCACACAGATACGCTCTTTTACTTCTCTCAAAAAGAAGCAGTTGTTTGGCTGAGAGATGAAACACGTGATTTCATTTGGTGCAAAAAAACAAAAAAATGAATACAAACGGACAAACTGTCAGAAATCAGATTAGGACTACAGCGGACTATAAAGTACACTGTACAACTCAGATGATAACTGTAGTCAACAGGTAAACTCATGCAATGTGAAGTAAATCTATCTCACTTCCCAGACCTCAAAACCATCTGCCGCAAGACTGCTCGTCCTTCTTGTAGCTGGCAATAGTTCTTTATAACTACATTCAATTATGAGAAAATTCAATAAAAATGAAGAAAAATTGTGGCTAATCATTTTGGATGATATACTTCAATATTTAAATTAGCATATAGGATGCATCAGTACATACTACATAGTCACGTGTTTTTCGCGAATGTTCAGTTATGCTATTCTGGAAGTTTGTATCAAAAACTATTTCTGACATCATCAAAGATAAACTAAATAGTGAACTCTTAAATGATGACCACCTTTTTAAATCTGAATCTTACTCGGTGATGTACCTTTTATGCAGGATTAACAGCTGCTAAAAAGGCCGTTATAAAACAGTGGTTTAACTCCAGATGTTCAAGATCTCCAAGCGGGTTTTTGTCCTCACAAATATCTTGTCACTTGAACACAACATTGCACTCACAAAGTTATTAAAACAAAAACCCATATTGTTTTTTTTTTTTTTTGAGTCACCGCCCTGGAAAAACTATCTTAAAAAAACAAAGGACAGTTTTGTCATGATCTATAATGAACCCACTGTGCACTTGTTATGGTCTGTTATCTAGTGTACTTGACTAATGAAGAAGAATTGTGGATTACAAAAAAAAACGAAAGAAAAAAAAAGCTTTTGCTTTTGACCATTGAACAAAACACCACATGTGGGACAAGGATACTGTTTCTTGAACAACATAGCAAAAGTGAAGCATGGTGGTGGCAGCATCATGCTGTGGGGATGTTTTTCATTGGCAGTCTGGTTAGACAGGTCAGAACTGAAGGAATAATTAATGGTGCCATATGCAAGCTCTTTCTTGAGGGAAAGAGGGAAACCAGATCCTTGAGGACCAGGTGGGTATGGAGCTGATTTCAAGTCTGTCTCATATGTCATGGTTCCAGCTCCGGTGTCCTTGTGTACTCCATCATTGGTTTTCCATGTGCCCTCCATCTGTGATTCTCTCTCTGCAATCAACCAGAATCTTTCTCACCTATTTTCCATCAGTATGTAGTAGGTCTGCTGTCCTGCCAGATTGTGTTGTTACTGTCATTGCACCCTTGCCTACAAACTTTGGATAGATCTTGGATACTTGAGCTTGTGGTCAACTAAAATGCTGAATTTCAGACCTTGAGCCTTGTATAGCCCTTGTTCAACCCATTTTTGTGGATCTCGGACCGGTCAAAATCTGATCACTCTGGAGACCAACTTGAGGATTTTAACAAAGTTAAGAACTGTTGGAATTTCCCTGTTTCTGCTGAGCTTGGAGAAGAGTTTTCCTGATCATTTGTCAAGAATACTCACCTGAATCAGTTGACCCTCAACTTGGTCCGAAAAGATCACTTGTTCTTGGAGGCCAGAAGAAACAAAAAATTGTCTCCATTCACTCACCCAGAAGAGGTCTGTATAACAGTGTTCTAATGGGACACTTTTCCTGCTCTCCTCACTCTGCTGTGGTCCAGACCGTAAGTGCTTAGTGTTTCAGTTTTCAATCATGAACCTTTTACTTCATCTGTTTCGTGGCTCCATAATGTGCGTCAATCTGCTTGCGATTGATCCAGATCCAGATCACACAAAACACTTCCTCTATTTCTAGCATCTTTTCAACAACTCGAATTACATAAAGATGCAGTCGTGTTTTTCAGAAATGGGGCCTCATTTGTCTTTGGTCACATGATATTCTGAAGAATGATGCAGGCTTTATTTGGACATGTCCCTTTTGGCACAACACATGCCTTGGGCTTTCAGCGTCAGATGTGACATCACCAGCTCTGCTGCTTACCCTTTTTATAATATCTGGTAGGCCTGGGCCAAAAAAAATCGATTTTTATATTAATCGCGATTTTTTTTTTCTGGGGATTTTAAAAAATCGATTCTCATACAAGAATCGATTTTATTTTTTCAATGGTGGGGTAAAGAGTTTGGGTGGCTCCGTGGAAATACTCCGCTGGCTGGGCTCCGCCAGTCTCTTTTGTCATCTACACTTCTGGAAATAGAAGCACGTGTGTCACCATAGTAAACCGAATGCGGGCAAATTCACGCGACAAAATGGCGGAGTGCAGCGAGCTGAGTACTTTCACAGAGCCTGAACTCTTTCTCCCACCGCATCACTTCAAATCAAACGTATGGACTTTATTTGGTTTTTATAAAAAGCATGGGGCAGGAGAGCTCGATATGAGGAAAGCCATATGTAAGCGTTGTCGCAGTCAAATCTCTTACTGTGGTAACACCACGAACATGACGGCGCACATCCTTCGCCACCACCCAGAGAGGTCGGTGCTCTCTGACTGGCTGGGTCTGCGTTTACTCGAGGACCCAGATACTCAAGATACTGGCGGTGTCAGCCAATGTCAGGACTCGAGGCAGTTAATTATTCATTAACGTGGCGTGTTTGTCATGAAACAATCGTGTTGCCGTAGCGTGTTATTACCGGTATGCCAACCAGCTGTAAAGCACAACGGATCGCCAACATGACAACGCTGCATGAGAGAACATATTCACCACACGTCCTGACTGGTGTAGGCTATTAGTGTTGGCAGTTGCTACCAATAGCATCTGCATCCACAAAGAAAATAAGGACGTGGATTTATTGTTGTAGAAACATGTAGTCTATGGAGCAACTGAAATGGGTAGAAGACGACAACTTTAGGTAAGAAAATCACATATCCCGTATATTGTTGAACTATCGCCTTTTAAAATTATGTGGTGCTGCTAGCTAAAGATTGGCCTGAATTCCTCAGAGAGGTTGTTTTAATAAAAAAGTGGTTGGTGGGTTAAAGTGAGACAAATGCCATGGAGCAAAATAACACAGCGTCTCACTTTTCGCCTGGAAGCAAAGTAAGACAAAAAATAAGTTTTGATTTTTGTGTCTTAAACAGTTTGAAAAATCCATCATGCCAAGGAAATACAACAGGAAGACAACCTGGGGCAAAACCTCCCTTGAACAGATGGAAAGTGCAGCCACTGAGGTCATGGAGCAAAAGAAGTCTTTAAGAGGTGTTTCAAGGGAGAAAAGTATCGACAAGTCAAGTCTCCTAAGATTTATAAGAAAAAAGCAGCGGGGGGATGTTCTTACAGTGGCCTGGGGTTCGGTGGCCCAGGCAAAGAGAATTTTTACTGATGAGATGGAAGAAGAACTTTCCAAACACCTGAAAGAACTCACTGAACAGTCCTATGGCCTCTCCAGCTAAGTGCCTCACACTGGCATTTGAATATGGAGAAAAGAATCATGTCCTTAGGCCTGCCAATTGGAAGGAGACGCAGTGTGCAGGTTAGCCAAGGTGTTCAAGACATCCTGTGATTTCCTATGGTAACTAAGGCTGATCTTCCCACAAGGCTAAAACTTATAATAATGGATTGTCTATAGGTCAAGAATGGTTCCGCAGCTTTCTAGCACGTCACCGACTTTCTGTCTGAACTCCAGAAGCAACATCCCTCTGAAGGGCCACTGCCTTTAGTAGAATTACTGTTGTGGAGTTCTTTGATAATCTGGCAGTAGTCATGGACAGGTGAGAGAATTAATTCTTCCAATGCATGTGTTTTATTCTGGTTTTATTCTCTAAGATTAAGTAGTTTCGATTTTCTTCCTCCTTATCTTTAACAGGCATAAATTCCCCCCACACATGATTTTAATGTGGATGAAACAGGTGTCTATACAGTACAAAGGCCTCAGCAGGTAAGATACATGATACATACACAAGGCTGAAATGCGTAGCTTGTAATAATGTAATAAACAGGCCGCCCGGACCTCCGAACAAGCGAGGCCGAGAATGGCGCTCTGAAATTGAATAGGCTCTGGTTCTCATCCCTGGCCAGGTCCTCAGCCAGCCTCTGGCCTGGTCCTCAGTCATGGTCTGGTCCCCAGCCATCCTCCAGTCAGGCTCTCATCCCTGGTCTGGTCCCTAGCCAGCCTCTGGCCTGGTCCTCGGCCTGGTTTGGTCCTCAGCCAGCCTCTGGCCTGGTCCTCAGCCAGTCTCAGGCCTGGCTCTCATCCCTGGTCTGGTCCCTAGCCAGCCTCTGGCCTGGTCCTCAGCCCTGGTTTGGTCCTCAGCCATTCTCTGGCCTGGTCCTCAGCCATGGTCTGGTCCCCAGCCATCCTCCAGTCAGGCTCTCATCCCTGGCCTGGTCTGGTCCTCAGCCAGTCTCAGCCAGGCTTTTATCCCTGGTCTGGTCCTCAGGACAGGGTAGATGAATGAAGATACCTGGGCCAAGTTCCTCAATTACCTGATAAACCCCACTTACCACCCCATGCTGCTAATCATGGACAATCTTAAAGCTCACATATCACTCAGGGCAGTAGAAATTGCCAAGAGCAATGGTATTATAATGCTCACTCTCCCACCTCAAACATTCCATCGCATGCAGCCTCTCGATGTGGCCATGTACGGTCTGTTCAAAGCCCAATACGGCCGAGCTCTTGATGGATGGATGCGATCGAATCCTGGCAAAACAACAGTGACATCACGCAACATCACTTCTGGGTTTAGGTCCACTGGGATTTTCCCATACAATCGCGACATTTTCCCTGATGAAGCGTTTGCACCATCCATTCTGTCAGACCAGCCAAACCCTGAGCTACAGCCTGCCAACGGGGATGCTTCACCTCCAGCAGAAGGTACGGAAGGCCTGCACCCTGCAGATGATCCACCTGAAGATGAACCTCCCGCTGCAGATAATGCACCCCACCGTACTAATTCACCCACTCCCGCGCCAGCTGACACGAATGCGGGACAAATAACTGGCCGACCTGGATATGTCCCTCCACAGGAAATCATTGCACTTTAAAAGTGCACCCCCAAAAAACAAACCAGCGTGAGAAGACCGAAATCCTCACCGATACACCTGAGATGCAGGCACTTGAAAAGGCTTTTGAAGAAAGATGAAAGAAACTGGAAGAGAAAATGCAAGAAAGAAAACCAAAAAAGAAACCGATCCAGTTGAGAATAAAAGACAGCACCTCCGAAGAAAGTGATGTTCCCATACAGGTGTCGATTTTGTAACTGAAGTCAGGAATGTCCGTTATATCGGTAAGGTTGAGTATTTACGATGATGAAAAACTCATACAGTTCCTGAGAAGGATCCAGGGAAACGGGAAAGTGTGGCAGAGACCCATTTTTTCCATAAACCAAAAGGATGTGGCACATGTTCCTAAAAGCGATGTTGTGAGGAAGCTGCCGCAACCTACGAGGCCCGGAGGGACCACGCGAAGAGAGCAACTCTTCATCTTTCCGCGCAACCTTCAGGGCTGGAATGTAGAAGGCCTCGCTATGGAGTGAGAGGTGTCCTAATCAGAGTTCCCCTACTGTGGAAGTGGTTCTTTTTTCTCATTTGAATGGTGAATAAAAAATTTTTTGACTGATACTTTGCTGTATTTGTGTTTGTTCTGAGTTACCTCCAGAGTGGGGAAAAAGTAAGAGGATCCAGGGGCGGACTGGTAATCTCTGGATTCTGGAAAAGTCCAGAATGGCATTCTGGTCTACGGCCGTCAGCCCTGTTCAATAACCAGAATTATCATTCTATCAAAAAATGGCAGGGGGCACTAAGATGATCATTTTTCAGATATAGGCCTAAAAACGAACAAAGTAGACTAATGTTTGTGTCTGTCAACAGAAAGATGGCAAGCAGAAAACAGAAGGAGAAAGGTGGATGGGAAAAATTAAAACTAAAGAAAGCCAAGTAAGTTTGAGGGGGAGAAGTGTTTTCTCATTTTGGCACTCTTTATCTTTGTCTTCTCTTTTGTGGTGCGTGGTGGCTCAATGTCTGTGGAAGAGGCTACAAATGTTGTAATCATAGCTGCATTGCATGGGGCAATTTAATTTAAAAAAATAGTACAATGTCAGTGTCCTACAATAGTATTTGCTCAGTAGTCTGGTGGTTAAGTGGGTGGACTCTCATATAGTGGTTTATTGGTTCAATTTCCAGTGTTGTAATATGTTGTTGTGTCCCTTTTTTTCCATTGCTTTCTCTCTACCCAATAAAAGCCACTAGAACATCTTTTAAAAAGATGCTGATATGACATATAAAACATAAACTGCTAACTACTGCTGACCACATGGTGAATAATCTACTCTGTTGGGTTCATAAATGTGTAAATCAGATTCTGATGGAGTCAGTGCCTCACCAGGCCATGAATCTCACCACACTGAATGTCACTGGTTATGAGGCATTATTTAGGTTTACATATCAGAAAATTTTCATTTCAAACAGAAAAGGGATGTTTTAAATAAATGTATGGTTTATAAAGCTACTTTTTTCATCTTGGACTATCTTTGAGTATTTTTGCCATATCAACAAGAGGCAGGTAGGCTGTCCTCTTTTTAGGGTTTTGGGTCACCCTAGCATAATATTAAAACTATAAAATGTGTCAAGCAGGCTATTTCTGACACAGAATAGACCTAAAAGGCTAAAATGTAATCAGGAAAACCAAATCTGTTTTATTTTTCTTGTCTGTAGCCTAGGTATCAAATATTACGTTAATCCAAAGCGTTTAGAATTTTGGAGGTATAGGTACAGGTTTAATAGCTGTCATTCCAAGTAATGCTAATAAACATATGTTAATCAAGCATATGTGATATAGATATACTTTTTTTTCTGTTTAAATGCAAGCATGCAAGTAACTGTAAAATAGCAGTAAAAAAGACTATGTTTATGTTCATTTTTGTTTTGGAGATGAAAGTGATATTTAGTTGTTCTTTAATGTTAGCGTTCTTGAGTAAACAATCAAAAATAGTTTATATGTGTGGGTGCTGTTATAACAATATATCAGTATAGCGCACCCCCCCCCCATCTTTAGTCCGGTAAACATTCCGATCTTTTTCGTAAATTCAAGGGAAATGTGTTAATTTTATAGACACATCAATTTAGCTTGCTTAGAGGGGAGGAGGATGTAAAAACTGTCTCACATTACCTCACTCTCCCCTACTTAACTCGTGCCTCTCCAACTTCAGGCACGTAGTCCCCAAGGATCTGGATTGGTGACTCTCAGTACTGAAGCTTCCCTCGCTGCTTACCGAGCCTCCCAAATGATCAACTCTTTCGTCTGGTAACGATCGATGCGAATTATTACCAGTCTGGGCCGGGAAGCCAAGTTGTGGTTTAGCGGTGAGTGCTCTGTGGGCTCGGTCTAGTTCAATGCTTGCCTTGTGCTCTTCCAGCATGGTAGCTATGCCACGTTAGCACCGTGCTATCATCCATTGGAGTTATCACTGTTGGAGACTGAGACAGTGCTGCCTTCACATGCTCACCAAAACCTGAAGTCACCTGTGCATATGCTTCTTGTTTTTACACTAGACAATGATCGCTATTTAACATAAAAATAGGTAGAGGTGTGAGAGCACTTTTTACTCAGAGGTCCACTGTGTGATGATGTCACTCCAGCATTACACTGGCATTAGTAACTGTGTGTTAGTAGACTGAAAATCATATTGTTTGAAAACACAAATGTTATTGTGTCAGCGTATGAGATCTACGATAAGCTCCCTATGCTGTTCCTACTTAACTGCAGCTATGCATCAATCAGCAGCAGCTGTTACCACTGAGCAATCAGTTCCTGCTGCTCTAAGGATCATATAAATGCAGCTCCTGCAGGCTGAAGCCATTCGTCATAGGTTTCTTAGTTTTCTTTCAATGTAGATTGTTAGTTTTAGAGAAAAAAAAAAATTGTTACTGTTTAGTGTTACCTGCATCAGCATGAGGTGAGTCACTTGGGTCTTCAAGTCTTTCTGAAAGGTATTATATGTACTGTTTTGAAGTCTTCAATATCACATACTGAATTAAATTTATTAATACAGTCTAACTGGATAGTACATGTTTGAGTTGGGATTCTTGACTAAAGAAGCTTCATGCTATAGCATTTCCCTGATCAGAAACTTCTATTTGCAGGGTGTTGTGGATTTCTTTCCTGCTCATTGGATGCATCACCTGCTTTCCTCCACAAGAAGGTAAGATGGTGCTCATAAAACTGAATCAATGAACCTAAACTAGTTCATAATGGCTCCTCATTTCTCAGGTCACTCCTACATTGGAGGCAGTTACCCTTGGGTGTATTCAGCTACATCTTCTCAAGATCCAACTGCTAAAAAGCCTACTGGACAAACCAGTGGTTCTATTGTAGGTTCCAGGATTTTACAACCTCTGCTGGGGGTGCTGGCTCCTCTGGTTATGGACCTCAGCTGTACAGTGGTCAGGATGGCCAGTCTGGAGATCCAGGAAGCCAATCCCAGGTTACCCAGGAGAGCTGGACCTCACCTGATGGGGAGGAGCCAGTCTTCACTCCTGTAGATGACGAGGACCAAGTGTACGCTTTCAAGTCTCGGTCCCGCTACAACAAGAAACGACTGCGGTGGAGTCGGTTCCGCTACACCCCAACAGAACCACTTGATACCCAGGAGCCAGTGTTCCCACACCCTGGCAAGACATCTCAACACATGAAGGTCTGAAGATGTGTTCTGCCAATGCTTCCCCTCTCACTGTGTGAACTCCAGTTGACTGACTCTTGTAAACCTGTGTTCCCCTTAAATATGAATAAAACTCTAAATCTAGGCATGTTTGTCTAGTTCTGACATCCTTCACAGGGGCACATTCATGACTTGAGTCTTTCATTGCTTCAGATGTCAAGTTCTGCCTTGGATCTACTTGAATGAGGTGGAAGTGAAGTTTCTGTAACGGAATTGGAAAGATTCTTGAGTCGTTAACATGGTGACATAGATATTTGCTAGACAATTGGTTCATCTGACTCAAACCAAGGTACTGATGTAACTGCGAAGTTCTTTTGGACCTTGAAAGCCCACTAAACTTTTTTTTTTTTATGTTATGGCTTACCCCACTTCTTAAATCTAAATATATTTTTGTAGAGGGTATAAGGAAATGGTCTCTCTGCATACTCATCTGTAACTTGGACCCCCCCCAATTTCCACAAGCATCCAATCTTTGACACCAGAGGACAGGTCCTCCCTGGGTGTATCAACCAGGTCAAATGAGTGTTGGGGTCACCCAGCCTCTGGTGAGGTTTGCCAGTGGCTGACACCACCATCTTACACTAAATTAAAAACATTTCTGTTTAGTAAAGCCTATGGTGTGTTGTGGCCAATAGTCATAGAAATGGCTGAAGCCAAGAAAACAGCAGGCTCTTAAACATAGCCTTGTCATAGCTACACTAATATAGGTCTCTGCGGCAGGGGCACAACAGCGTGATCCACTGACTGGTGTCCTCACCCCTCTTCTCTTCCCGCTTTTACCTTTCTTCAGCTATATCCAAAGTTACTTTTTTTTTTTTTTAAATCGCATTGTGCTCATGTATTATGACAAAAGGATTTCTCTTTGTTTATATTTCCAGTTAATTAGGAACATCTCAAATGTTCCTACATTTCACTGTTGCAGGTTTTTTTTTTTTTTTTTTTTTTGTGCCAACCTGCACCCCCTGACTTTTTTTTTTTTTCTTCTGTATACATTTGCAGGTCAGAGCCACATATTGACCTGCAGTTCCACCCTCTACCATCCCAGCGTTTACCTCCACCTGTGTGTGTGTGTGTGTGTGTGTGTGTGTGTGTGTGTGTGTGTGTGTATAGATGTCTCTGGGATATCAACTAACATGCTTAACTGCAGTCCAATCCTCTGGCCACATCTGTTTATATAGTCATCACTGTAGAGCATGTACTAACAATGTACCAGTCAGAATAGAAGTACAAGCAATTCCTAGCTCTCCAGTTAATGGATAAATATTTATACGTTTTGTCCAATATAGTATTGCAAGGGGGCAGCACGGTGGTTTGGTAGTAAGCACTGTTGCCTCACAGCAAGAAGGTTCCTGGTTCGAACCGTTTGAAGGCAGGGGCCTTTCTGTCTGGAGTTTGTATTTTCTCCCATGCTTGCGTGGGATTCCTCCAGGTACTCCAGCTTCCTCCCACAGTCCCCAGAGCAGACCCCATCTAGATTACCCGTAGGAGTGATTGTGAGTGTGCGTGGTGACCCTGCCATGGACTGGCGACCTGCCCAGGGTGTACCCCTTCCTTTCACCTGAAAGAGAGCTAGGATAACAGATCTCCTTGACCCTGCATAGGATTAAGCGGATATATAAATAATGGATGGATGGTGGATGTTTGGGTTAAAGGTTTTTTCTCCCGCTATGAGGTTTTTTTTTTGTTTTTTTTTTTACTTGCCATTTTTCTTTGATTAGGACTTAATATAATTTTAGTTCATGATATTTGTTCGGGGGTCATGCTCTGGATCTCTGTAAAGCGCCTAGAGACAACTTGTATTGTAATAGACATTATACAAATGACTGACTAAAACTAATTTATTTAGATAAATTCCACTTCAAAATCAAACTTGCTCTGTTATGTGCAGGTAATGCAGTTGCAGGCAAAGCCATTTCATCCCCAGGAGCCATTGTTCCCACTGGTGTGGAAAAATTGTCTCTGTTCTAGTCTTTAATAAAAGATTAAGGATTCTGAGTAAAATCAACATTTTAACCTCAAATAACAAGACTTGGCGATAGCTGGATTTTCAGTAAATTTATTCTCCATTTCCATGCAAAAGGGGTCATACCTTACACCTTAACAATCGATGCAGAATGACAGCGAGAAATTAAGACACAATCACTTTTAACAAACTGAATAACAATGAAGCCTTGAGCTTTTCCACACAACTACGTGTCCCAAAATCCTATGCCTGAACATATGAGTGACAGTATTTCACATTCCAGGGAAATGTCATGTCATAAAACTTAACATTATTCAAAACAAAAAGGTCTCGCCAACCTATGGAGCCACTTTCCCATGACACCCACACATTGGCAAGACATCACAGTAAAGCAAGGATGGCTTCTCGTGTTGGCGAGGCAGTTTACCAGGTTTCAGTACTTCAGAAGAGACTAATGTGGAAGTAGAAATGGTTGTGTGGACCTTATTGCGTTAATCTCTTTAGGGGTGGGAAGATGGGGTCCTGTAATTTCATCCATCTCGATGAAATTCTGAATGCCACTCAAAAGTAATAGCAAATGAAACCCAGCATGGAACAGAACCCAAGGGGTTTTTATGGGGAGATAAGCCCCTGCACGAAATGTACCACCGGCAAATAGAAGAGGTGGTTGACAGGCCTCTAGTCAAGGACCCAAGCTTAAAGGAGACACAACACTACCCAAGTGGATAGGTAGGGAGGGAGGTAGGGAGTTAGAGGTGTTTGTGTGTGTGACTGCTAATTAAACAATAGTGATGGGTTGATGACGCGTCATGGAACCTTTCAACACATTGCCAAACTGTATTGATACATGTCGATACTGTGTCACTGAATAGTGACACCTGCTGGACATTAAAAATCCCTACAGGCAACCGAGTTGCCACCAGCATCTGTTTCCTGGAGGCTTTATGCTTAAAAATAAATAAAGAATAAATTCATATGAGTTAATTAGCAACTGTGAATAAGTTATAGAATGGCTGTGTACCTGAGTTCATCCTGGGTGTATCTGGGACTTCATTTTCATGCCTGGCCCTATAATGTCTCAGCACTGAGGAGGTGGACTTGTTCAAATATGAAAGGTCTGTCGAGCAAATTCAACATTTAGCCTGAAGAAAACAATATGAATAGTAAACTAAGAGTCACTTTGGAACGAATTTGTATTCAGATAGATCAAGTGGAAACTTTGAGAGGAACAGGATGAAACAGCAAGGAAATTAAAACAAATAACTTATTTTTCCGATATGAGATCAAAATGGTGCCATACGGTGGAAACCTTTCTTTCGGCTTGAGGCTGGTCCAGAATTGCTGCTGATTTTGACAACGTGCTACAAAAGATCGGAGATTCTTTTGGCAGATGCAATCCCGTCGACAGATACGCTTCCTTATACACAGTTTGCCACATCGATGTCAGTTCGAAACAGTACCTGTATCAGTCATGCGACTTTCTTAAATCGAAACACGCACCGACACTTACCGACACGGGTTTTGCTCTCTGAGCTCAACGCATGCGCCGACACATCGGTGTTGCTCTATCACTATTAAACAACCTAAGGAATTGTCTGTGAAGTATAGGCATGCGATGAAAGATAGTTGGGATACAAATACCATCCTAATTAACTGCAACAGTGCAACAATCAGCAGCAGCTGTTACCACTGAGCAATCAGTTCCTGGCTCACTGAGAATCATATAAAAGCAGCTCTCGTAGGCTAAAGTCTTTGTCACAGGTTTCTTTTGCTGTTTTAGTGCAGGTTGTCAGGGTTAGAGTCTAGATAAACTTTATTGCTGTTTAGTGGTAATTGCATCAGAATGAGGTGAGTCACTTTGGTCTTAAAGTCTTTCTGGAAGGTAGTATATGTACTGCTTTGTAGTCTTCATGATCATATACAGAATTGAATTTATACAGTCTAACTGGATAGTACGTTAAGTGGGGATTCTTAACTAAAGTATTTTCATGCTATAGCATTTCCTTGATCAGAAACTTCTATTTGCAGGGTGTTGTGGATTTCTTTCCTGCTCATTGGACGCATCACCTGCTTTCCTCCACAAGGAGGTAAGATGGTGCTTGTAAAACTGAATCAATGAACCTGAACTAGATTCATAATGGCTCCTCCTCATTTCTCAGGTAATTCCTACACTGTAGGCAGTTACCCTTGGATGTCTTCAGCTCAAGATCCAACTGTTGAAAAGCCTACTGGACAAACCAGTGGTTCTTCTAGTGTAGCTTCAAGGATTTTACAACCTCTGCTGGGGGTGCTGGCTCTGCTGGTTATGGACCTCAGCTGTACAGTGGTCAGGATGGCCAGTCTGGAGATCCAGGAAGCCAATCCCAGGTTACCCAGGAGAGCTGGACCTCACCTGATGGGGAGGAGCCAGTCTTCACTCATGTAGATGACGAGGATCAAGTGTACGCTTTCAAGTCCCGGTCCCGCTACAACAAGAAACGACTGCGGTGGAGTCGGTTCCGCTACACCCCAACAGAACCACTTGATACCCAGGAGCCAGTGTTCCCACACCCTGGCAAGACGTCTCAACACATGAAGGTCTGAAGATGTGTTCTGGCAATGCTCCCCCTCTCACTGTGTGAACTCCAGTCAACTGACTCTTGTAAACCTGTGTTCCCCTTAAATATGAATAAAACTCTAAATCTAGGCATGTCTGTGTGGCTATTGTGCGTCTAGTTCTGACATCCTTCACAGGGGCACATTCTTGACTTGAGTCTTTCATTGCTTCAAATGTCAAGTTTGGCCTTGGATCTACTTGAAATGAGGTGGAAGTGAAGTTTCTGTATGTAATGGATATATAAAGATTCTTGAGTCATTAACATGGATATTTGCTAGACAATTGGTTCATCTGACTCAAACCAAGGTACTGATGTAACTGAAATCAGTTCTTTTGGACCTTGAAAGCCCACTAAACTTGTGTATTCATGTTTATGGCTTACCCCATTCTTAAATCTAAATATTTTGCACAGGGTTTAGGGGAATTCTCTCTCTCTCTCTCTCTCTCTCTCTCTCTCTCTCTCTCTCTCTCTCTCTCTCTCTCTCTCTCTCTCTATATATAGATATATTTTTAATATACACAACTGATCTTTGGATTTCCCCCCCCCCCCCCTGTAGACATCTCTCCCATCTCCACAAGCATCCAAGTCTTTGACACCAGAGGACAGGTCATCTCTGGGTGTGTTATAAACAGATCAAATGAGTGTTGGACCACCCAGCCTCTAGTGAGGTTTGTCCTACCTCCAGCACCATTGACCAAGTGAACAGCCTTTGGGTTTCCTTGTTGCCATCTGTGGTTTAGATGATCAGGGAACCATAGTTGGCATTTGAGGCAGGGGGTGGGCTTTAACTCACCTGTGAGGTAACCTGCTGGACAGCACTGTGCTGTGTTTAAAATATCCTGGTATGGCTTTGTGTTCTGCAGGAGAGACTTGAAGGGATGGCTGTTTTGTTTAGATATCAGCCTTGGATAAGGTTCTGATTTTGGGGAAGGATCCTGCCTGACTCAGAGACAAAGCCTGATCATCGGCTAATTGAGACCTGTAGAGTTATGAAAGTGAACGTCTTCATTAGGGGATGAGCTGGATAACTTTATGGACATGATTTTTATCATGGCAAAAGGATTGTTATAGCGTTTGCTTTAAGCCTTCAGTAGTTTCCACTGGATAGTACTGTGTTCTTGAACAGTAAGACAGCATGACTGGATGAAACCTCTCTATTCTATCAGTTTGCATTAGATACACACCTGAAACAGCTTTCATACACATTGTTTATCCCATTCCAAGAAAATGACGCGGACGGTGGTTGGCCTGTCCACATCACTAGTAACTGGGCACTTGCATTCAGATATGGGGCAGGCCCAGCCCAAGAAGATAACTGAACTGTTTTCTGGAAATGGCACTCATTTTGACTGAGATCCTGCTGGGAGACACTCTGTGACCTTGAGTCCAGTGTTGCCTTGCTTTGCCTGTGACCATAAATGCTTTGTTTCTGAACCAAAGATTTCTCCAGTCTGCTCTTGAACTTCCAACCATAGAATTGGGCTAACAATATGTTGCTTGAAAGAGTAAACATTCTTTACGGGTAGAACTGAGTGGTTACTGGAGAGACAATAACAGCAGTGTTCATTGCAGGCTTTTTGTCAAGACTCATGTCAAACTTGTGCATGCTCTGTGTACTAGGAATGCATTACTTGTCAATTGACGATGTACTGATCAAAATACAGGCAACAGTCATCAAGCAGGCAAACAGGATTTGCTGCTCATATCTCCTACATCTCCTTTTCTTAAAATAAAATACTTTTATCAACTTAAATGAATTATTGCACTCTGCATTTACACATCAAAATCTGTGTTGCTTCCAATGAACTTAACAGAACTTCAGCACCCCTAAATTGAAATTCAGCACCCCAAAAACCTGGAGTAAGAAATGTTGTTATTCTAAAATTTTAGTTTGCATTTGACAGGCTTAGATAATGTCCAAAACTTAATAGTTTGTAGTTTAAGTTTATATTTTAAGAAAGAAAATGAAAACGACCCCGCATAATGGTATTGTCCTCTTCTCACTAACGTTACTTGTGGGTTGTGGTGGGGCTCATTGGGTGCTCAGCACCCCTAATGCTCTGACCCTAGAATCGCCCCTGTTCATACTAGGGATGTTCCTGGTGAATAATTGTCAAATCGGCCTGAGTGTGGCTAGCACCGCTAGCATCAGCAGCCATCGTCTCGTGCAGATTAACATCCAAATGCTTGAGTCGAATGTGGTTGCGCATTGCTCCAATCGAGTGACTGTATGCCAGTTGTCTCTGACACAGTCTACATACTACCTTGTTTTCATTTTTTAGATTAAAGTACCGCCAAACCGCGCTGGTTTTGCGAGAGGACATCTTCCCACCGTGCCGTTATAAAACTCAAGTCTACTGGAGCATTACCGCGGAGAGGGGAACTGCTGTCTGACGGCTCTGTAGCCCCTACTAGTGGCGGGCGGCTGTATGACAGTTAAGCAGCCTTGTACATGAATAAAACACAAATTGGTTTAAACGACTAATACTTCTGGTGCCGACTAGTAAGTGGGCAGACGTTTAATCGTTTAAACGACTAATCGCACGCATCCCTAGTTCCTACCCCTTTTCAGACATGTTTCAGACATTAATATTCCATACATCGACAACTTCACCACATTCTACAATAGACCACACCTTTTCAAACCAGATGGCTTACATCCCAATAAAACAGGTTCTCAGCTTCTCTCTATGAACATTGAACTCACCCTCCATTCCTGCAAAGCTTTTTCTGAATGACGGTCCAGCCAGAACACATCTCCTCCAGTTAAAACTTCCTTTTCTACACACCATATACCAGCACACATAACTAGCAGACATTACAAAAATACCCATTCATATTCACTTACCTCTGCTGTCAGATGTCTCCATCCAATACACACAACTCCTGGTCCAGAACCTACATCAATAATCTCACAACGGAATTTACCCACAATACTGAACATGGCTATCCTAAATATAAGATCATTGTCAAACAAATCTTTTATTATTAATGATCTGATTTTAGACAATAACATTGACTGTCTCTTTTTAACCGAAACCTGGCTTGGGACTGATGCACCAATTATTCTCACCGAGGCTTCCCCCCCAAATTTTAAGTTTTTATTTTCCACAAGAGGAGGTAAGAAAGGTGGTGGAACAGCTTCAATTGCTCAAAAATCACTATCAACACAAACAATCTCACTTACAAAACTTCCCTCATTTGAGCATCATTCATTTGTTTTTAACAACCCACCTGTTTTATCTATTACAGTTTATAGACCACCAAAATCTCCCAGCCCATTTTATTCAAGAATTTTCAGAGTTTTTATCCTCTATCCACATGAAATACAACAAGATTTTAATAACTGGTGATTTTAACCTTCACATTGATAACAGCAATGATTTCTATGCCAGAGAATTTTTAAACCTTTTAAACAGTATGGGTTTTAAACAACACGTAACACAGCCTACTCACAACAGAGGACACACCCTGGATCTGGTCATAACGTATGGTCTGTCCACTGGGGTGTCCTCTGTTGTTGACCTGGCTGTGTCCGACCACTATTGCGTGTTTTTTAACATCACCAGTTTTAGCCAGCAGGAGGCCCCGGTGAGAACTGTGAAGAAACGATATATTACTTCTGAAGTGGCTGCAAATTTTATTGATATTTTAATCCAAAATCCTGCTCAGATCTTACCTGCGTCCTGTGATTTTATTGTTGATTATTTTAACAACAAGCTAAAATCGGCTCTTAATTCAGCAGCTCCACTTAAGACAAAACTTGTAAAAACTAAATCCAAGATACCATGGAGAACCGATGAAATTAAAAAGCTGAAGAGAGACTGCAGGAGAGCAGAAAGGAAATGGAGAAAAACAAAACTAACAATCAATTACGAAATTCTACGTGAGCAACTCAAAATCTACAATAATACAGTTAAACAGGCAAGAACACGTTACTTCTCAAATCTTATTACAGTGAATAAAAACAATCCTAAGTTTCTTTTTAAAACCATTGATATTTTAATAAATGCTGATTTTAATAAATCCTCCATGCAGCCATCAGACGCCGCATGCGAGGACTTTGCAGACCACTTCAGAAATAAGATCAATGCTATTAGATCTAGTTTTTTACCTCAACAAATCGTTGATTTTAACAGATCTGAAGAACTGCTTTTACCTGAGGAAACACTGGAGAGTTTTGTCCTGGTTGATGCAAAGATGCTTGGTCGAGTTTTCTCCCAACTGAACCCAACAACCTGCCTTTTAGATCCCATTCCCACATCACTGTTAAAATCATTTTATAGTTTCTTTGAGTGTGAGATTTTAAATATTGTGAATTGCTCTCTTCAGACGGGTGTTTTCCCCACTGCTTTTAAAACAGCGGTGGTGAGGCCCCTTCTGAAGAAGAGCAATTTAGATTCAAATATCCTTGATAACTATCGGCCTGTATCCAACTTACCGTTCTTAAGTAAAGTTATTGAAAGAGTTGTTTTTATTCAATTAAATCAGTATTTACATGAACATAATATTTTAGAGAAATATCAGTCTGGTTTTAGGACAAACCACAGTACCGAGACAGCTCTCTTAAAGATTGTTAATGATCTCAGGTGTAACTTAGACTCACAGAAACTTTCTGTCTTGGTGCTGCTGGATCTCAGTGCAGCATTTGATACAGTAGATCACCACATTTTACTAAACAGGCTCAGAAGCCTGGTGGGCCTCTCAGGTACTGTTTTAAAATGGTTTTACTCCTATCTCACAGATCGAAAGTTTTTCGTAAGTATGGATACATGCTCCTCAAGAACCTATGAAACTCAATGTGGGGTTCCCCAAGGATCAATTTTAGGCCCAATACTTTTTAATTTGTACATGCTCCCACTTGGGGATGTCATCAGGAGACATGGCGTTGGGTTTCACAGCTATGCTGATGATACACAGCTTTACATCTCCGTGTCTCCTGATGACCTAGAACCAGTCAACGTTCTTTTAAACTGTATTTTAGATATAACATCATGGATGGCAGAGAACTTCTTACAGCTTAACCAGGACAAAACTGAGGTTTTAATTATTGGTCCTGAAAACAAGAGAGAGAGAATTTTATCAAAACTACATAATTTTAAACCTTCTCATAGTGTGAGAAACTTGGGTGTTCTTTTTGACTCTGATCTGGATTTTATTCCACATATAAGAAATATTACAAAAACAGGATTTTATCATCTTAAAAACATCGCCAGAGTCCGCCCATTTCTCTCTCTTGCCAGCACAGAGGTGTTGATGCATGCTTTTATCTCCAGTAGAATAGATTATTGTAATGCCCTGCTCTCTGGTCTTCCTAAAAATCGATTTCAAACTTACAATTACTCCAGAACTCAGCTGCACGTGTTCTGACAAGGACCAGAGGGCGGGAACATATTACACCAGTTTTAAAATCGCTGCATTGGCTCCCTGTGTGTTTCAGGATCGATTTTAAGGTTCTTTTAGTTGTTTATAAATGTCTTAATGGTCTTGGGCCTTCTTATTTATCTGACCTTCTTTTAAATTACGAACCCTCGCGGACCCTGAGGTCCTCTGGTACTGGCCTTTTGGTTGTTCCGAAAGTAAGAACTAAAACTTACGGCGAGGCTTCTTTCCATTACTACGGGCCTCGTCTGTGGAACAGCCTGCCAGAGGACCTCAGGGCTGCAGAGACTGTTGATGTTTTTAAAAAGAGGCTCAAGACCTTCCTTTTTAATTTAGCTTTTAACTGAATTTTATTTTATCTCAATTTTTTATTTTTATTCATTTATTATATTATATCTATTTCATTTATTGACTGCTTTATTTTATTAAATCTTTTATGTGCATTTTTACTATTGCTATTTATCTTAAGGTAATTTGATCTTTGTTTTGAATTTTTTATTTTATTGTATTTATTTTCATTTTGTTCATTTAATAATTACTCCAGTGTTTACCTCAATGGGGATCTTTCACACTAGGGGCTATGCCTGCTCTGTCTGGGGGGCTGTTGCCGTGGTAATCACCCTTGTCTGGGTGGCTGGGGTCCTGTACTGCAGTCTAACGACTGTGGTCTGGACCCTGGCCTGCCCTGGGTGGTTGCCGCGGTGATGCGGTGATGGCCTCTCTGGATGTGGGTGGGCTGGTTCCTGGGGTGAATAGATCCCCAAGTTATCGTTACTTCACAGCAGTGCCAAGCCAGGTGTTTTGGTGTTTTGATATTTGATATTTGATATTTAGATATTTATTCATTTAAATAGAAGTACTTCATCTTTTTTTTTTTTTTTTTTTTTTTTTTTTTTTTTTAAAGAGACAAGAAAGAAGGAAAAAAAAAAAAAAAAAAGAAAGAGGAAGTTTTGTTTTGTTTGGGGTGCATGGGGGGGGTGAGGGGTAATGGGAGGATGGCTTTGTGACTTTGGGGTGTGTGACGGCTTTTTATTTTGTTTTAATGTTTTTAATTTTATCTTAATTTTTTTTTTTTTTTTTTTTTTTTTTTTTTTTTTTATTATTATTTTTATGTAAAGCACTTTGTGTTGCCTGAGGGCATGAAAAGCGCTGTATAAATAAAGTTTGATTTGATTTGATTTGATGTTAAACCAGATATGTGTTTTGCATATTGGTATGTATGTGTATGTATATAGATCGGTGTGTATACATTGGGTATAAATTTTGTTAATTTTATATTTCTTCTTTTTTGGAGGGAATATGTCCATTTAATATTTAGATTTATTTACAAGAGGTTCTATAGGTCTCTAAATTATAGTTATGCACATGTGTTAGTGTATACTGATTTATGCATTATTATAAATTTTATTTTATAAATATATTTATTTTCAGATACATAGATTCATGATAGTGTTAAAATTGTCTATGATTTAAAAGATTGTTTTGACATGTCTGGAATGAATCAATAAATGAAATGAATGAAATAAAATGATTCCACTGCCATTCTGTTATTTTTCAGTTCTCAGTAGTGCCATTTTCTGTGACAGGTTGGGTATGAATTTTCTCGTGAATGTAATCATCCCTTTAAATGTTTGCACATCTTTTTTGCATTGTGGCCTTGGCAGACACCTTCTGTGGGTCTGGTCTGTTACCTTCACTGCTCAGGTTGACCCCACAAATGTCAATTCTGTGACACCCAGCTGACACTCCGCCTTACTCAGCTTCAGGTTTGCTATCCTTGTTGCTTCTAGCACCGCTTTCAGTCTTTCATCACGCTCAGCTCTGGTGGCTCCCCATATATTGATGTCATCCATTGAGATATCAACTTGTGTCACATGCTCATAGATCATGTTTATGGTTATGTGATCCACTTCAGGCACTGAAGCAATGCCAGATGGTAGTCTGAGAAATCTGTATCTGCCAAACGAGCTGTTGAACGTGCACAGTTTTGAACTTGTCTTCCAGCTTCATCTGCCAGAATACTGAAGATGCATCAAGCTTGTTAAAATACTTTTGATATTTTGGAACTGTGCTATAATGTTTTCATGGGTAGGAAGCTTGAAGTGTTCTCTCTTAGAAGCTATGTTTAGATCTCTTGAATATCAAGGCATATTCTGAGTTTTCCATTCCTTTTTTGTACACTACAACAAGGGAACTCACCCACTTAGTCAGCTCATCTATCTTCTGAATCACATTCAGGCTCTCCATCTTGTCCAATTCAGCTTTCAGTTGCTTTTGCAGGGCAAATGAGACTTTTCTGGGTTGATGTATGACTGGTGGCACACTTTTGTCAATTCTGATGGTGTGTTCCCCTGACAGGCAGCCTAGACCCTGAAACAGGTCTTTTTACTCCTCCATTAGTTCATCATCTCTTTTTCCTGTCCACAACAAAAACTCTCTTCACCAGGTGTAGTCTCTCACAGGCTGACAATCCTGGTATGGCCTGCACATCCTGTGTACTATGATGAACGATAACTTGTGCACTTTGGCTTTGTGTGTCATGCTGACAAATAAAGTTTAGTATGTCTGCAACTGCATATGTTGTCACTTTCTTGTTTGGTCTATGTATTTTTGGTCTAGGTCTTATTTTCATTGACTCAGTCTCTCACATTCACATTTGCTCAAATATCCAATTCAAACGGAAGATGTACATCATTCACTTTCAGTGGAGCGATCCAATCCTTTTCTCCTTTATCATCATCATTTACAGCATCCATGTAGAACACTTCTACTTCATCATCATCACCTGCATGAACTTTGCCTTTTTGTGTTTGGTGTCTACGGCAACAGGCATAATGGTTGTCCTAGTTGCAGTTATTGCACTTCTTCCCATATGCAGGCCACTGCTTAGGTGGATGTTGTGTACCGCATCTAGTACAAGAATTGTGATTGCCCATTTTATCTTCTGCTGTTGTCCTACCCCTTTTTTCACATCTTTTTTTTTGTGGAATCTCTGTGCATCCTTTTTCACTGCGTCCACATTGCAGCTATCACAGTGCTAAAGCTTTCTCCAGGTCCAGATCTGGCTCTCTGAGCAGCCTCTCTCAGACCATTATCTGTGATGCAACACAATCCTGTCTTTTATCAGTGACTCTGTCAATCCACTGAGCTCACTTGTCTTGCCCCTGTTTTTCAGCTCATTTACAGACTGATCAATGCTTTCCCGAGTTCTCTGGAGCAAGTGAAGAATCTGTGCCTTTCAAATGTCACATTGCCTTTTGGAGTGCATAAGCCTCTAATTGCCTCAAACTTATATACTATATATATATATATATATATATATATATATATATATATATATATATATATATATATATATATATATATATATATATATATTATATATATTAGGGCTGTCAATTTCTCAAAATAATTAATCAGATTAATCGCATGACTGTCAATAGTTAATCATGATTAATCACAAATTAATCGCATATTTTTATCTGTTCTAAATCTACCTTATACAGATCTTTTTCAAGTGTATTACTCTTATTAATACGAGTCCTGACTAGAACCAGGAAATATGACCATATTAGTCCAGTCCTGAGGTCTCTGGCTTCCTGTCACTCAGAGAGACTAGACTTTAAAACAGCTCTACTTGTGTTCAAGTCTCTTCATGGCCCCAAAGTCCATCTCTGACATGTTAGATCCATATGAACCAACCTGGACTATGAGAACCTCAGGTAGTGGTCTCCTGCTGGTGTCCAGAGTCAGGACTAAACAAGGTGAATCTGCATTTCAGTTTTATGCTCCTAAAATCTGGACCAGTCTTCCAGAAGATGTGAGACAGACCTGAACTCTGACAATGTTCAGATCCAGACTGAAAACAGTTCTGTTTAGATGTGAAGATGATGACTGGAAGGATTTTATCTGCACTCTTCATTTTTAAATTTAATTAATTAATTTTTTTCTTAATTAATTTCATTTATTATTGATTATTTTTATGCTTGTATGGAATGATTCTATTTGCCTTCTTGTGACTTTATGCATCTGTAAAGCACTTTGAATTTCCTTGTGTACGAATTGTGCTCTACAAATAAAGTTGCCTTGCCTAATATGAGAGTACACAAATGCTCGCCTTATGCAAAACAAATGCATGTTTATTTATTGCTACAATGCCAAATCCATTATATATTATATATATACTCAATATTTTCTCTTATGTTCTTCATACAAAATATTTTCGTGGTTTGCTTCAAACGGGGGAGGGGGGGGGGGGGGGGGGGGGGGCTCTCTGCATCAGCGCTCTGATTAGCCGACAAGTGATATTTCAGTAGTCGGGACTCCGGTGGTAACTAAATTCACATCGACAGCAAACACAAACAACATTTATCTTTTGGAGTTAGCCATCAGGCAAGATTTTGAAGCTGAACTTACCATTCAAAATAGTATCTTTTGTATCCACGGTTTGTTTACGTCTGTCTGTCTGCGGCATGGACATCGACGTCAGTGCATGACTTCCTGTTTTGACAAACTACGGAGGACTACAACTACGGCGGGGCCCGAGGCTCATTAAACCTACTCTCCTCTACTATTGTACATCAAACGGCCAGGCGCGTTAATCCGCGTTAAAAAAAATTAGTTGCGTTAAAATTATTTTGCGTTAATCACGCGTTAACGCGTTAACTTTGACAGCCCTAATATATATATATCTATATATCGATATCGATATATATATATATATATATATATAGATATAGATATATATATATATATAGATATATATATATATATATATATATATATATATAGATATATATATATAGATATCTATATATATAGATATCTATATATATAGATATATATATCTATATATATATATATATATATATATATATATATATAGTAGTGTGTGTGTGTGTAGCTAATGAAACAACCTCAGGCATTTTCTCTGAAGTCTGGACATGTGTTGGGAGCATCAATCAGCAGCAGCTGTTACCACTGAGCAATCAGTTCCAATCGTTTCCTGCTACACAGAGGATTATATAAAAGCAGCTCCTGTAGGATTAAGTCACTGTCTGAGGTTTCTTAGCTTTGTTTTAGTCAAGGTTGTTTGGGTTAGGGCACAGGTTAATTTTAATACGCTTTAGAATTGACTGCATCAGAATGAGGTGAGTCACGTAAACTATCCTTCTTTCTGAAGGATAGTTTATGAACTTGTAGCCAACCTATTTTTTTGTGCACTTTAAATATTTTCTTTGTTTCACCTGGAATATGTTATGTTATGGTAAAGGAACAGCTAGATCAATTGATTTCAAATCACTGTCTTGATGTCATTTGGTTTTTATACAAACGGAAGTTGACGTCACGTGACCCGGTAGGCTGTGTTTATAAGCTGGCCTCAATCACTCACAGGTGAGATGGGGGGTGCAATGCAGGTACCAGCTTGAGGCTCAGATTGACCGTGGGACGTGCAAGTGGTTTTCTTTTGGGTTTAACTGTTCACAACTTAATCCTAAATACTTACTTCATATTTGTTATTCACAGGGGACCGTTTTGCGTGTTTAAAATGTATCAAACTTTTGGAGCTCAAATAAAAGACAAAAAAAGGAAGAAGCTGTTGCCACGTGATCATTTAAGGGGGCAACAACAAAATCTTGGTTGTTCCGCCTGGTTGGATTAAGTTTGTGGACGCTACTGAGGATCATTGCAAACGGAGCTCGTGTGTGGACCGTATCGCGGGTGGACAGCCACGAGGAACGCCAACACGGAGCTGGAACGGAGCTAATGCTAACAGCAGCTACAGCACAACAGATCACAACGCAGGTCGCCTTCAAAGCAAAGGTAAAAGGACTCTTCCTAATTAGACAACTTCAGGACAGCAAATGTCCTCAGCATGGGAAGATTTGCTGGAGAAAATTGAGGAAGGAAAAGTTAATCACCTTACCTGCTTCGAAGCTTGTTAACCTCTGCACAGCACTTGAGATTGACATTAAAAGTGATGATAAGGACTCAGCCCGTAAAAACTGAGAAGAATCCTTCTTCAGCATTTGGAAGGTGATGATGTCACAATCGCTTGAAGACGAAGGAAAATGTCCTTATTATTACAACTGAATGATGCAATTGATGAATTAGAGACGCTGTCCAAGTCCGGGTTCCTACGTTCCCAAACCGCACTCGGTGGACACAGCTGGTACTGCACCCAACACAGAAAATGTGGTCTAAAACACACAACTGCCCTGTTCCTACTGCTGTTAATTTATCTGAAAGAAACTCAAACTGTTGTTCACCCCATGTATAGAAAAGACTTGAAAATATATGGCCAAATTGGTGAACAGAATCAAAAAGATAAGCTAGGATATGCCAGTTTGGACAGACAAATTATAAAAGCTTTAGCTTTAAAAAAGGGATATGATGAATGTGAAATTGTGGATGCAGTGATTCAAGCTATTATCCCGGTACAAAAACTGAGAAGAAGTTATCTGGAAAGTAGGGATGATTTGTCACTTCAGGCTTTAAAACAAATTCTAAGGACTCATTTTGTGGAAAAAGATGCTACTGAGCTGTACCACTCTCTCACTCGTGCTGCACAAGAACCCAGAGAGACTCCAGTCCAGTTTTAGTCCGAGTTATGGACTTGAGGCAGCAGGTACACTTTGCGTCAGGGAGAGCAGACAGTGGATTAAAGTACAGCCCAGAGTTGATTCAGAATCAGTTTTTTGCAGACAATACTCACTGGACTCCAAGATGACACTATACGTACAGATTTAAAACCTTATCTGCAAATTCCAAAAAATTGCAGTGAAGTCCTTCTGGAGAGAAAATGACTGCTGCTTACAACCTGGAGATGGAGAGGAGGAGCAAGCTGTCTAGCAAACCCAGAGCCAAGGTGTCAGCCGTGAGTCAGGGGATCAACGATACTGACTCCGAGCTGTTAGGGGTCAACGGTGCTCAGAGAGCTGTAAGTATAACAGCCAGTCCACAAAATAAGAGACAAGATCAGCTAAAAGAAACGAGACACATTAATGGATAAGGTTGATGAAGGAATAAAGCTATTTGTGAAGCCATACAGAATCTCACCACTCAGCTGTCAAGCCTGCACCAACCACCCAGACAACCGCTACCCCGACCGAGGGGACAGCCAGCCGCAACTACAGCAGACTACCACCTGAGACACGCTTCAACCGACAGTGTCACCAGTGCCAGCGGACTAACCCAGAAGGCAAGTGTAACCACTGTTATAAGTGTGGGAGTACAGACCACTGGGCCATTGGTTGCCGCAGAGGGCCCAGGAACAACACAGCCTCAATCAAGAAAAATTGAGAGAATACATTCAGGAAGGAATGTAGATCTCCTCTGTGCCACAGCGCCCCTCACTGGCAAACAACATCAAACAGCTAAGCTAGTGGGGAGGAGGTGTCTGGTCCGAGCCACCATGAACAGCGTCGACACCCGAGTGCTGTGGGACACTGGCTCTCAAGTGTCCATCATCGGGCCGAATGGAAGCAGAGACACTTGCCTGATGTTGCTGTGAGGCCGGTGGAGGAGATTACTGGAGGAAGGGGGGCTGGACCTGTCGGCGGCAAATGGCACACAGATCCCATATCAGGGTTGGATTGAAGTGGAGTTTACACTGTGCAAAAATGCTGTAGCTGGGATGAGTGACAAGCCTGTGGTTGTACCAGTTCTTGTGGTTGCAACAGAGTTGGAACTTCCCATCATTGGATTCAATGTGATTGAGGAATTGGCTCTGAAAAGTGAGGATTCTGAGAGCTGTCTCCCAGCTGACCACATGGTTAAAGACACTTTGCTCTGCACTAGAGGTGGGACAGAAAACGGCCAGAGCTGTCTTAGCAGTTTTTAAAGAAGCAGACCCATGAAAACAACTCCCTTCTAGTTCGCTCAGGAAGATGGCCAGTTACTGTTCCAGGAAACAAGACCATCGAAGTGCAATGCAATCTTCTCCAACAGGGTGCACAGCTTGGACCTCACGTCTTGCTAGAGCCCAACCTGGAGACACCGTGGCCCACAGGACTCAAGGTAAGAGAGCAACTCATTCAGCTCCCTCAAGATAACACAAGGGTGAAAAAGTGACTATTGAGAAACACAACAAATGTAACATCACACTGTGTGGCCGCACAACATTTGGCTGGTTGTGTAGTATTGATGCAATCTATCCGTTGGAGCCCAAGTTACAGAGTGTCAGCCATCGGAGAGCAGCACCGCATCACCACTGGAGCAGCCTAGTCAGGCGCCACAGGAGGAGTCCTGGGACCCGCCGGTGGACCTGAGTCACCTCTCCGCAAAGCAGCAGCGCGGAGTTCGGCAGCTGCTGAGGGAGGAGTGTGACGTGTTTGCCAGAGGTGAGTGGGACGCTGGTTGCATTGCTGATTTACAAATGGACACTTAGTTTGAGAGACCCTGCTCCTGTCCAAAGAACATATAATGCAATCCCACGACACCTGTACCAAGAAGTGTGAAAGCTCACATTCAGGACTTGCTAAACAGAGGCTGGATCCAAAAAGTCACATTCTTCTTATTCCTCACCTGTAGTTTGTGTTAGGAAAAAGGATGGCACTCTTCGTTTATGCATTGACTACAGGCTGCTGAATGAAAAGACTCTGCCAGATCGACATCCCATCCCCAGAATCCAGGAAATTCTGGAAAACCTGGGTGGAAATTCCTGGTTCACTGTTTTGGACCAAGGTAAGGCCTATCACCAAGGTTTCATGAGTGAGAGGAGTAGACCATGTACAGCCTTTATAACACCATGGGGACTCTATGAGTGGATCAGAATCCCATTTGGGCTTTCAAATGCCCCGGCTGCCTTTCAACGCACAGGGAGGGATGTCTGGGTGACTTGAGGGATGAAGTCTGTGTACCTTACTTGGATGATGTCCTTGTTTTCAGCCGCACATTTGAACAGCATGTGCAAGATGTCAGACAGGTCCTGCGAAGACAGAGGGCCTGTGGAATGAAAACTCAGGGCTGAAAAAAAATGTGAGTTATTCAAGCCACAGGTTACTTATGTCGGGCGTGTGTGTTATTTCTGCAGAAGGTTACAGGATGAACCCGAAGGAGGTGGAGGCAGTAAAGGCGCTCACACATCAGACTCCAGCTACAGTGAGGGATGTGAGGAGGAAATTGCTTGGATTTCTGAGCTATTATCGAGCCTACATCCAGGACTTCTCCAGGATGGCGAAACCACTGTATGAGCTGCTAGCACAGCCCAAAGGTGAGCCAAGACACTTCCACAGGAGGGGGACAAAACGCCCTACTGCTCAGCTTCCACCTTCCTCTCCAGTGCAGTGGACAGAGACCCATAGAGCTGTTTTGGAAAGTATTGTGAACCAATTGACAAATCCACCTATTATGGCGTATCCTGATTTTGAGCGGCCTTTCATCCTCCATGTTGATGCCTCTGAGGAAGGACTCGGTGCTGTACTGTACCAGCGGCAAGATGGCATCCTGAGGGTGATTGGCTACGGTTCCAGAACCCTGACACCGGCAGAAAAGAACTACAAGCTGCACTCAGGTAAACTGGAATTCCTTGCATTAAAATGGGCTATAACTGAGCGTTTCCGTGATTATCTGTTTCACGCGCCACACTTCACAGTCTATAGTGACAATAACCCACTAACCTATGTCAGCAAAGCTTAACGCCACTGGTCATCGCTGGGTTGCGGAGCTGGCAGACTACAGATTCACGCTGAAGTACAGGCCTGGAGCAGCCAACAGAGATGCTGACTTTCTATCCCGCCGACCAACGCCCTTTGAGACCATCATGAAAGAGTGCACCAAGGAATGCCAACCGGAAGTTCTGGACACTGTATGTAAAACCCTACAGAGTAGCCACATGGGTGAGACAAACTGGATTTCTGCTGTAACCTGTAATGTTGAGGTCTTGCCTGAAGATGGCAGTATTATACCACCAATACAGCCTTTTTCCATCAAAGATATCCAGGCCCAACAAAATGCAGATCCAGTCATCCAGCGGGTCTCCAACCTGAAAAGAACACACACTTACCTGAAGTATAGGGAGAAAGCTGCGGAGAGGGAACCAATTAGAGCCCTCCTGAGAGAATGGCCAAAGCTGCGGCTGGAGAAAGATGGATTGCTGTGGAGAAAATGTAACAATAGGATGCAACTGGTAGTGCCAGAGTCCATGAAGCCCCTAGTGTACAAGTACCTCCATGAGGAGATGGGACATCTAGGTGCTGACCGAATGGTAGCTCTGGCCTGGGACCGTTTCTTTTGGCCAAAAATGAGACAGGAGATGGAGCACTACGTTACCCAAGTCTGCACCTGCATTATTAAAAGGAAAAAGCCCAACAGAGTCACTAGAACACCACTCCAAAGTATTGAGACCTCAGCACCATTTGAGATGATATCAATAGACTTTTTACACCTGGAGAAAAGCAAGGGGGGTGAGGAATACATCTTGGTTTTAGTGGACCATTTCACCAAGTATGCTCAAGCTTACGCAACCAAAGACAAGGCTGGGAAGACTGCAGCTAAGAGACTGTTTGAGGATTTTATCCCGCGGTTTGGTTTTCCAGCTAAGATCCACCATGACCAGGGGCGAGAGTTTGAGAAACCGATTGTTTGAAAAAAACTAGAAAAATATTGTGGTATGTATCACTCTCGCACTACACCTTACCACCCTCAAGCTAACCCTGCTGAGCGTTTTAACAGGACTCTGTTGAGTATGCTGCGGACCCTGGAGGAGACGGGAAAAGACCAGATGGAAGGAGCACCTGAACAAAGTGGTCCATGCCTACAACTCCACCATTCACGAGGCGACGGGCTACTCTCCTTTTTTTCTGCTCTTTGGTCGTGAACCTATCCTTCCTGTAGATCTCCTGTTTCCAAAAGCCGGTGAGACGGAAAGGCAGACTCCTGCGGGCTATGCTGAGAAGTGGAGGGGGGAGGCGATGCAGGAAGGAAGCATATGACATTGCCCTAAAGAACATGCGGGGAAATCGGCAAAAAGAGGGCAAAACTACTATAACCAGCGTGCGTGGAGCTCCACCCTGAAGCCAGGTGACCATGTGCTGGTAAGAAACCTTGCGCAGCGAGGAGGTCCAGGGAAGCTTCGCAGCCACTGGGAAGATGTCATTCATGTGGTGAGAGGAAGTAAAGGTCCTGAAAGTCCTGTTTACCTTGTTGAGCCTCTGAATGTTGCAGGAAGGAAGACAACGAGTGCTGCATAGGAATTTACTCCTGCCTTGCCCTTACCTGGTTGAGCCTGCCCCTGCTGCCACTGGTCACCCAAGAAGGATCATGGGTGCCAGAGGATCATCAGAAAGAGGGAGAAGGACTAAGTACAGCATCCAGCCTGCAGCTATAGAGAGCTCAAGTGATGATGACTACCATCTCTTCACGCCACAACCAACCTGCTTCTCAGCCACTCGATCCCTCTGCCCCAGAGTTTCAGCCCAGAGCCCCTACCCCGTACAGGCTGAACAGAGAACTGCACCTCCAGAGAGAGTCGAGGTGAGCGTGTCAGAGGCGGAGCTGGAGCCAGTACCAGGGGTGGATTCATCAGAGCCTGAACCATCATCCTCCGATTCCTCTGAGGAAGCTCCTGAGCCACGCCCTAGCAGGCCAGTGAGAGCGAGACATCCCAGGCGCCTCTTCACCTACGATCCAAGAACTGCAGAGTTGTCCGGTTGTGTCTCGGCCAGCGAGGGCTCGAGACAACATCGCATCAACAAACCTATATCCTTTTTATGATTAATTGCAGTGTAGTAGTAACATGTATTTTATGGGAATAACTAAAGCACTTTACCTTTTTGCTTTATGCAGTAAAGCACCCTGCACTTTGCAGTACTTATTGGATGCAGCAGAGTGGAATAGTATTTTATGTACTTTAAATAACATTTTTATGTAGTATATGGCTCTAAGTCTCACTGAATATGGTATTGTTGCCATACAATTTTGGGTCAAGGTATTTTCCTTGAATAAGTTCTGAAGATTGGGGGGCCCACCAATGCTTCGGACGTGCCACCCAGCGACACAAGTGGACGGCCGGTCTTGTGTTTTCATATCAGAGACAATGGACACGAAAGCAATGGACATGATTCCCATGCTAAAGACACTGGTTAACATGGAATTAATGGTGTGACTATTGATTGTGCTATAATTACACATGTGTTAGAGCCCTGTTAAATTTTTAAAATGTTGGTCTAACATTTTTTTTTTTTTTTTTAGTGGGGGAGGGTGTAGCCAACCTATTTTTTTGTGCACTTTAAATATTTTCTTTGTTTCACCTGGAATATGTTATGTTATGGTAAAGGAACAGCTAGATCAATTGATTTCAAATCACTGTCTTGATGTCATTTGGTTTTTATACAAACGGAAGTTGACGTCACGTGACCCGGTTAGGCTGTGTTTATAAGCTGGCCCTCAATCACTCACAGGTGAGATGGGGTGCAATGCAGGTACCAGCTTGAGGCTCAGATTGACCGTGGGACGTGTAAGTGGTTTTCTTTTTGGGTTTTAACTGTTCACAACTTAATCCTAAATACTTACTTCATATTTGTTATTCACAGGGGACCGTTTTTGCGTGTTTAAAATGTATCAAACTTTTGGAGCTCAAATAAAGACAAAAAAAGGAGAAGCTGTTGCCACGTGATCATTTTAAGGGGGCAACAAACTATTTAAAAATTCTCAGAAGTTAAATCATCATCACATGAGAAATTCCAGTGTATTTGTTTGGTCTAACTGGAGGGTGTGTTTGTGTGTGTGTTTTTTTTTTCTTTTACTGATCTAGTCATGTACAAGTCTGTTCTTGATCAGAAACTTCTATTTGCAGGGTGTTGTGGATTTTTTTTCCTGCTCATTGGAAGCATCACCTGCTTTCCTCCACAAGAAGGTAAGATGGTGCTCATAAAACTGAATCAATGAACCTAAACTAGATTCATAATGGCTCCTCATTTCTCAGGTCACTCCTACATTGGAGGCAGTTACCCTTGGGTGTATTCAGCTACATCTTCTCAAGATCCAACTGCTGAAAAGCCTACTGGACAAACCAGTGGTTCTATTGTAGGTCCAGGATTTTACAACTCTGCTGGGGGCGCTGGTTCCTCTGGTTATGGATCTCAGCTGTACAGTGGTCAGGATGGCCAGTCTGGAGATCCAGGAAGCCACTCCCAGGTTACCCAGGAGAACTGGACCTCACCTGATGGGGAGGAGCCAGTCTTCACTCCTGTAGATGACGAGGACCAAGTGTACGCTTTCAAGTCTCGGTCCCGCTACAACAAGAAACGACTGCGGTGGAGTCGGTTCCGCTACACCCCAACAGAACCACTTGATACCCAGGAGCCAGTGTTCCCACACCCTGGCAAGACATCTCAACACATGAAGGTCTGAAGATGTGTTCTGCCAATGCTCCCTCTGTGTGGGCTCTAGCTGACTGACTCTTGCAAGCCTGAGTTTGTGAAGTGTTTCCCTGAATATGAATAAAACTCTAGATGTGGTTTGTGTGGCTGTTCATCTAGTTCCAACATCTTTCTCTGGGTTGGGGCCCACTCAGGACCTGAGGCTCTCATGCACTATTTCAGATGTGAAGCTGGGCCTTGGATCTGAGTCACTTGTTACTATTAAGGCAAAAGCTTCAATTACACCTTTTCATTTATGTTGTGACATGCATGCTAATAGACACAGTGCATACAGCCATGTTTGTTTTGCATTTGTTGAGGTGCACAAATTTCACAGCTGGGATCTATTTCAAAAAGGTTAAACAAACTCCGAGTTAAAAATTCAGAGTTATCAGTTTCAGAGTTAGCTCAACTAGAGTATGTTGACCCTGAGTTCCCAAGGCTTTTAAAAAGTTCAGTGGAGCTCTGATACTGTGATTCACAATGCCAAGTAAACAAGAGCTCCTCATATTGCTAGGTATCGGAGACGGAAAGAAACTCTGAATGTGGATGTAAGCCTGCTACCAACCAGGTTTAGTTCAGAGTAAGTAACTCTGTCCTGAGTGAGATGGGGAAAACTCAAGTTTCCCTGAGTTCAGCTTCAACATGCTCAGTTTTTACATAACCCACTTTCTGAAACAGGCCCTGCAGTATGTCTAGAGTTTACTTCAGTAATACTATAAGAGTAGTCCACATGTCTTAAAGGGATTATTTTTGAATATGACCCCATTTCGATCGAGGCGACTTCTAATACGTTTTTATTAATGTAAGGACATTTAGGAAGAGCTCCTTCTCCTTGTTCCATTTTCAAGAGATGCCATTACTCTTGGTGTGACCAAAATGTTTATTTTACATGACATGAACAAAATATTACATAAAAATTGAAGCTTTGACAAAGGTGCATGTATGCTTCTGTTTTCTGGAACAACAGGCACCTTTGGACAATGATCACTGTTAAAAACGGTTAGAAGTGTAACAGCAGAGGTCCATTATGGCCTGATGTTACACCGGCAGAAGTAACTGTGTGCCAGTGGGACTTTATAGATAGTATTCACATGACATCACATCAAACCTTCTGCCATAGTGTAAGTTAAGTGATTCATTCATAAACACTGTATGCAGCAGTGTGTAGTGAGTATTACTTACATTCTGCACTAAACCAAGCTTTTTGAGACTGAAATCACTATTAAAGTGGCTTTAAGATAATTCAGTGAAAGAAAATTATGTGTCCATTTCTCAATATCTGAGTGGCAAGTAGTGCTAAAACTGTACCTTGATGTTTAATTTCTATTTCTTCAAATTGTCTGGAAGAATCAAGAGTCTTAAGTTGGGAATAGAGTCCCATGATTAAGTGAAAGGTGACAATGAAGTACATGTTTTTGTGATTTCTGTGACAGCTAGCAAAGCTAAACAACTCTAAAAGGTCAGTTGATGGTCTTTTATTGTCCATCTACTCCACATAACTGAAGAATAGGTCTGAATGACAGTTATAGTAGTAAAAGCAGAAATGAGAATTCTGAGATAAAATCTTATCCTTACCTCCCCGTGAAGGCATTAAACCTGCTGTAAGAGAATGTGTTTTGTCAGGATGTCTGGTTGGCATTTGGCAAGAAAGGTTTATGAGAATTGTCTTTCAATAATGGTGGCTTATTTAAACAGGATGTTTCTTCCATACTATAAAACACAGCTCTCAGAACATATCTTGGTAGCAGTTCCATACGCAACTCTGCGTATGGACTGTTTGACCTTAATTCTCTACATGCAAAGAAATTAACTAATTCATGATATCTCCAACATTCTGATGTTTCTTGTTGTTCAGCCTCATAGGGCTTACAGCTGAATTTTTCCACAGTTGTAGCAAATCAGAAGGACTCTTTTCTACTTTTTGGTTTTATGAAACAATCAAGTATGTTTAATATAAGTTTTTAGTCTTGTCTTATACAAACTATGTAGTTATTGGGTGAATTCCAATTCCTCTCTTAACCCTCAATCTCAACCCTCGCCCTTAAAGGAGCCGTGTGTAAGATTATGGCCAAAACTGGTACTGCAGTCACTTTCAAAATACTGTTGAGCGGCGTGTACCCTCCCCCTCCTCCCCGACCAGAGGTTGCCAGGTCGGCTGCAGAATGCAGCAGGAACGTAGGCTGCCATGGCAAGCGATGAGTCCTACACAGTAAGTTTATTTTCTGTTAATTATATTTAATGCTTTATGAAAGATCTTTTGCGAAGTAATAATGTACTGCAAAATTTACTAATGGCGATTAGCCAAATAGAATCGTAAATGTTACCACATTTCAGTCGGAGCATAAGTTTTCAGTTAGTTACCCTGTTAAAAATGTCTTTATTAGGCTAGTGTTGCGATGTAAAGCTTTTTATGAACGCATTTGAAAAATCCATGCAAATTCTAATTTTGGGCTATGCAGTAATTTATTGTTTGGTTGGAAACACTATAGGCTCATATCGATGGTAACTTGTTGTAACGTCGACAATACCACATGTAAAGTCGAGGGTAATTTTCCTGAAATACATCAGGCTATATGAAAAATTACATGACGTGTAGAATTTGAATCAAAAACACGTCCAAAAGTTCCATGTATGTGGACCAAATTATGCGCTTTTGGTATTGAGGATGTTGCCGTGGAATTACGCCTGATACTTCCAAACTAACACTAAATTATTGTACAGGCTAAAAGATAGAATATGCTTAGAATACACGTTTATGTCGAGGTAGCCTAGCACTTGTACCAGATGATCTTTGCTTGTACTGCTCTCACTTGTTTCAGCCTGATTTAGACCTCACTTTTGAGATACCCTCTCTTGAGGCTGATGAGAGCTGGGCAGTAAAATTATGACTTGTAATATCACCATCTGTATCTATGTCAGCATCTTATGTAGTTTTAATCAAATGTAAATGCCAAATGCTATTTTGTGGTTTGTTTACTTAGGAACTCATTCAAAACATGAGTGAAATGGGGCTACGAGCACTAGCAAACCCGGATCTTCTCCCGGAACCCTGGATTGGTTTTTTGATGCCCTGCCTCCATTGGACAGCACCACTCTCCCACCTGCAGCTGCTCTTCCATGTTGTACCTGTGGGAACTGCAGGGAGATGGCCACAGATGCAGAAAGGAAATGCTGTGGCCAGGGGCCTGAGCACTGCATAAGCAAATTGCCTCATTTCGAGCTTTACTGCTTGGAAGATGGTTATTTGGGTATACACAGAGACTACAGGAATGATGTGTTGGTGGTAGCAGAAGTTACAGAGCCAGGTGATGATAATAGGCAGTTTAGATATGCTGCTTATCGGCAGTACACCTTTTGGCAGCTTGGATCACTGGGCCAGGGTAACCGTCGTGTTATCCCCAGCTGCTGCATTTGGAGAATAAGGGACAAATACCCTGACCCTCAAGGCCAGTACACTGGCTTTCTACCCACAAACTTTAAACTTTACCGACTCCTGTTTACTTGAAGTTACTTGTTGTATATACTTTGTTTTTACAAATTGTTTGTTTTGTTCCAAGTTTGTAAAGAGCCTTCTTCCTTGTTCAATAAAAAAAGTTTATTTATAATAACAATGCTTTGCTATTTACGATATAGAGGAACAGTAAAAAAATAAATAAATAAATAAAACGAGGGATAAACAGTATAAATAGTATAAATAACTATTGAACAATTAGCTGCTCTGTACTGTGGAAACTTTATGAAATGGTTTAAAAGCAGCTTGTGGCAGAAAATGGAAATGACAAGGGCTGAGAGGCTCTGGAAACGGGTTTCACTGGTCTTCACTCTGGAATGCTGACACTGAGGAGAGCAAAATAAAAACAGAAATTAGATTATTTTAAAATTAAATGTAATATGCATTACATCTAACTTGGTGTGTGGTATGTAGCTGCAGATGCAAAAGAAATAAACTGGTATTCTACCTACCAAGACCTCTCCTGACTTGGGTGCGCAGGAGTTCCTCCTTGGTTGTGCCCACAGGGGGAAGAGGGCCGTACTTTCTGGGGTCATCGGGCCGAAGACTCCTCCGCCTGGGCCTTCCCTTGCCAGCTAGCCTCTTTTGCAGAATCTTTGTTTGCAGTTCTGGGATGTAGCCATAGGTCTTCGATGTCTTCTTGGTGTACAGCATATACCTTTGGGCATTTTTCTTGTACAGCCTCCTGTACCTAAAATAAAAGCAGAGAAAATAGATTGTTTACATTCCAAGGGCCATGTTTTACAGTACAGTGTTTTATATAGAGTTTCAATGGTGTAATCAGGTAAAATGGTTCCCAACATCCAACATGTAGAAATGAGCATGTCACTTACTGCTTGCTTCCATCAGACTTGCACAACTCTGGGCGGTCCTTGTGGTAGTTATAATCCATCGCTGCGAGGAGCATCCTGGCCTCAAAGACAGGAGGGCTAAATGCTGAGCGCTTGCTGGCATACATTAAAATATGGTTTTGGAAGGACTCCAGATCAGCAGTGGACCTGTGTGGGTGGGACATATAGACAAATTTTGATTTTTTTGAAAATATCTTTCTAGGTACAGTATGTGTACACACTCATTAAATTACCTGAAGTTCAGGTATTTGTGAACTTTGTTGAGCCATCGGTTGTTTGGCACAATACTCTCCTGGGTCTCGTGTGCCATGGAGCCTCGCTCAAGCCACTCTTGAGTTCCTTCTGATTCCAAGTCTGCATGCTGGCAGCCTCCCAGTACCCACCTGTGTTCATTCGTGACATGGTGTAGGAGCCCAAGCCACAGCTCCTACAAAATAATACAGAAATATAATGGACAGACACAAAAAGCATGGCAATTGAACATTATTCACTGCTAATGATGATGATTGTTAGTAATGTAAGTGGGTCATCTGATTGACCACAATGACACCTCTGGATAGGAACTTATGGTAATCAATAAGCTAATATCCAACATCAAGGTAACATCTTACATGTTAGTTTCATACATTATTGACAACAATTTTTTAAACTATAACAACTTACAAGAAACTCTTGGCAGGAATCAGCTGTTTTGCAGCACTACCAAAAGTGGTTGACAATATCTTTTAGCCAACAGCTCATACTGGACTGACCCTTCACCTGTGAAGCCTGGGATACAGTAGTCATTAGCTCAGATTAGGGTCGATTGTCATGCAGAAAATAAACTCAAAGAAATAACAGCTGAACTTACAGCATGGATCCAAATATGAAATGAAAATGAAAACAACGTGGCACTGATCACTGACCGATTTGAAAGCGTTTCAGTCGATGCATGTCCAATACTGGAAAGTGATGGTGCAGTCAGGGGGTGCTTCTTCCACTGTCTTTTACTTGGGGTTGAAGTGCTTGGGCCATAACAGCTGAAGAGACAAGCGTTTTTGTCATAATTATGGACCACTCTACACATTTACCATAATATGCAACAACCAACACAATTACCACAGACTAGTGTCTAACCAAAGATAATGCGGGGAAAATTACGTCTGCATTCATCATCAATGGCTAACGTTTTTTATCAGTTCCATCAGAAAAGACTGACACTAATAACTAACGTTAGCAATGGTCATATGGGTCAATTTGCAGCACGTGTAATACACAATATATGCGAAGAACGAATAAGAAATCGTTTTACCGTGGTAACGTTAGGCTACTGTCTCAATGAGGTTTCACATTACCATGGCTATGCTAATGTTTTCCACGGCATGATGACTGACGGGCTCCGCTTATTAGCCTAACGTTACATTGCTAGTGTTAGCAATATCAGTCACCGTTTTTATATTCTAAATAATAATTTTTTACCTTTTCAATTCGATGACCCACCTGCTCCATAACGTTGTGCGCTAGCGTTACTATGCACGAACATGCATAACTTTGTTTAACTAGTGAATACTACGACGTAGTGAATACTGAAATTTCTTTCGTAACTAGAGGAAATATTTTCCCGTTGAGGCGTTTCGTAACCTGAAAGTTTCATATGTAGAGGCGTTCGTAAGTAGAGGTACCACTGTTACCTTGTCCAAGTAAATTAGCGTTAGCCAAACATTTAGCTATGAATCTTACCTGTCCAGGAGAAAATCAGCAACGTTGGCGTCTGTCTTCTAATTCTTCTCCGCTTTCAGCCGTCTCCATCTATCAAAAGCATCTCCTATACAAATCCTTGTTTTATTTCGGACCTTGTCACGACGTAACTCGGATTCATAACGAGGTCTTTTAGGTTTTGGAAAGCTAGACATTTTTTCATCCAACACGTTCGTAGCGGCTGCTGCGATAATTAGAGCCGAACTGGCAACCCGGATGCCGAAACACTACTGACTTGGTGATTGGGAGATAGGTGGAGGGTGGCGCTTCAGGCCAAAACAAAAAATGACAACATCAACATCAGTTGAGGGCTGCAACTCCTCTTTTTAAACGGGAATATCCTGGCTTGAGTGCTGTTGTCAGTGACATAAGTATTTGAAATGAACATGATTTTTAAATGTCTGTTGACATATCGGGGTCATTTTATGATTCGTTTTATTTTACTTCTTACATACGGCTCCTTTAACCCTCAATTTTTGGCCCTCAATCTAAACCCTCGAAAGTAAGTGTAAGGGCTATCTTGTGACTTAGAAATGGGACACCCCTTGAGTGCAGTTACGTCTTCAGACTGAAATGTATCAGAGCCCGACAACGAGTAGTGTTGTCTCTGTATTCCCTGAAATTACACAGGGATAACATTGAAGCGTTGTATATTCTCCAAATAATATTAGCAAATAACACAATAGAGGATACATTATTCAGTCCTCCGTCGCTACACAACAAGGTATACAAATAACGTGAAGCCGGCCGGGACCGCCGGCCGCTGACGACCGGGACCCGCCGCCGACGGGGACCCGCCGGCCGCCGACGACCGGGACCCGCCAACGACAGGGACCCGCCGGACCCATCCCTTAATTTGACTTTCTAAGAATCGGGACAGCACTTGCCCTTAGCGGGAGCGCGCATTTTTGAGATTGAGGGTTGAGATTGAGGGTTAAGGGAGGAATTGGAATTCCTCCATTGTCAGCAACCAATAAAAGTGTTGTTTGTAGGTTTGTAACTCTTAAGCCTACAACTTAAAATTCTAGTTTGATCTCTTTAGATGTGAGAGGGTGTCATAAGTTACACTTATATTTTCAAAAAGATTTTGCAAAGTTGTCTTTGCACTTTTGTTTGTAACATGTGACACGGACAAGTTTCACACCATTCCATTGTAAACATGACTTATATTTAATATTAGCTACTATGATAATCACTTTAAGCACAGTGGAAATTCTTTCGGTGCATGTTCAGCTATTTAGCTTAGTGAAGTTTCCGCAACCTACATGAATTTACGTCTTACGACCATCTGTCTCCTGAGAGCAAAAGGGTGCTCCAGTGTGCAGTGGTGGTAGAAGCCGAGTGGTTTTGTTGGCTTTTGGTAGTAACAGCATTTCCCTCTGCTCACTTACACTTTGCTCATATAAACTACACAAACACACACACACACACATATTTAAAGTAAAATATTTATTCTATGTAACAACATAACAAAACAGCAGTCCCTGTTTAACATAAAAACAGGTAGAAGTGTAACAGCACTTTGAAACTTGTATTCATAGGTCCAGTGTGTGATATTGTTACTCCAGCATTACACTGGCTGTGGTAACTGTACGTCAGTTACACTATAGACCATAAATCACAATATGTGTGTATATAAGTATTAATATGTCTATGTGTATAAGATCAACAGCGAGCTCCTCGTGTTAATTCCACTATCTCTAATTAACTGCAGCTGCGAATCAATCAGCAGCAGCTGTTATCACTGAACAGTCAGTCCGGCTGCACTGAGGAGCATATAAAAGCAGCTTCTGTAGGATTCTTAGTTATGTTGTAGTGAAGGTGGTTAGGGCACAAGTTAATTTAAATACACTTTAGTATTAACTGCATCAGAATGAGGTGAGTCACTTCTGTCTTCAAGTGTTTCTGAAAGGTTGTTCAATGATGAGATGTTTCAGAAGTCTGTCATAGTTGCATGCACAATTTTTAGTGTATCTATACAGTTTAATTTGATGGAGGGTGAGGGGAATATCTCGGACTAGTCTTATACTACAGTATTTCCTTTATCAGAAATCTCTATTTGCAGAGTTATGGATTTCTTTCCTCCTCAAAGCATCACCTGCTTTCCTCTACAAGAAGGTAAGATGGTGCTTGTAAAACTGAGTCAATGAACCTGAACTAGATTCATAACGGCTCCTCATTTCTCAGGTCACCTTAACACTGGAGGCGGTTACCCTTCTTGGATGTCTTCTGAAAAGCCTACTGGGTAAACCAGTGGTTCTAGTGTAGGTCCAGGATTTTACACCCCTGCTGAGGGTGCTGGCTCCTCTGGTTATGGATCTCAGCTGTACAGTGGTCAGGATGGTCAGTCTGGAGCTCCAGGAAGCTAGCAGGTTACACAGAACTGGAGCTCATCTACTGGGGAGGAGCCAGTCTTCACTCCTGTAGATGACGAGGACCAAGTGTACGCTTTCAGAATCAGTTTTATTGGCTAAGTTTGTGCACACAAACAAAGGAATTTGACTCCGGTTACTAAGCTCTCTTTGTACAATTTGAATAAAAATAAATATAAACTTTCAAGTCTCGGTCCCGCTACAACAAGAAACGACTGCGGTGGAGTCGGTTCCGCTACACCCCAACAGAACCACTTGATACCCAGGAGCCAGTGTTCCCACACCCTGGCAAGACATCCCAACACATGAAGGTCTGAAGATGTGTTCTGCCAATGCTCCCTCTGTGTGGACTCTAGCTGACTCTTGAATATGAAAAACTCTAGATGTGGTTTGTGTGGCTGTTCATCTAGTTCCAACACCTTCTCGGGGTTGGGGCCCACTCAGGACTTGAGGCTCTTTTGCACTATTTCAAACGTGAAGCTGGGCCTTGGATCTACTTGGAATGAGGGGTAATATGACTAAGGACTATTAAGCCCTTAGAATGAGGTCTTTGTGGCTAACCCCCCCCCCCCCCCAAAAAAAAAGGGAAAAAAAAAACTCATCTGGAAACTCTATGATCTTACTGTGGTACATGTCTGAACCTGATGGAGCCATCTCTCTGTATACACCCCCCCCCCCCTTCCAAAAAAAAAAAAAAAAATTTTCTTGGTCTTAACAAACCCATTTGATTCCACTTCATGACAAATTGTGCTTTGTTGCTGTTAAGTGTCATGGATGAGTGTAACCACACTTTATCCAATTTCTTCCCAAGCAACTCAATCTTGTGAGCTGCATCTGGTGCAGCTTAACTTTGAATTTTGGCATCTTTAGATTCTAGCATCTTCATCTCTACAAGCTGTTTCTATTCTTCCCTCTTCAGGGAAAATATTTGAGCCGTCTGGTAAGTGCTGGCAATGACCTGGTTTCTTCAAATTTGTAGCTTGGGCTCTATTCCTAGTGGCTTAAACACCAAGTTTCAGTCACTTTTTTTTTTTTTTTTTTTTTTTTTCTCTTGAACTAGTCGGCATTCTCTTGATCATCCACAAGCCTGCTATTCAGGTATTTTGATCTCAGTAAGATGGTTGTGTGTGGAAAAACAGATCAGCACTAGGGAAAAAAATCCACTTGGACCAGCTTATCTGGCTCCAACAACCAGGCCATGTTCTTCCATTTTAATTCCTTTTCTTCCCCATTTTGATGCTTGGTTTGAACTTTGTCTTGCTCCAATGCTTAAATGTAGAGTTCCTGCCATGTGATTAGCTGACTAGCTATGTTATTTCTGGTTTTACAAGAGCCTCACTCTGCATGTTCAACTAGGTAACAAGGAATGACAGAATTGGCATATTTTTAACGATAAACTTCAAGAAAAACGACTACTTGACAATACTTTGACATCTGTAAAACAAATCCACAGCTGGTGAGCTTAATTTATCACTGCAAATCAATATTCTCTCATTAAAATAAGTCAAGTCACAAGTGTACTTGCAGGTATTGTCCTTGTGGGGAAATCCAGTCTCCAGACTTGCAAACGCATGTGTCCCCCCCCCACCGATCACCGTTTTCCAATCAACACGAGTGATTTCAAAATAAGTGCAGGCTACTATTTTCACCACTAGATGGCACTCTGATGCCACAAATTCCAACTTTGAAACAGAACATGAAAGTTCAGCAGTTGTACCAATTAAAGTGGCCAGGGACTGTATCTGCACAGCACGAATCTAAACTCTAAAGTTGTAAATATTCAGATAAAGATGTGTACATGTGTGGTTTTTATTCACTTTATATTTCGGTGTGATACACTAAAGAGCCTAGTTCAGTTTATAACACATCACTTATGTTCATGTGACTGAAGTCCAACGTTCCTTCCAAAAATGAAGGCAACACCACCAAATATGAGGTTGTCAGCATTATACAAAATACTGTTGAGTCATTTGTTCCTAATTTAGCAAAAGCTTCAATTACACCTTTTCATTTTTGTTGTGACATACATGCTAATAGACACCAGTGGATACAGCCATCTTTCTTTTGCATTTGTTAATGAGCACAAATTTCACTAGCGCGGTGTGTCTAGGCAATCTGGTGTCCCAAAATGCAGTGAAAACTGAAAACAGTATATCAAATATATGTATATGTTTTAAAGCCACTAAGTGTTTACAACATCAGGGTGAAGTAGGTCTGCAAATGGTCCTTGGAAGGTTACTTTTATTTTTTTTTATTAGTATTTTTTTGCCATTTCAAAAGGAAAGATTCCTTATTGGGTTCAAAATTCCAGTGTGCTATAGTCTACCAGTCTGGTTCTTGTTTAGCAATGGGAGAGAAGATGCATGTTGGGTTAACTTAATATGATACTAAAGGCTTTACTTGATCAAAAACTTGTTTACAGGGTGTTGTGGATTTACTTCTTTTTGATCAGACGCATCACTTGCTTTCCTCCAGAGGGAGGTAAGGTGCCACTCATAAAACTGGCTCATAACTGAAATATACTATGTTCTTACTAGTTTCTATTTTTCATCCCCCACCACCACCACCAATTTTTGAGCCTCTCTTGTTTGGATAGCAGTGCGTTCAGTGACGTGGGTGAACAAGCCCACCTGATGTTCGTCAAAGGAAACGAGAGCGTGTTCAGTTCACTTTAGCACAAAATATGAACTAGTTTGTGAACTTTCGTTCAGTGAACCCGTTCAGGTACAACACTGGAGGGATGGATTTTTTTTTTTTTTTAATGTAACAAAGCAAAACGGACCAAGCCAGTATGCCTTCTTGTTTTCTGATTACATCAGACAAGTCATCCATGAAATTTCATTCTTTGGTCAAAATCCTCTGTCCTAGATCCAAAAATATGAGTGGTTTGATCACAGCCACCACACTGGTCTTGTGACCAAAGATGACCTGATATAAATTTTCTAACAGTGTCAGAAATCCTACCTGTCTTCTTACCAGCCAATTAAAATGCAACTTTAAATGATGTATTGATTATTGCGACTTAGCCCCGCTCCAAAGAAAAATAAGAATCCAAAATTTGCCTCTTCTCCCTAACCATGACTGGGACCACATTCTTCTCCTTCACCAGCTCTGATGAGTCAGGTCCTGCTCAAGGTTTCTTCAATCTTAAAGGGGAGTTTTTCCTTACCACTGTTTGGGTTCAAGGTTTTCACCCATGAGAGTTTTACTTGCCATTGTTTGTTTAAGATTTTAAATATTAATTAGATTTTTTTTGAGGTTGGGTCTCTGAAAAGCAAAAGTGTAATAAAATGGACGGTCTACAAATAAAGTTGAATTTAACCTAATTTTTTTTGGAGCGTTTTCAAGCATTTTGGCACACATTGATACTACAACAGAGCAGTTTATTTTCATGTGTTGTTTGTTTACTGTCAGCACATACACATCACACAATTCTACATCTGTCTGCATCTGTAGTACACTACAGTTCAGGAGGACTCATCTTCATAAAGTTTGTTCATACCATTTTGGACATCATACCCAAGATTGAGCAAAAACAAATTAGTATGATAAACCACTGCAGAAATCGTGCAGCGTATGGGAGCCCTGAGTCTGCTGTTCCTTATTAACTGCAGCTGCGAATCAATCAGCAGCAGCTGTTACCACTGATCAATCAATTCCAATCAGTTCCTGCTGTACTGAGGATCATATAAACGCAGCTCCTGTAGGCTCAAGTCACTGTCAGAGGTTTTTTTTTAATTTTTTTTTAAAGGTTAGTGTTGACTGTCTGGATTATTGTGCAGGTTGGTTTTAAGGTTTCTCACCATCAGAATGAGGTAGTGATGGCAAGATGAAGCATCGTGAGGCATTGTACCACTTCAGCCAATTGGTTCGAGAAAGGGTCCATTTCTTGAAGCTTCATATGCACATGACACCACCTACTGGTCAGGTTTATAATCACAGCTAGCTGAATCTTAACATGTGATGCACTGAATTTATGTATCAGTTATGGCTCTTGCGAATGACTATGAATAACAAAATGTGTATGACCAAATAATTGGTCTACATAAATGATCAAGTGCATAATAAAATATTGTTTGAATGTAATCTCTGTTTAATGTTTCCCAAAGTAGTATCATATGATACAGCATGTTGTGCAATTTTTTTAATTTTTTTTTTTGTCATTTTAAGAAAATGACCTGAGCTTAGTTGGGCAGAGAACAGTGAAAGTGTTTGTGGAACTACAGAGGGGGCGTACTGAATATGCTTGTGCAACTTGGACAATGATGACCATTAAAGGGGTGATTTTATGCATTTTTATTCAGAAATAGCAATTTTCCCACCGTTTTTGGTTTTAACCGATTCCTTTTTTTAGACACAATCTCTCCAGCCTTGGAGAACACCCTTTCACATGGCACAGAGGATGCTGGGGTGCATAAAAATGCTTGTGCCATCATATACAAATGAGGGTACAGTAATTTTTGTTTCTCCCAGTATGTCAATGGGTTTTCCTGCCAGTGTATACTTGGTTCGGCAAGGTAGCGCTGGACCTCCGCAGTGGCATCAGCAGGGACATTTTGAGCCCTCCTTGCCTCCATTACGCTGGTGTCCAAACGATGCCACAGTTTGCTACCTGAGAGGAAACCACAGATCATGTTAGTAAGTGTTCTAATAGGAATAATTGATCTCAAAATTTAAAATTATAGACTACCTCCAGTGACATCATGAGAGGTGGAAGCCTGAGGAGTTTCCTCTCTGCCTTGTGTTGATCTTATGAAAGTGGCACCTTCAGACGTCAGGCGCTTCACGGCTTCGCTCGCTTTTGTTGGGCTGAAAAACCCAATAACCTTATATCTGGGGTCCAGGAGTGTAGCAAGGGATGCTACTCAATGGGTCAGATGACATCAGTAACAGGTTTCTGCTGACCATCTGTCTAAAACAAATGAACACTTCAGTGGCAGAAGTTTGAGCAGTTTGGTTTTAATACTCTTTCTAATACTGCTGGCATTCATCTCTCTTTACATGCACTATGCTCTGAAGGGTTACCTGAGGCTGCAGCTATTTTGTTTTTATGAGGAGGAAGAAGTGCAGTCTACGCCTGATAAGGATTTGAGCCAGTGATCTCAGCCTGTCAATGGGAGTATTTCTAGACGCTAATCCTTAGGGCTAAGTGAATAGAATTTACAGCAATGAGGAACTGTAGTGAAATGTTATATTTCTTGTATTGTCGATGTTAGTAATTACACAGAGGAAGCTTGTGGTTCTGTCAGGTATTATTGTAGTATCCTAACTGCAGGACACTATTTCTTAGATGACTGGTTGACTTTTGGCACTGTTGTAGAATTTTTTTTTTTAACCCTTTCTAGAGTAATGTTATACCTGTCGTTTTACCAGAGAGCAGTCATACTTAAAGGTGGAAACCATTATTTTGGACAATACTTTTTGTTGTTCACTGATTAAAGCCAAGTCTAAGGAGGAATTCTGTTTCTGTAATGTAACATATTTCAAACTGATCTTAGTAGCATGTTGCTGCTATATATGTATACTATCACTCCATCAATGATCCTAGGAAAGATAATAAATTTTCTCTCACAAGCAGGACAGGAGTCAGACCTTAAAGTTTCTCCTTGGGATGAAATTTTGTGTTCCTGTTTTTATTTTGTTTTGTTTTATTTCACCATTTCAGCTGCGTCAGTGTTTACATCAAAAACGACAGCACCATCTTCCTATCGAGAAAATGATCTGTTACCGTCCACGTCCAGCATCACCATCGCACCTGAGAGCAGCATATTCAAGTGCTCATAGAGATACACTATATAGCCAAAAGTATTTGCTCACCCATCCAAATGATCAGAATCAGGGGTTCCAATCACTTCCATGGCCACAGGTGTATACAATTAAGCACCTAGACATGCAGACTGTTTCTACAAACATTAGTGAAAGAATGGGTCGCTCTCAGGGGCTCAGTGAATTCCAGCGTGGAACTGTGATAGGATGACACCTGTGCAACAAATCCAGTCATGAAATTTCCTCGCTCCTAAATATTCCACAGTCAACTGTCAGCTGTATTATAAGGAAATGGAAGTGTTTGGGAACGACAGCAACTCAGCCATGACGTGATAGGACACGTAAACTAATGGAGCAGGTCAGAGGATACTGAAGAACACAGTGTGAAGAGGTCACCAACTTTCTGCAGAGTCAATCACTACAGACCTCCAGACTTCATGTGTCCTTCAGATTAGCTCAACAACAGAGCAGAGAGCTTCATGAATGGGTTTCCATGGTGGAGCAGCTGCATCCAAGCCAGACATCACCAAGTACAATGCAAAGCGTCAGATGCAGTGGTGTAAAGCAGCCACCACTGGACTCTAGAGCAGTGGAGGAACGTTCTCTGGAGGGAAGAATCACACTTCTCCATCTGGTAATCTGATGGAAGAGTCTGGGTTTGGTGGTTTCCAGGAGAACGGTACTTGTCTGACTGCATTGATCCAAGTGTATAGTTTGGTGGAGGGGGGATTATGGTGTGGGGTTGTTTTTCAGGAGCTGGGCTTGACCCCTTAGTTCCAGTGAAAGGAACTCTGAATGCTTCAGCAGACCAAGACATTTTGGACAATTCCATTCTCCCAACTTTGTGGGAACAGTTTGGAGCTGGTCCCTTCCTCTTCCAACATGACTGTGCACCAGTGCACAAAACAAGGTCCATAAAGACATGGATGGAAGAGTCTGGTGTGGATGAACTTGACTGGCCTGCACAGAGTCCTGACCTCAACCTGATAGAAGACCTTTGGGATGAATTAGAGCAGAGACTGAGAACCAGACCTTCTGGTCCAACATCAGTGTTTGACCTCACAAATGTTCTTCTGGAAGAATGGTCAAAAATCCCCATAAACACACTCCTAAACCTTGTGGACAGCCTTCCCAGAAGAGTTGAAGCTGTTCTAGCTGCAAAAGGGTGGAGCCACGTCATATTGATCAGGAATGGGATGAACTAAAGCTCATATGTGAGTCAAAGCAGGTGAGCCAATACTTTTGGCAGTATAGTGTATAGGATGTACTGGTGACCCCCTCATCATTCCACCTTCACTTGCCATCAGTGCATTCACAGTAATCCCGAGAAGACACAATATTCCCTCCTCTGAGCGTTTTCACAAATCATAAACCTGTTTTATAATAGAGGCAGAAACTATTTGTTTTTACTGGCATTTTTTTCAGTGCCGTGTTTTATTAAGTGTAGCTTAAATAAAGCCGTCAACAACCCGAGGTATTCTGGGCTTGTTGCTGACTGTGGACCACATAGTAGAGAAAAGCAATGTCTTTAGATTGCGTAGTGCTGTGTCTAAAGCAATGAAGCCCCCCTAGCTTTATTTGGACCACAACTAACAACAAGACACTGACTGCAGTTATAAAAAGAGATGTCAGAATCCTTTATATAACTCTAACATGAATAAAAACAGTCAGTAGATTAAACGCAACAGTGGCAACACTGTCTGTTTGTCTTCCGATAATCAGCAAAAAACACACAATGTTCCAGTCGGCCCGACAAACACAGTCAACTCCTTGAACTTATAGCTGGAGCGTGTACTGAGCTGTGACTTTCAGTCCATGTTGTCTGCCAAGACATTTCACCTGTGTTGCTTGCTGATGTTGCAGGTGACATCATCAGCACAATTGTTGCTATGGCTATAAAAACAAAACTTATCCATGACAGACTCTGGGGTAGTATTCCTTGTTTCAGTTCAACTCTATTTTGTACTGGCTCGTTTTAAGCTTGGATTTGGTTCCACGAGTGCTTGGGGGATGTACTGCAATTTCAGAGCTCTGTTGTCACATAATTTAACCATCAAATTGCAACAACCATTTATCTTCCCTTCAGGATAAGCACAGTGACTTTGTATGTTGATTTTGTATCATGTCTATTATTTTATTTTCACCTATAATTAAATACCATTAAAATGTAGAATGAGGCTTGATAAAGCCAGAGCAAGAGATGCAGGTCGTTACATGGTTGGCTCTTACATGTCTCATTCATTCACGCAGATGTGTGATTTAACCACTGTGACATGTCAAAGGTTTACTGGTGTCCACTATGCAACACTAGCCTTTGTCACTGTTCTACAACGCACAGCAGATACGCTTCATTCATCCAACATACGGCAAAGAGATGCTGAATATTTACAACAACACACCGAGGATACAAAGATGCTGCTTCACAGTAGCAAATGCAGGATTACACCATTCATTGTTGAGAAGCACTGCAATCCTTCTGTTTTTAGATTTTTGGATTTGCAGACTCTGTCTGGATTTTGTGCAATATTATAGGCACTACTGAAGATATCTTCATAGTGTCAGCTCAAATCTGATTTTTAGCATAATTTACATTGTACTTAGATAGAATCTTTTTTTTTTTTTGGTCTGAAAGACCGAAAATCACATAATAATACTAGAGAAGCACTTCGGAGAGTGCCATCAGGCTGCTGAACACTAAGTGACTTTATTGGACCCTCAAGCGCCATGTTCAGCAGCCAAAGTCGGACACAGACAATTCAAGCCAACCACTGTTTTTGCACTAATCTGCACTGATTTGCACAGAAAATTACTGCTGTTTTCATAATACTGTTAAATTGTACATCACTCACTTTTTATTTTAATTATATTTTATCTTATTCTATTTTTTATCTTATTCTGTGCATGCACAGTATTTTTATCTTATTTTTACTCTATGTTGAATGACAAATTCCTAGTTTGTGTAATACTGTGTACTACATGGACAATGGCAATAAACCCCATTCTGATTCTGATTCTGATTCTGACCGCAATGTTATCGAAAATTTGAAAGTGATCCAGAATCCAGGATTTCTTCCAGATCACATCCAAAATGAAATCAATTCTTCCTTTTCACATTTCCGACAACTGCTGAAAATTTCATCAAAATCCATCCATAACTTTTTTAATTTCTCAGACAGACAGACAGACAGACAGACAGACAGACAGACAGACAGACATATATACATACATACATACATACATACATACATACATAACCTCCTTGGCGGAGGTAATAAAAATAAAGTGTTAAAATCTGACGGCCAAATCTGAGTGAGACTCAGTGTGAAGCCGTACCTGCACTGTGGAGCCGGAGAGGATGTGGATTATTTGGGTGTCTGATACTACGAGCTTAGAAACTCAGATATAAACAATGCTGTCACCTTGTGTGGGGCAGCCAAAGTCTGACAATGTCCTCTTCACTGGTCTGTTCAGCTGTGCAGAGTGATGTGGCACCACAAACTCAGATCAGAATAGAATTAACCATCTTCCCCAGATTTCACATGATGCTGAATTTACTGGAACTTGGAAGTAGGTAGCACAAAGCTTTAACATCACTTTCAACAAGCAGGTGAGCCGAGTCAAGAGGCTGAATCCCCCCTTCGAAACCACAAAGCTGTAAAAATATAGTTGAAAACAGATCCTTTGAACTGTATCTGTTATTTTGATTGAGTCATGTCACATATATCTCACACATAAGATGTCATGAAACTGTTTTTGACTTGTGAAAGGAAATCATAATATGCTTCCTTTGAAGGAGACATATCACCCTTTTATCAAAAGTTAACAAAATTTACTTATGTCTTGATGAAATGTCTGTGACATGCTTTGCTTGAAATACCAAAGGGTACAGTACAACGACTCTTTTCAACCATGATTTTACAGCTCCGTTGGAAGGAGACAGTTTTGGGGGTGGAGTCAGCCACTTCACTCGGCCCCTCCCCTTTTATTTGGAGTTCTCTCTTTTTTTCTTTTAATTTTGATGCCTCCCCTTTTCTCTTGTTCATGGATGTCCAATTCAAAGGTTATTGACCTATTTATTGACATTTATTTATTTATTTATTTATTTATTGTTCCCCCTGCTTTCAGTGTGCAGTACAGTGTACACTTATTCCACAGAGGATGGTCAATGGAAAGTTATATTCTTGAAAATCAGCTGACTCTGAAATTGGGATTTGTTTTGGACTTTTTTAGTTTATTATTATGTATAAGATCTCTGTGGAATAATGCAATTTTGAAAATTGCAGTTTACTTAATCACAATCATGATCCTCCATCTCCTCGTCAAAACCATCATGTGTTTTTGTTTTTCTAATCTCAGCATGCAGTTGTCTCACTTGTGAAGGAATTACCTTGTTGCATTTAACATGAATGAAATATTGTGTATGATTAAAGGCTTTTTGAGAGCCCACTGTTTAGCCCAATGGCGCACAAAGCACATGATCTGACTGTCCGGCTTCCTCTCGTCGTGATTTTAATTGACCACTAGGTGGCACCAATGAATTTGGATGACAGGAAGCAGAGGCCAACCCCAGCTCCAATCCATCTTCGCACTGAAATAGTGGCACATTAAGTTAGGGGATATGTGATTAAGAGATTGCTCGTTTAAGTTCCTGCAGGAAGACTTTTGGACTGCTGTCTGAGTAAGTGCAGGTTAAGTTAATTACACTTGACTCTCTGTGAATCTGCAATGTGTAAAGAGCTGTTAAAATGCACTTGTCTTACTGAATATGAAACATCCCTCCAAGATACTAAACAAAAGCAAAGAATATAAAAAAAACAATCAGCTGTTTAATTTACAAATTTTACTAACCTTTTTTTTTTTTTTTTTTTTACAGCTGATGTTACTGGTTGAAAACCAACTGCAGCTTCTGTTTATACACCTAAACCAAGTCAGACATGTATTCTTAAGCCATCATCAGTACATACTATTTTGTGATGTAACACAAGTCTTCCATGCAGGAAACCAAAGCAGACGATCCTCAGCTCAGAAGGAAATCCTGGCTAATCTCATGTCTGTATCACATTTAAACAGGAATCAAAGCACATGACAGAGAAAGCAATAACCCACAGTGAGCTGCACACTTGATAAAATACAAAATCTGAATAATATTTGATATCGCCATATGATATCAGTCACACATTTCTCTGCAAGGAAATTATTATTTGGATAAGACCAAAATCCTTTGAGAACTATAAGTGCCAATAACTTTTAAAGACATATTTTCTTTATTTTCTGTAACTTCAGCTAATGAAGAAAGTGGAAATGGTTATGAAATGTTTAAAACTATGGATTGTAAGACAATTATTATTAGCATATTTTATTAATAAGTATATTTAAATGAAATTTATATGTTATATAATATGAAAGAAAGAGTAAACTGCATGATATTAAGTGCATAACAGAAGGGGAGGCTATTTTTTTTGCATTTTGCCAATGGATGTTATTGTGCAGATGAAAATAAAAATGCTTAAAAAAATGAAAATTTGATTTGATTTTTTTTAGTCTGTGCTAAATTATTTTATTTTATTTTATTTTATTTTATTTTATTTTATTTTATTTTATTTTGACAGGTTAAGCACAACGCTTGTTTTACTTGGGGGTTGAAAATTTGATTAGATTTTTTTTAGTCTGTGCTAAATTATTTTATTTTATTTTATTTTATTTTATTTTATTTTATTTATTTTATTTATTTATTTTGACAGGTTAAGCACAACGCTTGTTTACTTGGGGGTTGAAAATTTGATTAGATTTTTTTAGTCTGTGCTAAATTATTTTATTTATTTTATTTTATTTTATTTTATTTTATTTTATTTTATTTTATTTTATTTTATTTTATCAGGTTAAGCACAACGCTTGTTTTACTTGGGGGTTAGCATGGACCAATAGGAAGTGAGTGCGACACCCTACGTAAGACGTAAGGGGCGTGTCGGACGATCGTACACTCCTCCTCCTCGGGAGCAGCGCTCGTGCTCCATTGGAAGTGGCTGCCCAGATTGGACAAGGAGCAGGCGGACCAGGGGGCGGACCGACGAGTGGAAACTTGACAGAAAACAATAGTAGTCAGTCCGCTGACCTCCTCGTAACTGATAGATTTATCAGCGACAAGCTTTTTGAAGACAAACAAGTCGTTGAGGGTGTCGCTGAAAGACGCGCTACCAGTTCCGACGGAGTCGAGCCCGGCACCGGAATAACATCAGCAAGAAACCGCTGGAAAAAGGGGGCAGTTTGGAGGAACGAAGAGAAGCGGGCAGCGACAAGTGAGCGGCCACAGGTAGGACTCAGTCACAGGTAGCCCCGCGTTATCTGTCGGCCAAAGAAGACTGCTACCAAAGTGCCGGCGAGTCATGAGGATCTCTCCGGTTGCTGCGTCGCAGCAGTAAACGGCGAAGACCGCGACGAAGAGGCAGCGAAGAGGAGGAAGAACCAGACGGCGTCTCTGCCGCTCCGCCAGTCCGTCCGTCCGTCCAGGAGGAGGAGGAGGAGGAGCAGGAGGAGAGGAGGCAGCATGTCTCGGAGAAAGCAGAGCAAACCCCGACAGATAAAACGTAAGCACGAAGCTAATTACTTGGTGGTTTTTTTCCTTTTTTTTTTTTTTATAGACAAGTGTAAATGTGTGACTGAGCCCCACCTGGAGTCCCTGATATTCAGGAGTAAACCTGAAAATATGACCCAACTTTTACTTTTAAGACTCAACTGTCACCAGAAAACTAAACAAAAAAGTTGTCTAAAGTGAATTCATATGTAAAGTCCCCCCCCCCCCCCCCCCCCCACCCCCCCCCCCACCACACCACACACAACACACACACAGACAGACAAACTTTTCATTTGATTCTGCTGTAAAGAATGTTCAGTCCATTCTGGTAGCTGGAAAGTGACGCCGTGACTTCCTGTTTAATTCTGTTGTGAAAACGTCAGTGTTCTCTGAAAAAGCTGATGTGAGCAGAGATAAAGGAGCGATCCGATGTGTGCCGAGATAAAGATTAAAATTGGATTTTTTTATTTTTTATTGTTTTTTTGTCTGAGGCAGCGCCAAGGCCGCTGCTGCACCCCCCCCCCCCCCCCCCTTTCACTTCTCTTTCCCAGAGATAGGGCGTCAGATAGGCCCCATGGCTGATCTCTGCTGCTGATAGCTGCTTACAATTGGATCTTTTTTTTTTTTTTTTTTTCTTCCCGTCTATCCTTTTAACTCAATAATGTATCTCGGGGCCGCTTGAAAGGCCCCTTTTTCTTGGTCTGGCGCTCGACTGGTCTCCGTGCTTGACGAGCTTTTCCTGTTTATAAAACGTGTGAGGCTTTTATCAGGTGGCAACTGATGTTCAAGGCTGATATAAAAAGCCCATAAGTGATGTTGTGATTAAGCTCTCCTCGTGGTCCAGAACTTCCTGTTCATTGAGACTCTTGGGTCTAGATGAATCATGCCTGAAAGTCTAGATGTCAGGGGAACACGTTCTTCAGTTCTTCTGCAGCTGGAAGGTGTGTTATCAGTTTGTTTGGTTGTTTCATCGCTGATTGTGTCACCGTGTCCTCAGAAACCTGCTGTCTGAGAGCAACATTTGGAAGTTTAGTCTGAACGCTATCACTACAGAAATGCAGTTGTGTGTGTGCCATCAAGGAACCGTGATCTTCATAATCAGATCCTGCCTACAGCAGGTGTATAGTTTTTTTTTTTTTTTTTTTTTTTTAAACATGAGATCAGGAGAAATACTTCAAAAATATTTTCTTTCCGTCATGGATTCCCTCAAACCTCACTAATGAAGGCAGGGTTTGTTTGTAGTGTGCAAACTGCTTATTTATAGTTCAGCTTTTTATAACAAAGCCTGCACTTCATTACAAAGTGCTACGACTGCAGCTTGCTTTATTGATATATTCGTTTTGCCTACTGTGTTACCATTTCTCCACAGATCCACGTGATTTATTTTTATTGCAGGGTCCTAAAGCTGTTCAGTTATCTATTATTTATAACATAAAAAAAGAAAAAAAGCTAATGTTTTACATTGTTTCTAGTTGTGGTGTGAGTACTGACATATAAAGGACATATTAAAGAGGAATCCAGCAATAATTACATTTTTTAATTTTTTTTCTATCATTGCTGTAATATTGAAGCAGACTGGCGTCAAGCGTCTTTGAGGCCTTATATCTGTACATAATGGAATTATGACCATGAGCGCACTGGTTGGAATAAAGCCAGTTAATGACGTGATAACTTGTGGGGTAATCGTTTATGATTTTCACAAGGCTCCTTTATTTTGCTGTCATGGTAATGATGTAATACAGTTTTTGGTCAAACCGTGCTAGTATGACGTGTTGTCATAGTGGTGAAAAGAGTGCCCTGACATTAACTGAGCCATACTAACATGATTTTGAACATATAAATTCTAAATATAGCTGACTGATGGTGATGACCGATAGTTCTGTCTCATCTGACTGACCTGTGATCGTCCCCTCTACGTCCACGGAGCTGCTCCAGAGAAGATAACATACTTTTTCCTGCACGGCAAGATTTACTTCATCTGTTGTCAACCTTGTGTGCTTGTGAAGTGCACATCCAGGAAGGATGCGATGTTCGCGTGCTTGTCAGTGCTGATGACAGCTGGGGCGCTTTGACAGACGAGTTGTGGGCGGGGCAATATGACCTCGAATCAATGCTATGATTAATCACACCCCGTCGTGCAACTCCCTCTAAATGTATCGAGGACCAAGATATGTGATTGGTAGATTTGTTCTTTTTTTGTCTTCATATTTCCCGCCGCTACTTCTTCTTCATTGCTTAACAGTTGAGTAGAGCGGTAGTTTGCTGCAATGTTTGTAAAAATGACTGATGCTCAACATTTATCAGAGCCAACTCACGCAAAATACAGCTTACTTGCTCCGTTGTTATGTCTGAACTACATATGGGAAATAATAATAATAAAAAAAAAAGGAAGTCGGCAGTGTGAGCTACAGCGCTGCAGAAAGAACCCGCACTGCCATCTAGTGGTTGGTGTTGTAATTACAGGCACTTAGTGCGTTTACACTATCAGGAAGTTTAGTTCCTCTTTAATTCAGAATTAATATTGAAATCCGATTTAAAATTATTAAAAATTACCATGTAAACACCTAATTCCGAATGAAAATGTCCATTCCGATTTAAACTTAATTCCGAAGTAAGTGGCTGGTTTATTCTGATTTTAAATCCGTATAGAATATTTCCGTGGTCATTCCGCTTTAAATTAATTCCGCTCTTTCTGCGCATGCTCGTTCCTCTTGCCCGTCTGTCACGACTTTCGCTTATATTCTGCGCTGGGCTTGTTTTCGAAAGAAAATCATCGACATGATGTTGTCGTGCTGCTGCTTCAAAAAATGAAATCAAAACAAATCCAAAAAAGATGCTAATAATGTAGTCCTCCATGTTGTTGCTAATTGAGTAAGTTTGTTTTCTTCCGGTAGACGTAAATACGTAAAGACGTCCGCCCCCCCATCCAATCAGAACCCTTACCAACCCCCAGACTTTAAGCGGAATTGGATAAAGCCAATCAAACGTGTTTTTTCATGTAAACCTCAATTCGGAATTACTATTTCCATGTAAACTTGAAGGAAAATAGTTTAATTCTGAATTATTTAATTCAGAATTCTGAATTAATGTAACCGTGCCCAATTAAAGAAGCAATAGTATTTAACACACAGTTTTCACAAAAGCTTGTATGTTCTCACTGATTTGAGTGCCAATGGACTGTTTAACATTTTTTTACAATGCTTTTTTTTTTTTTTAACTCAAAGAGCTCTGCCACAAACGTTATGATCAGTAGTTTTACTGATGAACCTGGCCTGATTAAAGCAAAGCTCTTTGTAGATGATGCTGGAATGTCCATCGACTAAGGTCCATAGTTAATGTGAGGTGATGTCACTCACAATAAATTCACTGGGTGTCCATCAAGGGTCTTCTTTTCATGTTGTTACTCCTTTGTGGACATAGTTTGTCACTTCCTGCTTTTTCATATCTCTCCCCAGAAGGCAGCTGTGAGCTCCCAGCAGACACCCCCAGTAGGGCCAGTGGCGAGGCCTGCAGATGTATTCCAGACCCAGAGTCTGATAAGCTCATGCTAGACTTGCACATATGAAAGATGGTGCACATGTGTCGTGGTCGTCTTTATCAGTCTGCCATACTTCCCCATGCACCAGGCCCAGGCTGTGGCCAAGCCCGGCCGGGCTCTCAGCCGCGTGACTCTCTTGTGATTTGGCAGACATTTTGATAGGAGAGAGTGAGGAGTGATAAAGACTTTGTCTAGCTGGGGTGCCTGGAGACTGCTGGTCCTACCTATACCACCACCACCACCGCCGCTGCTGTTGCTGCTAAGAGCTTGTTGTCCACAGACTGATGTGACAAATTCCAGCCAGGTCATGGTGTTGTTTGCTTGAGCTTCATTGGCCACGGTTACATGATGTTTTTTAATTCAGAATTAATTATTCCGAATTAAATAATTCAGAATTAAACTATTTTCCTTCGAGTTTACATGGAAATAGTAATTCCGAATTGAAATTTACATGGAAAACACGTTTGATCGGCTTTATCCAATTCCTGCTTAAGGTCTGGGGTTGGGAAGGGTTCTGATTGGATGGGGGGGCGGACGTCTTTACGTATTTACGTCTACCGGAAGAAAACAAACTTACTTGATTAGCAACAACATGGAGGACTACATTATTAGCATCCTTTTTGGATTTGTTTTGATTTTATTTTTGAAGCAGCAGCACGACAACATCATGTTGATGATTTCTTTCGAAAACAAGCCCAGCGTGGAATATAAGCGTCATCGCGACAGACGGGCAAGGGAACGAATTAATTTAAAGCGGAATGAGTGTATACATGACCGCGGAATTATTCTATTCGGATTTAAAATCAAAATAAACCAGCCACTTACTTCGGAATTAAGTTTTATTCGGAATGGACATTTTTATTCAGAATTAGGTGTTTACATGGTAATTTTTAATCATTTTAAATCGGATTTAATTTTAATTCTGAATTAAAGAGGAATTAAACTTCCCATGTAAATGCACTAACTGTCTCTGTATAATGAATTTAACTATAATTCCAGAGATGATTGATGTTATGCATTAATATTCTTTGATAGCATAGCATTACTTTAAGCTGCAGTTGCTCATCTTTGCCATACATGTGTCACTGAAAACCATTAAATGATCTGATTCTCTTTCTGCAACTGCATTACAGTTAAACTCTGAAAGGTTTTCGATCACTTTGCATTCATTTGATCTTTGAAGCATGGCATCTAAAGCACATGCCATGCTCTATTACCTTGCTGTTGACTCTCAGCTATGAGCCGATCAAATTAGAAACCAACTCAGTTTTTGTCTAAAAGTGGACAGACTTTTGTATTTTTTGAAGAGGTGTGGCTTTAAAATATCAAATATTTGAACTATCTGATTATATTACATTGTGCCTTGTGCTTCGGTGGCTGGTATCATTGTCTGAATCTCATCTGATGGAATTAAACCAACTGTTTATGGTCTGTTTGTGCAACTTGGACATATTGGCCCTGAGTGTTGAATGAATCGTCATGATAGCAAATCATAGAAAAGGTGACCATAGGTACAAGTATTTCTACCAACATGCTCATTCATGTATTTGAAAACAAACAACTTGGAACAAAAAAGAGTCCCAAACAGCCACCAAACTGACCAGAATATGAGAGAGACAAGCCATTTGATGAAATTATATGTAGCCATGAACGATGAGAAAAGAGTCACTGACTGAGTAAAATATTCCTCTGGAAGTCATGCAAGGAGCAGTCGATGGTGAGGAAGCCTTTGAATCTCCCAAAGGGACATTATGATTAAAAAACAAAACAAAAAAAGCCAAAAAAACTCATACATAAAACACAACCCTGTCAGTTTGAGCATCCTCAAACTCAAACCAAGTTAGTATAGTTCAGACTTGGAGGGTTTTGTGACATCACAGACCCATATCGGCGTAAAATGATTCAGCCTTCCCCATCTACATGGACCTGAAGTTGGCTGCTATGAACAGAGCTGTGACTACAGGGAGCTGTTGTATTGTATCTCTGTGTTATTTGCAGACATTTGATTATTCAACCTGTTGAAATAAAGGACATAATATGTCTCCTTTAGCTAAAAGTGGTCATAAAGCAGTGCAATGATCCTCAGTTACAAAAGCCATCATTCACATTAGTACTAAAGAAAATACAGCTTTGCAAAGGTAAAGTTAAGTGAGTAAAAAGCAGGTTCATTCAGTGGAACGGACCATTTCAGATCAAAAGTTTCAGTGGTGCTGGTTCATTGATGCGTGTGCATCAACTTGAAGAGGAGAAACTCTTTGCTCCATTGAACGTCTGCACTGTAGAAACAAGTAAAGTTGCTTCAGGTGGCCATTTGAAGAACTTCAGTCCTCAGCACTTCTCTTAAATGGCATTATATAGCACAACGAGTCTTATTCATCCGTTCAGACATGCATGCAGCAGTAGTCTTTCAGTCTTTAGCTCCGTCCTGTGCCTTTTCTGTTATACCTACATTCACACACTGATGTCTGCATCACAGACCTCCTGGGTCTCAGTTGCTTCGTCAGATTTTCATCTTTTTACATGTTTACTTTTTGGTTTCTTTGAAAGCCGCATATTTTAAATTGTTCAGCGTGTTTGTGAGGCAGAGATGGCAACAGTGTTACTGACAGGTGCTGAAAGTGGGTTAAATATCAGTCTGTTGAAACAGAAAGCTAATAAGTATAGTAAGAATTTGAGCCTTCTTTTACTATCGGAGAGTTTCTCTCAGAGTTTGAGATACGATTTCACCCTCACTCTCTGACAGGAGATGACTTCTGCAAAACCAGATAGGCAACAATTAAACACCAGAAACACAAAGACAGAACTGAATTTATACCTTTTAAACATTTTTTATTTTTTTAAACCCAACAACAGATTGGGTCCACGACTTTGTGGAGGCCCATAGTGGGAAGGAGAAGGGTCTGTTTGTGTAGCGGATAGATATTTGTCTATGTCTTTTTGTGCGTCATCCTCCCCAGCGGTTGGCGATCTTTCATCCTGATACGGCTTCTCTCTTTGATGGCGAGATAGCAGACGGGCTGGCAGCCCACTGAGGCTGGATCCCTGGGCTTATATTTTGGCAGTTGAGATGGGAGACGCGATAAAACTTGGCGGCGATTGCTGAAGCCGATAGCGCTGAAAGCTAAAAAGAGCGAGATGGAAGGAGAGATGGAGGACGGAGGGCACGGTGTAATTACATCTGGCTGTCGGATGCCGCTCTCCCTCTGTGAACGGGCTTGTTGTCTGTGGTTTTTGGTTGGGCTGTGGGACGGAGGTCTAGGTAATTAAAATAAATGAAGAGAGAAGCTGAAGGAGGAACAGTTTAAAGACGGGGGTAATACGGTGGAGTGGAGATAGAGGGTGAGAAGAAAGAGAGAGAGGGTGAAAAAGTGTGTGTAGCATGCATAGGTGGTAGATGAATGTGTTGTGGTGTGTTTTAATAGCAGCCCGGCGAGCTGTGCTGCTCCCCCGCCCTCCTCAGAAAGATGTTTGAGGCTGATAAGGAGGCTTGCTGATGGTAGATGGATAAGACCCGGCAGATCCCCGCTGCTGATCAAGCCTGTGTGTGTGTGTGTGTGTGTGTGTGTGGTGTGTGTGTGTGTGTGTCTGAGACAGCCTGGTTCCTATGACATCAGCTCCAGAGCTCAGAGGTCAGCATGAATAATACGCAGCGTCCCACCACTGAAAGCAAACCAGGACGTCTGCAGAGGCTAGACAAGGAAATCACCGCGCTGACCTCCACCTCCTCCTCCTCCTTTTCTTCTCCTCTTTTATTTCCTTTCCCAAAACAATGTTTAAACTTGTTTTAAGACTTTGAACAATATGTTTTAGTTAGTTTTTTTTTGATAGCAGGTACAGCTATGTCCAAGGAATCAGCTGGAAGAGCTATCTCACAAGGTTCATATGGAAGTTTTATAGACATCCATTTGAGAGATTAGTTTGTTCTTTGTGAACTCAAACACACTAGCATGTCTAAATTCCACACGCACACACATGCACTAACACACCCAGGCGACTCATGCAGTGCCTTGGTGGCTTTCATTGTGCATGTATGTGTGTACTTTTTGTTTTAACTCCTCCTTTGTTCTGCTTTTAGCTTGATGTGAACTTTCGATAAGCCGTAGGGCCTGATCTCCGGTGCAGATAGAGATCGCCAAGTGTGATTAGAGTTGTTATCAGGCCGGAGCAGGCGGGAGCAGAGGCTCCACTGCAATAACAAGAGGCCCGCGCAGGAGCAGCCGGGGTCCAGACCCTGGCAATCAGTTCCAGCTGTAATGGGATTAATGTTGTTGTATAATTAGATGATAGGTGTGAATGCATTTCTTTTCTCCCTCAGTCTTTTCCCGCTTATTCACGCACCCCCCCCTCCCCTTTTTTTGCTCCTCCTAACAAGCATTGTCATTGATTAATTTAATTAAAAATAATACCACATATTACTCATTCCAGATTCTGTGTAAGATAGTGAAGACATGTAGGGAAATTTTGGCGTTAGTTGATGATTATCTCCAGGGTACTTTTTTTTTTTTTCCTTCTTCTTCATCTTCATTTTAGCTGTTTTTTTTTTCTGTGAGAGGCGTGAAGAGTGTGCAGTAAGCAGGAGGGGAAGCAGAAGAAGAAAGTCGCAGCATCAGCAGGATGACTCGCACTTGCTTGATTGTACTGATTCTGCTGATATTAACGAAGCTTGATGGTGACTGATTGGGTATCAGTCGGGCAACGATTCTCATGCTGACGATCAGATAGCTTTGTTGGAGAGCTGCATAAGACTGCAGTCATTCACACGGTGCTTGTGGGAGACGGAGTTCTGTGAAACTTTCAAATGATCACGTTTTCAGCATGCTGTTGAAATAGTTCTCTGAAAACTGAAAATCTCCTCTCCACAAGGGTTAAATGACGTGTTTGTCATGCAACATACATATTTAACAATTTGTCAGCAGCCTGACGTTCTTGGAAAATTATCTCGTGAAGGCCGATATTTCTGAGATGCCTGGTGGATTGTGGGTTTTTTTTTTTCTTTTGGTTGTTTTTACCTCTCCTGCTCTGGTTAAAGGTGTTTGCCTCTTTGCGTGCATGTGTGATGATCTGCGCTGATGAAGAGTGCAGCTGTGCGTCCGTGTCTGTGTGTTTGCGTGTGCGTGGTCAGACACACTAAAGGGGGAAGTTGGCAGGGTTACAGAGGAAACACCATTTGGATTTGGTGTGCGGATGAGTTATTACCCTTTCCTGCTATTTACTCAGGGGACACGCTGCTGTTGAATTACGGTTCCCCGACTCGGTGCAGTTGTAAACGGTTTCACCCTTGACCTCTGCACTGACAGCTCTGCAGATGAGGGAGGAGAGAAAGCAACGGTAGCGTAATCTCTATCCACATTGTTTGTTTTAGCAGCAGTAACCACTCTGCCAACTCATCTATGTAAGGCTTTAATTCACGACTCTGTTAGTGTATGTTTAACCTGAATAATCAAAGATCTCAGGTCTCCTCCTGACGCCGCCTCGTGAATGACGCACAAAAACGCTGGCGGGAGCTTTCCACGCGGTGGAACGACTCAAACCCTGTCACTGTGGGTCTGGTGTTTGTGTGGAGGTAGCTGTGGGCCACATCCTCAGATCTGTGGTCAGAATGACCGGACCGCTGAAGGACAGTGTGTTTGTGCGAGAGAAGTCAACCAGTGTTATGACAAGGCCCCCCTAGCAGCAGTGATAAGACGGGCCATTTGCTCCTACTGTGCTGAGCACTCTGTTCCGGGCTGTTAAAGCAACCTGGGCAAACAACACAACCTGACCTGCTTTTACAGCTGCACACACACACAAGCACACACACACACACACACAGAGCACTCTTGTCTCGACTGACAATAAATACTACTGTAGCTTGAAGCTGCCAAGCTTTACACCCCAGACTGCCCATTAAAAACCAAACACATGGACAGGATGTGCAGGTTCAAAGATCACAGCAGCCTGAAGAGATGGCTAAAATAGTCCCTGTCTGCAGGCAGAACATGAAGCGCTGCGACCCTGTAGACGCCTGCTCAGTCTCATATCTGCCTCGGACAAGAACTTCGTTTCTCTTCCGTGTGTTTGTATAGTCTGCTGAAAGTGGGGGTTTTATGGAACAGATTTGCTTTGAAAGACAAAATACAAACATATTTTTTGTAAAAGGGGACAAAAACAAGCTCTGAGCACAGTAGAGAGGTATCTTTGTAGTAGGTACTTCTGCACATGTGCTGCGTAACATGGAAGACGCAACAAACGCAGGATAGTTGGCCTCATGTTGTCTCACTGATTAGTAAAATCATACTATTTACTGTCTTTTCACCATTGAAACGTGTTGTTTTAATTGTCTTTCTTGTTAATTTGTTTGCCTTGTTGTAAGAACATGACCTAAAAACTACCAAGTTGCAGATTTAGAGCATGCATAAAAGAGGAACCTCTTAAATAAGGGTGCGTGAAGGCGAAGATTACTGGAATATCACAGACATGGTAGCAAAACAAAGCGTGGCAGAGACGGTGAATATGATGCAGAGGGATTATAGGAAACACAGCGCGTGTTCATAAAGTTTTTGTCAGGAGGGCGTCCGAGCTGGATGATGTGACACTGCCAGTATCACCATTAATTGAACATGTTTCCTTGATTACGATTAATCAGTGATTACATTAGTGTTGTCTTATTTTTTACCTTCATATATCACTGACCAGGTTTTTGCCACAAATATTTTCAAAGTCCTAAAACTGGGATGTTTTTCTTACTAAAAAAAATACATGTTCTTTATTTTAAAATAGGTGACAGGAAACGCACACAGATGAACTATGCATGGTCATTATTTGAATGTTTCAAAGAAGAGAAATAATTAAAATAACTGATGTGGGCAAGATAACATCAGTTATAGGTTCTGTATGCCAGTTTTGATGAATCTTTGAGTCACTGCCCAACCCTAACTGCTGTTTACATCACAGGCAACCAAGGCTGCCATCCTGGAAATGATGTTCGGTACAGTTTGTGGTAACGGTTTTATTCTCACCACCTGAGGAACGTCCAAGGCAAATTCAAAATAAACTTTGTTAGCCAGCTGTGTTGACTCTCAGAGGAGTTTGACTCCTGTTCACAGCTCACAGAGACACGCAGACTGCACACGACACAGCTGCTTTTATGAGCAAAACCTGAGGAGCATAAGTGCATGCACTTGCATACGATGTAAATATTGAGGAAGAGTGAACATATACACTCTAATTTCCTTCTTTCGACTTCCTATTATTTATTATTGTTATATATATTTTCAGTACTGTGCTCTTATGCTATGATGTATCTACAGATAATGTTGTGTTCTTTTTTTTTTTTTCTTTTCACACTGCAAACAAGTGGCCTGTTTGTGATCTTAATAGGCAGAACTAATGATTTCAGCTGCAAATAGCTGGTTATAAAAATGAAAGACTAAAATACAAGGGAGGGAAACGAGCACAAACACACCCTACTAAAGGTTCAGTAATGAAGAGGAGGTGAGCACGATGAAGACAGAAGGGGGAACGAGGAAGGAGTGGGATGGACTGGAGGCAAGAGTGTGATAAGGACGACTGGGCCACAGTGTGAATAGAAAGAGGAGAAGCCGGAGGAGCCCCCCGGGAGCTTCTGTAACAGGGGGGGGTCGGGACTGGTGGCTCCTGTTGTTGTACGCTCACAGACACAGAAACACACACAAACCACATGCTTTCACAAAGACCACCCGTCCCCCTCACATCAACACACCAAACAGCTGCTTGTGGCTCATTCATTCACCGTCACATGACTGAAATCAGCCGCTCATCCTTCCTTCCTGATGTGAAAAACACACTTTTCTTGGAGAGTTGGGAGCCGAGCCACACGCTGCGGGACCACCAGTCACAAACTAAGTTTTAAAATGTGTTTGGTTGATCTATGAAGTGCTTCATTGTGCAGAATCGACAGTTTGAGTTTAAAAGTACCTGCATTAGGGTTGACATTACGAGTTCATGGTCACCAGGAAAAGTACAAAGAAGTAACGGTGTAACTTTAGCTGGTAAACATTGAGAATTTCCCTCTAGAGATGGAGGAGGAATCTTGTCCCCGGATAAAAACCTGCACTCTGTCTAAAGGCTTGACCTGGTAACTGAAGCTTTTCGTGGCGCAGCTGTATTGGATTTGAATGAAAGTATTCAGGTATATTGTCATGTGCAGCACGCCTGTATAGAATTACAGCCAGGAGCACATGGCTGTTAAAGGCTGTTGCTCTGTCTCTCTGCCTCCTCCTTATGTCTCAGTGTGTACATTTTGGGTCATGTGAGCCAGCAGTGTTGCAGTGATCCAGCCCTCTGGATTGCTTTGTGCTTGTGTAAACCGCTCTGGCTCCCTGACTGATAAGTGAGCTGCCAATCAACCCACTGAGTGTGTTTGTGTAGTAGGCTGGTTGGCGTGTGCATCCAGTCTTTACGCCATTAAAATTAGGATTATTATTATTTTTTGTAATCTTTGTGATTATGCGAGGACTTTGAGGGCTTATGATTGATATTATTCTCTTAGCGATACCTAGTGATGTTGCTGAATTGCGTATTGTTGTCTCTACTTTGTGACAGAGGAAGCACAAATGCTTTCACACTTTCTGTTTTAAAATATTTGTATTTTAATGTTATCTGGAACAATGTGTGAATAGTCCAGGCCCTCAACTAGTAAATAATTTTAATGTTTTTGGCTTGTGTGTACATCTTTAAAATGTATTTTGAAAATGCACATCAAAATATATAATTGGACTGAGTTGGACTGGATTTAATTAAACTTCTTTACTTTCTGTGAAAAGTAGGGGTGAGTATTGGAAAGGACCTCGCAATACAACATGTATCATACTTAGGTCACGGTACGATATTATCACGATATCGCGGTATCAGGATATATTGTGATATTCAACCCAGTTAATATCAAAATTAAAAGTAGAAATGAAAAATCAAGTTGCTGTATATGTTCATCAGATGATATTGATCATTCAGAGGTCAAAACTTGAGTCAAAACTATTTGCTTCAAAACAACCTATTTATTGTTTATTATTAGTGTTTTTGCACATTTAAAATTTAAACAATTTAAATGTGAAAATTAAACAATTTTCCTAAAAAAAAGGGATTCTAGGAGCTGAAAAATCGATATTATATTGGCCGGCCGAAAATCACGATATATATTTTTTTTCACACCCCTAGTGTAAAGTGGCCTGAGATGACTTTTATTGTGAGTTGGTGAATAGTTTTGAATAGAGAATACTATCATCCCCATTTCTGGTCATCAACATTCCCAGACTTTGTTGAAAGCTTTGCATGGCTGTCGCTAAATCCATTAAACGTAAAGGTGGTTACATTTTTGCAAACTTGAATCAGGACAGCTTTTTGTACACCATTTCAAATGTGAGCCTTGGTTTTTTTTTGACTATAGTGTGTGGAATAGCCCTTTTAATTTAGAATTATATTTTGAATTAAACTTTAAATGGTAGTGTCTATTTCTAATCTCAAACAACAAAATGAATATGATTGTAATGCGGATGATTCTGCTGGAGATAGTGGAACAGGCCGTGGTGGTTAAACATTAAAAACAGTGAGAATTAGCTGCATCAACAGTGAAAGACTTTGTCAACACACAGATTTATTCACATCCTGTCATTTCGTGATTGGCTAAAACTGTTGGAGGAAGCCCATTTGTGTTAAATCATGACACATTGTTTCATCTCGTCTCTTGATAAAGACGAGGGTGAAGCTCGAGTGAGCTGTAAAACCAACTTTGTGTAATCTTACAGATTAATGAATCCCTGTTGGAGGTTCATTTATTATGGGCGTGTTGATCTAATATGACTTAACAGCCAGCAGAGGCAGGAAGTTGGATTGTAAACACTCCTCCAGAGTGCAGACGCAACAATGCCACGCAACAAACTGTTAGCGTGATAGCAAGTTAAACCCAGAGCTGGGATGTTTTTTTTTTTTTTTTTTTTTAATTCAGAATGATTTTTTTCTTTCTTTCCTGAGCTGAGCATCATTCTGGCCTCCTCACATCTCCCTCCCCTTCCAGCTTTTCCATCAGCTCATTTTATTTTTTTTCTCCTCTTTAAATTCCTCTCGACCCGCCGCTGTTTTTTTTTTTCTTTTCTAAACTCCACTTTCTATCTCCACCATTCCACCTCCACTTCTCTATCACTCCCTCTTTCATTCTATCTTTCTGCCTCCCCTCTCTCCTCCTCTGTCTCCAGCCAGACCCCTGGCCTTGGCGAACCAGGTCTTGGCGCTATGATAATGTGGAAAGTTGAACTGGCCCCATTACAGCGAGGCTGATGGTAGGGCCGATAACGCAGTTGATAATGGGTGCAGATAGCGCTGACACAGCGGTCCAATAGCCTAGCCCTGCCTCCCCCCTCCCCCCCTCACCCCCTCAACCCCCCCATTATCATTCCTGCCCACCGATGGGCTCCCAGAACGCTATCTCCTCTCCATTTCCACTCCTGCGACAGATAAGAATGGAAATACTGACTTCATAGCTGACTGATTAAAGTGTCTGCCTTTCTTGATAATACACAGATAAATTATGTTTTTTTTCTTCCTCTTCTTCTCCTCTCCCTCTCCCTCTATCTAGAAAAGGGTGGGGCACAGCAGAAAGAAAAAAAAAACCCTCTCCTCTTTTCAGTTCTCTTTTCTTTTGTGGAGCTTTTTTTTTATTGGAGGAGGGGGGGGTGAAGTGCAGGTAGACGGGGAGATTCTGTTGTGGTCATACTGCTGGAGGAAGACGTGAAGATGTGTTACATTTGCAGATCACGTGGACGACACGCTCGCGTTAAAGAAGCACGGACGCAAAGATCATGACGGGATGGCCCTTTGGACCAGCCCGAGTAGGAAAAAAAAAAAACTTGTATTTCTGGGTTTGTGAGTCACTATAAAGGTAACCAAAGTGGCTGGGGGGGGGACCATGAGGTTGGGGCGCTGCGTGGCGATGTGGAAAGATTAAGGGCAGGCATACCTACTTGCAGCCCAATGAACCTGTTTCCAGTTTGAGGTTTTATCACTGATCGCTCCAGTTTGATACCAGGAAAGATCCCTGATGGATATGCTCCCTGCATCCAAATCCACCAAGCGATTTACCCCACCACCACCACCACCACCACCACCCCCGCCACCACACACACAGCCCCACCTAACACACAGACGCACACACCAGCCACCTCTATCTCCCTCCCCTCTCTTATCTTGAGCTCTCCAGCTCTCTGTCTGTCCAACTGAACTTCTGTCCTCCTTCCTCCTCCTCTCACCCCTTTCTCCCTGTTTCTCTTGAGGAGAAATCCCTCAGTTGCACCCTTGTCATCCCTCCTATTTCTCACCCTTAATCAGGATAATGTTGATGACATCTGCTGTTTCCCGTTAGCTGCAACCCATCGTATGCTTGTTGCAAATCAACAACAAAAGCAGCGATTTCCATCAGCTCACTTGTGTATTTATGCTCAGATACTCTCCTGTGACTACAAGCCACACTTATTTCAGTCTCTGAGGTGCTCACTGAGTGAGACATGTTTGCCAACTCAAGGGTAACTTATAACGGCCGACACAGGATAATCTAAGGAAATAACGCAGGGTGAACGATGGACCAACCAACTTGACATCTGCTTTCCAGGTTCCCCTGAAGCCGGTGAGTGCTTTTATTGTGAAAGACATCAAGTGAACAAGAGAGATCCTTCCCTTCGCACCCTCCCTGTTGACCTCTGACCTCCTCGTGCTTGTCAGACTGTCGTGTTTTCTTTGAAATACAGGAAAAACATATCTTTACTGGGACTGTGATGGGGCATGTATTATGTAATGTGTGGAATAACTGAATGCTGTTGCTTGAATGGACCGAAGCATTAATGTGGTATATCTGAAATTTTCTTCAAAGCCAGCTTGCTTTTGTTTGGTGCAGATGCAGCTGTCCACAGTTTGCATGTCAGGTGAAGGCCATGATATTAACTATACAGTGAACGGTGTACATTTGGTTTGATCACAGAACCTCCTTTCTGTTGTTTTCCAGTAACAGAAAGTAGGTTTGATGTTGACGAAGTCGTTTTTTTAGGATGATAATACATCTTGTCAGAGCAAAGAATGTTAAAACCTTTTTTCTGAAAAGAAAGTGGTTGTAAAAGTAGAAATAATTGGTCTCCTGAAATGTAGCGGATTATATTTTCCTCAATATTGATTTTATTCAAATATGCCATCTTGCCCTCTACCATAAAGTTGAGTAGCCATGCACTTGGCGATGTAAGTAAATGAGGTGATATCATCAATGTAAAACCGTGCCCAGTGCAAACTCAGTAACGGTCGCAGGTGCATATGGGATGCAGGTGTACACCACCCACACTGTGGCTTTGTTTCAGTTTAAAGACTGTAGCACATTTTCCAGCCTTAGTCTTATGTACCATGACTACATGAGAAACCTAGGCAGCTTGTGTTACAGTCATGCAGCGACTGGGTCGGTCAGTCATCCCTGCAGTGAGCCAGTCGGATGTCATGCTCCCCAGCAGGAAGCAGCGGGATGGAACAACATGCTGTTTGCTGGGGCCACACTAGCTGACCTTGATAGATTAGACCCAGAGAGGCTTTTCTGTCTGACACAGAGCAATGATAAGTCTGCAAGCGAAATAGTTTTTCTTTTTCTCAGAAATATGGGTAGAGTGTTGGCTGGGGCCAGATCGTGTGTATGTGAGTGTGTCTGCCCCTACCAAACAACCTTCCTGTCTCTGTCTGCTAATAAGCAACACCCCTCCTACCTCACAAGATTACTTATCTAAATATATTTTCTTTCCCTGCCTACGGTCTGCTTTGCTTACATGTGACCAGTTCAGTCATCAGCATGGATGCTGGATTTTACACTTTAACCAAGCTGAGGATGCATAAAATCACCATAAAGGTTAATTTGATACCAAAACCTGGGTTTAATTCTTTTTTTTTTTTTTTTTGGCCCAGCAAATACACAAAGAACAAGGAATGGAAGGTTGAGAAAGAAAGAAAGAAAAAGGAGAAAAAACGAAACTGTGATAAAAAGCCCAGATAAGAGAATGACTGCCTTGTGTAGGAGTTGATATCAATGTTATCTATCTGTCTTTTTTTTCACTCTGTGAGCCCTTCTGTTGTTTTTTAGCCCTTATCTTGCTCCAGCAAAATGCCAGGAACAAAAAGGGGAGAAAGAAAGAAATTACCGTGCAGATTATTCATGGGGGTTGGCTGATAAAATGTTGACGCCGATATTAAGACCAATACATGGAGGCCCTATTTTTTTCCCCGCTTGCAAGTGTTTTCATTACTTTATTTGTGTATCTGTGCTTTTTTTGGTGTGTGTGTGTGTGTAAAAGGTTTTTCCATTGTGTGCAAACTGTGCATTGATAATTTCTTGCCATTGCTTGCTATTAGTAGATTAGACCTCATTTAACTCCTTATGCCCTCCATGACACCAATTCATTACATGCACACACTACTCTACACGCACACATCCTGGTGGGCCCAGATAAGCTCAATTCTCAATTTGTTGCTAATAGAAAGACACAAACCAGTGGTGGACAGGCCCAAACATCGCAGTCGACAACTGTGGGAGGACGGAGGTGCTGCGATTGGCCGCCTTGTGTCACTGAGCCGTCTGGTGGCGTCCCAGTAGAAGAATGAAGGCAGCCAGGTTAGCAGTTTGACCCCACTTTACATTTGAATCCCTAATTGCGCCTACGCTTAACACAATAGATCTGAATTCTCAGCGGAGTCTCCGTGTGTTTGTTTCTGCTCATCCGCTCTTCTCATAATGTATTTTACCTTATTGATTCGTATGCTTACAAAATGAACACAGAGAAAACATTACATGTCAGATTTCCTCTAGCTTCTCTTCTTCTATGTGTAAAAGCAGCTATTTGTGGATCAAAATGAGATTCTGGTCTCCACTGAGGACAAAAGCTGCAACCAGAAATATCTAGACAAATATTTTGAAACTTTACAGATTGCAGTTATCTGAGGCAGAATGACATCAAAAGCCTTGCACCACATCTAGGGCTGGTGGTAGTGTTGTCAAAATGTTTCCTGGTCAAGAGCAAAGATGTGTTTACATCAGGGACTAGGGTTGGGCCTGTTCTGACCTACCTGACCAAAAAAAAAAAAAACAAAAAACAAAAGTTTCTCTTGAGGCACGTACAGTCCAGTAACAACTGTAGCTCAACATCATGAACTTTCCCGTTTAATCCACCGAGCATCGTGATTCTCTGAAGTGCGTATCCCTTCAACATCATGTGGTGCTGCACTTCAGTTTCCCTCTCAGCAGCAGTAAAATCCAGTAGCCAGCAGAGTTGTTTCTATTCTGGTCCAAGTACCAGTGTTTATGTTTATGAACTATCCAATACCACAGCATTTTTACTATAATTATTTTTACAGGATCCCAATTCTTCTTCATTGGTTTACCTTATTGCCAGCACAAGAAGTTGCACATTATTGCCTTGCAGCTCCCCGTTTTGAGTCGGCAGGTGGGGAGGGGGGCAGTAGTGAGGCGTTGGCCTGAACTAGCTATGTAGCATTAGCATGATGTTGGCAGTGCTCATTGTGCAGGGCTGCTGTTTCCAGAGGTCGCATGAATGTTGCTAAATTTAAAACAAGGGACCTTATGGAGTATTAAAAGTGCCTTCTGGTAAAAGGGCACGAGGAGTTTATTAAAGGTATGGTGGGTGTTCTTTGAAAAACGGTTCCAGCAATCCAACTGGTGAGATTTTGAAAATATACACTCCCTCCCTCCTCCCAAAGGCTCCGCCTCCTCCTCTTCAGCCCACCCCCAGCCCCACACGATTCATGACTACATGAACCGCAGGGAGGGAGGGAGGGGTGGGTGGGAGTGCATTGATATTTGATGGACGTATTAGGCAGCCAATAAATGTAAAGATGATCAGTACATTGATTGGTCAGAGTTTTTCTCTGATTATACCCTCTAGACCGGACCAAAACATTTCGTTTTTTTTTGCAAACATTTTATTTCAGTGGGTGCAATGGGAATGTGAAAAGGTTTTCAGGCAATATTGTAAAAAATGCTGCAAAAAAAGATCACCCACCCCACCTTTAAGTCAAAGGAGAAGATGAACCACAACATGTGCTGTGTGTTTGCAAGTTTGACGGCACACGGGTTGGTCACAACGTTGGCATCAAAGTTTTCATTTCAAACACGGGGGGACGGAGTGCTGCCTGCTGCCCTGACGTGTTCATTCCTTTAGAAGCTTTAACGCTGGAAAGTTAAATCTCATCTGCATGAGTGGTGCTTGATATTTAATAGTAAATTTATACAATAATGGATCACCCATTTTATCATGATTGTACCTGTAGACTGGAAAAATCCATAAATGAAATGAAAGAATACTGTTGGGAGATTAATGAAATGAAATAAAGAATGATAAGCCATTAATTTAATGTCTTAGGAAAGATATTGTATCAGGTTATATATCTTATTTTCTAAGGTTAGATTTTATGAGGTTATTCCAGTTGAGATTGGGATCTCGTATGGAAAAGAAATGTTTTATTAGGCAGTAAACCGTCTTGCTGGGCAGAGAGACAGACAGCGATTGAGGTGGAGAAACAGAGGAGGGGCTCCTGGAGTTTCACACTTGTCTCCTGGTGAAAACCCTCGTTAGTTTTGAATTGGCGCATAATTTGCTCGTCAAACAATAACATCACCCTCCCCCATTTTTGAGATCATTTATTTCCACAAATAATTGCAAATTCCAGATGAAAATCGGGTCGCACATTGGCCGCAATTTCCTCCATCTCATCATGCCTTCCCTGCCCTTACCTCTCTGTGCCCCCTCGGCCCCTTCCCTCCACCTCCCCTTCCATCACCAGTGAGTCTTCTTGTCTGTGTGTTAGTATTAGGAGCAGCAGTGTCCCCTGAAGTAAAACAATCTGCTGTAATCTATCAGTGCGTTATCGGCCCTATCTGAGAGCCGAGAAAGCCGGGGCCGGGGCTGTGGCGCCGCTCTCCGGAGCTGATAAAGTTTCAGAGTTCAGCGATGATGAATGTTAAGAAACTACACCCTTGTTACCAACGATGTGGACTTGGCAAAGCTGTGTGATAGGGAGGGGTGAGGAGGTGGAAAGTGGAGAAAAAGGGAAGAAGAGGAGGGTGCTGATGGGGAAGGGAGTGGAGTTGGAGAGGAAAAAGAGGTTTTACTGGCATCGGCTGGGGGTCAGGGGGGCAGGTACTGCTGGCTGCTTTTTTTTTTCTCCTCCCTAAAACAAACACACTATTATGGTCAGTTTTTGTTGATTCTCAGCATCATTTGTTCCTTGAGTCTCTGACCCCCCTCAAACAAGGACAAATTGAGACTTTTTACTCAGATACCAAACTGTATTAAACAAATGGGTGAACAAAACAAACACCACATTTGATAGCTATATAAAAAGTAAATGCCTGTCATAATTGGCACATTGACAGCTTTTGTTCTGAGTACATCAGACCGTCGAAGTGCCCCAATTATGATGCAGGTGATAAGAGAGGCACTTCAGAAAAACAATGGATCATATAACAGATGAAGCATTAGTTGGAAGATCACTTATTAGTGGTTCACTTCACCTATCATTACCTTTTACACTTGTGCCATTTTTTGAAATGCATGGGAGATCATAATTCACAGATGGTGCATTTGAGGAAATTGTTGCTGGCTTATATGACTCACATCCGGCCAGAAAATAACCTGTTGCTGGTGTAATCTGAGATATTTTTCTCGTGAGAGATTCCACACCTTTGTGATTTTAAATAAGTGAAGAGAAAGACACAGATGAACCATTTCAGGTAATTCTTCCACATTTTGTTCTTCCTCTCACTCAGTTCCTCCAACTTCACTGCAAAGACGGATCTTTTGGCCACAGCACGTCAGCCACGAACGGATAGATGTGTAGCTTCTTTGCTTTGGATCTATGTTGTTTACACTCTGCAGCATCGCAGTAGTGCACCATAGTTGTTTGTAGGTAGAAAATTACTGAAAAAGAATGATTTTTATCACTGTTGCTTTCCTTTCCGGAAGTGGTCATGTCTGCAAACTGCCCCAACTGCAGCGTGTTACTGCCACCCAGTGGAGAGGAATAGTGCTATTTCGCTGCACTCGGTTAGCCTTTATTATTGAACAATTTTTTGATTTTTATTTTCTTTTATTCTTGCCTTCATTGAACACTGGCAAGGTTTCTTTCTATAGATAGATAGATAAACTGTATTACAGACACACCAACATTAATTTAAAAGACAACTGTACCAGTGTCTCCAGAGCTCAGACTGGTAGCGTATAGCACTAAACATAATATTTGATAGCAGCAAGATGATTTCATTCTTAGAGTCATTTAGTCTGCCAATAAATTTATACATAAGACCTCTCAGACTGTGAAGAGTTCACTCGCGTTGCCACAAACATTTCACTGGCACTAGTCCATCATGGTCTTTTTAAAAGTGTCCTTAGGGCATCATTATATGCCATTTGCAGGCTCTGAAGGCTTGTTTTTTTTATAACAAGACCGAAGATGATAAATGGTGACGATAAATAATGATGATAAATAGCACACCAGCATTTTAAAAAAAAAAAAAACACATTTCTACAGTTGAATATTGTTCAGCTGCACATTCTGGTAAATTGTTTTATGCCATGTTTAATCTCGCTGCTCCTTAGAATTTTCAGATATATGTATTTTATTTCATATTATATTATATCACAGATATATATCTTTTTGTTCTATGTTCTGTCCTATTGCACAGTGCCTTGCTGCTGCTGAAATGCCACTTTCTTGAGGAACCCGCCCAAGGGATTATTAAAGTATCTGTTTGTCTGTCTCTAGGAAGAGCTAAATACTAAAATGCTACTGAGAACACCTACATGTTATGACAGGGATGGTTTGTAGTGCTGGTAGTACTAGGGAATTTCTCCATACATTTTTACAGCAATGTCATTTAATGACTTTCTGCTGACATAAACAGAGAACGGAGTCATTGTTCTAATTTCTACCAACAAGAAATACAAAGGCAGTTGGGTGGAGGTGGTCTAGGTGGTCTAGGTGGTCTGGCTCTGTGGGTCTTGTCACATAACACTGTTTATGAATGCTAACAATTTCAAAATGCACCTTCTTAGACAGGACCGTAATCTGAAATTAGTAACTGCTACTGTTACTGAAGATGAATAGAGATATAAATAGTTGACCAAATAAACTAAAATAGATTCATTCAGCAAAACACTGGATAAGAATAGAAATTGAACTAACAGGACAGAAATCATGAATAAACAATAAGAGAGAGAGAGATATTACATCAGAGAAACCCTAAAATTTGGAGGAAATTGACAGTACAGTTTGAGGTAAGAACTTGTTTACAGCGCTGCTGCAGAGGAAATTTCACAGAATTGTTTTGAAAATTTGGTATCTTATGTTTGACAAAAAGGAAACCATAACATCAGTCATAGGGCAGAAATACGCTGCCCACAGAGTCACACACTCTGTTATTTAGTCAGACTGTTTTTAGCTTTGATTACGGCACACATTCGCCGTAGCATTGTTTCGATAAGCTTCTGCACTGTCACAACATTGAAATCTGGACTCATCAGACCACATGACCTTCTTCCATTCCTCCAGACTCCAATATTTATGCTCCGCAGCAAATTGAAGTTTTTTTTTTCCCGATTAACCTCACTGATAAGTGGTATTCTTAAGGCTACACAGCTCTTTAGACCAGTGGTGCGCAAACTGTGGTACGCGTACCACTGGTGGTATGCGAGCGCTCTCTGGTGGTACGCGGGGGAACCTTATGACTTGTCAATGCATGACAATGCATTATAAATACATTTCAAATGAAATTCAGGAAACAATAAATAACCACAATAAGGAAGAAACATCTCTCCTGTGTGTTGAAAGCTAATTGAGAAGGCATATATGGCTATATTTTAAAATTGGTCATCATGGTGGTACTCAGAGAGCTTAACAGTTTCTCCGGTGGTACACAGCATTAAAAGTTTGAGAACCACTGGTTTAGACCCAGTCCCTTGAGTTCCCTTCACCTGGTGCATGTGGAAATGCTCTTACTTTCACTAATAAACACAGCCATGATTTCTACTGTTGTATTTTTTTACCATTTGATTTCACCAAACATTTAAGTGATCGCCGATCACATTCATTCAAGACCACAGTTCTTCCTTGCATATAATGGGTCCCCACTGTCCTTCCAGTTTTTAATCATGTGTTGGACAGTTCCTAACCCAACTATAGTAGTTCCAGCAGTCTCCTTAGATGTTTCCTTTGCTTGATACGAGCCAATAATTGGACCCTTCTGAAACAGATTAACATCTTTTCCACGACTACAGGATGTGTCTTCCAACGTGGTTGCTTCAGAAATGAAATGAAGCTCCTCCCTCCATCATCCATCCATCCATTATCTATGCCTGCTGAATCCTATCCAGGGCCACAGGAACCTGCTGGATCTACCTCAACTGTCTTTGGGCAAAAGGCAGAGGTTCACCCTGGACGGGTCACCAGTCCATCGCAGGGCTACTCGTAGACTCCCTGCTTCAATGATGGTTAAATACTTTGTTTTCCAGCTGAAACATAGTCATCCATGCAGTAATTATCCAATGGGAGGCTCTTTGCTTCGTTAAATCCAGACGGATAGGCAGGGTATGTCTCTAAAGGTTTACTTTGATTTTTATGGCAACTTTCAAGAGAAAACTTGAACCAAAATTTTAATTTCAAACTGTTATTTAGTATTTTTTCAACTATTGTTTTCTCTATTAAATTTAAGGAAATGTTGGATAATGTAAAATGTGCCCAGCGTTCTTTTCTATAGCTTTAAACAAAAGTCCTGAACTACCTTTGATCAAAAATATTTCAGATTTGATTAGTTTGGGGTTCTGTAGATTCTCATCTCCCTTTGTCTTTTGTTTCCTATTACACATGATTCAATTCAATTTAGATCAGTTCAGTTTTGCTTTATCAATCCCCAAAGGGAAACTATATAAATATGATGATGCCTGGTGTTTGGATTGAGAGTCATCTATGGGAGAGAGACCATGTGGGCTACTATCCATACTCCTACATGCACAGGAAGCATTGTTGGACTTGACCCTTTAGGTAGTGAACCGGTACTCTGCAGACACCCTCAAGCCCAGCTTCAAGGTCAAGACTGTAGTTGAACTGGGAAGCTTCCTCTGTGAATGCAGTTGCATGTACCACCCCTTTAAAAAACCAAAAAAACAAATAAAAGACGAGTGTTTGTCTGATGTTGCTCATCATTTCTTACATGCAATCTTTGATGCACACGCTAAAAGACACACAAGAGAAAGCAAAACGGTTCTCAGTTCTTTAGTGCACAAAAGGAGACTAAAGATGTGCAAAAGAGAGAAAAGGGGAACAATTGTGATTGTGACAAAGTTCGTGAGCGTATAATGGCAGTTAATGCGTGGCGGGGTGCGGGCAGCTTTGTTCGCCAAAGTGCCGGCTTTTAATGGAATCTGATAGTTAGACGCCTGTCTCCTCAGGCCTTTTGGGGTGGGTTTCACTCATCAAGCCAGCACTCTCTCCCTCTCACTCCTCTCCTTGTTTTACTGTCATTCTATGAAGGAATAATTTGTCAATAATTGGCCGTGTCATTCCTGTCAAGACGGTTTGATAAAGCTGCGGCTCTTCGGGGGCTGGGCTGGAGAATATCTCCAGAAATGGAGGAAAGCGAGCAGAAGGCAGCATGTGGCAGCAGATCTGAGGCAGTGATAGGGCCATTAAGCGCTTTAGAAGTATTTTAGCTGAATTCACACAAAGCAAAAATAGATAAATAAATAATGAAAGAGGAAAAAGTGGAACGTCAACTGTCAGGGTAGTGATACAGACTTTAAGAAATCATTTGGGAGGGTGAAAGATAAAAGATTATCCTTCTTTTCTGCCAACTTATTGCCTCCTCAGCCATCGCTAAGGCTAATTCGCTTACTCAAGCAATCACGCGGACATACTGTGTTCCCATGTGTGTGTGTTGCACAAGCTTCAAAGCGCTGCACTGAAGTGCTTATACCAGCAGCAGTATATATAAACTTATTTGTGCATGCGTGTGCGGTGTATGTTGCTTGTGTAAATCTGATCCGGCCTCCATCCACATCAGTCAGCAGAGTATGGCATCCATTATCAGCTCCACTGTAAGGAGCAGGAATTTTCCAGAGATATCCCAGAATGCTTATTATCTCTGAAATATCTCTGGGTGGCTGACACCAATCTGATTGGCTAAATCCGCCTGGGCAGACACATTCCTCTGACCCCCCCACTGTACCCCCAGTGACTACAATGTCAGGAGACCCATCCCTATTCTGCAGCTTAAACCTGAGGAACAATATCAGAATAGTGGCCGTACTAATCCGGTCATCGTCATAAGACATCATGTGGGGAAGAGATTTGATATGGTGCACCAAACCAAAAATAACCAATAGGACATAAACGAACCGAAGGGACAGATCACATCTGTGGATAATAACGAAGTGAATTCCTTTATTTTTGTTGTATATGAAGGAGTTGTAGAAATGTATTTATCGATTTTAGAGCTAGCCAGAAACTACAAGATAAAAAAAAAATGAGTAAAAAAACAAAGATCAGGTAAAGTGGTTCGGGTCTTAAAACTTTTTTTATTAATTGATGTAATCCGAGATGACCATGAAGTTATCAAATAGCATCAGTCAGAACGAAAAGATGAAGATGATTTGGGCGGTGAATTTACTTTGGCGGTATAAGTGTCCTGTTGTTGCCGTCTATGTCTTCTGACATAACCTGCCAACATGTTGACAGTATTTTTAAGTGCTCAGCTTCACTCTAAATATTCTGAAAGATTTGTCATGTTTGGATGTTATGAACCTGATGGGTTAATATTAGGGGTGCATGATAACTATCGGGCCGATAACAGGAAATTATGACGTCATCACGACGAATAGCCTTGATAACATATATATTTTGTCAGCACGGCAGTGCCTCGCTCCCTCTGAGCCTTGAATGACCGGCAGTGAATGTTATGTTCAAGTGACGTCGACATAATCAGAAAAACGATTACTCAATAAGGAAAATCAAGAATACCCCCTTGTGCCAGAAAACAACTCATTAACTCGTTAATATTTGCAGTATTCCCCTCATGTTACACATAAAAAAAGAGAAAAATAGAAAAGGCTGAAAGAACGACTAGCAAACGAGGGAACGTGGGAATTTAAGCTACACCTTGAATGCAGCCTGCAGCAGAGCGTACTGATCACAACAAACATGGCGGCGTGGAACTTCGTTAAAGTTTCAGAAGAAGATAATTTGGTGGTTATTTGTGACGAATCCTCCGAGTGAATTCTACGAGGAAGGAAGCATAAGCTTTAATACGTAAAACCCAATAGACCACCTACACCATAACAATCGCTTCCATGGAGTTTTGAAATCATGCTAATGTGAGCTAACGGAAGCTAATGCTAACGTGCGCAAGCCAGCAGCAGTCTCCCCTCCCCTCCCCTCTCCTCTCCCTCATTCCTCTCATCTAAAGCTTCCATGAGATTAAAAAATTAAAAACAAAAACTACTGAACCTCATTTACTTTAATTAAAGGTATTAATTTAAATGGAACTCCAAGCCAAAATCCTTTTAAATGTTAATCTTTTTTTAGTTTGTAATTTTGATGCATGTATTTCCATCAGTTCAAGGAGCCTTTATCTATTTTTATATCAGTCAGTAATGCACCTTATTTAAGTTGATGTGAGATATATCAAATAGGTTTGTTTGATAGCTTTACAAAAATGTTTGAGAGGCTTGCCAATAGTTTTATCATTGGAAAAAATAAATATCTGTTCATTTAAAACATTCAAAACTATTTTTGATTTTGTTCATAGTATTGATATAATGATCTTAGGTATATGTGTGTGTTATCGGTATCGGCCTTTAGGAGCTGAAAGTTATTGGTTATTGGTATCGCATTTAAAAAACAGTTATCATGCATCCCTAGTTAATATACGTTTCTGTGTTGCAGTTTAGTTTGAAGTGATCGCAGCCAAACCACAACGGGATCATTGTAGCATTCAAACTATGCTGCCTTTAACAAAAGAGTCACTACCTGGATTAAACTAATGCATAAGAGGCTCCTGTTGGAAATGTACTGCAGTGATTAATATGTTTCAGCTTTAACAGCTAAATGAATCTGAACTCGTGCCGTGAGCAGCTTCTCATTCCTAAAGCAACCATGTCGAAAGACATGTCCTGTGGTCGTGAAGCGGATTTTATCCAACTCAGGGGAAACCCAGAAGGATGCTGATGTCATCTCTGAGGAAGAAATATGATGGTCAGAAAAAAAGCAATGAGTAACATGATTTTACATGACTAAAAAAAAATATTTGTTCGAAAGGAAGAAAATCAATTACGGCACTCACAACAATGTAAATGAGTGAAAGACCATTTCCAGATGGACAATGTGGAGGGAACTGAAAGTATTGAGACGAAACAGCTGTGCAGCCTTATCAGTGAGACTAATCACACACACACACACGAAAAAAAAAATCTTCAGTTTGCAAGGGTGGATAAAGATTAGACTCTGGAAAAATGGGAAAAGGGTGTGTGATGAACCCAGATTCATTTAAAATACTGACCGACTGATTACAAGGGTATCATTTCCATTTTCCATTTAGGGATTAATAAACTATCACTGAATTGAACAGAATTGACCCTAATCCAGAGAAAGTGGCGCGCTCAAGTTTGTGGGTGAAGTATTATGACTGAGGTTGTCCGAAAGATGTTGGAGCATAGATTCAGCAGTGACGTCTGGTCGTTTTTTACATGTGGCCGAGGTCAGATTATACCCTTCTGTGATGTCTGTTATTTTTAATGCCCTTAATGTAGATTAGTACACTCTTACTTGAAGTGCAAATCCTAAATAATATAGATTCAATGTCCATAACTTTTCCTGTTGGTGCTAGATATGCTTCTAGATATGATTCTATATACATGTTAGGCCTTCTACATCATGTAGTAACATTATCAGTTAGTGTGTGTGTGTGGGGGGGTTCTTTTACTGTATAAGGAAAGAGATGCCCCTCCAACCGCCAGCACAGGTTGAGGGATGTGACTGATAACAGTCGTCCAGGTTCTGCTTTTTTCTTTTTTTCTTTTTTTTTCTTTCCCTGTCCTGCCTCAGTAAACCCACACTGACCTTTCGGTCAACTGGCCCCACTTTGCATACCTACTCACCGTTTCCCCGGCATGCAAATGCAGGAAGATACAGAGCAGGCTTCCTAGGAGTGGGGAAGGCCTCGCTCTGAGCACAGTGGGCTGCACCTTCAGTGGAGAGGACCGTTGGAAAGAGTAATGATTAATTAGAGCTGATCCAGCTAATGTTGGGTCATTACCAAAAGCTATGCTGAATCTGCGTTTTCAGTCTCTCGTAGTCAGTAATGCAGTCAGTAAGACCTCAGTGTCCTGAACCTTTTTACATTTATTTTACGTTTTTAATCCTTTTTGCCCATAAAACATGTCTGGAGATGGCCTCCGGTAATAATGCGTAAATGCTTCTTTGTTTTGTGTCTCTTGTTTGGCTCTGGGCAGGTTGCTCAGGCTGACAGGCTGATATGAGTTGAACTTCTCATTAAAAAAAACAAAACAAGACAGAACAGCTGCTTCAGACATTTTAGCTTAACAGTCGAGGTGAATCAGTGATTGTTTCTGGGTCCCACCGGAGGCCATTTAGACTAGTTGATTCTTGCAGGACATCTAGAAACTATAAAACGCAGAGGTTTTAAATCACAGACTAAAAATAAAAATATCTTGGAAAGTTGAAGATCTTGTGAGGTCACTACTTTCACTTCTAAAACCCAGAAATAACCCACCAGTTGGTTGTTGTAAGTTTGAACCTGTAAATTAGCTTTTAATCATCCCCATTTATATTGCTTATTATTTTAATTGCACACATAGTTAAAGAGCCATATAGTAACATTTATGTCTTAATGTGGATGAATCTTGGACAGTTCAACTACAAGTGAGCTGACTTCGAAGACATCGTGTTTGCTATGTAATATTCAGTAGAATCAGTTAATTTGAAGACTTCTTGGTACTTTTAGGAAATGTATCAGTGCGTTTACATTTGAAGTATCTCATGATATGGGTGTGATTTTTTTTAAATTTTTTTTATTTTTTATTTTTTCCCCTCTAAGGTTGCTCCATTTTACTTGTAATAGAAGGTGTTGCTCTTCCTCACAGGCTCTCTAAAACCACAGTGAGTCACTTTAAAGTGGGGACGAGGTAACCCTGGACTGCAGCATTTATTATTCATCAAAAGATAGCACTTCCACAGAGTGTGAGGGCCACGGTGAAGCTGGATGGGTGTGGGAGAGGCTAATGTTAATATTCCCTTTCCTCAGAGGGCGACCCTGAGAGGGAGACATCTATCACTCTCATCCCACTGCTTTTATTTCACTTTCAGCTCATCTTAAATTTCCATTATTCACCACAAAAAGCCAAGCTGAGTCTTTTCACAATGACTCTTTGACATCGAAGAGCCCCTCCTTCTCGTCACACACACATACACACACACACACTTCAGAGCACTATGTGGAGGACTATTATTAATCATGCTACTATCAACTCCTCACATCTTTGGCACTATTTGCTATTTAATCACTAAAATAATGCGGAGGGGAGGGCGATAGTGCTGGGGTGGGGGTTTCAGGTTGCTATGGTGATCAAATGGAAAAGGTCAGGTGTAGTTTATCTTATCAGCGATGGGGAATGGTTACTAATTACAGATAGCTACTACCAGCGGGCCCTGCCTTAAAACACTATCAGCAATCCACACTGGTCCAATATTAAAATTATCTTTGCAGTCATCCACACACACACAAACACACTGGTGAGGCTGCAGGACTCCCTAAAAGACACCACACCAGGCATGGCAAGGTCAGGCCAAGCCAAGGAAGACATGGCCAGATGCTCCCGTTGATATGGCCTTATGAGCCGAGGGAGTCAGTGCACTGGATGAGAGCGAGTCATCCCTCTGCTGGATAACCAGCACCACCAGTTCAAACCCTTGATCTTGTAGAAGTCCCCTTTGAGCGTGACTCTTCAGTCCAACCCATTGCAGGTGACCTATTGCTGAACTGTTTTACGGGTCTCAAGGGAAGGAAAGTGTTCTTCGGCCTTGGTTAGACCTGGTATTAACATCTATCCTGAAGTGATCCAATCACAAGCAAGCAGCTGCAAGCGCCTCCGTTCACACCTGGTGTTGACATGCGCTTCCACGGGCGTCTTGAATGACAGCTTGTGATCGGATCTCACTCTCCTAGCCCATATCTATTTAAGGAAGTCTATCCTTTATTTTTCATTCACGTTGTTGCCGTGAACTATGATAACCATTCTCTGCCATCTGTTTTGAATTAATCAGAAAAAAAATTTAATTAATAACTTTGTTGCAAAGTCTTAACTTTTAGCACTCATTTTTTTTTTTTGCCCATGATGAAATGCATGTCCTCGGTGTTCAATCCTCTCAAGCCCATGCTGCTGTAATGTGTTGTTTTGGATGTTATTATGACGCCGTTCTCAGTAAAGAGAAGACAGAAGACATTACAGTGATCCCTCGCCAATTTGCGGTTTAAGTTCCACGCTTTTAGTTATTTGCAGATTTTTTTCAGAAATATATAATATTTATAAAAATCAAGAAAAAATTGCGGAAACATCACAGGATGTTGTGCGCGTTCTCTCGCAGCAAAGAAATGTTGTGAGCCAGCCTGGCCCCTTTAAGAAGGTGGCCTTATGGGTAATGGTGTGGCCTTGTGGGTAATGTAGTGTGTGTGTTGTGGGACAGCAGAATGAAACGGGGTTAGATGGAAGAGTGGTTTCTTTACTATGGTTCAGAGACCAGAGGCTGTGAAGGTAACAGAAAGACCACAGTTGAGCCTTTGTCTTGTTTCGCTGCAGTGCCTCGCTACCTTTTTGCGGTTTTTAAACATATTTTAAACACATTATTTAGGCTCGGGGGCTCCGGCTCCAGTTCACAGATTTTGATTTTCGCGGGGGGGCGCGCTGGTCCCCATTAACCTGCGAAAAATAAGGGATCATTGTCGTTATGTAGCTGGTGTGTTGTTGTGGCCCAACATGAATTGCATTTAGAAGAATGTGAAGATACGACTCCGGCAACGTCCGAATGTGTTTTGAGTGATGGGATGTCGTTGCATCTCCATGCGTCAACCTGTGCTCAAGGACTGTCCAGGTGTGATGGATGTTATTACCAGGTCTAAACAGACCCCGCTTTCAAAGATGCCCAACTGAATGCAGTTGGAACAAACTCACCAGATTCTCCTGTGGTGTGAACTGTGTTAAGACTGACAGGATCTGATCAGAAAGGTTGAACTGCACTGATCTCAGATGGTAAATATTCTACATGTATGATATTTGCACTTACATGCTTTCTCATGTCATGTGGAATGTAATTATACCCAATCAAAAAGACAGTTGGAGGAGAAATTGCCTATTAAAATATATTTAAAGTTTATTTAATGAAGTAGTCTTAATAAGAATGATGTCTGTTTTGCCAATAGAGACCTGAGACACCAAAATTAAGCTAAAAAATTACACCGAAGTCCTGTTGAGTCCAGGAGACCTTGCTCTATTTTCCTTATTCACAGTTGTGACACTGCTTGTTGGATCAAATCTTCTACTGTCCTGTTTAGGCCATTTTGCAACACTACACATGCTAAAGGAGGTTTTTTTTTAATCATTGTGAGTGGTCTCACACTGAAAGACACTTCTCTCGAGACTGGATGCTGAAAATGAAAATGCACGTGGTCTTCTTTTTGCATCTTACAAGAACCAAAACAAACATTGTTTTTAACTATAGTCACTAAATCTTCAATATTTTTGGAATTATTCAGTTTGGTGAATTTAATAGTGTCATGGGAAAAAAAAAGAAGTGAATTTGGTTCAAGTTTAGATTCCTGTAAGTTGACCACGTGATTTCACGATCATATAAAATAGAGAAAAACCATAATTTTCTCATAGCATCTAATCTTATGGGAGTCCTCAGAAGAAGTACAACTTTCGGTCTGAAGCGAGCTCCTGATGGGATATTTACAGCTATTGTCACTTGACTCATTAACCAAAAAACAAAGAATCTGATTGGAGTTTTAAAAAGAAAAGTGTTAAGATTTGCTGCTTTTCTCAAAATTGTGTTTTTGTAAGGAAAATCAATAACTTAAGTCCAAAGTGAAACAGAATCGTCGCTGTAGATTTGTAGGGGCTTCTCTTCATCACTACATGTCATCTTTAAGGGAGGCATCTAAAATGAAAAGCATAAAGTTGACTCAGTGTGTGAAAGGTTCAAATTTAAAAGTGTGCACTGTTAATTCCAGCTTGTTTAAGTACTTTGATGGATTCCTCTAACTTTAAAGTGCCAGTTGCCATGCTGGCGTGTGTGTGTGTGTGTGTGTGTTTGGTGAAGTGAAGAAGAATATTTCTATGTGTGAGAGAGAGAGAGATCTTGTCTCTGCACCTTTCCATTTATCATCTTTGACATTTGGCTGTTCTCCCCCTCTATCTGACCATCATCTGAGGAAAGCACATTTTTTCCCATCAGAAATCCCGTTGTGACTTTTTGCGTTGGAGCGGTGGAGTGAAGGGGGGGGGGGGGCTGATGCTTCCTTTGGCGACGCAGGGAGATACATAGATGTGAGAGCACATCTTCTCTTGGCTCTGCTTCCTCTGTGTGTGTTTTGTCCATCAGTGTTTGCGTGTGCGTCTCGGCCAGCGTGCGCGCGTGTTTTCGATCAGTGGAGTAATTATGGATATGTCCTTTGCACACACACACACACACACACACACACAACACACAACACACACTGTCTCTCTTAACATGGATTTTATCTGGGCAGTGAGGGCTCCACTGATGCCCTGCCTCTTGAAAATAGCCCCTTTCTTTGCTGCTGCCAGCCATGCAGCGGGTTATATTTAACCAGTTATCTCCTTTACATCCCCTCTCCATGCTCCACGGGGCTATCGCACAACACTGCTGCCACCATCTCACTTTATTTTTATTTTTATTTTAAGCCTTGTGACAGGAGGTGCAGATAACAGATGCAAAGCCAAGTTGCGAGTGGCATGTAACCCCCCCCCCCAACCCCACCCCCCATTCTCCCATATTTCTGTTCTCTCCAACAAAAGGACTGTCCCCATCTATCCATCTCCTGTTCCTCTTGTTTCTTCTTTCGCTCTGCCTGTGTGTTTCTTTATCTTTATCATTTTTCTGCCCTTTTATCTCCTCACTCCACCCCCCCCCCCACTCGCGTGGTATTTCTCTTGACTTCAGTGAGAGGTTTTCTTGCTAGAAGGTTCCTCTCCTGGACAGCAGCATAAACAGATGTACAGTTATTAGATCACACAGATGTGACATATTTGTTCTTTTTCTTAAAAAAAATGAAATGCATTTTTCTAAAATTTTATTTAGCTTTGATTTGTTTTTATTAACTATGTTAAATGACCTCAGTTACAGTGTAGGTATTCAAATCGTTTAACTTTAAATGCAGTTGACAGACAGAATATGTAGTTTTGTTTGTTGGTGCTCAAACATGATGATGTTTTAGAAATAGAAACTCCTGAAGTAAACTCTCAGAGCAGTCAGCGACATTGCTTCGAATTATCAATGAGGCAGTAATTGCCGAAGACTCGTGAGGGAGGAAAACATTTGTTGCTGGATTTTCAGTTTTCTGTATTTTGCAGTTGTTATCAAGTTGCCCTTGTGGTATAATAAGACAGAATCGCCTCAAGCAAACAGCAGATAAGCAACAAGACAAGAAGCAGGTGCAGTGATGGTTACTTGAGCAGTAAGTACAAAAAAAAAAAACCATCTGATGGAAGCGTGATCTGTAATCATGACTAGAGATTAGAGGTCAGAGGTCATGGGCTCACGTCACATTGTGCTGCAATAAAAGCTGAGATGAATGCAACAGCGAGTCAAAACATCAGCTGCACACGGAATAATTTAACAGAAAAAGCTCAACTGTTTAATTTTAAAATGGCACTAACAGATGGTATTTTTGTATTCGATATGTTCAATCCCTAATGCAGTGTTAAAATTAAACCCAGTCGAGTTTGGTTTTGAAATAGACAGCACTAAAACTGAATTCACTCATATGTTCTTGTACGTCAACCTTTTGTGATAATCTCTACATCAGCATGTTGATAAAAAAAAAACAACCTATGATTGAATTCTGTCACGCAGCATCAGCCTGGGAGTTTCTGAATGTGGTCACAGAGAATTAAAAACAACCCAAAGTTCCCATCAAACAACAGCAGAGAGCTGCTTGTTCCTGCACATGTGGGTTTTCATTGCAAAAGAAATCAGAATGATCATCCTGAGATAGACGGCACATTAGAAAACACACCTGCTAACAGAAAAAAACGAAAAAAAAGTTTTTTTTTTCCTTGTCACATTTTCTGAAATGTTTCTGAAATTTCTTGTCCCCAAAACGTGAAAAAAGAGCTGGTTTATTTGAGGCTGAAGAGCAGAGTTTTGCAGGACACTGCAGCAGTCTGCAGGAAGGTGGTGTCAGAGTCCTGCAGGCACCGGTATCGATTGGCTTCACATACAGTGACAAGAGAAATTGCATAACTGAATTCAGTGATACTGACTAAAGCAAGTGGCACCAACTCTGGTTCAGTTCCCTCTGTACAACACACACACACACACTCACACACACACACCATCCCCAGGGCAGCTCTTGTTGCAGTCTCAGTCATGTTTTTGTCTCTGTATGTTGGAGCTGTTTTCCTTCCCTCCTTCAGCGTGTTTAGTCTCCGGCACCGCTAGAAACATCTGTGTGTGCGTTTGTGAGTGTGTGCTGATTCCTCCTGTGTAGCTATACAGTCACCATGAAGCTTCTGATAAAGACTAAGATGAAGGCCGTAAGAGGATATAAGAATGACAAGAGGGAGTTTTAAAAGAAAGAAAGTGGGCAGCCGTGGAAAGGTACATGACAGTCTTTCAAACCTCAGCATTTCTGGTGTTAAAAACCTTCTCTCTGTGACTTGAAGCTGGTTCATGTCAAAGATGGGGGGGGGGTCACTCAGACAGGGAGGACTGTCTCCGTCTCTTTCCTCCTGCATACCATTATAATCTCCCATCTGCCTCCCATCTTTACCCCGGCTCGAGATCAAGGAGGAGGGATTATTATGTCATGCACACACACAGGCTCGCTCACAGTGCAGAGAAACACTATTCGGACTGAAAGTCAGACGCACACGAATGCTTGATAACAGTTTGGGCTCATGTTTCTAATCGGGCGTGTGATCCACCAGGTTCTGACCTCCCCGTTAAAGTGATGCTACAACACTCGCACGAGGCAGCTATGAACGAGGAGCTGGTGGAGCGAGTCGTCTTGCTCTGTCTAAACAGAGTCATTCAATGTTTGCGTCAGTTTTTTATCAACATCCAAAAGCAACTTTGTTAGCATCTTCACAGAGAGATCATCTGAAAATGTTCCTCTGTCTGTCATGTGGTATCGCATCAGCCTCCCACCGCTTTTACACTTTCGTCCAGCAGAGCGGTTCCCATGCCGGCTCAGAGCCGGCGCCTGCGTTAGGCTGCGTTCACATCGCTAGCATCGCTTGTGCATCGCTGAGCTGCTGCAACGCGGCTGCTTGTGTGCATTCATACCAGTGACCTTTGCAGGGTCTCCAGCCTGCACCGTCATTTTACACAACATGTCTTTGTTAGGAGCCATAAATGCAGAGTTTTGTGTAGTTCACGGTTGATTTGAAAAGTTCAGATATGGTTGAGACCAGTCACGTGTAATTGTATAGGAGTGGGCTCCCAGACCCTCATACCAGACCCACCAGATAAACTACAATGATGTGAATGCTAAAAGAAAGAAAAAAAAATCTAAACAGCTTAACATTTAGTCTCTCAGATGAACATAAAATCAACGTAGCAGAGGAAGATTGTGAGCTCATTGGGCCCCCGAACGAAAACAACAACAACAGAAAAAATAGAATAAAAGTAAATGTTTCCACTAGGGGGCCAATTTCCATTCTTCTGGGGCCAGATCACTGACGTGTGCCTCCATTACCAGGAGCGGCCCCTCAAAAAAACCTTCCAGGAACGTCTAAGGGGCCGAAACGTGTCCCTGTGGAAGGACAGGTATTCAGGAAGCTGATGTCCCCTCTGCTTACGAGTCGTCTCTTCTCATTTAGCGCCACCATTATGCAACAAACGAAAACGCTCCAGTCACCTCCAGATCCCGCAATGTTTATCTCGTCATTTTAGTTTTGTTTTTCTTCTTTTATTTCTTCATCTGTACCGCCTCCTTTTTTTCTTTGTCAACTGCTAATAAACAGTGAAAGTGGTGCAGCACCGCCACCAGGTGGCCTGGAATGGTAGTTCATGTGCAGCCGGCTCTGTTACTCCAACTGGAGACATGTGGCTGAAAGACTGAGGGCGGAGGTCATCCTGGTTCAAATTCCAACCTGCTCCTTTTACTCCGGACCCCCTATAGACCCACCGACACAGCAGCATTCAGCATCGGTATTTAAATCTACTTTCTTTCGTGAACACTGAAGGGAGCATGTCATACAGACTTTGTTTCTACAGCTGTATCTACTGCTGTTTATCTCTGGCCTCTTGATGTCCGCTCCCCTCCAGGTTTTCAGGATGTGATCCCATGATCCGGAGAGGCACCTGCTCATATCCCCTTTGCGTATTGTTTTTGTCGTCACACTCGAGGCTCTGTGGTGCCATCAATCCATTTCACAGTCAAACTGACACCTCATACTGGAATGACCTAATTTCAACTCAGAGCGCGCACACACACAGACACGCACGCTCGTCTCCACGTAGGTGTGTGTGAAAATTCTCACCAATTTACTCAAGGCTGAGTCTCCTTCTATCAGAATAGATATGGAAAAAAAACACGGTGTGTGATATGATTTGGCGATGGAGATGATGGCTAGACTTCACATACTGCGTGACCTTGCTTGTGCGTGTGTGTCTGCAGAGGAAGAAGTGACTAGTGTTTTCTGACCTTCCCTTGACCATCTTAAAAAACTCGTGGAGTCTCTTATCCAGCAGCGTGTGATTGTATTACTCTGACTTTGTTGCACCATTGTTCTGTGTGTGTGTGTGTAAGGTTGTGTTTGGCGGTTCCCACTGGTTATGGCATTTCTAGATTATCACGAGCTGCCGACATTTTCGACAAGAATTGTGGAATTGTTCAACAGTGGGAACCTTGCTGTGTGAGGATATTCTATGTCTCATCTTGGTTGTATTGCCGGTCTGTTCACTGGCCTTACTCACTGTTGGGTTTTTTTTTTTTTTTTCCCCTTTTCTGGATAAGGGGGATGTTGTAGATAGGACGGATTCAATAAGTTGTTGAATCAGCCCCCTCCTCCCCCTGTGGATCTTAGGACGGTGGGAAAGTTCAAATCTGCTGCTATTTTCTATCTTTTATCAGCCAGGCTTATCGGGCGGCTTTCTCGTCTGCATGCCTGGCTTCAATAGTTCAGGGTCTCAGCTCGGGCGGCATGGTAACTGCTCTCTATCTTCCTCCCTTCAGACTCCTCCCTCTTTCTTTCTTTTCTTTCAAACGCCACCTGTTTTTACTCCCCCCTTCTTCTCCATTTTAACTTCATTCCACTAAAAAAAAAAAAGACAAAGAGCACACTTCTTTCGACGGCTCACTCCATGTGGCAGTCGTTAACAGAATCCGGGAAATATGAATCTGTCCATCAAGTCAAACAACTGCAACACACAAGAGCTGGAGCTTTCTGAAATTAATGACTTATGATTAATGTCTGTTTAAAGACTGATGGAATCTGTGCAGTAGCCACTGACTCTGTTGCAAAGCCGTTTGAAACGGAGCAAGCAGATGTTGAACTTGAACGTCGCATCAATTATGATGTCACATTTTCTGTCACAGTGAAACAATTACTCAAAAGAAAGCGATGTTTGACTTTACTGTTTTAAAGTCAGACTAAAGCCATGACTAAAGACATGATGCGAAATGCTTTCATCGCTTGTGTTGAAGATGCTTCGACGTCCCCCACCTGGACACGCTTCTGGGTTCCTCCTGCCGTTGGTGTGGAGGAGCATGCAGCTTCCTCTGTAGCACCGAGTTAAGTTTTATCAAATGCAGTTTTCAGCGATGTGAAAGCTGTTTTTTTTTTCCTTCTGAGAAACGTGCAACTGGAATCCACGCCTTTATCGTAATGCACACATGTCCACTTTTCATTAGCCTTTCAGAGGAGCGGCGCTCTGCATTCAAACAGCAGACTGTTGCTCCTCTCTGATGTGTGTGGGAGGGAGGCGTCCTTGAGGAAAATGAAACAGTCTGTCAGGGCGAGAGTGTCTGAAGTACTGCCAGAGAAGAAACGCTTGTGAAACAGAATACCAGAGGGAAGGCTTGATCCAGCACATGCCGAGGCACCGCAGCTCTTCTCCGTCGTAGAAAATTCAACTGCGGGCTCTTGATTTGAAGCTTTAGTTCAGCATCGGGCAGATCTTACGTAAATGATGACCAGATGAATCTCACTCAGTTAGATTCATCTTACTGGGTAAGATTTATCGTCCCATTGATTGGTGTTTGGTCCTTATCATGTTTCTTCAGCTGTCGCTCCAAAGTGCAGCGTTTGGAGAACATTCCTCCATTACCTGGGACAATGTACAAAGTGCAGCCAAAATGGCAGGGAGCTGATTGGAAACAAAAATGGGAGGCGTGTTGTATAAGTAATGAAAGCGTCTGAAATGCAGCATCTCAGTCATCTGGCCCAGATTTAAGAAAGCTTTGATTAAAAAAAAAAAAAAAGAAAAGAAAAAAAGCTGTCGCGATTTGCTCCTCATCATCATTCTAGATTTACTGATGTTTCCATTTGTGTTCACAGAGCTCCTTCAATGGATCCTAGAAAGACTTTGAACAGAGCTGAAATCAAACCTCTGTTGGGCTAAATGGGAACAAAATTCCCTTGAGCTTGTTTTTGAGTCAAGGTTTGATAAAGCAGAAAAGAGGAAAATAAGAGATCAAATCATAATTTCTCCCATTTAGTGCCAAAATGCTCAAACATTTCAGGCAATCAAATGCTTCAATTAAACTGAAGGAACTTTTTTCCAGGAACTTCAGTTTCTGAGGAGGCTTGTCTGCCTCAGTATCGACTGCAGGAACCAGGGACCCAGGTCCGGTTCCAGACTGGCCCGGTTAACGTAGCGATACTTCTGAGATGACGCCGAACCTTCGGGGTGCTGTTTACATTAATGAACACCTCTGATTGGTTTAGTTCCTCCAGAAACCTTCTGCTGCCTTTTCTGTCTCAGCCATGCAGATTTTCATTTCATATTCAGCGGCTAATGTTCGTAAAAACAACATTCAAACTGAGATTCATGCAGTGTCGGTCCCTGGACAAGAAGGAGGTGCAGCACAAGCTGCAGCGGTCAGCTGAGCCGTCGAATAAAGGAGGAAAACCGTGAAATCAGAGCGGTGCAATTCTAATCTGTGCTGGTTTCATAGCAGTTGGGTTTTAAGGCACAAACAAAATGTTGTAGAAATGTGTGGCGCGTACAGATTTTGAGTGAATCCAGTCGAAGTGCACTTCCTCGTTTAACAGTCTGTAGGCTGCTATAGGCTACTCTGCAGCCCACAGGAGTGACACACTTCAACTGATTTAATTTTCTTTATCTACCCTGAACCTGAGACCTCAGTGGAAACATAAAAGGCCCAGGGCTGAAATGATCTTTTAACTCCTCGAAAAAAAAGGCCGTGGGATGTAGGAGTTATACCTGCTGCTGTTAAAGCTGCAACTTGTCAGTAAGTAAAAACTAATCATTGCAGAGAATTGTGGAAATTTAATTAAAGGAATAGCGTTGAAGGCAGCAGTGCGGCTTCAGCTTTAGAGATGCTGGAGCACTAAATGTTCCAGGTAGAGCTGAGGACTTCTGAGCAAGAATAATCATCACAGGAAGTGGTTTATGTCCCAAAGCCACTTACAAGTGGGGAGCTGAAACTGTGGTGTAAGCATGAAGTACTAAATCTGCAAATGGAGTTTAGATAGAAGAGGTCAGAGAGCTTTAGACACATTTGGATGCTAAAAATGTTTGGAGAGGAAGTGTTCTCTGAAGAGATGAGGGTTGAAAAACTTCTTGAAGCTCTTCCTCTGATGGCATTTGCTCAACCAGATGATGTTCATGAGAGGAATGCAGTGGTGCAGAAGCAGCATAAGACTGTATGACAGAGTTAAACTGCTGGCCCCAGACCCAGAGGGGACATGGGCAGCTGGTGAAGTGACATTTGTGTTTTAGTTGACTCAACAGCTAAAAGGACGAATGGAGTTTAAAAAATTGTCGCTTTTTTCAGACCCACAACTATTGATTATTCATTGATGAGTATGCTGGTTACTTTCCTCAGTTAATAAGTTTTTTTTTTTTTTGTCTGTAATTCCTTAGTTATCCCCACATGTTAAGGTGATGACATAAAGTGTCATTGAATGGAAATAGCAAAAAGTGGTAACTTTTTGATAATTATCGGCTCAGATAGTGGCGTACAGGTGACACGCAGCGCAGGATCAATCATTTACACACATTTCAAGATCATTTTGTTTTGGTTTTTTTTTGTTTTCTGTCACAGGAACCAGCACTCAAAGATATTCTGGTATGTGCTGCGTATAACAGAAAGCAGGAGAACTGCACAGTTTAAAAGCGGGAAGTTTCAAACAACAATCAATATTTGGTCGTTGTTGTGATGTTTGAATTATTTTCTGTCGTTTCTTGTATGTAGTCTGAATCAAACGTGATGTCTTTAGCAGCACATGTGGTTAGAGCTGCAGATAGGACAGGGATGTAAAAAAAAAAAAAAAAAAAAAAAAAAATATATATATATATATATATATATATATATATATATATATAATATATATATATATATATATATATATATTATATATATATATATATATATATACAGTCATGGAAAAAATACTAGACCACCATTTTTTCTTCACTTCTTGTTCATTTTAATACCTGGTACCACTAAACGTCATCATGTGACTAAAAACAGACAGAAAAGAAAACACTGAATGCATAAAAGCAGTGTTTTTTGCAGTACAACGCCATAGCTATTGATGTAAAAACTTAAGTGATTTAGGTTATAATCAAGAAAACCATGGAAAATGGTAAGATATCAGCTCTTAAATAAAACTCTTATGAGCAATCTTTTGGGTATCGTTATGTTTGTCCAAACAAATGTACCTTAGTTGTACCAGGCATTAAAATGAACAAGAAACTGAAGAAAACAAGGGTGGTCTAATAATTTTTCCATGACGGGGGATGTATATATATACATATAGACATACATACAGAGAGACAGATAGAGAGAGAGAGAGAGATAGATAGATATATATATATATATATATATATATATATATATATATATATATAGTATATATATATATAGTTATATAGATATATATATTATATATATATATATAGATATATATATATATATTATATTATATAATATGTATATATATATATATATGTATTATATATATATCATATATATATATATATATATATATATATATAGTATATATATATATATATATAGTTATATATATATATATATATATTATATATCTATATATATATATGTATTATATATATATCTATATATATGTTAGGGATGGGCATTTGGTCGAGATTTATTCGTCGATCGTCGGGAGAATTAATGATAATAATAATCGATTAATCATTAACATTTTATATTGAAAACTATCACAATTATTCTCATATTGGCGTGACGTTTGTTTTCCCCTTCGGCCTGGTTGCTATGGCTCACGCATGCCCAGATGTGTTCAGTGGCCCGGATGTTCGTGGTCGACAATAACGTGACATTTCCTGTTTCTTTTCTTTTCTTTAAAAAAACAACGATATAAAACAAGAGATATCGAGGAGACTACTTAACAAGGACAATTTATATCAAGGCGCCAGTATTACAGGGTTTTTGTTTTCTTAAAAAGATGCGCTTGTTGTGTGCTCGATGTGCGCTGCAGCTCCTTCTGGTCTGTGCTAACACCGAGTTGAGGCTAGGCTAGGCTAGGCTAGGCTGATGATGAACCGCCTCCACCGTCCTTTACAAGGCTCGGATGCACGTTGTTCAAGTGATACATCATTGTCGTTGTCGATTAATTGTATTTGTAATTTGCGTTGCAGTGATTGCAGTACACTTGGTCATTTTCTAAACAAAAATGGTCCCACGCCACACTTCACCGCGACCGCTTCATGATTAGGCGATGACCTATAGAAGCTCGCATGTAACAACTGAGCCAAGCCAGGGTAGGGTGATGGTGAAATGTTGCCCCCTGCTGCCAAATTTCTATCAGTGGCACAGCGAAATGCATCGCATTGTTTGAGGATGTGCACTGATAACCTACATTCGGATTGTTTAAAAAAAAAAAAACATTCGGTTCATCGACGAAAATGAATGTCTTCGACCAAACTCTTAATGATCAATCATCGATTAATCGATTAATTATGCCCATCCCTAGTATATTATATATATATTATATATATATATATATGATATATATGTATATGTATATATATATATATATATATATATATATGTATATGTATATGTATATATATGTGTATATATTATATATATATGTATGTATATGTATATGTATATGTATATATATATATATATATATATATATATATATATATATATATATATATATATATATGTATATATATATATATATATATATATCTATATGTATCTATATATGTATATATGTATATATATATATATGTATATATATATATATATATATATATATATATATATATATATATATGTATATATGTATATATGTATATATGTATGTATATATATATATATATATGTATATATATATATATATATATATGTATATATATATATATATATATATATATATATATATATATATATATTGCTTTTGAGCAAGCAAAAAAACAATTTTATGAACTTTTCAGTGTCAAATCCGAGGTGCCCATTGCTTACTTCTAGCATCAGATCCACTGTGCGCGAGTCTGTGCATGCATGTGTGTGTGTTCAGTATGTGCCGGGGTTCACAGCAGGAGCACTATCAGGTCTGAAGCAACACAGTATTCCAACGTGGAGCGCAGCGGCGGGCAGATTTATTTCTCCGCGTTCGGGCCGCTCCTGAGAGACGCCGGACTATCAGATGTGAAGAGGCTGCTGATCTCCTTTTCCACGGCTAGTTTTTCTCTCTGGGGGCCATGAAGGATACCCCGCTGCCGGACCAATCATCACGGCCAGTGCCGGTGCAATGCACTGTGGGTATCTGCGTGGGCAGTATCACCTGTTATCTTTCCACCTGCCTGCCTCATGCCCGAGAAGCAAATATCTCCTCATCCTCAGCGGAAAGAGACAAAGTGTATTGTTAGCTCCGCGTGGAGTCGAGCCTCTCCTCTTCTGATGATCCCCCCATCCCTCCATCCACTCCAGCGCTTCCTTCATCTCACCTTCTGTGTCTCTGTGTCCCAGGGTTCAGCTGGTGTCTCACGCCGCCGTCTCCCCGGGACCTTTATCAGGGAGACGGCTCTGCTCATTAAGGAGTTAATTTTCTCACTGTTATCTCCGATTAGTATAGTCAACCTAAAGCACTGTGAATTCTTTAAATTTTCTTCCTTGTTATCAAAAAAGGGCGAGAGGAGAGAAAAAAAAGATGGGAATGGGGGGATATTTAATCATTTAAGTAGTTTTCCTGGGGAACAAGATTTCTCTCCCTCTTATTTTTTTTCCCTCTTCCCAGCAATGTAAAGAAATCTTTGCTGAAAGCCGGCCCAGCTCAGTAATTCAGTTTTTAAAGCATGTGGATGGAGGAAGGTGGAGGAGGAGGGGAGGGGGGGGAGGGCTGCTGTGGCTGCCGTGGTGGCAGAGGGAGGGAAGAGAGAAGGAGAGGGGGAAAAAAAAAGACTTGATGAAATTCCGCTATCAGCTCCGAACCAATATGCAAAATATCTCGCTGGAAATCAAATAGCTATTATGTTTTCATTTCCACGTCGGCGTATTTGCTTAATGAAGAGGAGACAGATCAGACCGGCAGAGAGAGTCTGCAGGAGCCGATAACCGCCAACGGCTCCCAGCTATCCACACAGAGTGACGCTCCCAGTCACTACGCTTTTTCACCAGAAAGAAAAAAAAAAAAAAAAAAAGAAAGAAGAAGGGGATGGAGGGGAGGGAGAGAAAGAGAGACAGGGAAGGGAAAGGTGATGGAGTGTAAAGGATGGAGAGAGCGCAAGTGATATTGAAAGGGGGCAGAGAGGAAGAAAGAGGGGGAGGTGGCGGTGGGAGATGAGGAACGGAGAGATAATGATAGAAAGAGAGGAGGAAGTGAGAAAATGAATTGGCGACTGTAGGTTAGGATGGAGAGAAGGAGGACAGTGGTGTTCTGAGCTGAAAACAAAAAAACAACAGCATTGTAAAGTGTAAAAGCACTTTTAAACTCAGGATTCCAGCACATTGCTGTTGATTTGTGCGTGAATGCATTTTCAGGCCTTTGATGTTTGGCGTCCTGCTGCGTTCCTTTGCATCCGCTCGCTTGTTCATTGTGTCATCTGTCGCTAAAACGAGTCTTGCAGGATGCACATCTGGCCCAGCTGTGCTCCTGCAGGTTGAGTCCGTCTTCTCACTGTCGGTAAACAAACACCTGCTTTGATTTTGAGTTTTTATTACCGGAGCTGCCAGTGCTCAGCGATGGTAAATTCCAGATTTAAAAACAACATATATGTACAGTATTTGTTGGATTTGGACACGCCTACCGGCCACAATAAATTAATAGTTAATGAACCTGCAGCAGGGGTGAAGCACGGTGACAAAATATTTCTGAAATCACTGCAGATTGTGGATGAAATGCAAATCTTTGGGTTGTTTTTTTAAGATTTTTTTTTTTGTCTGTGTGCAAAACCCAAAAATATTCTGCAAGTGAAAAGAGTAAAAAGACAGAGAGAAGTCGCAGATGTGCCCTATGTAATAATAATTATCAACATAAGAAAAATAAGTTCAAGCCAATGAAATGACAGGACACAAGCTTCTTTTTTTTAAACACCTGTCACTTTTTTAAATTTCATATTCAGAAATCTAAAAACATGAATCCTTGTCAAATGCAATATCGGATTAAAACAACAGTAATTAAAGTAGTTGAGAATCTGTATTGTTTCTGTTTGTGGGTTGAGTTTGACATCTGTCTCCATACAGATGTTCTTCTTACAGCTGTTTCAGGAACACCTGAACACCTTTCCGTCTAAAGGAAAAGAAATGTCGCTGATATTTGCCTGCTGGGCACATTGTGTGTCTCGCCTCGGACTACGATACTTCATCACGATACTTCCTGCCGTGCCAGGATGGACCATTAGCCTCCTTGTTCAACAAACGGACAGTTGGTGCTTCTCTCTTTTAGTTAAACTGAGAGAGAAAACGAGGTGCGCTGTTTGCTGTTTGCACGACACAGTTTGAGCTAAACTGGAAACAGGAATGATTCCAGTCTCCAGACAGGAATATGTGCAGTAATGTTAAAAGGCGACATAATTAAATGTGCTTGATGAACTAAACGATGTAAAGAATTAAATGCTTCTTTTCATCTATAAATCTATAAGCAGAATCGAGGTTATCAGCACAAAGTTAAATAAAGTTAAAAATTGATGTCAAATTTTAATTCATGTCACATTTTATGATTTTATAAAAATCATAAAATCATAAAAACCCAAGTAATGTTTTTTTTTTTAGACATTTTGTTGTATCTAATGACATTTTAGATCATTTATTGAGACTGTCATGCATTTTTTTTTACTTAATTTACTTTTAATCCTCCGCAGCGTCAGACACGTTCAGCGCGTTATTGGACAGCTGTGCACATCTGAAAAGAGCTTTCATTTAAAAAAAGAAAAAAAAAAAGCTGCTTGGATTGTTAATTTTGACTAACGTTAGATAAAAGTGACCCTGCAGACTGTCAATAATACGACAGTCTTCCTGCGTTCACATTTAATTCATAACGTAAAGCATTTAAATGTAGCTGGAGATGAATTAAGCAGCTTTTACTTGATACAGGCCTGGGAAAAAAAATGTGATTATCAAGCAGCAGAAAGAAATTGTACATTATAGATCAGTAGATAAACAGAAGAAGCATCAATGACAATTTGGGGAATTATTAAAGACTTATGGCTATTCTTAATGAACATTCAATACATCTTCTGCCTCCAGCTGGTTAGTTATGAGTATTTTGTCTTTGTGAGGATACTTTCGCATTGTTCCACAGGGTTCAATTTCAGGTGTTTCAGGAAACATTCTTAAATATGAGAACAAGCCGTCTTCAAAATGAAATGACGGGTTGAAGTTGACAGAAAGGAATCCATTCCAGCACTAAGATCAGACCGAGAGAGACGCGGTGCTGCAGGAAAAGGAGAACGCTAGAACGCAGCTGTCAGTCTCGGAGGCGCGAGGAGAGGCAGAACAAAGTGCCGCCGCTGATGAAGGCGCCAAAGATACTGCTTTATTAACTCTCCGTCCACATCAAACCTGCGGCTCACAGCTCGCTGATTAAACACAGAGACAACACACATCAAACCTGCATGCTCAACAAGCTGATTAAACAGACGCAGGCCTCACCGCTCTCACGCTAATAACCCGCCGCACAAAAACACATCAGACCTGAAAGCCGGAGAGAGAGAGAGGAGGAGGAGGAGGAGAGGGAGAGGGGGGGCTTGTATCAGAAAAATCACAGACTTGTGAAGAGAAACATTAAAAGAGAATATTTAGTGAAAGAAAGAAGGCGAGAATGGGAACGAGAGGGGGATGAGTGAAGAAAAGCGAGGTACCTGACACAGAGTCACGCACTGGAGAGGAGCCACTTATTGATCAGAGTGAAGAGAATTAACCCACAGCAGAGGAATTACTTGTCATCAACTATGCACTTTAAACATTTGCTGCATGGCCACGAGGCCTCCGCCGCCGCTCACACTGGAGGACGGAGCAGCCACGCCGGCCTGGTTTGATTGTGAATCAAAATCTGCTAACATCTGAGCTGTTGACGCGAGTGTGGACGGCAAAACACGAATACAGAGACAGTTTTCACAGATCTGAGTTCAGGTAATCTGTTCTTTGGTACGCCTCCACAGTGCTTTCGATGTCAACATTTATGCCGCCACCTGATTTTCTTTTCTGAAGAGAGAAACATTCTCCAACTACTTCTGCATTCTTGAGCAGCTGCAGCCACATCTGTCCACTGCACACGTCCTCACTGAGACTCTAATGCTTTTAAACTAAGGGAGATGTTTCTGTTTTCAGCTTCTGGCTCCTGTTTTATGAGGTGGGATCTGAGCATCCTGATGATCCATCTACAGGAGAGAAACGTTTGGAAAGATGGCTGTCCTTCATTTGCATAATGATGTTGGAATGCATTCAGAGATGCATATTTGTAAATGCCAACCTGAAGCTGTGGTTTTAAAATATGACCAGGTAGAAAAATGGTGATCAGACTGAATTACATTAGTTAGTCTGGAGTGAAAAAAAGCAAGCGAATGTTGTTTGGTAAGCCGCTGGTTGCCATAGGTTACCGTTCAGCGTCATAGAGGTCACCGGCCTCAGCTACATTTGCAGACAGAAGTCAGACATGACTGGTAACTCTTCAGATATAAGAGATAGATGAATCCAGGTCTTTGTGAAATCTTTTAATTGTCATGAATCTTTCGTGCCAGAAAGTGTTGTCCATGCAAAAGAAGTTCCAGAAGGGTTTGGTGGATTTTCCAGTCAGTAAAGAAAAGAAAACACAATGAGAAGACTGGTAAATTTGTTTGATAGTGCAGGAGAGTCAGCCAATCAGAGTTCTTTAACAACGAATGCTCATGAAGTTCAATGTGCTCTGTAGATTTATGTAAATGAGATCTTCTAGAAACCTCAGGTATGCCATTATTTTGTCACACATTACACACAAAATAGTTCAAGCTATAATTTTCTAGACCAGGGGTGTCAGACTCATTTTCATTGAGGGCCACATTAGCATCATGGTTGCCCTCGAAGGGCCAGATTGACAGCATGAAGTGTAACAAAATGCAATGAAAATCAAAATAAATTAAACTACACCTTATTATATTGTTAAATAACAGTTTCTGTATTTATTATGTATTCAAGTTTCAAATATTTAAGTCATAATTATATTAAACTCAGGGTTTGTGGTTGTAAGAGTATCCATTACCTTGGTTTCAGAAGCGGAAGGGTTCTTTGTTTTTCTTGCAGGCTAATTTTAGCATACTTAGCTCCGTGTTTGCTGTCAAAATGCCTACGTGGATTAAAGTCTTTCATACGACTGACACACATTACACAAAAGTTATACTTTTGTGCATCAATTTTGCTTTTCTTGGGGTTAGTTGGGGTTAGTTAGTAAAAGGTTTTTCTTGAGTCTTGAGTTTTCCTTGAGTCCATCAGTTCTGAAAAATCGTCTTGCTAATAGTTGCTATTATTGTTGTGGGTAACAACGAAGTGCATGATGGGAGATGTAGTTTATTGTCAATATGTGCTTTAAAGCAGTGTAAGCTTATTTTAAATCTTAAAATATTGCTTTAAAATTTAAGCCAATAATGTCCAAGCTCTCGAGGGCCACATAAAATGACGTGACGGGCCACATTTGGCCTGCAGGCCTTGTGTTTGACACATGTGTTCTAGACTAACAATAATGAAAAAAGTTATTTGTCACAGTTATTTGTCTATTTGAGGCTAAATCAGTCTTCCCTTCACTGCCTCTTCAGTGTCAAGTCTGGTTTTTCCTTTTTAGTATGAATTTTGTCCACTTCTTGACATCAAAAAGCCCTTGTAGCAGATCCCACCAACTTACTGGCCTTGTGGATAAAGATGAAGCAGTTTGAACATTTATTAGACAAAGAAAAGGAAATCTTGAGAGTGCTCTGACAGTGTGCAGCTTAAAGTTTGATTGGCCCCTAAGTTGGAGGAACCAGTGTGAGCTTCAGGCATTTCTTTTACTTCTTCTCTATGCAGCTCATGGACTCTAAAGCCGAACGCTGTTGTTGGATAAGTCCCAACTTAATTGATGTCCCTCCTACAGAGATACAGATGTGGGCTATGTCTCCTCATAATTTCTTCATCTTTGAATGAGTTCAGTCCAATTTTCCTGGATATCACGCTGTAACAATTAAAAGCTGTAACTTTAAAACTGGCTAATGAAGTAGAACATGTGCACTTATCACACCGGCCCCCGCTATCCTCCCTGCCAACTATCCAAGACAGCAAAGGAAGGGGAAGAATATTTCTCCTCGGATAAAAGAGGAGGGAAAGTGGAGCTGAAACTTTTCCGCACCATTTGATGTCCAAAAGCAGCGATGCAGCGATTGATTCATTAAACCAGAGTCGTAATGAGGAAAGAAATCATAATTCCAACTTCATTTTAAACAGGAAATATAATTAGAATGTTACACAGAGAAGTCCCTTTGTACAATTATGATTAAAGGAAAATTAATTGTATGAAAATGTCCTTACAGATACTGAAAATTAGATCTAGTGCAGCTCTGGCGACAGGGGCCCAATTCTAAAAATATTGTGTACAGGATCGATCTTTTTTTTTTTTTCCTCCTCTAGTCTTCTTTTTTTCATATGAAGGTCCAAATCTAACTGTGTTAATTTTATCTGAAATTAGAGTGAACCATGCAGGCGTGGAAGTTGAAATTAGCCTAAAGATGTTTCATTTACAAAGACAGAAACACTTTGTCAGCCCGCGATTGTTTCCCAGCATTATCTCTGCCTGCTTTTAATTGCTTTGGAAGTGAAATTAACAGAATTAGAAAAATTGCCTCTCCCTTTTTCTACAAGCTTCTTTATTCACGGGTATTGTTGTGTGCTTTGTATAGATTATAGACTCCTTTTGTCCCAGTATTGTAAATATATACGCCCCCCAGTCACGGCTTTAGCGCCGAAACAATCCTCCCTGTTGGTTCTACACAACCTAATGAAAATTAATTTCTGGATTGAGGGAGAAATACGGCAAACAGAAAAAAAAAAAAAATCCCGCTTTTCTGTTGGTATTCATTCCACTCGGATTCACTTATTGAAAAACAACGTGCCCACCCTCCCCGTCTTTCCAATACATCATCATCATCATCATTATGTATGCGTGTCTCCCTCAGCAGTCTGCAGCGTGTTAACCGTTCCCGCCCGACTCTCCCTAATCCTCTTAAAAGAAATGGCTACCCTCGATGAATTATTCTATCACAGAAACCTCTCGGGAGCTGCGGCTCAACCGCGGCATCCAGTACAGATGTAAATAACTCTGACTTTTACAGCCTGACTTTTTTTTTTTTTTTTTTTTAAATTCTGTTTTTAACAGGGACTGTGCACAATACACTGTACCATCCACAGACAGCTACCAGATCATTTTCATCTGTGGTCCCCGGGCGAAGGCAGAGTGACGGTGCAGATCAGTGCGTTACGTAGCCTCCTAAAATGATTCAGCTGGAGAATTTAAAATACAAATGTTCAACAGAACATCCCGACTGTGACAGAGCACCCCTGGATGGACCAGATCAACCAGAGCCAAGATATTTTCATTTAAAAAAAAAAAAAAAAAGATCAATAAAATCCCACAGCAGCGTTCCCACCACAACCCCGCACATCCCTGCAGCTTTGACCGAGACGCTGTTCTGTCCACAAGACGTAGATCCAGTCAGCTGCCCTCGAAAGACTAGTAACCGATGGGGGAGAGACACAGCTGACAAATACCAGAGAATATTTCAAGGTTTGGGTCTCTTAACGCACCGTTAAAAGATCCATCTCACAGTCACAGTATTATTAATGAAGCAGTTTTAAAGAAGTCACATTAAATCCATATTAACTGAGTTCAATTTTTGGATGTAATCTTCAAACAGGCTAAAATAGATCAAAAGTACTGTATAATTACTGTGGTCAGCAGGGATTATGAAACTGTAATTGATACCGATCAGCCCCGCACTAATCACTCTTTTAGCTGCAATTTTAGGTATACTGTAATTTGGCTTTAAGGTCCCCCTTGGCTTCTTGCTATTAATCTTCTGGATTAGACTGTTCAGCGTGTCCAATTCTCGAAACTGTTTTTTTTGAATGAGAAAAAAAAGTAATAATATGTTAATGTGCTTAGAATTTCTCTTGTTTTTTCCCCTTCCGCATAACATGTGATCATAAGTAGCTTGTTCTTTATTTTTTTTAACTCATCTGCACTATTGCTTTTGGATGTGAGGCCACACAGATCTTCCTTCCAACCTGTGTATGTCATGGAGACTTTAAAGTATTTGTATCATGCACCTTTTTTATTTTTATTTTATAAACATACATTTAAAAACATTTCAGCCGGTCTGTCTTCATTTAATTAAACGGCTTCTTAACATTCCCTCCTCTTCTTCTTCGGCAGGTTCCCTTGGGGACCTCGATGGCGGCGAGGAAAACACGGCTGATACTCTGAGTCTGTCGGGGGAGGAGGGCGGAGCCTCGGACCCGGACGATTCTGGAGAAGGCGACAGCTCCAGCCCGCCGCCGTACACGCCCCTTTACAGTGAAGGTAACGTAAGGTGTTTCTGGATGGATTTTCGAACTTCAAAATGACCCTGTCAGGCGTATCAAAGGAAACCCGGAGACAAAACGCATCAGAGACTGGACCGTGAACAGGGCGAACAATTAATATTCCACAATCTGATCAGAAAACAAACAAACAAAAAAAAAACTTTCAAAAACTTTCCAAGAAATTGTCAATAATCCCGTGACATCTGTCAGTTCATCTATGGGTGGATTTCACAGCGGAGCTGCTTGTAGATAACCGCTGCTTTCAGTGTGATAATTTGTCATAATGTAGATAAACAGACTGACAGAATGAGCTAAATGAGAGCTGGAGCAGCCTGGTAATGAGCTCACAACATGCAGCTTTCCTCATGACTCTATTATCTTTCTCTTGGTATATTGGCTCCCAAGTAGGACGTCATGTTTTTCATCGGACTGCCCGAAACGTTTTCGTAGATCGGCTCGCATTTACTCGAAGCAGATGAAGCGCACCAAACAAAAACTGTTGTGCAGATTTGTTTAAAAAAATACAGGAATGTTTCCTGATTTCAAAGAACCCATCATGATTTTGGGGGTTTTCCACTTTTTCTTCAGCGTGTTTAGCCTTTGTTTTATTGCACATTAAACTCATGCAGAGTTACAGAAGCCAAAGTGTTCTCTCTCACCAGAAACACTGAGGACAGAAACACCTTATTTGTGGTCCAGATGTTCTCTGCTTTATTGCATGAGGCCTGAGCAGTGCCTTACTTGGCCAACTTCAGACAGTCACAGCAGACTGGGCCTTTAAGAAGACAAATATTAAAAAGACAGACAAACAAACCAACAAAACAGGAACGATTACTCCAAATCAGACAAAGTCGGGGGAATAAGAAAAATGACACCAGGTTTCACTTGTAAGTGCAGCCTACATCCATTTTTGCATTTTAGGCCTGCAACACATCTCACCAGAAGTTGGTACAGGGGCAATTTAATGCTGAGGAGGGGAGGGACAAAAAGAAAATGATATTTCAAAGAGGTGATTGTAATATGATTTGGTAGGACAGCAGTTTCTATGAAAGGTCTCCACTTTGACAATAAGTTAGCACGTTTACAGGGGAAGTTTAATTCCTCTTTAATTCAAATTAAAATTGAATCTGGTTTAAAATAATTAAAAATTACCATGTAAACACCTAATTCCGGATGAAATTTCCGAATTAAACTTAATTCCGAAGTAAGTGGCTGGTTTATTCTGATTTTAAATCCGAATAGAATTCCGCGGTCATGTACTCATTCCACTTTAAATCAATTCCGGTCTTTCTGCGCATGCTCGTTCCCTTGCCCGTCTGTCGCGATGATGCTTATATTCCGCGCTGGGCTTGTTTTCGAAAGAAAATCATCGACATGATGTTGTTGTGCTGCTGCTTCAAAAATAAAATCAAAGCAAATCCAAAAAGGATGCTAATAATGTAGTCCTCCATGTTGTTGCTAATCGAGTAAGTTTGTTTTCTTCCGGTAGACGTAAATACATAAAGACGTCCGCCCCCCTATCCAATCAGAACCCTTCCAAACAACCCCCAGACCTTAAGCGGAATTGGATAAAGCCGATCAAACGTGTTTTCCATGTAAACTTCAATTCGGAATTACTATTTCCATGTAAACTCGAAGGAAAATAGTTTAATTCTGAATTATTTAATTCGGAAAAATTAATTCCGAATTAAAAAACATCATGTAACCGTGGCCATCATGTGAGAAAATAATTTCAATGTGAAAAAACCAAAGTTCCTCAGAGAAAGATTGGAAGGAATTTCCATATTTCTCCTTCTGCAGTGCACAATATTATTCAACTATTCAAAGAATCTGGAAGAATTTCAGTGTGTAAAGGGCAAAGAAGCAAGCACAAGATGGACATAGTTGATCTCTGATTTCCCCCCCCCCCCCCCCCCCCCCCCCCCCCCCGCCTGCACTGCATCAAGAAATGTCATCAATAGCTGATATAACGATATGATCCCTGGTTTACACTAGGGAACCTTTGTAAAGCCCTAGATTCAGAACTGCAGCTAAGAACTGAAGCCTGACGTTAACCTCGGTCAACTGACTTCATCTTCGGATGGGCCGTTACACAGGAGACACGTGGAATGTGGTTAAACAAGTCAGTAAACAGGTGCTGTGTCCTCAGGACCGAGAACAACAAGGAGGCATCCAGACTGCAGCAGCAAGTGCAGAAGCCACATAGTTATGGTGTCGGTGCGCTTTGCAAAGGTCGTCTCATCTTCTGTACATTTCTAGCAGAATGAATGCACCTTTCCCAGAGAGCCTAGAAACCTTAACCCGCACGTTTTTCAACAAGACGGTGCGACGCCACGTTCTGCATGCGTTGGAAAGGCGTCCCTGATGGAGGAGAAGTCACTGACGCACACCTCGATAAGTGTTAGGAGGAAGAATGAAAACATCATAGTGTTTCCCCTTTTTTTTTTTTTCTAAATGTGTTGCATTTAATAAATTAAATAATGGCAACGAGCTAAAAGAAACCGTGAAATATCTTGGACTGAGTTTTAAAACAGAACGTGTCAAAGTAATAAGTGATACTGCAGAAATGTAGAATAACAGAATGGAAAAAAGTGATCCATGAACATCAAAAACAAGTAAGCATATCCAGTTATAAATATATTATTATTTCAGAGACCAAGGATAGCTGTCTACAGACAGCTGGCTCGTACATTAAGCGCTCATGCTTTTTAATTTTTTGTAACTAAGAATCTCCTCCAAACAGCTGCCAGTCGGTGAACTGTGGCATTATTTAAAGTCACGCCGTTGTTCAGGCGGCAGGATTAAAACAGCCACCAAGCATCAGGCATAATCACTGAAACCTTTACTGCACGGTTTCACTGCTGTCAGTTTTTACTGGAGCTGCTTTGCAATAAGAAAAACAGTCTTGGGGAAGAAAAAAAAAATGGCAGTGATGGCTGAAACTTTAACAGTTTCTACAGTTTCAGCATAAAATACCAACTTTGGTGCACTCACAGCATCATCAATAAAATCATCCAGATGGCAGCTTTTCTGTCAGTTATTAGTGGTTCGTATTATCATTAGTGGTTTTTATTGATTTGATCTCCACGTCAGAACTTTGTTTAACCAGCTGTTGTCTACGTGTCTGTCTATCATACAGATACTGTCAAGCAGAGACACAAAACCCCAAAACACCCTAATGCAGTCATTTTATAAAGTCACAACTTTCTCTTGTCACTCTTTTTTTTTTAATCTCTAATGTATCTAAACACATTAAAAAAAAAATCAAAGAGAAAGCGTTCCGTGGGCTTTGGTGAGTCCGCCCCCTCCATCCACCTCTCATCCCGAGCCTCCCCCCCGCGCCGCGCGATAGCAGTTTTCACTCATATTCTTTTGACTTATTCAAGATTTCACTGGCTGTGTTTTTTAATCTCAAAAATTCCTGCTCTTGTGAAATTTTTGGGGCTGAGGGTGATAAGCGTCTGCTGGTTGGCTCGGTTTGATAAACCCATGGAAATTCTGTCAGGTGCTAATCGAGACAAGATTAGAGATTAGCTGGGTGTGCGTGCGTGTGTGTGTATGTGTGTGTGTGTGGTTAGGTGGGTGGTGGAGGGGATGGTGGGTTATGTGTGTGCATTAAATTGTATAAAGCGACGAAGATGAGAGAACTCACGCGTGCTGCACATGTGAGCGAGTTTGTCCGCCGATAGCGTCCGTGTTTCTCTATACGCGCTCGTGTTTAAGCCCAACACACACACACACACACCTCCATCACATTGTTGATTTACTCCTCTCTCTCCTCTATCCGGGGTTCCTCGGTTGCCCGGCGCTGCCATTATCAGTTCTCTGTAAATCAGCCATGTTTGACGAACCTGCTCTTTCAACCTGGGATCAATACCAGGTCTTTATCTGGCCAGCGCCGGCTAATAAAGGCAGGGCCTCTTATCCACCATCTGGAAGACACACACACACACACACACACAAGTGATAACCGCCCTGATAACTTTCGCAAGAAAAACACATTCTAGCAGTAACAGGACCATACACTCTGCTCTCTTCACCCCCCCCAACCTGACACGACACCCGCTTTATTAATGGTGATACAGAAGCATCCACACACACTTGCACGCACATCTTTATAGACGAGCATCTATTTGGTGCTCTTCTGTCTGTTGTGGTGTTTGTGTGCTTCTCTTTTCTCAGAATCGCTCTGCGCTGCAGCGACCTGCAGAAACAAATTATGTGTTTTTTTTCCCCTTTTTTTTCTTCAAACAATCATTTTTGTATGTAACAGGAAACCTGATAAAATCCACTTCAGAAATTACAAGTCTGTACGTTGCCTCCTTCTGACCTCTAATTGCTGTGATGCCATTTGAGCCAATCAGAAGCATTTAACTAAATATGTTTTCATTCACCTCTGATTCTGGATGGAAACTGTGTGTGTGTGATGCATAAAAAGACACATGTCAGAGGCGGTAATCATGAGCAGCATGAACGGTTCTGCATACTGAACACACCATTAGCAGCTTATATCTGCTTTTTCCTCACCGCGACGATATGCTGCTTTTATTTTTGAGTGATGTCCATGTCATCCGGCATGCTTCCTGTTTCTTCACCTGAACAATTTTAAAGACATCTCTTGTTTTTCTGCAGCGCAGTATTTATCGAGACCTGATGGCCTCTAAAAATGATTGTCAACAAAAATAGAAAAATAATGTATTTCTTGGGCCACCTTTAACTTTAATTTTAAGTTTCATTGTTTTGATCACTGTTATGCAGTGCATCACGTGGATTTCCACCCAGAACTGCATTAAGGTGGCGGCCATGATGAGCACTTCCCAAAATCCCTCAGTCTGGAGGCTCTGCAGCAGCCGGTCCTGGTGTGGAAATAATGGCTCATACTCTTCACAACAATCTTGACTGCTTTCAACCAAATAAATCCTGCCATTGTCATTGAATATACCTCTGCTATGAGGGGAAAAAAAAAAAAAAACACTCATCTTTTCCTGATGCCTTTATCACTCTGAAAGAGGATACATTTGGACTTACTAATTGCCAGTTTTAAGACTGAGAAGCTGTTTACTTCATCAGTTAACCGTTTACCAGCTGCAACATATTATCACTGCAATCATTTTCCCAGTGGAAGAATCTTTTCCATTTGCTTAGTTAAATCCAAAGTGGTTGTTTTTTTTTTTTTTTTTTTATCCAGACCCTCATCTTCCCTTCCTGAAAATGAGGAAATGAGATATTCACTTCTTTCACTTTGTTGATGTTGAAGTGTTGAAGCGACATGATCCCGATGCTCAAGGCTGATTGAGCTCCTTCATTTCTCTCAGTTATGAACTCATTTACACTCCGGTCCAGCATTTGCCCAAGTCAAATATCTTTTTCACTCTCTTATGTTTATTTATACTGTGATATTAAATTACAGCCACACTTTCCTGCAACAGCCTGTATTTTTTTCCATCTTTCTAAGATGCTAAAACAATGGCTCACCTGACGCCCCACGTTTGAACACTGCATCCCTCTCGCAGCCTCGTTTGGGTCTCAGCCTGTCACCCGTTGCTGTGCATCTTTCTCATTACTGCCAGTCACAGCCAGTAGAGTCACACTTTCTTATAAATAAATAAAGAAAAATAAAATGCGAAAACATCGGCTTCTCAAAAATACAAATGGCCAGAGTGTTCTCCAAAGTCACTGGGGTGTTGTCCACATGAAGATGCCACCATAATATTGACTGCGTCTTCCCAACAAGTGGCTTCTGGGACATTGTACTGGAAGTGAGCGGGCGCTTGTGTAAAATAAGTAACTGTGCTTGTGAAGATGGTTAATAGAAACTGGGACTAGGACATCTTTGAGTTTTGAGTGCAGCTTTTGTTTTATTTCCCTGTTACCCATGCCAAGGAAATATGGTCTAAATGTGAACGCTTAATCTGTTTCATCAGATACTCGCTGAAAAGAACATTGTGAACCAATTCTGTCTTTTCCCCAGTGACTGTAGTCTTTTATTAAAGCTGAAGAATGGGCAGCTGCGGGAGGTGCCGATGCCAATGCCCGCCCGTCTTACGCCCCTTTGAAACAGAAGAACTCCAATTTTATTTCAACATGCGTAAATGTATTTCCGGCCTGGATTACTGTGAGCGCACCACAGATCTGTGTATCGATCTCTTCGGCGTGTCAGTTTTGTTGCTGAACGGATCAGGTGTTGACGGAGAGAGAGGACAGACGTGTCTGCGTTCCCAGCTCACATGTGGCTTGATTTTCCCTCCTTTGCCAGGTCGTTCAGCGCAGGGTCTGCACCGGCTCGCCCTCGGTGTGAGCGGGAACGTTGTGCCGGCGCCATCGATTCACGGAGCGGAGACGCTGAGGGTTGTGGAAGTTGGGAGGCGAGAGAATGTTGGGTGACTTTGCCCTGCAGGTGTGACAGGGGAAGTTCAGCTTATCAGATTGATGGGGACTGTCTCGCTGAGGGGGGAAGGAGAAGGAGGAGGAGGGGCGGGGGAGAAGGGGGTTTGGCAGAAAAGTGTCTGTCGACTCCTCCTGATACCTGCCTCCCTGTCTCAGATGATATGGGAGATAATATTGATAATATTAAACGCAATAACTGTGTCTGCAGCTCCCCTCTTCGCTCCAGCCCCTGCAGGATAAAATCAATGTGCCATTCAATGTGATTTATAGCTGAAAATAATGGCACTATTTAGCAGGGGGGAGGCGTGCGTGGGTGTGGGGTGGGGGTGGGGGGGGGGGTACAGTCTGTCTTGTGTGAGTGTTTGCGTGTGAAATTACTGGTGGACGTGACATGAAACTGGATGCGTCCATCTGCCTTGGTGTGTTTTTGATTTATTTATTTATACGACAGTGAAGATCCAGCCAGCCTTTCAGCGGCTACACGGCTAACGAGCGTGAGGACGTCATATGGTCACGGGGCGTTTATGGCTGGTATCGATCGGGCGCTATCGCAGTTTATCGGAGCGGGAATGCAAGGGTAAACATGGCCTTTGTGCACACTGCTGAGGTGTTCATCGGGGTGGAGGCTGAAGATGGGCGGTATCTGGGGAAGAGGAAGAAGAAGGCCAAGACTCATGAGGAAGAGTTTTGTTTCACCAAACCTGATTTTTTTTTTTAAATATTCTGATCGTTTTTTAAAATCTAAAAACTAAAATAACAGTAAACTGTGGAAACACTTCACACTCTGAAGGAATGTTTTGAGATGTTTCAGTCCAAAATCTGGAGATGCGACATTGACTGTCTACGATAACACGGAAGAGCATCTGATAAGCTTTACCCAACCGATATATATATATGAAAAAATAACAATAATTTTCTGTAAGTTGAGTAAACATTTGCCTTTACCATCACCTCTCAAAACACCATTTAGTCAACATTTTATATCCACCAACATCCTCTAATCTTCTCACTCTTTGTTTCATTTCCTCCTGAAAACCAACCAGCTTTCACTTTAGAGGCGCTGAACTTCTCTGGGCTCAAAGATAAGAAACACCTGTGAGAATTCAAAAAAAAAAAAAAAAATGCAAACAGTCATTACCGGACCAGAGTGACATCTGTAAAACAAAATTACAAGTTATAAACTCTCACCTTTTAAAAGACATGCCAGATGAAATACATTAGGATTTTCCTTCCTGTTTCCTTCCGTTTCAGTCCATGTGGTTTCCACTCTACTGGTAAAAAAATGACCAGTATGTTCTCTTTAATGATTTTTTTGCGCCCGGCTGATTGACACATGATATCAGCAAGAGAGCTGTTGGTTGAAACAAGACAGATACTTCAAAACATCCTTCAAAACTGTCCGGCGGCTGTGTCGAATATCTGGAGCAAGCACAAACAAAATGGCAAAGTTGTAAACACGAGCAACCAAACACACAGGGGAATGAAACCATCTTTAATCTCTAAATGAGAACAAATAAAGTTACTGTGGGTTAAAGAGAAACTGTCATGAACTGTGACTGAACTGTGATATTCATTGGTGAATCATAAACCTGTGTGGGGCGAGAAGATGATGCTGGAACTTTAGCTGGTCCAGGTTCCAACTAGCAGCTATCCACAGTCATTATTGATATGAGATTGCTCAAGTGCTCGTGTGTTCACTGAAATTCTGGGCACTGGCCTCATTCCTTCAAACAATAGTACATTTGTAATTTTTCAAAAATAATAATGCATTTTACCAAAGCAAAGAGCCTTAAAACCAACAATCAGCTCAAAGACATGACCAGGAAATAGTCAGATCCCTACTAATATTCATGGAGAAATTTTTTTTTTTTAAAAGTTCCACAACAAGGCTCAAGCAAAACAGATGTCTCAACTTTAATACAAGAAAGCTGGAACCTGAATGAGGAAAAATATTCTTTATTAGTAAAGTCCATCCCTCAAAGAATTCAGAGGAGGCACAATAAGTCCATATTTTTGTCTTCAAACTCAAAATAAAAAGGATTTCCATTCCATCTGTAATGGTTTGCTTTGCAGCATCCCCCAGAAGTGCTGATTCCATACATATATGAGTATATGATCGCCAGATGTTGTCATCTGTGTGATATCTGGCAGCATGATGAATTTGATTATAAATAGTCAGTTGTAGACAGTTATCTGTGTGCTTGTGAGCGGTCACGAAGCAGACGGATTAGAACGCTGTCTTCAAGTAGCTTCGTCATTTAACATTATTAGTGTGACTTAAACTGATATTTCTGTAATCCAGTTTCCTGAAGTTAGCTGACCTTTGGCCTGATGATGGTGTAAGATCTTCAGGTCAGATAGAGCGAGGTGCTCTGATGCAACTATTAATCTTATCTCAGCAATCATGAGTTCAGCTAATAGGGAGGAGCCCAGCAGTGTGATGAACTCACTGATATCAGCTGCACAGGCAAAGTTCAGGGTTCACGTATCCTGTGCATGCTGGGGAAACACATCACAGACACACACACACACACACACACCCAGATATTCCAACCAGGTGCACAACCACCCAGTGCCGTCTTTGATCAGCGAGCAGGAGGCTGTGTAATCAGCTTGATCAATGGCAGGGATATCAGTGCTGATTAGAGGAACACAGGCAGCCTCAGTCTCTGCTGAAGGTGACAGGCTGATGGGAGGAGGGGAGGGGGGGAGGAGATGGAAAGATAAGAGGAAAATTCGTTGAAAGAGACCTGCCTTCAAATCGGTGAAAGAAAGAGAAGGAAGGTTGGAGGAGGAGAGAATGGAGGAGACGAGTGGAGAGAACTAGAAAAGTGATAGTCGAGCAGGTGAAGGTGTTCCCTCCGAGCCTTTGCTTTCTCTGAGCTGTAATGAAAATGAAAGGACCCGTGTGTGTGTGTGTGCGTTGAGGTGTTTCGTTACAAAGAGTAATCTCACTGTCGCTTTTAATCTCTAAACAGGAAGAACCACAGAGACACAAACACACACACACATTCTGTGCACATGCAGGGTTTCAGTCTGCGTGCCAAAACTCAGCTGCATGTTTGTTTGAATGGTGCTCCTCCTGTTGTGCATCTAGAGCCCGTGACCCAGGACTCTGGAGGAGGGCCAGGCGATGAAGATGGTGACGGGAAGGAGCCAGCTCCTACACACAGCGGTGGAGAAGAGGAAGAGGAAGGAGAGGAAGAGGGGGAGCAGTTACAGTTGAGAAGTCCAGGTTTGTAACTTCACAAGCAATTCTTGGTCTGATTAATGCTGTTTCTTCAGTCGGATAAACTTCCCTCTTAAGTTTTAATGAAGAGATATTAATAGGTGTTAACCACCCTGAGCAACACGTACAAAACAGAGATGCGCTTCAAAACTGAAGGGTTTAAATATTTGAACCATAAGGACATTTGTGAAGTGAAAGGAGCTGATAGAGAGGCTACGTCAGGTTCAGATAATACAGTGACACATGGGCTCTGGATGTTATAATGGTACCAAGTTGCACTTTAATTTCAACTATGTTCTGCACTTTATGACATACTTTAAGACACAGTACTGCCTTTTTAAGCTTGTCTTTACATCTCTGTTCATCGCAGCTGGCTTTAGTGGATAGAACTTTGCTAAACTCCACCTGACTTGTCTGTGGACTGTGCCTCATTTGTGATCTGTCCCACAGCTTTGTGCTTCCATGCAACTCAGACACGACTTGGCACGAGAAAGCATGAATTACCAAGTTTGAAAGCTCACCACAGCACACAAAATACCAAGGGATACCTTATTTTTCACGGTTAATGGGACCCCCCCCCCCCCCGCAACAATCAAAATCCACCATCTGGAGCCGGACCCCCCCCCCCCCCCCCCCCCCCCCCCCCCCCCCCCCCCCCGAGCCTAAATAATGTTTTTAAAATATGTTTAAAAACTGCAAAAAAGTAGCGAGGCACTGCAGCGAAACAAGACAAAGGCTCAACTGTGGTCTTTCTGTTACCTTCACAGCCTCTGGTCTCTGAACCGTAGTAAAGAAACTGCTGGTATTGTGTTATTTTTGGCTCGTAATTAGCGGCTAACATGCTAACAACAACAAAAAGTCTGGTTTTCTCTGCATGGAACGAGCGCTTTATTCTGGCACTGCAGGAACTTGTAACATCACACAGGTTGTATTGTTCAGCTCCTGTCAGTTAACAGAGAATGTAAATCTATACATGCTGGGCTGCTGTTTATGCTTACGCCACTTTTTTATCTAACCTCGTTTTCTTCTGCCGTCCCACGACACACACACTCCATTACCCATAAGGCCACATCATTACCCCATAAGGCTACCTTCTTAAAGGGGCCAGGCTGGCTCACAGCATTTCTTCACTGTGAGAGAACGTACACAACATCCTGTGATGTTTCTGCAAATTAAAAAAAAAATTATATTATATATTTCTGAAAAAATACGCGAATAACTAAAATCAAGGAACTTAAACCGCAAAGTGGCAAGGGATCACTGTACACTTCCCTCCACTGCAGTTTGGATGTCGGCAGCTGATACTCGTCCTTCAACCCATGACCTGCAGTTTCCTTGTGGGTTTTTCAATGAAACTGTTGCATCAGCACACAATGGATGCACGACAGCCAGCCAACTTTTCAAAATTATGTGTATTTCTTGCGCCATATAGCACCTCAGCTTCAATGGTAAATAATAGTCAGGGTAAATAAAAATGTACTACTTTTGATCGGTGTCAGATTTCCTTTTCAGGCTATAAAATGCTAAAGCACAAGGAGCTAATAACTGCGTGTGTTATTAGCGCCTGGCTTCAGCTTCCCGTTTTCAAGGAACAGTAAACGCAGCATGACAGGAAGTTACAGAAACCTGAAAATGTGAACATCTCTGTGAATCGCAAAGCTCCACGCGTTGGTCAGTCGATTGATCTGCACATGTGAGCAGCGTCTGGCTGCAGGAAGGTTCCTGCCGGTCACAAGCTGCCTGCGGCTTTAAAGGCCAACCCTGCAAGCATACTACAGCTGGTGCAAGTTTCCCAGTGACACATAAACAGTCAGCATCACAGGAAGAGCCAAACTTGTGTCCTGTCATTCTCTGTCACAGCTCAACACAGCTGGATGTGTTGGGCTGCAGATACCTGTGGAAGTTTCATCTCCTCACCTCTGTGTTTCTGTGTTCCTCTCTGCTAAGGTGTTCGTTTGTGTCTCCTCAGTGTCTTTCAGGACCTGTTTTGTTGTCTTCTAGGGGATGCGAGTATGACAGGCCGGGGGAAAAATTTATTCAAGTCGTAACAAAAACACACACGCCTGCAGCTAAGAGAAGATAACGAGTAAATCGCCATAATTTTATTATTTATTTCTTCTCTTATCAAGGTTTGTTTGGTTATTTATTTCGCTCTGTCTGTTGTCTTCAATGAGTTAAACAATGCAGGAAGATTAGTGCACTATCTCACATTATTTCCTTTTCAAGCTGTGCACATTTTATGTACGTGTGTGCATGTGTGTGTGTGCGTTTTAATTCCTGTGGCAGGGAAGAGAGGATGTGTTCATTATCGTCCTGTCCCAGCCTTGTCCCTTTAACAGTAATTGGAGCGATATTAATTGCTGCGCGGTGGCTGGTTGATGGTAGCACCATGATGCTGCACTGATACGGCCCTTCATTTTTTTTTTTTTCCCTCTCCTCTCCTCACAAACTAACTGCCGGGTGAGTGAGGCAGAGGGATGGGGGAGGGGGGTGAGAGTAAGGGAGAGAGATAGCTCCTCTATCAGCTCCGGAGCAGGCGCTGTCTTTATCAGGAGCACGATTGGCAAAAAGGAAACTTTGACCGGTCTGAATTTTTCTCTTATCGTCAAGCCCCCCCCCCCCCCCCCCCCCCCTCCTTCCTCCCGCCCTCCCTCCATCCATCCACCTTCTCCTCTGGTCTCTCCATCACCACCAACAACCCCACTAACCCCCTCCCTCTTTGCTACACCCTCTTCATAGCATTCATTTCTCCTTCCTTTTCCTCCATCGTTCCCTTGTTTCTCCATGTCTCAGGCTCATGTAATGTTGCTTCCGCTCATCAGAATTGTTCGCCACGTATGCGATGTGAAAACAGAGGACAGGTGTGTATTGGCTGGTATGGAAATCAGTCGGGTTTTATCTTTGCTGGGAGTGTTGGCATTCCACTCGTTTCTCGGCGTTGTTGCCTTTTAGACTTCTCTAATCGAGCGGTTTGTTCAGTGTGGCTCTGAGGCCAGTCATGGTTGCTGGTTTAATGAGTCATTTGTCTGTGTTTGCGTGTGCAGCCTTAGTCTTGGTTGGAGTTTATTTTGTTTTGATTCTTTTTGTTTTGTTTTGTTTGCTTCATATTTGGAGTGTGAAGTGAGCATGCTTCTTTATTAAAAACCTAAACAGATCTACAGAGTACTCACTTGCAAGGTCACATGAGACACATAGATTGGGATGACCTAAAGAACATGACCGGTCCTGTGTTTCTCAGCCCAAACAACCAAAGTTATCTGCTTCAAATGGACCACCTTGTTTTATATTTTATATTTATATTTGACTTGTTTGGGTTCATTTGGAACTCTTGTGTGGACATATTCAGTTCTCTGTGTGCTTTAGGTGTTAATCCTTTGAAGATCTTTGCCTAATGATTATTTTGTTTTATTAGGGCTGGGCAATGATTAAAATTTTTAATTGCGATTAATCGCATGATTTCCCTGATTAATCACGATTAATCGCATTGTATACGCAAAATCAAATAATGAATTCAAAAGTGGTGTAAAGCGCACTTTTATTTAAATGTTCTGCTGTTAACATCAGCACTTGGCAGTAACACATATTTAGTGTAAATCTCATCTTAAAAAATTAGTCAAATAAAATTAAGCTTATTGAAACTGCCAGGGCAATAATGTCATCTTGTTTTTATTAAAAATAAAAAAATCTACCAACAAAATCCTGAGCCACAATCATAACATTAAAACAGGCAATTTCTAAAGGTAACAGCAAAAACTTTTAACAGGGAGTTTAACTTGTCAGTAATTACAAATAACCTTGTTTCTGTCGAATCGGTTATCTGGGAGAATTTTAAAATGAAAATGTCCGTGTTAAAGTTCTGTAACTTTATCAATCTGTAATTATCTGTGTATCATTTGTTTTTTTCCGTTTTCAATTGTCAATCAAAAATTTAAAAACATTTAAGTGACTTTTTACTTTGTTTTTCGTTTTTTAATCTAACACAAAAAACCAAAAAATGCCTGTTTTTTTATATTTCAATTTTAGAAAACAAGCCATGGGACTGAATTTGTTTTTAATACCTAATTGTCCGGTTTACGTGACCCTGAAATGGCTTTGTGCAGCAGTTCAGGGAGCATGGCGGCGCTGGAATCACATACTATAATATTTGAAATATTGTGGAAATCTGAATGAAAAATCAGCTCATATATAGATGAACCAAAGCCTCTCCAGCTCTGCGTCTGACATCAGTCTTTTTCTCCCCAGATCTCCCCAGCATTGCAGGACACCCATCTGCTGTTGAATACGTCATTGATCAAACTACTGTATTGGCCCGAATATAGGACGATATTTTAATCTCGAAGTCATATTCTCAAAAATGGGGGTCGTTTTATAATCGAGGAATAGACTTTCTTTTGTCATTACACATCTGTGTCACTAGATGGAGCCTCACTAAAGTAACCAGTAAGCGAATAGCATAACAGTGAATGCACGGAGCAGATCTGATGTGAAATGGAGGAATGACGTGATCCTCTGAACAAAGGGGTTAACAGATTTGTTGCAGTCCAGAATTTTTTTTTTCTGACAGAATTGTTAATATTGCTACCTGAGTTGCTACCCGAACTGTAAAGTACACAGATTTTTTACCGCTCTCCATGTCTGTTTTAGCTTTTCTGCATGTTTACCTGCCAATTATCTTCCAGTTCCCCAGCAGCCAGTGACAGACAAAACAAAAGCATGTGAGCAACAGCAACATGCGTTAACGCACTATAAAAAAAATGTTGGCGTTAGTAAATTAATGAGTTAACGCGATAACACATTAACTTGCCCAGCCCTAATATTTATATATATATATATATATATATATATATATATATATATATATATATATATATATATATATATGTATATATATATATATATATATGTATATGTATGTATGTATACATGTACAGCTGTTAATCCAAGTTAATCAACAGTATCTGTTGATTAGATGGTAATTGGGATTTTAATTATGACTTTCACGACATCCATGAATCTCCTCTTTGGTCTTCCTAAAGGCAATAAAAGCATGAAACCTTATTCCATTATTCCAAAATGTAATATTCCAGAATCTAAATGAGAATCTACCATTTTCTTTCCTAATTTTTTTTTTTTTTTTTTTCCTAAAATGTGTGCTGTTTTATTTTATTGTTTAGGACCATCATGTCGTTCACAGATGCGTGTGCAAGCGTGTCAGATCCGTCACATGCTGACTGTGTTCAGGGCCTTTGCTTCCTGCAGTTGTAGGAGGTTTCGTAAATTAAAACACCACAACATGATCAGTAACTGATTTACGGTACCAGCACTATTTTCCCATGCCAGTCTTACGCATACATGTGCTGCTGAAATCTTTTTTTTTCTTCAGTTCAGCCATAAATAAAAAGTTGGTGTCTCATTGTCTCCTCACCTATATATACTTTTTTTTTCATTTCGTGTATGTACAATCTCTTCGCTACATTGTGCCGCTTCTATCCATCATTCATGTAACTGTTTTGTGTGTTGAAATACACATGGCAGAAGTATTGTTGGGAGACCATATTGTATCTGCACAAACTTCATGCAGGCCTTTGTCTAGATTTATTGAATATTAATCTGCTAATTATATTTTAGAAGATAAAAAATTATGAATTATTATGGTCTGAAAACATGTAATTCCTAGATATGGAAATTTTAATTTCCCTTTCTACGCTCAGTTTGTGTAGTAACATTATGATAGTAATCTCTTAATTTATTCAAATATTTTATTCTGATCTGTCCTTATTGGAGTCATTAGTATTGTTCACACAGGCTGATGTTAACATAAAAGAGAGAAAGAGCGAAAACAACATCCCAACATTTGAACTCATGCTTTTTCTTCCTGCTTGGAGATAACATAATTGATTACTGGACACGTTTTTCACTCGACTTTATACGCACTGAATAGATTTCTTTGTCACAGAGGATGATAGACGAATAGATTCGTTTGGTGTTTCTTCCCTTGTTTTCTGAATTTGTAGCTTTTTCTTTTTTTTTTTCTTAACAGTGAGCATCAAACTGGCTTTGTGGATTCAGTTGAAATAAAAAAAACACATTAAATTAAAGAGATAAGATGGAATGGATTGCAGACCTCTGTAATGTTCAGTCTCTTCTGCCTTAAAACTGAGGACGTGTGTGTGTGTTTGATGAGGGTGTGGTGGTGGCGTGGGCAACTCTTGGTGGGAGCTGCTTCCTATCAGGGATGGCATGATAGGCTAAAGCCACCTTTATTTCCATACTGCATGATATGTAAAATAAATTATGAAGAGAGGGGGGAAAAATATCTTTTGAATGACCTTGCTTGGCTGCAGGGTTCCATATTTTTTCCCTGGCTGCTTAAAATTCTTGATATGCAAATGTATGTCACAGTAATCCCTTGTCATTCACTGGATGGTGATCCCCACATATTCTGTCCCCCAGTGATGCGTAGAAATCACCGTGAGTGACCAAAAAGAGTGATTTTCAGCATTCCACTACTTAGTGAATCAAATAGCTAATCGATATTAATCAACATGGCCGCTATGAAGTCTGTTAAAATACAGCTTCAGTGGTGTTTGTGTCTACTGTCTGGGATAAATGGATATGTGTGTGTGTGTGTGTACATGCTCACTGTGGTGCTCCAGGGATATTGCGTTCAGTCTGGTGTTAAGCTCAATAATCAATCGTTAAATCAAAAATTAAACTGCAGCTTTTTTGGTACTCTAATAATCTCGTGGGCATTTTTCGCATGAAATGCCCAACAGTTTGCAGGTTATAAATGTAAGATGAAGAGGACTGAAGAGTCGTATTCCTGCGTTTAGCCTGAATTCATCATTGGCCTGAGTTTCTTGCTGTCAGAAGCTCATCGCTGCAGCAAACCGCTACTTTTATTATCAATTAAATCTGTTGATGGCACGCTCCTCATATAATTACAGTTTCAGTAAATAAGCAAACTGTGATATAATTCAATCTTTTGTAGAGTCGCTGGAGTGCTTGGGATAACTTTCCTGTTGTATAACCACATTTCAGTCAGGCTTTAGTTGGTCGCACATTTTCCTCGGGCTTACTTGAGGTCCTGGTTGACTCGGTGACTGCAACTGTGTTCTGGTCACATGGCTGCAAGACAAGCCAGAATCATCACTGCTCTACCGCTCTAGTTGCTATGAATTGATATAGTCATGTCTCCACTGTAATCGTGTCCAAGGGATATTTATTCCAGAAGGTGTGTGTGCAGAGAAAAGGCTTTCTCCTGAGACTTCGAAAGAACTAATTGTCCCATCATGGACTTTAACATTTAAAATGCAAACTGAGCTGTCTGAGTCAGAGATTTACCTCTTGTTTTGTTTTGTTTTATTTTATTTTATCTTATTTTATAATTTTCTTTTTTGCTGTCTGACCTTGGGGTGAACTTTTTAGGACCTCTTAAGAACATCGATTACTGTCTTGAACGTTTTCTTTCTGCTTGTTAAGTAGGGCTGTAGCGATACACTAATCTCATGATACGATACACGATATTTGGCTCACAATACAATATATATCGATATTCATCTTAGAATACATTTACATCATTTTCTGAAAGATTTTAAAGGGACAAGGTGATTTTGGTGACATCTTGTGAGTGTTCCAATGACTTTGTTTGAATTAATTGAACTGAAAGCATCAATGACACATTATATGGCTGACAGGCAGCTTGCAAATGCTGGACAAAATGAATAAAAGATTTGTTGAGAAAAAGAGTTTCATTTATTTAAACAGTGCAAATTGTTGCTTGCAAGCTTTTAAAGGTGGGACATGGGGGTTTTAAAAGAAGCTTAGAATATCGATACTCACGGCTGAAAAATCGATACTCGATAAAATATCTATCTATCTATATATATATATATTATATATATATATATATATATATATATATATCACAGAATCGTAAAATCGCTCAGCTCTATTGTTAATAACCCTAACCCTAACAAATTCCCTGAGATGACTGCTGATATCTTTCCCTCTTGCCATTGTTTTAACACACACCTGAGTGCTCCGGACCAACAAACCCCCAAAACCTGTGCCTTTAACTGAGGTGTTCAAACCTGTGGAAGATCATTGAATCCAGTGCGTTTGATGAGCAGTACCTAGTTGCTACTTTCCCTTTTAATTCTCATGGAAGCACCGATGGTGGGCTTAGTTTTTCAATTAATAATGAAATATGTTCTACAATATGTCATCTGTCACCTGATCTAAGACCTGGGAAGGCCAACACATAGCTTACTCTCTTTTTCACATGTCCAGTGGTATTTAATAGACTAAAACTATGTTGTGTTTAATGATACCAGAGTCATCTGTTTGTTATTATAAAATTATATATTATAAAGTTTGACCATTTTTGATATTTTGTTGCTGGGCAGTGATGTGTGAGTGTCTGTCAACTTCACATCTACAGGGGCTCTGAGAAGCTCATTGAGTTAGAGCCCTCCTTTCCTGCTTACCCAGCACTCCTCATTCCTTATCCTTCCCCGCAGAGTTATTTAAATTACCTCCAATAAAGCATTATAATGGCAGGCGTAATAATGGTTATTATTATTTACCAAGCCGTGCATGGTTGTGTGTGTGTGAAGGGGGTGGGTGCTGGGTTATCATACAGTAGTTAATTATAATGGAGCATGAAGGCGCACTATATGCATATTATCACTGTCGAGCGTCTAATTTATTTGGGCTGTGGAAAAGGAGATGTTGGCTGTGTCACATTTGCATGCTGAGCCTGGAAACTGTCCCTCCAATGCAGACACAAGGTGCTCGCTCATCATTTTTTTTTTACATCTCGTCATGGATGGTTGAAAGTAACAACTGGAGAAGATGTTTGTGTAAAACCTTCCAGTCTTCCAGTCTCTTTAAATACTTACACAAATCTAAGACCTGCAGAAGCTAAAATCCAACCAAGAATTCAGGTCAGCTGCCTCTGAAGAACGTCTGAAGAACTGCTTGGTGCCTGTTTCATTCAAAACATCTTATAGCGTATATACCTTTGAAACATTAATTTTAAGAAGAAATAATCATTTCAGAACTCATAAAAGAAAATGACTGAAGAAATGTGTGTTTCCATGCTCATGTTCACTATTGCATTTTAAACATGTGCGCGCTGTCGTCTGGTTAACCAGAAACGTAGACTTTTAACTCCCCACGTCAAGGCAAGATGCCATCTCAAAACTGGCCTAGAAGTACATATTGAGTTTTAGAGTGCAGAGATAACTAGTGGGGGGGTGAAGGAGGGGTTAAGGTTTAAGGATCAATGCAAGCAGGAGATGAGGGGGGTGAGAGATTTTAAGAGGTGCAATTCAGATAGTGAAATTAGAGGTGAGGGACTGGGGACTGGGTGAGGTTAAGAGATAGAGGGATGAAGGAGATATATTAGGAAAAAATGACAGACAATCCTGGTGGATCTGTAGGCTTTGCTTCAGTTTTTATGCATGCTCGCAGAATAAATCTGTGGATAATGGAGTTGGTTTTCCTGTCAGCTGGTTGTGAAATATCACAATTTATTCATAATCCCTTCAGGATAAATCCAAATGATTTTGATGACCGTGTGTTTCCTGTAGCACCACCATGAAGTTGTGGTTTTGATAAAACTATTTTAGCAGCTGTTAGTAGATTCCCATGAAATCCCCCCAAAATTCAGTACAGATATTCAAGGTCCCCAGAGAAGGAAATGAGATGACTTCAGGGCCCTTCTTACTTTTACTCGAGTGCCAACTTCAGCTCTAGAATTCAGCCTGATTTATGCTTCTGTGTGAAACTGACACCATTGGTTGATTCCAATTCCTCCCTTCACCCTCAATCTTTGGCCCTCAATCTTGGCCCTCGAAAGTACGGGTGAATTCCTAATCTTCCTTTAACCCTCAATCTCAAAAATGCATGCTCCTGTAAAAAGTGCAAGTGCTGTCCCGATTCTTAGAAAGTCAAGTTGAGGGACAAGTTTGAGGGCTGTATCGCCCTCAATATTGAGATTCTTCGGCACCACCCTTGGAAGTAAGGGCTACCCAGAAGGCATTGCGTATTTTCGCGAAGACGTCTTCGAAAAAGATGGCACCGAAAAAAGAGAGCCACAAATGTACGTATTTTCGTTGTTAATAAAGATATAAATTACGAAACTATCTCGCTGTCTTTGGTATATATATTTATATCATCTTCTTCTTCTTCTACGTCTTCTTCTCCTTCTTCTTTGTCGTCATCGTTTTCTTGACAGACTGGATGTAGCTTTGGCGTAAGGCCGCCCCCCACAGTCTGAAGACGTAACTGCACTCAAGGGGTGTCCCATTTCTAAGTCACGAGATAGCCCTTACACTTACTTTGGAGGGCCAAGATTGAGGGTTAAAGGTGAGGGTTGAGCTTGAGGGTTAAGGGAGGAATTGGAATTGGCCCTAAGTGTAAGGGCTATCTTGTGACTTAGAAATAGAACACCCCTAGAGTGCAGTTACATCTTCAGACTTTGGGGGGCGGCCTTACGCTGAAGCTACATCCAGCCTGTCAAGAAAATGACGACGAAGAAGAAGGAGATAAATAAGAAGAGGAAGAAGAAAAAAACGACGAGATTTTAGCAACAATGCCATCTGCATCGCTGGTTTCCTTTGCGTGGGCTTTGGGGATCTTCATGAAATTGACTACTGCCAATCGCCATAATTTTCGAAGATATCTTGGCGAAGATACGCAATGCCGTCTGGGTAGCCTTGACCCCTGAGGGTGGTGCCGGAGAATCTCAATATTGAGGGCGATGCAGTCCTCAAACTTGTCCCTCAACTTGACGTTCTAAGAATTGGGACAGCACCTGCAGTTTTCGGGAGTGTGCATTGATGAGATTGAGGGTTGAGATTGAGGGTTAAGGTAGGAATGGGAATACACCTCATATCTACGTCATAAGGGGGAACCCTACGACACGAGCTACTCCGGACCCCAACATGCACACATTACCAAATGTAACATTGTGTCGTGTCCACACAGGCTACAATGGATGTGACTGGTCCACTTGGTACATTTGTCCACAGACCTTCTCAGAGGAGGAGATGTTCACCCCTCCAGTCTAGACTGCAAAGTGTGCATGTGTGAAGCCAACTGCTGGCTGATCCCAGGCACCTGCCTGTACTGTAAGGCTGATATCTATGCCATACTTAATGATGTTCACATCAGGAGCTCAGTAGGACATGGTCAATGCTTTGTGAGGAAAGCTGGCTGGCACGATGTGCCGTCCACCTGTTTATGACATTTGTGTTCTCACATACTTATGATTCAAGAGTTATCGTCTAATTACAGTTTTCATGACCTTCACTTTCATCATACGAGCCCCCAATGCAGCTGCCTGAAAGGTTTTGGAAGTATTTTATAATGCTGTTAGTTTACAGGACGGACATTCTCACTATTTTTGAACCCTTTTTTTTCTCCATTTTAGCGATGTCAATGCATTCCCAGGTCTTTGCAGTTGAACATTCAATAAATACTTTCATTAGAATAAGTGATAAGACATGAAAAGGTTTTAGTTGAGGAGAGGCAGAAGGGAAAACACTGTGGGAATGCTCTAATTCAGTGGAAATTGGATTTTAAATTCAATTTGTTCAGTGTGCAACTGTTGCATTATATAGGTCACATCTGGCACCAGATTCTCAGCCGTACAGTTACAGTGTATTGTTTACACAGCAGCTGTGAACTCCTTTAAACAGCTCCGATCCTCAGCCATCCATCCATCACACTCTTGACACACTCTGTACTCTTTCTTCTCTCTAACCTTCCTCCGTATCTGCATCCAGCAGACTCCCCAGTCAATCGGGGGGGGGGGTGTCCTTCGAGCATGCCATCACCTCCACCTGTCAGTCAAAATGCTTCGATGATGATTGGCTGTCATGTGTCCGGGGGGCTTGTTTTGATGGAGACTGTGGTTCCCTCAGAGTGCAGAACTCAGTGAAAGCTGGTATGTTTTGTTTGGTGCGTTGAGCCAGCCTGAATTCATGCTACACTTTATGTCTGTGTCTGTTTGGACTGATGAACCTCATATGAGGTTTTCATACCCAGTGACATAAATCAGCTCTCGCCGTGCAGCACCGACTGTTCGAACGGGGCCGACTGCTTGCAGCCAACCTGAAAACTGTTTTTCAGTGGAGTCGAGAACTTCTTCAGAGATGAAATTTCCTATCGATTGGTAACGAATTTGGAATAAAGAATCAAACAAAACATGTTGCGTTATAAACACAATAAGCTCTTCATTTTGGATGTAATCACAGGGCTTATTTTTGTTTCCTCATCCATCCTCTTGCCTGAGACCTGTTGTCATATAACATCATAACGGCTCACTGTACGATTTGCAGTTGCTGAACCTTGGGTACGATGTCCAGAATGGTATGTGCAGACTGCACGTTGATGAACCCTCTTGGATCGTAGCGGAGTGGATGTGGAAGTGCATCAGCAGTATTCACTGACAGTAAACGAAGAACGCGTGAAAATGAAAATGAAATGTTGCAGCTTTTATGTGCACTGAAAATGCTTTAAAGAAGGAGCTGCGGAAAAGAGGACAGCAGTTCCAGTCATAGCTAGGGAGAAGAGTCCAACTTGGCATTCTTATTTTTCTTTGGAAAGGTGCTCGGTGGCAATACATCATTTCAAGTTGCTTTTTAATTGACTCATAAGTAGACAAAGCTGTGGGATTTTTAACACTGTCATAATGTTATATCAGGTCGTCTCTGCTTGTGAGACCAGTGTGACAGCTGTCATCACAATGGTCAGATTAAAGCTTGAAGGACAGCCAGTTGTGACTAAAATATTCCCATGATTCTTCCACTACGGTGGCAGAACAAAATCATGCAGTGTGTAGGAGCCTAAAGGGTGGTACGACATCTGTTGTATTTTGTACTCTGAATTGGAAATAAATAACTCGTCACCAGCACGATTATTGTTCATCGCACAGAAATAAGAATGAACAGTAGTGTGCTGCAACTCAACGGTGGCCTGCTTTAGTGATTTTGGTTTCCAGTGACTGCTCAGAAGCAATGGTGTCTCAACTTAGTGTCTTTATGTTACCTGAGCTCCTCTCTCGTCAACTCCCTTACTCGTTTCTCTGTTGAGGGACACTGAAAGGAGGAGTTGAGGATGTGCAAACAGGGACTTGAGAGAATATGTGTGCCAGAAGTGGTTTTTCAGGATTTAAGCCATTTCTGTGCGCTCTAATCGTTTCCTCGATGGACCAGCATTGCCACAATAGGTCCTGTTGTGAGACTGGCTCAGCTGTAGTTAACCACAGAGAGAGCTGATTTAACAGGCAGCCAACGCTATAGAACAGGACTGAAACTAAAGATTTTTTAATATACCCCCCCAAACTCTGAAAATCTAGGGGTGCACGATAACTATCGGGCTGATAACAGGAAATTATGACATCATCCCGATAACCCCGATATCATGGCGAGTAGCCCCGATAACATATATATTTCTGTCAACACGGCAGTGCCTCGCTCCCTCTGAGCCTTGAATGACCGGCAGTGAATGTTATGTTCAAGTAATGTCGGCATAATCAGAAAAACGATTACTCAATAAGGAAAATCAGGAATACCCCCTCATACCAGAAAACAACTCATTAATTCAGTCATAATTTTTGGTAGTTGCTGACTTGAATTGATATTCTCAGTATTCTCCCACATAAAAAAAGAAAAAAATAGAAAAGGCTGAAAGAACGACTAGCAAACGAGGGAACGATGGAATTTACGTTACACCTTAAATGCAGTCTGCAGCACAGCGTTACTGATCACTACAAACATGGGGGCGTGGAACTTTGTTAAAGTTTCAGAAGAAGATAGTTTGGTGGTTATTTGTGGCGAATCCTCCGAGCGAATTCTATGAGGAAGGAAGCACAAGCATAAGCTTTAATACGTAAAACCTGATCGGCCACCTACAGCATAACAATCGCTTCCATGGAGTTTTGAAATCGCGCTAATGTGAGCTAACGGAAGCTAATGCTAACGTGCGCAAGCCAGCAGGAGTCTCTCCTCCCCTCCCTCTCCCTCATTCCTCTCATCTAAAGCTTCCATGAGATTAAAAAATAAAAACTACTGAACCTCATTTACTTTAATTAAATGTATTAATTTATATGGAACCACAAGTCAAAATCCTTTAAATGTTAATCTTTTTCAGTTAGTAATTCTGATGCATGTATTTCCATCAGTTCAAGGAGCCTTTATTTTTTTTATATCAGTCAGTAATGAACCTTATTTAAGTTGATGTGAGATATTAAATAGGTTTGTTTGATAGCTTTACGAAAATGTTTGAGAGGCTTGCCAGTAATTTTTCAATGGAAAAAATAAATATCTGTTCAATTAAAAAGTCAAAACTATTTTTGATTTTGTTCATAGTATTGTTGTAATGATCTTAGGTATATGTGTGTGTTATCGGTTAGCGGTATCGGCCTTTAGGAGCTGAAAGTTATCGGTTATTGGTATCGGTTTTAAAGAACAGTTATTGTGCAATCCCTATGAAAATCCCCATTCGAAACATCAGTTAACACCAAATGGACATGGAGAATCCACAGTCCTGAGACAGTGATTTGTAGCAAAAGAATTTAATATATTATTCTAATAACAGTCTCTAGCGTCTGTATATTTAATTCTGCCAATGTTAAAGTGGCAAGCGTGTGTGCAGTGAAAAGTTTGAACTTGCATAAAAGCGTAGGAGCTCAAATGCTCCTTTTCCCTCTTTCCATCAGCCGCTCTGGATCTAAACAACATATTGTGACTGTGACACACACCCACCTGCTCTCCTCCCCCCAGCCTGTCTCCATCCTTGATGATTGATAGGCACGAGGCCCTAATCTAAAGGAACATTTCTCTGTGCTGTCCGGCTGCTATCAGCCAAGCAGCTCCCCGTGTGTGACTGTGGCGGTCGTGGCGCTGGTGGTGGGACAGGACACTGGCACGCTCGATTACCAGCCCATCAGATGTCTGGTCTCTCCTGTAACCGCTGCTCCACATCCTGCACACCTTCCTCTCACCCAGAAACTCGCCAGCCATCCCCACCAGTAATGCTACTTCAGTGCTTCAATGTGACAATGCAGCTGTACCATCTGAGCTGGAAACAGCTGGGACTCTGTCATTGTGGTAAACAGGCTTTTAATAGCTTATATTGGTTTCAATGGTTTCTGTATGCACACACACAAACATGAAGCGGTCAGCGGTACAGTTACTGGAAAAGTACTCATGCGGTACAGAAACGGTCCTTCAGGTCATCATCGGGGTGCTCTCAGAGCCAGAGTCGTCTTTACTCATTTGCTGTAACATGATATGAAGTTGTTTCCAGGGGGATCCAAAATTCTCGAGACGGGAGATGACACTTCCTGGTTGTAATCAAATATTCCTTCAAATAAATTCAAACTGAAGTTATATTTAAACATACAAAAACGTACCTTTTATTAAATGTGGAGTAAAGGCAAAAAAGCTAAACTTTTATCTTTTTCTTTGTGTTTTTAAGCCTTTTTGTGTTTAGTTCTTAAGTAGAACAGAGTTCAAAGCTTCCGCTGCTGTCAAAGTCACTTCCTATTTCATCCACTTTTACCCACTACCCAACGTGACTTCCCCCTTTTTTAATAATCAGCATTTTGACCGTTTCTCTGTGGATCTCTGTTGGCAATGTTTGCTCATAGCTGTCACAGGTGTGGACAACGTGATGGTCCCATTCTGCATGTGGTTTTCTCCAGGTACACCACTGATCGCCGCTTCTAACTTTTTTTTGAGCGTGCATGCGTGTTTTTCTCTGCGTGCCATTGCCTCTTGCCCGATGACAGCTGGGATGTGAGCTAATTACATCTTGAAGTTTGCTACGTGGGAATGTTGGTCTTATTTTTTCTCTTCTTACAAATTCTTACATTTGTTTTTCAGGAAGTAATGCTTATACCCCGACACCGGGGCTCATCTTTTACTGCCTTGATGACATGTTTGATTTGTATTCAAAACTTTGCTTTAACTGCTGCTAGCGTTCTTCACCATGCTACAATCTTCACCATGAATTCAGAGCCAGCCTGATCCGTTCCGGTACGTCTTTCTGCCTGTGTGAGGCTGAAACGTCATGTATGCAGGGAAGTGTCATGGGGGGAAGAAAACAGCCCTCACACACATGTCCCCAGCCCTCTGCTCATTTTCCCCATCCTCGCAATCTCCCTTTCTTATCATCCTCTGTCTCTTTCTCTCCGAGTCCTCCACAATATCTCTCACTCACCAGTTTCCTTCCTTTATTAGACAACAATCACTTGTTTTTCCAAGTCGGGAGGGAGGTTTGTGTCTTCAGCAGCAGCTATTTGTCAGAATGTGCCAGTTAAACGTTAAATTTATCAGCAATAGTTTTTTTTTTTTTTTATAATTTACGTTATTTGAATTCAGCAGTTCAAACTTATGAGTTCTTTCAAAAAAAAAAAAAAAAAGAAAAGAAAAAACCAAGAGGCAAAGAAGAGCAGTTATTAAAACCTTAGAAACTCAAGTTTCCGCAGGTGCACAGCAATAAGAACCGTGGAGCTGAATCCTGGTGTGTGTCTGAGCTAATACTAATGCATGTATGTACTCTATTTTCAGAATTGAAAAAGACAAACAAACAAAACCAACAACATGACGGTCAGCAGCAGGCGACACAGACTGCATCTCATGTCCCTCAGGATGTGGAACTGCCTGTGAAACCATCGTTCTAGTCGACGGCACTGGTGTCATGCAGCAGTCTAGGAGCTCCGCTAAGACTGTTTTAAGTCTTTAAGGTTGCTTTAAGTCTGTTTTAGAGGAGCTAAACCACATTAATTTACACACATCACACTGAGCTGGCAGGAGGTCAGACATGAGAATGGCAGAGAAAACCAGGTGGACTTTCAAAATAAAACACCAGTGAAACCAGAGACACGTGTAAACAGTTCAGAGATTTTTAGAACAGATACGAATCATGTACAAGTTCAGTTCACAAGTTTACTCGTATTGCACATTTCGTGTACAAGACAATTCAAAGTGCTTCACATAAAATATTAAACATTAAAAAGTCCATTAAAAACAGAAACAAGTCAACTCCACTTTTAAGACGTTTCCTGTGGAGCTGCAAAACTGGACGCTGCTTCCGATTGGCCTAAGCGTTTAATGTTTAAGACATGTGGTCAAACAAATGACAAGTGATCAAAGTCAAAGCTTCTTTTTCAGCTTTAACTGTTAAACAGTGAACATGAAGCTACAAGCAGGACCTGTGAACCGTCAGAAGCAGATTTTCTATCCCTCCTCGTGCTCCCTCAGTTTGCCCACCCCCCTGTTCTTCCTCTCACCTGTTAAGCTGGTGAACTTTTGGACGACCCCGACTCTGTTGCGCACATCTGTCTCTCTTCAACTTGTCCGCATCGCCTCCCCGGGCCCAGCTGCCGATACCAGCCTGATTGAAATGTCTCTTTTTTTTTTTTTTGCAGGAGCCAGAAGGAGTCGTTAGAGCTGACATGAATTAATGATTGAATTAATTATCGGAGTCACATACCGTACAATTAATTTTGTGGCTTTGCCTCAGTCTTTTTTCCTCTCCCCATCTGTGCGAAGAGAGTGTCAAGAAACATTTTCTAATTAATTTATGTGTGATTATCAGGAATAGTTTCTGGAAGGTCTCCACTTTCAATTTGTGACAGGCTGCAGCAGACGAGGCTGGCAGAGATAGAGATGGGAGTGTGAGTGAGGGAAAGGCTATTCTCATGAAGCACATGCCCTCAAAAGCAAACATTCTTATGCACTCAGCCTCTCTTTCTGTCTTTACGTTTTATATTAATTGCGGACTTCAAAGATGTCTGAGGTTTTGGACTGATCTCCTCTCAAAATCACAGGAGAGACTGGAGATCTTTGGACCTGACCTCAACCAAACCCAGCCCAGGCGGACACACAGACCTGAGGGACCCAATTACAGCCAGGCCCGACCCCTAAAGGGCCAGAAATAATGAGAACGTGTCCACAATGTGAGTGTATCCAAACAGAGGGAACACAAACACTGGCAGCAGCTAACAGGCTAACAGTGAATTTGATTCATTAACAAGCTGTCACAGACAAAACAAAAATAAATACACTGCAGTTTAATGATTATATGAAGTCAGACTGGCCCCAAACAAGTCTGAGGAACCCACGACGAGCCCTTTCCCTCATTCATAACGCACCACAAAACTTAACAGTCGTCAGTTAATAAACAGCTGATCGAAGATCTTAATGCAGCATTTATATTGATTTTCATACAAAGCTACGGAAACTCTACTACTGCATGAATCATACTGCAAAAATAAAGATCCTCTCTGAGATCTCTGCTCAGGGAGGATAGAAAAAGGACGAGACAGGGAAAAATGTCGACGTGCTGAACCGCACGAGAAATTCGAGGCTACATTCCCGTCATTTTAGCAGGGAGAAGGTCAACGCTGACGGCTCTGCGAGCAGCAATCCTGTCCTCGGCCGGGAATAACAGGAACGGGAAGCCATGAGCACGGAGAAAAGAGCACAGATCTGCGAAGCCCCGGATGAGTGTGCTAGCTGCCACCTTATGTGTCATGTTTTCATGGTACTGGGGCGGGCAGACCCAGATAAACATTTGACACCCTCACTAAAAGACAACATCAAAGAAATGAGAGAAGACGTGTTTGATTCAAGAGCTACAGGGTTATTATTATCTTAATTAGTCACACCTGCTTCATTTCAGTTCGAGTATTATCAGGTGAGTGTATCAGCTCACAGCCACTGCTGGAGCGCATCCAACCCAGTCATGTTGCAGAACTCTGCGGGCCCAACAGAAGGGCACTTCAGCACTCACTATGCTCTCAGTTTGAAATTAAAGTTATTTAGGATAATCGCCAAATAGCCACTATACTTGAAGAAACCAAATAGTTTGTTGAACTATTAGGTTTTAAATATCATCTGGTGGGACTCCATTATTGAGGCGTGGTGCCGGGGGTTGCTAGCATGGGTCGACCAGGCACTGTCGTGGTAGAGCGAGGCTTCTCACAGATCAGCAGCACACATCACATCCTTCTCTCATCTGAGGCATTAACATTTCTACATTTTGAAAACGGGGCTGTTGTGGCTTAATCAAGGCCGGCGCGCATTTTTCACCGAGTCAGTATGAATCAGCTTGTTGTTTTGCCGATACAACGGAAGTTTGCTCATTATAACACTATGTCATTATTTGAAAAAAATAGGTTGAGTAACTCATAGTGACTTTGAAACACTTGCTAGAAATGCCCTTTTATCCATTATGCTGGTAAATTGGATACATAATGACTCATCAAAAGCTGTAAATCAGTCACAGACACTGGTGAGCAGGTAGCGGGACACAGTGAGGACATAAAATACGTTTCTCTTCTGACCAGGGAAAGTTGACAGGCTTATTTTGAGTGCTCAGTGATTTATGTCGATTATATCAGAATGTTTTTATAGATGGCAGTGAGATGACCAAGAGTGTAATCCAGGTATGACCACTCCCCCGGGTGGAGAGATCCCCATGAGATATTATAGCTCCAGGGTGGTAGTTGGACAAAGCTCATCGATGGTCCATGCTTTCACGGGTCCATCTGTGACGATGCTGCTTTTGCTGTTGAATGTGGCTAAATGTCAACTGGCCTGAAAGGTGTAGTTTTCCATGAATGTGAGATGGGAAGCACAATGTTTCCCTCCATCCATCTCTTGAGCGGACAAATAACGACGATGATGACGGGTTCTCGCATACGGAGCTATTTCTCTTTTATCAGCAATGAACAAAACTCTTTCACGGCCAGGTGATTGGACTTCAAAGCGAAGTTTTTGCACACGAATGTCAGTATTCTTTGCCTTTATTTGTCTTCAGTGAGGAGGATGAGGAGGAGGAGGAGGAGGAGGAGGAGGAGGAGGAGGAGGAGGAGGAATAATCTCATCAACAGTAGCTCTGTCACTTGTTCTGTTTTCACCCCTTCATCCTCTGAACAGAAAAAAAAAATGCTTTTGCCCCCCCCCTCGGTTTATCTTTCTTTGCATGTTTGTGAATTTGCATGTTTGCTTCTTGCTCTTTTCTGCTGGTGTATGTATTTTGCAGATAAAAGTTCAGCAGTGCAGTTAAGAGAAATTAGTTGGGTAAACAGTGGTAAATGTCAATGATAAAGTTCTGTTGAAGCTCATCTGATTAGCAGAGGCTACGCAGGTGTCTTATCTTGCCTGTGCAACAGAGGGTAAAATGGAAATGATTGCGTGGTCCTGAGCAGCAGATGACTATCCCAGAAATGTCTATCTGCCGCTGAGCTGGGCCCGCCGGACTCTGGGGACCCAGGGGCGCCTCGTGGAAGATCACGGAGAGAGGAAGATGAGAAAGAGAAAAAGCGGCGCAGCCGGGTCTTGTTGCTAGATGGAGGCCTTTATCAGGCAGCATTAGAAATGACAAGTGGTCATTAATGAGAAACGCTGGCTGGACAACATGAAAGCATTTTTCAGAGCAAAATAACAAACCAGAGGAGGTAAACAGAGCCATTTCTAAGAAAATCAAGATTCCTCAAAATTCCATTAAGCAGTATTTCTTTTTTTTTTAATATAGATATATCTGTGAAATTAACTTGTGTATTGATGTTGGAGTCAAACCCAGTGACAAATATAAAGGTTTTCTTTTTGTCTTTTCAATTTAGTCCCTAGTAGGGATTCATAGCATAACCTGTAGGATGTGAGTGCGTTAAAGCCTCTCCGCGCTGCCCACGGCTCTGCAGCATTTGCTGCGTTTCCCACGAGGCCCTCAGAAAGAAACCGAATGGGAGGGGAGGGATTGGGATTTGTCATTCAACAGAGGTTAAACCCCACCTATTAGCGTGGGGTCGGAGCTACACGCAGATAAAGATTTCCTGTTGTGTGGTGTCAAAAAATCAATAGCTCTGCTGCGATGTGCTCATTTGATATCAACAATAGTCTTTTTAAAAGTCAATTAGGCCGGAGAGAGAACATCAGTGCTGGGTTACACCTTCCTTTCTATCCCCCCAGCTTATTCTTAGCCGATATCCAGTCAGGCCAGGTGTCTGGCCAGGTTGGGCCTATTGAATGGCCAGGCGACTCACACAAACTCAGCTGACCTACATGTCTGGCAACTTTGATCTATAAAACACAAAAAAAATGAAAATGATCATTCAAACACTGTCCATCTTTTTTCCCTATTTTGCATTTTATAATCATCAGAATTATTTGTAGTTGTTATCTGATTATTTTATTATAATGTGGCCATTTTACACAGTGCTGTCGAACAAGAGCAGTGTTTACTAGGGCTGTAGCGACACACACTAATCTCACGATGCGATACACAATATTCGACTCGCGATACGATGTATATCGATTTATCTTACAATACATTTACATCATTTTCTGAAAGATTTTAAAGGGACAGAGTGATTTTGGTGAGATCTTGTGAGTGTTCCAATGACTTTGTTTGAATTAATTGAACTGAAAGCATCAATTACACATTATATGGCTGACAGGCAGCTTGCAAAAGCTGGACAAAATGAATAAAAGATGTGTTGAGAAAAATAGTTTCATTAATTTAAACAGTGCAAATTGTTGCTTGCAAGCTTTTAAAGGTGGGACACGGTGGTTTTGAAAGAAGCTTAGAATATCGATACTCGCGGCTGAAAAATCGATACTCTCTGGGGAAAAAAAAATATCGAGCTGAGCGATTTTATCGCAGAATCAATAAAATCGCTCAGCTCTAGTGTCAACCATGTAACGTGTTTCCATTTTCCCTTTTTCTTTTATATCCTTCAAAGAGCAAAACCATAAAGGGACTGCTCATTCTGTCAGCTCATTATTATTGCCATTCTCAGAGAACTCTCAAACAGTTCAGAGCAGATGTTGACAACTTGCTGAAGTCATGTACCAAACTTCTGAGGTGTATCATGAGCCTGGAAAGCCTGCTTTGCCTTTTTCTTTTTTCTCCTCCCAAGGAAAAACCTGTGTTCCACATACTTGCCAAACTTGTGGACACTTTCCACTTAATGAACATTTATTAGTAATATGACATATCAGTTCAGATAACAGCCCACCTGCAGGTTTAATTAATTTTCCGTCCAGGCTGTATTTACCTGGGGATGTATCAACAGTTAATCTACCTGAGTAAATCTAGTTGAACTCATTTGTCCCTGATGTAACTTCCACCGAGGCTCCGTCTGAAGCTTTGTGTTTGTAAAATAAATCCTCAGCTGTGCTCTCAGTCTCTATCTTTTACTGTTACTTTCTTGAAATGGTCAGTTTCTGTGCATTTTAACTTTTTAAGTTTCTCCCTTGAAGACACGGAAGATAAAGTCAACACTCAGCCATTAGAGAGTGTTGCATTCACTGACCTTTGCAGACTCGAGCATGTCCAACCAATAACTTCAAGGCATCCATAAACTTCACAAACCTTCCACCGTTAATCTGATATTTTACTCGACACGCAGACTCACTTTGGGCTGCGGGCGTTTAATGGATGCACGTTCTGGCTCAGACTGATTCCTTTAGTGCTCTTCTGTTAACATTTCATATCTGTACACTTCTCTAATGACGTTTTCTGCTGTTTTATTCCCGAGTGAGGCCAGCGGCGCACGCTCCTGTGTTTTACGCTCTTTGTTTTGTGTGTCCGTCAGGAGCAAACGCATCAAATCTGTCAACCGTAGTAACTTGTGATTTGTCTAGTTGGCGTTGACAGAACGCAATAAAGCATCAGGACAACCCAAAAAGCAGCAGCGATCCATGAAGTCCTGTAACTGCCTCATCTAGAGCGTCCCGCTCTCTGCCACCTCCAGCTCTGCTTTACTCCGTCATCCCCTCTGCCCCCACCCTCCACCCCCTCGCCCGTCGGTTAATTGCGTTAGTTATTTCATTAATGACGGGCTGATTGTTTTATTGTGTTGGCTTGTCAAAGAGGCCTGGACGCCCCAGTGGCTGCTGAAGCGTCTGCATTGATAAGGCTTTGTGTGTGTGGCTGCTGACGGAGGGGGTGCACAGGGACCATGTGTGTACCTGTGTGTGTGTGTGTGTGCGTGCGTTTGCAGTGATACAGAGGTACTGGTTGATATTGATAACAAGCTCATCCAGCCTTGTGTCTTTGGGAACAGCACTGACCGTGAATGTATGTGCGGTGTGTCTTTTTGTGTGTTCACACTGCACATCCAGTGGGTAACACTGAGGGGGAGGGGGGGCACTGCAGCTGTATTGATAAGGAGTGGGGGGTTATTATGCAGGTCTGCGGTTGGCAGGAGGGGTAATTAACAGGGATTAGGATTGTCGGAGGCCTCGTGTAACCGCGGTGAACACAGTTAACCTGTTGGGATTAGCCAGCGGCGCTCATTAGTGGAGGTGCAGTGATAGCGCTTTCTCCCTGCCAACTTAAAGAGGCAACGATGCTCCGTTATTTAGATTCACAGTCATGTTCTTTTGCTCGTGTTTATTCGTGAGAAAATCATCAGTGTCCATTTTTGTCGGTGATGACACAGGAAACGGGCCGATGACGTAGCTCGGCGACAGAGTACCTGCGCGCTGAGCAGGTGTGATGTTTGCCGTGTTCTCCTTCAAGCAAATGAAAGATAATTATCGGAAAATAAGCAGCATTCAGCAGCACAGGCTCTGCTTTCTTTTGCTCTAATTTAACTGTATACTACAGTTTGTGTTTTATTGTGATTATTATTTAATAGATGATAAAAAGTTTTATTGGACATAAACAAAAGTAACGATTGGCTGCATAGTGAACTTCATATTACAGATTAAATTTACACTTGAAAGCAGAGCAAACCGGTGGTAAATTCACTTTAGATATGAGATGAGTTGTTTAATCTCCCATCTACTTCACAGCAGGAGCTTTTCTGAAATATAAGGCGAGGAAGCATCTGTCTAAGGAGGCAGGAAGTCATGTGACGAGTACGTTGTGAAAATCACTGTTCCGTTTACAACACGTTGATACATATAAATATGTGTGGTACTAAAAGTTATCAGCAATATCACAACATGAATGTCACCAGATGTGAAGAAAAGAGGATGAAGCAGCGACTCTCGAATAAACAAGTAACACCTGTTCATTCAGCTGCTGTGTTCACTCTTTGTCTTATCTTCTGATCTTTGGGACCTTTTTTCTTGGGGGCTCATAAAACATCTGCAAAAAATGTCAGGGGCAAACGTCTAGGACTTCTTTGAACATTCAAGGATTGTCGTGGATGTTTCACATCTTAAAAAGAAAATGCAAGTGTTCAAATAGTTTGATGCATGAAAGCTTTTTAGATATTTAACTCGGCCTCGACCCTGTCACGCAACAAAAAGCTCACTTGAAAGGCTGTGAAACAACAGGTCACGAAGGGAACTGGATAACAAACGAATGTTTGTGTCGGCCTTGTTTATAAGTTAATATCTGTGTTGGCTCACCGAGGTCAAATCCTCATGTCGTTTCATAATGAGGGTCAGTGGAGTTGGTTGGGCTGATAAGCATCCCATGTGGTGAGGATTGTCCAATGGCAGGGAGGTAGACTGGACATTGATGGAGTGCTGAGATATGGAGGGTCAACATGGCCAAACTGAGGCCCCATCGGACGATAACAGATAGGATAGTGGCTGGACAGACACTGGACTTCAGACTAAAGCCAATGGGTCAGCCGCTCTGAAGAACAACAGAAGACAAGAAGATTTGAGTCCAGGAACACAAAACCCAACAGAATCTGCTAGCCATGTAGAAGAAAAATATTATAGTCTTGCACGGTCTATACGCAGAAACATCTGTGTCATCAAGCACCACTGTGAACCTGAGTCATGTAATAAAAAATTCAGCCTGACCTGGCCCAAGCTTATTGGGTCAGCGGGTGAGCTCCTGTTGCATCTGGCATCGGTGTCAGGCTCTGGTGCCTGAGAGAAGGAAGAAACGGCGGTGTTTACCACGACTGCTGATCACGATTAGACTAAAAATGTAATCACCTGTGCATTGATCGTGATACTGTGGACTGTCCTCGAGAGCTGAGAGGAACCAACCACTTCCTGTGCGACCTCGCCACAATATTCTTTGCAACAGAAAAGCAGTTTCTGGTTTTTCGGCACTTGTCTTACTCATTTAACGTCGTTTTCTCACCGCCTTGCTTTCTTCCCTCAAACCACACTCTTTCCTGTCCCCTCCGCCCCCGCCATAACCCCGCCACCAGCACAGCCTCCTCCGTCTCCCCCCACCCGGCTGTGGGAAAGCCATTTTATCAGCGTCTGTCCGTTGTTCTCTGGTGGGGATAGATACAGAGAAGATAGATGAGTGTTTTGACATGGAGAGTGTTAGACAAACACTCTTATCAGGCCTGCCACTTTAGACTGACCCCCCTGAAACGGTCTCCTGAACCATGAGATGAGGAGCAGGGGATGAATAGTGGAGGGCAGGTTGATTTTGTATGTTTTGATCAGAAAAAGGGGGTCACGTCCAGAGGAGCTTTCCAGAAGTGAACCCAGAGGCGGCTTGGTTAATCCCGTCCATTCCAGAGCTCCCACTGCAGCGAACGCCACTGCCGCTCGATCGTCTTCAATTATCCCTGCATGCACGGTTTTCTAAACTTCAAACTCCTGCACTCTGAGCTGTCCTGAGTCTTTTAATGGATGGACCGGTCCTCTGTGTCTACTGGCTATCTCGCTCTATCTGGGCTGCAGCAGGCTCAGACCACAGCTGTCACTGCCATCCTTCTACACTTATCTTTTCACTTTGCGGAAGTACACAAGAAGTTTTCCCCTGTTTGAACCGGCCAGGGCAGAAAGTGCTCAGCTTGTATCAAACTCCCCCTGCTGTTGAGCTGCTGACACAGTGCACGGTCTTCGTCTGCTCCGAGGGTTCAGGTCAAGTTCATGCCACATGCTGAGTTTGCTGAGGCCTCCTTCGTTTGAGTCTGTCACATGGTCTGAGCTCAAAACCGCGGCTCATGTTTCGTCTAGCAGGGGTGGTTGAAGCTCCTTTTCTTGTGTACTCCATTAATTTTTTTTCCACCAGAATATTTAAATGTTTTTAGTTTTACAGGTAAAATTTTATTTATCAAAGTGACTTGTGAGTGGATATAATTTTATTATTTTTTCTAATAGATCAGGGTACCTTGATGACCTCGGCTGTTTAACATTCCCTTTCCAATAGTTATTTTGAGCTTATTTCGTCGTCTGTGACATTAATTACTCGTCTTTTCTCTCCTCCCAACCAGATGACCTCGAGCTAAGTGACGGTGTTAGCGACAGCAGCGTGGTGGCCGTCCGAGACCTCCGTGCCGACACAGTCTGGGGACCCTACGCCGGAGTCCTCCAATCAGAAAGCGGCGCAGAGGACCAGGAGGCAGAGGTGAGAATGATTTACCATCAAATCAAAATGATGCCATTTTCGGGCTTCTCGTCTCTGATCTCAGAAATCCTGGAGTACAACGGTGATATTCTAAACTGTAAAACAGTCCCAAGGTGGAGGTGGTATTTTTGTGCATTTGAATTGGGGCTGGCAGTTCTGTGTATTTCTGACTGGTTGAGTACTTCCTGCTTATTACCATCGGAGTCGGAAAGACTAAGATTCACCATCTGAAGGAATATTTGTGGTTCATTAAAAAAAAAAAAAGCTATGTTTAGTTGAAACACCTGTGTATGTTTGTAATGACACACATTAAAATATAAACTGGCTTGTCCAGTTAAACTAACTTTTCTACGCTGACAAATTTTCAAGCTTTTAGTTCAGTTCTCTAACCTTTTTCAGTTCTATTTATAACTTTATTCATGGTTAAACTGATTTGATAATTGTTGGATTAGTTGGTTGGGAAACAAAAAGCGTCATAAAAATTATCATCTGTCTTGAAATACTTTATTTGCTTGCGTGCCATAACTTCACAGATAATGAAAAGCCCTCTTTGGTCTGGTGGAATATCAATCAGCAGCAATTAATGGGACAATATGCAAAACTTCTTGTTCATTTTGTTTAATTGCAAAGTGAAATAAAAAGTCATTTTATTTGACTGAATCAAAAATAAAGAACAGTTGATGTGCCCACTGGCATCTTGATTATAATTTGATTGTTTTAAAAAAAACAAAAAAAAAAAAAACCTGACTAGGACCAGGTATCACATAAGATGTTCAGCACATAAGCAGCATGTGTGAAAGGCTCCTTTAGCAACCAATTAGACTTTAAACCAAACTGATTTTGAGAATGATTGTTTTAGTATATTATTGCCCATCTTATGCTCTGTAATGTTGAGTTGCAGACAGACTTCCAGCTAGCTGTATGGGTTCCTGTTGGACAGGTCAGAGGTCTGATGGTTGGATAAAAGAGACAATGAGCCAAAGCATTATCATATACGTGTGTGAGAGCAGTTGGAAATGAAAACAGACATGCGCATGGTATCTTTGTGCTTGTGTGTAATCCTTGGGAAGAGTTTGTGGGAGCGGATGGAGCCCTATCAGACACTGGGTTTGTGCATCATGCGCAAGTCCATTTAATCATATGATACTGATACTGGGAGAGGCTTCCTGGCATGGAGCACAGCCGAGCACAACTGCACAAACCCTTTCACGGGCCGTCTCGTTCGCAGTCCTCACCTAATTCTTGCATTTGATCACTTTTGCGATTTTCTGTCTTGGTTCCGTTATTGTCAGATATTTTTCAGCTTGGTGCAACTCCACTGTAGCCCAGAAGGACCAAAACCCGCTTTCAGGAAATCTTGTCCAAATACAGTGAACCTGGAGTGCACAGCACTCGTCCTGGCCTTTCCCCATCAGTGTCCTCCTTGTGTTCTGTCCTCTCCCCTCGTCTCCTCTCTTCCCTGCCCTCCCCAGACGTCCGCCTGTCTTTTATCTCCACATGGCGCCATCCTCCTGGATAACAAACCCCAGTGATTGATTCCTGCTTGATAGGCTCTCATTTCTAAGATTTCGTTTATTATCAGTATGCTTCTGAGCGTACAGACTTGTGTGTCCGCACATATGCAGAGGCGCACACTCACCCATCACCTTTTGTTCTTCCCCTCCCTTCCGCTGGGCCTGTGTCTCAGTCCTCCTCTAAACCGTCTAAAAGTCTGTTTCTGTTCTTTTGAGAGCTTTTCGTTCACATGAAAAGTATCTCATCCTGACTCTTCAAACCCATTTTCACTCTCTTCTTCCTCATTTTCCGTCCTCTTCCTCCTCCTCCTCCTCTTCCCTCCCCCCTTCTATGGGCTGAAGGAGCGAGGAGATGGACCTTCAGTATCAGCAGGAGATAGTGTTCGTAATCTCACATTCCTCCTGTGTTTCTCCCCCTGTCGCTCCACATCCTCCCCCTCCTCTACTCATTCCTCCCTCCCCTGACTCCCTCCTGGGGTCAGTAAGGGTCACCACTGTCCCGCTTAACTGTGTTGGAGGTGAGAAATCAGCTCATCTGCTGCTCTGACAACGTCTGACTTTCTTCCCTAAAAGACAGCAGGTATAAATGAACTCACCTCACACGCGTATTTTGATACAATCATAAAAGTCGGTGTACGCGCGAAATGCAATTCCAAAGTGTTCCACAATATAAAGCTCAGTAAACTTTACTTGCACAAAGTGATGATTTAAACGGTTAAGCTCTCGAAACAAAACACTGAGCTGATATGTTGTTATTTTTAACTTCTTGACTTTTTTTCAGCTTAAATTAAAGATCTTTTTCTCTCTTATTTTGAAAGTCTTTTTGTGAAAGGAAGTTCAAAGTTGCTTGCTTCCTCCTGTTCATACTGTTCTGGATCATAATTTAAGGTAGCACAAATCAGAAATATTATATTTTTTTTATTGCTGTGTAGTTTTGTTGTTTTATTTTGAAGCTAGATGATATATCCTTCCTATCTCGCCTTGTTTCCTCTTGCTTGGACGCTCGTTATGCTCATTGACAATCACCTTCACACTCTGGACATGCTTTTCAGCAGCTTTTTCCTCTTTCCCCGTCGTCTCTGTTTCATCACCCCTGTCTTCCTCAGTCCTCCACCTCGCTGGGTTCAGTGAAGCCCCCCGGGGGCTTCAGTCCGTCCTCCAACCCGTGTTAGTGCTTGAGGATGGTGGGACCTGTTCGGCAGACTATCAGCACTGACCTCCCTCTGAACTTGTCTCTCAACAAATTTGTTTCTTATTTGACCTGAACTGATAAACTATCGGTTTAATATGAGGCTGGTGACTTATTGTTTGATGTGAACCTGTGAAGATCTACATGACTGTGGTGGTGGTGGTGTGAAGGCTCTGTGTAGTGCTGGAAGAGATCTGAGGAATCGGGGTGGGGCAGAGACACAGATGAGATCCACTCCTCACTCTCCCTCTTCCAGATATCCTTCATTAGATTAACGGCGTGTTAACTGGCCTGTGTCATATGGAAATCCTGCCATTTGCATCTCTTGAGAAAGAGGTGTAAAACCATTTATCTATTTAAATATTTTCTGGCTGATATGGCTGTTGGACTTTAGAACAGGGTATAATAATGTTTACTGATCAAATGATGGCTGGCTGCTGATTCCTCACAGTTTTTGGTTCGGTGAGCATCCAGGTCCTTGTCAACGGTCCTCCCTTGGCAACCCAAGAGTGAGCTGCTGCCTGTTTTGATTGGATCTCACATAACAAATCTGATATTATATCTCCTCCCCTTCTGCTTGGAGTATGCTTTAATTAACTGATAGTACAAGTGCATGGGATTGCTCCAAAGTTGCAGGATTGTTTGAAGTTTTAGCTCAGATGAAACATCACTTTAAATTATTGATGATATGGTCCTTGCAGACCTGGAGATTGTTGCCATCTGTTGTGTTCCCGCCAAAAGACAGATGTCCAAAATGAAGTCTGCAGCAGAGAAGAGGCCCCACTGACAACATCATTTCCATTGTTCTCCCTCCTTCACCAGCAGCCAGCAGCTCACCCCACCCCAATCCTGTCTTTCGTGGAAAGGCAGCCTGAAGGCACGATCCTAGAAGGAGCAGAGTAAGGGAGTTCAAAGCGTTATCACACGCCGAACGTCTTTTCATCATGTTTTAGAAACAAGCGTTCTCACTAATCCCCCAATAATCTCTCCAGGAGAACTGGGGCGATAAGACGCGCCACCCACGGCTTTTCAAACACTTTTTGGGTAGTCTCTTCTTACTCCCTATCTCTGCTCCCCTCTACCTCCTCTCCTCCAGTTCCTCCTTCCATCACTTCGTCTGGAAGGACGAGTGAAGGTGATCGCCAGCTCCTCCTTACTCTCTCTCAAGTAGCTTTCTCAGTGACTCAGAGTTGGTTTGTTTACATCCTGATTCTGATCTTTATAGTCTATCTGAACTCATCAGCACCATTTTTCTGCCTCTCTGTTTCTGTTTTTCCTCCGCCCATCAAATTAGAATGTTAATTAAAATGGTGCTCCTTCAGAAGATGACAAATCAATGATTACGGTGAGTGTTGAGACACCTTCTGCAATGCCCCCCCCCAGACAAATGGGATACGTAAGGAACATGAAAGAGGATCTGAAAGTACACTGTTTAGTATTTAAGATACCACAAAATATTACGGTGGGATTTTTTTTTTTTATCTTCTGCTATCTTGCTATAAACTTTTAAACTGTGTACCCTGATGCATGAAGAGGCATCACATAAAACGTGATAAAACCTTATCGTTGGTGGCTCATGGGTTAAAGTAGTGTTTTTGTGTTTGGATATCACTCTGCAAAAGTCATGCTAACATTGCTGGAAGTGCGTGGTTGGCATTTGAACGGTTTATCCCCTCTTGTTTTTTTTTTAAATCGAAACAATCTGAATGATGTGCGAGTGGAGGAAGACGAAGGATAGTCAGCTGTGGCTAAAGATGAGCCACAGTTGGTATCAGAATAACCTTTGTTCTGTTTCAGATTATTCAAAGCCATTGTAGTATTTTTTTGTTTTTTTTAAGTTATTCTCATATTAACTAATTTGTTTTAGTCCAACTGCTCTGAAAGGCCACATTTTAGGACCGTATTACCCCTCAGTGGGACTCCCTACGATGCGTTCACTGGGTCGCCAAAAGTCTGTAAGTTATAGCTTTGATCTTTGACACAGATTGACATCTCTGTAGCTTTAAGAATTTATTTTGATGTCATGAAATAAATGCTTAGAGTAGTGCTTCTCAATTATGTTCTGCTGTGCCCCCCTAGGAAGAAGAAAACACCCCCCCACCTCCCACCGTGACCATAAATAGTATCATTTGTTTTTAAGACTGTAAAAGTACACCTCTGCATAACACTGTATCCCTATTAAGGGAAACAAAAAAGAAAGAACTATAGATCAACTTAGAACAAAGAATAACTTAATTAACATTGTTTTTTAGTCTGTAAAGATTTGAAGTGCATCAATCCCACCGTAGTCACAGTGAAGTCCAGCGCTACATCAGCATCGTCGTATTTCCTCGTCAACTTTCTAGTGACTTTCGTTTGTCTCGTTATTTCCGTCTCTCTCCGCCTTTCTTTCATCCCTGTTAATTTTTTTTCCATAGTGTCTCTTGAGGGTTCCTTCACTTCATATCTCCTGGTCTGTGCTGTGTGCTTGCATGTCCGTGCAACCCCCCCCCCCACAAAAAAACACAAAAACGACACCATATAGCTAATACTCCCTGCGGACACTGTGACGCTAAGAGCACCACTGCCACCTACTGTAGCATTTGTGCAATTACGCCTAAATTCCAGTGCAGCCCTGGTGTCACACGCCCCACTCCACCAGCATCGCGTCACACCCCCACTATTTGAGAAAGTCTTAGACACATGGATGGTATGGGTGCTTAATGCTTGAGTAGATATCAACTGGATGTTTCCTTGGGTTTCACTCTCATCTGAAAGTCTTCTTCACATTGACCAGTTGGGAGTTTCAGGGTTATAAGGTGGTGTTGGGATGTTTATACTTTGTCATTAAAGTCACTTGAGATGGAAAAAATCCTCAAGAACCAAGAAAACCATTCCAATCACCATCTGCTAAGTATTGACAATTACCAAGACCAGCAGAGAGTATAGATAGATGTTGCGTATGTTTAGAGTCCATTAGAGTTTATTTTTCCCTCACAGTTGTGGAGGTTTTTATGTATGCAGTTGAATTATTACTTTTTTTTTCCAGATTGAAAGCAAAAGAGTGTCTGACTCAGAGGTTTAAAATCTGAAGTTTTACACCATCCTGTCTAAACGGTTTGTGACAGGAAGTTCAGGCAGAGTTCAGCCTCATGAGAAAGACCAAGCAGTGACACCATTTTCTCTTCAAGAGGAAAGCATTTCAGAGCAGTCCACTGCCATACCTCTGTATATCTCTGAATGTCCGGTGTAACTCGCAGATAATGAATATTCAAACCAGGATTTCCTGTCCAGATCCCATTATCAAACAGTCATTGATTATTTGCATTTTGGCCAATATTTTCTTTCCAGATTATGCTTATGTTTTGCAAATGAAGCTGTCTGACTGATTAAATACACTCCTTGGTGCGAAATATATTGCTCCATGCCTACATATGATATTTGTTAATAGAAGTCACCATTCACCCCAGTAATGGACTATCAGGAGTCATGTCCTCCTCCACACGTTCTCTAACCTCTGCTCACCTCTGCTCCTGCAGGAGCTTAGACAGAAAATTGAATAATATATTGATTTAGGACTTAATTTACTTAACCCAGTTTCATGATCCTGGTATTTTTTTTTATTTACTGTGAATGTAAAGATTAGTTCAAACAGCTACTTTAATAAAAGCAAGTGTTTAGGTGTCATGTACACACACCACCACAGATATAAAATTATGGGAATCAGGTGTTTCAATTACTTCCATGTCCACAGGTGTATAAAATGAAGTACCTAGACATGCAGACTGTTTCTAGAAACATTTACGAAAGAATGGGTCTCTCTAAGGCGCTCAGTGAATTCCAGCGTGGAACTGTGATAGGATGACACCTGTGAAACAAAATCCAGTTGTGAAATTTCCTCGCTCCTGAATATTCCACAGTCAACTGTCAGCTGTATTATAAGAAAATGGAAGTGTTTGGAAACGACAGCAACTGAGCCACTCTGAATGCTTCAGCAGACCAAGACATTTTGGACAATTCCATGCTCCCAACTTTGTGGGAACAGTTTGAAGCTGGTCCCTTCCTCTTCCAACATGACTGTGCACCAGTGCACAAAGCAAGGTCCATAAAGACATGATTGGAAGAGTCTGGTGTGGATGAACTTGACTGGCCTGCACAGAGTCCTGACCTCAACCTGATAGAAGACCTTTGGGATGAATTAGAGGGAGACTGAGAACCAGACCTTCTGGTCCAACATCAGTGTTTGACCTCACAAATGTTCTTCTAGAAGAATGGTCAAAAATCCCCATAAACACACTCCTAAACCTTGTGGACAGCCTTCCCAGAAGAGTTGAAGCTGTTCTAGCTGCACAGATGGATCCACATCATATTGATTAGGAATGAGATGAACTAAAGCTCATATGAGTCAAGGCAGGTGAGACAATACTTTTGGCAATATAGTGTATGTATGTGTGTTGTGTATAAACCTGCTACTATGACCCAAATGAGTAAATATAAATAAAATAGGGATTGACCTAAAGCAGTGTTTTTGATCTGCCAGTGCACCTGTATTACACTGAAGAGAAATTACAAAAGACATAAACTTCTCAAAACATTGTATAGATCTTCTACAAATGTTCTCTTCTGTACTTCATTTTACAGAAGGTAAACTAAGAGTGAGAGTGTGCTGTGGGCCAGTCCATTGTTTTTTTGAGCCGTTGAATGATGAAAGTAGTTGAATCTTTGTGCAATACAGGTGGTAGCGTCCATCTGTGGTGGCTGAATTAATGCTCTCTGTCCAGGAGAGCAGCTGTATGTCCCTCAGTCTGACAGCCAAAACTTTACAGAAGACAAGAAAAACCATCACCTTGACATCCTGGCTCAAAAAAAAAAAAAAGACAAACACAAATGAACGTTCATTGACTGAAGAGAAACCTGAGAAACAAAAGAAATATGTGAGAGGAAAGCGGAAGAGATGTTTGGAAAAAAAAAAGTGGAAGAGGAGAAGTGAAGGAGGAAGGAGGTCTTCATCACTCAGTGGCAATGACGGGCTGGTATCTCCACGTTGCTGTCATCTGCACCAGCTTCTGCAGACTGGAGGAGAACAGAAAGAGAAGGAGGAGGTGTAAGAGTAGAGAAGAGGAGAGGGCAAACCTCTGTACTCTATCTCTGAGCCTCATCTCCAGCAGTTCAGGAGCCCGCTTTCCAAGAGTGCCTCATTTTCAAATCTCTTATCTCAGCCCCCATTTTAAGTATTGCAGTTTTATATTTTTACATGTCATTTGCATGCAACTCATCAAACCCGGTTCCCTCTTTTTTTCTCTCCTTTTTCTTCTCAGAGGTGTGTGTCTGTGCACGAGCACCCCTGCAAAAGGGAGTGAGCCTCCATTCTGCTGCTGCTTATCCATATATACTGTACTGCCAGTGTTTGTACCTCGTGAGTTGAATCTACAGTGTCAAAAAATAACTTTTCTCTGTTGAATATTGGAGCAGTGCTCAGTGTGTGTGAGGCGGAGGTAAAGTGTGGATGTGTGTGAGTTTATATGAGAGAGGCGGATGAGAGTAGGTTTCTGATTTTTATCTCCTTCCTTTTCTTCTTTGTATTTTTGGAGGATTCACACAGTGACCTCTTTGTTTGGGACAGTGAGTATCCCCCTGCAACCCCCTGGATGGGGGACAGAAGCCATTTCCTGTGGAGATAGAGTGGGAGAAAGAGAAAAGAGAGAGAGATAGGATGATGGACGGAGAGGCGGGGAGACAGGAGGGCAGGAATGAGAGTTGGGAAGAGGAAGCAAATCAGAGATTAAGAAAGAAAGGTGCACGCATAAAAAGGATGAAGGCAGGACAGTGAAAGGGGAGAAGGCAGGAAGAGGACGAATTGGATGATGGAATGAGTGATTTGCAAGAGAAGTGGACGAATGAATGAAAAATCATTGGAAAGGTCGGGTGAGGGACAGATGAGCTTATTAAATTTTCATCTGGAGGATTTCAAAACATTTAATGCAAAAGAGGATTTTTTGAGGGAAAAGGTGCTTTTCTGATTATGATGTGAAGGATCTGCAGGCTTTGGTCATGTCCTTTTGAGAAAAGTGAATATATCACCGCAGCCACTGTAAATGATTTTTCTTGACCTTTTTTTATTTATTTATTTATTTTACAATAAAGATAAATGAGCACTTCAACCTTGACGCTGACTTGAGCCATTAACAGCAGGGTCGGTTATATCAGCTTCAGCATCATCTGTATTCTGAATTCAGTTCAACTTTAATATAGACATGCCTAAAATAATGACATTTTAGTTTAATTTAGTTAACCCAGTGTCATGATCTTAGTATTTGAATTGCCTTGAAGTAGAAAAACCCACCAAAAGTTGATATGTTCTCTAAAAAAATATGTCACATCGCCTTTACAGCGTTCAGTTGTGCAAAACTAAACAGCAGTGAAAATAGTTAAAATATTTAGAAATCCCTTTTCTACATATTTATGGAGCGGTCAAAGTTATTGAGAAGTCTGAATGGCTTCTGCTTCTTGAGGTTTTTATTGCCCTTTCACTAACAAGTAAGGGAATGACACAAATGAACCTGGATGGTTCTTTGTTTTATTTCAAAGTAGGTTTACACATGCCAGTATTTTTTTCTCTTCATTTAAAAGATTCAAGATTAAATTTATTTACCTCCATGTCAACAAGTTGATAGGAAATTGTCTTGGTTCTCCTCCCAAACATACAATCATGGAAAAAATGATTAGACCACCATTTCTTCTTCACTTTCTTGTTCATTTTAATACCTGGTACCACTAAACGTCATCATGTGACTAAAACAGACAGAAAAGAAAACACTGAATGCATAAAAGCAGTGTTTTTGGCAGTACAACGCCATAGCTATTGATGTAAAAACTTAAGTGATTTAGGTTATAATCAAGAAAACCATGGAAAATGGTAAGATATCAGCTCTTAAATAAAACTCTTTTGAGCAATCTTTGTGGTTATCGTTATGTTTGTCCAAACAAATGTACCTTTAGTTGTACCAGGCATCAAAATGAACAAGAAACTGAAGAAAACAAGGGTGGTCTGATATTTTTTTCCATGACTGTACAGTACAGCAGCAGCCAATATTCAGTCTTTATAAGAGTTTGAGGTTTTCTTAGTTATAACAGGTAAAAACAGCAATGAAATGTTAACAGTTTTTTGTTTGTTGTTTTATAATTTCATAAATGCAACAAACTGTAGTTCTTTTACAGTGAATGACAAAAAAAAAAAAATTGGAAATGACACTTTAATTAGTATCTTGTATGACTTTTTACATTAAAAACTTTAAAAACTGCCAAAGATACTAGGTAATAAGCTTTTGGATAGATTCAAATCCCTCTGAATACAGAATAACTACTGTATATATAAAACTTCATACACTGTTATCTTCATTTTACGGGTCAAATAATTTTTGCAGCTCCAGATGAATTTTATTAAGAGGAGAGGGGGAAACATGGCTCTTTTGATAGTAAAGGTTGCCGACCCCTGAACTAGCAAGTGTGTTTTTTTTATGAAACAATGAAGAGGTTGTAGCCCTCCAACCGCCATGTGCTCTCGTGTAGTACTGACTATCTAATAAGCAGGAGGCTGTCATGGTCCGATCTCCTCAGAGCCAAGCAGAAACCACATCAGACCATGTGAAACAGAATACAGCATGGAGACATAGATTTGCTCGATGTCAGTGATTTGCATATACAAACATACTTATTCCCCAGTGGCTGCAGTAAAACTGTGGCCGTTGACAGCTGTACCGAGGAATCCTAATCTGATCATCTGCAGGAGGGGTTGGGGTTAGTTCAGGGAAGTTATCTGCCTCGTGTCCTCATCATCACCACCATCATCATCATCATCTCTCTGTTTAATGTAGCACTGAGAGGAGGAAGACAAGAGAGGAGCCATTCTGTTCCTGAACAAGTGAAGAAAATGAAGAAATGAAATCAGCCTGGCATCATTTGCATTCAAGTTTTATCGGGAAGGAGGGGGGCGTTTTTTTGTGCCTGATAAGGAGAGGACGTCGCAGACTGTGGGAAGGAGGGGGTGGAGGGTGGCGGGGGTCTCGGAGGTGCATGAATGTGATTGTTATTTGTGAACTGACTTCAGCAGGAGAAGGTGGCTCTGGAGTTCAGCTGTTGTGCGTTTGTACTGACACACACACACACACATGAATGCTGCAGCAGCCGTACCCCCAACGTGGTACCGGGGCGGTGTGAGGGAGTGGGTGTGGGTTCGTGGGGGTGGGGGGGTTAATATCAGACCAAATAATTAGATTTGCTATCGAGGCAGCGGCAGCAGTGCGGGGATCAGGCAGATTAAAGCTGGGGCTCGGAGCTGGTTAATATTCATGAGGGGACTGGGGTCTGGGCGAGGGGCTTAGACTTCTGCTCAAAGACTCTCCTCTAGCTGACGGCGCTTAAGACGGCGCTCTCAACCAAGATGGAGCTCTGCCAGGGAGGTGCTGGTCCTTTCAGGGACAGAAGAAGAAGCTGCAGCGATGACACACCTGCATCTCTGCAGATGTTGTTGGACTCTTCTTCCTTCCTCCTTTTATACATTTACAGGTTCTACGAAGCCTTCAATGTCATAAAACACATTACATTAGTTTTTTTTTTCTTCTTTTTGAATTTTTGAGCCTAAATATGTTTAGTTGCTGAAATGAACCAGTCACCTCGTGCCCTGTGAACAGTAGAAGTTTGCAGGTTGTTTTATTTATTTATTTATTTTCTGTTTTGACCAGTTGCTGTGTGACCCAGCAGTTCCAGCTGCCAGTGAAGCAACATGCTAGCTTTAGTAAAGCCCGACATTTGTCGTGTTTTCACCGCTCACCGTCGATGCACAACAGTTTGGCGGGTCTCAAAGCTCCTCGCGTGTTTCTCAGGCATCTCTTGGTCCTTGGAGGTTGCTGAGATCTGCATCATCACCCCACTTCTCTTGGATCTGCACTCTCGACCAGCCTGTTCAATTTTACACGCATCTCCACACAAACACACATGAATATACAAACTCACTGTCTCATTTGAAGCTGTGTGAATGTTCTAGTTATAGGTTGACACTGTCAGTCATCCTTGGTGTTTGCTTTTATCCTGATGTAATTTCTTTGATCAATGACTATTTCTGAGTTTAGCTGTGGTCAGGGCTACTGACTTATTGCTAGAGGTGTTGGAGTTGGCTACTTGTGCATGTTTCTGCATGCATCTATAGCTCCCGAAGCATTTCCTGGTTCCCAGTCACCGTAATAGCACCGTTACTGGTCAATCACTGGTCAGAACTGACCAGACAAAAACCGTCCCATTAGGATCAGTCAAAGCTGTGCAGCTGCTTTTCATGTTCTGTAAGGAAGTGATGAAATGAGAAGCCCAAACAAGCTGAAGCAGAAGTGAGAGCATAAGAAGCTGTGGCAGGTCTTTTTTTTTTTTTATTTCTTTAATTTCTTTTAATTTTAGTGACAAAAAAAGAGCAGAAAAAACTACTCTGAACACATGTTGACGTGTCTGTAGTCAGTGATGAAGCTCAATGAGGGAGATGATGTTATTAATTCTCAACTAGATGTGAAAGGATCCCATGCAATAATTACTTTGTGTTAGATCTGTGAAGCCTGTGTGTGAGGGATTCTCATCTTCTTTTGCTGTGTACATGCGTGCGTATGTGTGTGTGTGTGTGTGTGTGTTTTCCACTAACTGAGTCCTCCCCGTTGCCCTATCGTGGTTAATTCCAAAGCCGTGGCCGTGATGAATTAGTCTGAAACAAATTAGCAGTACTTACAGCTCAGACGGCTCCAGCATTGGGTTACAAATTAAAACAAAAGCAGCCGTATCTCCACATCAGCGCAAGTTCCCCATGAAATACAATACGCTCTGCCTCAGACTTGAACGCACAACAGGCTGAGAGGCTTCCTTCTGTCTGTCCTTTTCTCTCACAGACAACATCCGTCCTCTTCAAGCTTTCCACATGTTGTGTGTGATCCGTCTGATCATGCATGCTGCTTGGAGTTGTGGAGAAATGTGTCTTAACCAAAGCAAACAACAGAGATATTACTGAAGCAAGAACAGTTGTCAGATGTGCAAAAAGCCGCAGAAGCTGAAAAACTTTGATAAAAGTGAGAATTAAACTGCGATGTAAAGGAAATCAGTCTCAACTCCTCAGGCAGATCTTCCCAAAGTTTTTAACCCCCCCTAGCCCCAGATCTGATCCGAGAACAGCTGACAGGCTGTTGGCTGAGGACCTCAGGCTGCACATGCTGATAAGAGGAAGGAAGCTCTGAAATATATTCTACAGCATGGCCACGAGGGGCTTGGAGCAAACTGGTAGCCAGTGTAGTGATGCTGTGAACTCTTTAGCTGGGTTTAGTTAAAAACCTGAACTAGCTGAGGTCTGTTGAGTGGCCAATCATTAACAGATTTCAGCAATAATGATAGAGCAGCATCAGAACACGGCGGGTCAAGTCTTGAAAACAATATAAAAGGACTTCCACGTCCTTCTCGCTCCCTGCAGGCTGCTTTCTGCTCCGGGTGCATTAAGCTTCAGCGTGTTCACATCCACGGGGCCATTGTGGCTCAGAGGCATGAAGACGAAGGGGAGAGGAGATGGGTAAGCACATGTTAGAGGAAGGTGGCAGTAGTTTAGAGATATGACCGGGTCTGCGTCTGCAGGCTTCTGAGCCAGTGAAAAGAATCAGACCAAGTTGGCTCTGAATTTAGCTGCAGAGATTTTACACATTTTCTCTTCAGTCTGAATGAAGTCACTTCTCAGAAAGACAAACTACACCCTCCACAGACGTCAGATCAGACAAGAGTTTAAAAAAAATTAAATTAAAGGACATCTTCACACACGGTAATATGATAATTAGAAAAAAAAAAAAAGGTTTTTACACAACCTGGATATTTATTGGTTTCAGAAATAACTGAGGACTGCAGCTGTTATTGGTCGTACATCCGAGTGTTTCTAATAAAACACGTCAGATGTAACAGTGCATTCACGTCTTCACTGCACGTGTCAGTTATATGATTTATCTGTTTGTTTATCTGAGTCATCGACAGTGTAACTGCAAGGATTTTGTCCTTTGAAGAGACATCAGAGGTTCTGCATGTAGACACTTTTTCCTAGAAATGATAATGAGCAGTAAAGATGGACGTTCCTTTTTGATCTCTCCAGTTTTGTTGTGTTTTTGAAGTATTGTAGCCGGACCTGTGTGTGAAGGTCAATCAGCTCAAACATTTCTGCTAGCAGAGCGATTGCCGTAGACTGTGTGTGTGCGCTTATGCATGTTCTCCGTATGTGTTGTGGTTTTATATTGAAGAATATTTAGGGAAACATTGACCAGGAGGGGAAGCAGGGTTTAGGGCAGTTCATTACAGATAGAGAGAATGGAAGTCAGATATACGAGCAATGAGAATACTTATCAGCGGCAGAAGTCAGTTTGTAGCCAAATGCGTGTACCAGTTTGCTTGAAATGCACTTCCTGTTCAGTTCTCTCTGCTGGATATCTGCAACCGTCCGCTGCTTATTTAAGATGTGCCGGTGACACAGTCGGACTCCGATGTCAAACCCTTAAATGCGGCAGCACCAAGGACAGGAAGATAGTTTTAGATTATATTTCCTTTTTCAAGCTATTTTGGGTTGTAACGTTTAATTTCCAAAGACCGCTGTGTCAACTTTGACCCTACTGCTCGGTTGGTGAGTTGTGAGGACTTTCAGGTCCTAAAGTGAGGGAAGGTCTCCCCCTGGTGGAGAAAGAGTAGCACCACATCTCAGAGCTGAGCTGCTGTCACACCGAGAATGTTCAGTATCCAGGCAAATGGACTTTGATGACCTCCTTCCACTGCAGTAAGCTGAAAAGATAAAACCAGAGGTGCATGAAGTCATTATGGTTGCTACTGTTGGGCTGGTGTGAATGCCATCATCTTAAACTGCAGAGATATTTATAATTATCTGTTTTCTAGTTGTGGTTCTTGGTGAGAACAGCCTGACGTGTGTCAAAAGTCAGATCTGATCAGGAGTTAACGTGTTGTTTCATGGGGTTTATGGGTTCTGCTGCACAGACAGTAAATGGGAAAGACTGAGAAGCTTCACTTTTAATCCAGAACTTCACTTGGAAGAAATACAATTGTTGCCTTTAGTGATATTTTATTACACGTTTTGCTTACATTTTAGTTGTGTTGTGCACTACTAGAACTTCTGCGAGCTCTTTATTTGCTTGTCTGCATTTTTCAGCAAATGTCCTGACATCTTTTTTCTGCAATCGGTACCACTTTGATTTCAAAGTGAAATATCGGAGAATTTTCAGCTGATGGCTGTTAAATTAGAACAGTTGTTCACTAAACTAGAAATGTTGAACTCCACGGAGAAGCTGTTCCTTTATAGATGAGTTGTCAATATGTTTGTGCAGTTTGTTGGGTCATAATGAACATTTTTTTAAGTGGATGGATGTTGAGTTTCATTGAACAGACGCATTTCAGAACTTTAGATGAACAAGTAGTTGATGTTTAGAAGGTTTCTGTCTTTGAACAACAATACCAGAAAGAACTCAGAATAGTCCAACTGGAAGAGGAATATTTACCTGGTTTAGTGGTCAATAGCTTAGGAGGGTGTTCAGGAAAATGCTGCAAACTTAAATATTTGTGAGCGGCAGTCTGTCTTAGAGTGATTTTATCACTTTGGTTTGTGGACATTTGGAGAAAAGATGACGAGATTCAGACTGCATCCTGATGAAGGTGAGCTGAAACATCGGAGAGACAAAGCTGGCGAGATGTAGCGCGTTTTAGTTTGAAAGAGATCAAAAGATATAAGTATCATTACAGTAAAGGCTACAGGTGTGTGTGTGTGTGTGTGCGTGTGCGTGCTCTCCCTCTCATACCTGCACACATGCTGCATGTTGACTCCAGTCTTTGTTGAGTGTATCCACAGTGGATCTTATTATTGCCGTCGGCTCAATAGCCGCCTGTTAAAACTCTCTCTCTCTTCCTCCTTTATTCCTCTTCTTCTGTATTTTCTCTTTGTTAAGCCCAGTGCTCCCCTCGTTTCCTCATTTCCTTCTTGGGTTGTAATCGCTGTGGACTTGCCAGTAGCCCTTTCAGAAGCGCTGTTTACCGCTGTCCACCCGCTGGACGCTGACGTGTGACCACGTCTTTCCAAATAACAGCAATTAATGCTGGTGATTATCTGCAGGTCGGCTTAGTGGAAAGGTAGCTGGTTCAAGGATGGAGAGGAAGCGCTTAAGAGACAAAGCAATGTCTTTTACTTGATTTGTTTTTTCGCCCTCTTGGACCTTTGACAACAAGAGTGGAAATAAAAGTGTGATCAAAAACGCTGTGAGACTGAGCTTGAGCTGTATCCACGATCACCCATGATCCCACGACACTCGCCAGTCTCTTCCGTGGACGTAATAGGTGGTTCGCTAGAGCCGCCATCCTCTGACTGGTGTCGCTTTAGCTTGTTAAGTTCATCTCAGCAAGCGGTTTGGTGCTCAGCACAAAAACTAACGTAAAGAGAAAAAGGAGAGATGATAGTTGTCTGTTCTATGAGTCATCCTGTTAGTCACTGGTGGCTCAGGATAATTTATACAGCTGATGTAGCGGCACCATGGCCCGCAGTGATCAGGGAACCGTTAGTTAGCTTAACGATTCAGCTGAGAAAATCAGCATTCCTGAAGTGTAAATGCCTTTTTTTTGTGACAACAATAAAATACGCACACCAACTATGCTGCATTTCATGCTGAGGGAACAGGAGGCATTCCCTCAGCAGCATGTCACCAGATACTTGATGACTTATTTATTTCATGTACATCTCTTATGTCACACTTTTACAGATACAAACATGCCCTTTATTAACTTGCACATCTGTGATGTTCATGAATTAATTTTTAACAGTTTGAGGTTCAAACGTGACACTGCCTGAAATGCTGCATCATGGTAATTGTTGCACGATTGGCCTCTGCAGTCAGCAAATCAGAAACTGACGCATGGGTGACAAAGCAAAACCAGGTTTCAGAGGAGATCTATGAAACAGAACGGGGAGAGCAAAGCAAGGCCTGCCAGCTGAATCTGGAGAATTCAAAAAGATGACTTTGCAGAGAATAAAAGTCAAGAGGGTGCGCCTGTAATGTTATTATTTATTGTTTTCTTTCCTTTGTTGTAGACAGCTGTGGTCTCATCTGCCACTAAGTTTATCTTATTATCTCCCACAGCAGATTCTCTCACATAGCAGCAGGTTTATTTTCATCCTATGCGTCTTTGAGGCATCTGATCTGCAGAGGATTTTTGTGTTGCTGGTGCTCTTGAAGCTGTTTGTTTCATTTGTTAGTCCTTGAATGGCACAGAACTGGTTTTCCATCCTTCGTTCTTGAAAACAGGACTCCTCTCTCTCTCTCTCTCTCTCTCTCTCTCTGTGAAGGGCTTCCTCCATTCAGACAGACTGGCGAGGCGTTTCAGTTATAGAGGATTCATTGATTCTTCACCTGGCTGTTCTGTGTGTTGTTGGGCTCTTTTGTCAACCGTGCACGATTTCCCGATGTGAGATGTTTCGGACACATGAATAAAGGGGTGAATGGTTGTGAAACCATCTGAAGAAGATGCTGTTGGACAGATGAAACCTGGATTTCACTGCTCTGGTTTTTCCTGTTTAACATAAATGGCTTCTTTCATTCATCTCTTGAACCATCTGATTTCTCTCTCCAGAATATGGACATTACTGTACTAAAAAGAGTGTCACTTTTTAGACTAATTTAAAAAAAAAAAAAAAAGACAAAATGCTCTACATGTACTAATAGAGAAATGTATCATCTGGTCCTCACCAGGTCTTAAAATGAGCCAAATGCAACATCAGATAAACAACAGCACCATCCCATCACCCAATAACATGATTTATTTTACAATTATGGTTTTTTTTTTAAATTATGTCCTGATATGTGAAACCCTAAAACAAAGTGTGTACTTTGTTTTTCACATGACTATAACAAACATGAGATTTTGACTGTCCCCAGATTGATCAGTGACACACATTTTTTTCTTTTTTTCTTTTTCCTCTCCAGAGCTCAGGGTTGAACTTGGTGTGTGAAAATCCAGACTGTTGGATTCGTCGCGTTCCTCTGACTTGTGACACCACCGCAGCCAACTGCACCATCTACAGCCAAGGTGAGGTTTATGAAGCACGACGCCGCGCAAAGCCTTCCACCTCTGTAGGACACGCAAAACGACCTCCTCAGGGATCTGTGAATCCAGGCGTCGGTGTTTCCCACTGAGACTCAAGTCTGTGACCTGTGTGTGTGTTTTCAGGTGAGGAGCTCTTTTGTAAGGTGACCAGAGAGATCGCGGCCGGTGAAAAGCTTTTAGCTTTCCTGTCACCTCCTCCTTGCTCCTCCTCCTCGTCCTCCTTTGCTGGCCCAGCACTCTCCCCCGCTTAGCCTCGTCACCCAGAACCAGCCTGTGGTGAAGGAGGAGACACCGTACCCAGCAGCTCTGCACTCGGACATCCAGCTCCTCCCACAGCAGGCTGGCATGGCAGCCATCTTGGCTACGGCCGTCGTAAACAGTAAGTGTTGTTAGGAAGCATGAGAGCGTTAAAGTACAGCTGCTCGTCTTCAATGCGTGATATACAACAGCTTCTGTTGGGTCTCATTGTGGCAAAATATGAAATTAGAAGTTGTATAAATTTGAGTCAAAGTGATCAGTGTGAGAAAGAGAAAGGCTGGTCCATAAATTCTGGTTAAGCCGGTGAAAAAAAGGCCAATGTGACTTTCTGGACTTGGCCAGCTGTGATGTTGTCTTGAGCCACTAGATGGCAGTGTAGCGTTTGAGCAGCCAGCAGAGCAGTTTCCCTCCCGCCACCTCAGCTCCTAAGAATTTCCCGTTGGCCGTGTGCTGAGGTCTGACTGATACGCAGGTCGGTTATCTTCCTGGAGGACTGCACATCGGCAAATAATTGGATGTGGACAAAAATAACTTGAATGATAAGGTGATATTTGTTGTTGCCATAGCACTTGTGCCCTGTTGCCGTGGCTACTCACAGCTATGGAATGTCTGTGTGTGTGTTTGTGAGGTCCAGTGTCCTCCAGACAGAAGTGTGTCTGCATTTTGTGTCTTTTTTTTCTTTTTTTGTATCACCACTGGCCTTGTTGGGACAAAAGCCTGATCCTAGTGAGGTTGACTCACGTTTTTTTGGTCCTGTGGGTTTATATTAAAATCTTTAATGAAGAGCATCACTTTTCCAATTTGAGAGCATTAATTAGTGTTTTCATATTCTGATATTGTGCTGCTCTCCCTCAAAACTGTGTCCTTAGACACAAAAACACTCAAATCTCTAATAAAATCCTCCAGTTATTCCAGTAGACATAGAGATCATCACCACTCATCTCACAGTCAGTGTTGATCTGTTCCTTGCTGAACTGATGCAAATATAGTCTGGGATTTCTTGTGAGGTTGTATTTTCTGTATTAAGGGTTCAAGGAGAAGACTAAAATCACACCTAAATTCAGCTATTTGTATTAATGTACAGTTATAACGGGTTATCCACACCCATCCCAGAGACAACGCAAACTGGTCAGTAAGTTAAGACAGGATAAGTTGTTTATACACAAAGACAAACAAAAGCTCTTTAATTAGAGGGAAAAAAATGAGTTAATAAAAAAACAGCAGAAAACAGGAAAAAAATCTGAAAGGGTTACAATCCTACAATAAACAAAAGCAGAGAATTATACAAGAAGTAAAGAGTGCAGTTGTGTTTAATGAGAGTATCTCAAACTGGCACGAAAACAAAGGGGGGTTTCAATTAAAAGCATTTTTAAAAGGCAAGGCATTTAATTTGTTTTATTAAAGATTGCCACAGCTGGAATCAACTCCATCAGGAGTTGATTCCAGCAGAGGGCAGCGTAATGATTGAAAGTCATTACACCCTGTTTGGTTTGAACCCTGTGGAGAGATTCATAGATGATCTGAAGAACCTCATTTATGATTTCTGTGTTTGACTGGAAGGACCTCAGTATTGTTGCGATGCGTTCCCTCTACCTGGTGTTTGTCAGGTGCTCAGATGACACTGACCATGTCTCTATTTTGTCAACTAACGACGTTTCTGTTTTCCCGGTTGTCAGAGGACATTTTCCCGTGCAAGGATTGTGGAATCTGGTTTCGTAGCGAGAGGAACCTGCAGGCCCACCTCATGTACTACTGTGCCAGCCGCCAGAAGCAGCCGGCTGCAGCCTCCTCCCCGCCACAAGAAAAGCCCAAGGAGTCTTACCCCAATGAACGCATCTGCCCTTTTCCGCAGTGCAACAAGAGCTGCCCCAGTGCCAGCTCACTAGAGATTCACATGCGCACACACAGTGGTGAGACCAATATTTATATATGTCAGAAGCATTCAAAACAGTCAGATCCCTATGGATATGTTATTGAAGGTTTGAAAATTCATCTGGTCCTCTCACGCTGTCCCCTTTCACAGGTGAGCGTCCATTTGTTTGTCTCATCTGTCTGTCGGCCTTTACCACTAAAGCTAACTGTGAGCGCCATCTTAAGGTGCACACAGACACCCTAAACGGGGTGTGTCATGGCTGTGGCTTTGTCTCCACTACGAGGGACATCCTCTACAGCCACCTGGTCACCAGCCACATGGTCTGCCAGCCTGGATCTCGCAGTGAGGTCTACTCTCCAGGGCCAGGCCTTCCCAAGCTGCCCCTGACCACTGGTAAGTCATACAATTAACGGTACAGCTGATATTCAACATCAGAGTGGATGTGATGGCACATAGGATACTAGAATGCCACTAAGGTATACTTTCCTCATCAGGTCTAAGTCCAGGAGATTCTGGCGTGGTGCTGAAGTGTCAAGTTTGTGGCCACAACGCAGACTCCCCTGCCCAGCTGCAGCAGCACGTGCGAACGCACCTGGAAGTCAGGGTCCCTGCTGAAAGGAGCCCCACTCCACGCCAGAATACCCCTTCATCAGTAGAACACCCCCAGCTGTCTCCAAAGGACAAAGAGCCCTTAGTCTGCATCCCTAAACCAGACTCCTCCAGCCCAGGTGCAAATGGGGGCTCGGCTACACCTCGAGACTACAGTCCCCCTGATGCCCACCCCACAGACCTAAAAATCAAAGAAGAGCCTCCGTCAGACTCTGAGACAGAAGAGCAGAAAATGGATGTTAAAGAGAATGGAGAGAAGAAGCAGGTTGGTGAAGAGGGGGAGGATCAAGAGGTGAGAAGGAAGACAAAAGACGGGCAAACTTCCATCTCCTCCTGCCAGATATCAAACTCTCCAAAGAGTCCAGCCACCTCATCTGTGAAGGCAGAACCAACTAGTCCCACCCCCGGTTCTAGTCCTGCCCACGTGGGAGGTACAGGCTCAGTTGTTCCAGGAGGAGCAATGTTCTTACCTCAGTACATGTTTAACCCCGAGGCAGCCATCTTGCCGCAAGCATCCGAGATCCTGGCTAAAATGTCAGAGATGGTCCACAGTCGTCTGAAACAGGGCCAGACAGTTGTTCAGGGCAACCCAGCTGCTTTATACCCCTCCGGCCCAACTGCAGCTGCAGCCACTGCCACTCCCCCTCACAAAGGAGCCACCTGCTTTGAGTGTGACATCACCTTCAATAACATCAACAACTTCTATGCACATAAGAGGCTGTACTGCTCCAGTAGGCACCAAGGAGAGGGTGCGAGCTCAGCGTCAGGACCTGGATCCACTGCCCCCGCTCCAGCAGCGGCACTTTCTGGTGGGGTGCGTGGATCATCTCCTCAGGTTGGAGTGTCAAGCAGAGCAGCTTCCACCTCTCCTAATGAATCGGACCCACCTGCAGGAAACGGAGCAGCAGAATCCAAGAGCCTGGTCGAGGTGAAAGCAGAAACCCCAACTGGGAGAGAGGGAGTATCATCTTCTTCTGAAGGGGAGGGTGGAGGAGGTGGAGGAGGAGGAAGAGCAAGCGAAGGCAGCCAGAGTCCCGCCAGTGGTTCTACAGAGGACCTAGAAGATGATCCCAACAAAACTTTCTGCGAGGCCTGCAACATCCGCTTCAGTCGTCACGACAACTACACTGTCCACAAACGGTTCTACTGTGCATCTCGCCATGACCCATCCAACCAGCGGGCCGTGCACATGGCGAAGACCACCAATGCTGCAGCCTTCCTCCCCCAGCCCATCCGTACGCGCAAGAGGAAGAAGATGTATGAGATTCACATGGCCAGAACTGAGGCGCTAGCTACTGCGGCTGCCGCCGCAGCCGCCGCTGCTGCCGCCAGTGCCGCAGCCTCCGCTCCATCTCCCTCTGTGCTGGGGTTAGCTGTGAAGCAGGAAGTTTCTCCTAGCGCCACTGGCAGCTCTAGCCCTGAAGGAGACGGCCCCATCGACCTGAGCAAGAGGCCCCGTCTAAATGAGGCTTCACGCCACAGCAGTGGCGGCATTCTGCCGGCTCTGCCGTTAACCGACTACCACAAGTGCACTGCCTGCAGTATCAGCTTCAACAGCATCGAGAACTACCTGGCTCATAAAACCTACTACTGCCCGGCCACCACCCTCCAGCCCCACACCCTGGAGCAGCTTAACAGGCTCAAGAGATCAGCCTCTACCTCTCCCAAAAGCAGGCCTCAACAGGAGCGATCAGACCTTCTGCACCCAGTGGAAGCTAAAGTTCTGCCTGCTGAGTGGGTCGTCCATGCTCAGGGTGCATCGCCCAGCCCCCACCCCTCTGCCTTACCCGCCTCAGGCGCTACATCCCCCTCACATACAAGCACCACTCTCACAGCCGCTCCAGGATCAGGAGTCAAAGTCGTAGGTGGTGGTTCCTCGCTGGTGGTCTGTCCGTACTGCCCCAACAGGCCGATCACATGTGACCTGGTGGAGCACTTCAAGACGGCCCACAGTCTGGTCGTAACCATTCAGTCGCCCCAGGAGGCCCTGGCCCAGCCGGGTAGCGCAGTCAGCCACAGCCCCAGCCTCAGTCCCAGAGATGGAGCCACATCCAACGTCTCTGCCAACCAGGCCAGAGTGGTCCCCAGAGTTCACAGAGACAGCATCAACGGACAGACCAGGAGCGTAACGGCGTCCCCTGTGTCTCCACTGGTGAACGGCAGCCCATCAGCCGGAGGAGGATCACCTACAGCTGGCTCTCCTCTGCCTGTGTCTCCTCCACGGGCTCCCTCTCTGACTATGTCACCTGTGCCTGAGGTCCTGAGGGAGAAGGTGGTGCCCTCCCACCTTCCAGAGAAGGCCGCCCCACCGCAGCCTCCCACGCCATCCCATCTCCCCAGCCTGCCCCCATCACCGGCCCCAAAACCTCAGTGATCTCCCCGGTCCAGAACGGTAACTCCCGCTTCTGTCGGCTGTGCAACATCAAGTTCAGCAGTCTGTCCACTTTTATAGCCCACAAGAAATACTACTGCTCCTCCCACAGTGCTGAACATGTGAAGTGAGCTTTGGAGTTAATTCCTTCTTCCCCATCTTGTTTCTTTCCAAGTGGAAGTTTTCCTTCACTAAGTCCAAAAAGCTCAGATGGTCCTCCTCCTCTGCCAGTTGCCCCTCATGGTGTCAAACTGGCCTCACCATGAAAGACAGTGAATGACTGTTACTCACCTGGCGGGGCCCGACGCAGGATCCGCAGGTGGTGTTACTTACTCACAGCAACTGATATTCCTCCTATGGGTCAAAGTTTGTCGTACACTAAGAGCTGAGACGGACGCCAGCGCCAGACACCGACGTGTCCCTGTCCTGCAGACCCACTCGTAGGCCTCACGCCGTGTCACGTTATGGGACGTTAAAAACAGCCTCCTCGTCTCCCTGTTGAGATTTTAATGGCAGTAATTCGATTCAGACTCATGTTTATGATGAATCTCCAGTCCTTTTCTGAATACTTTACATTTCAGACCTGAAAGGAGGAATCATTTCTCTTGTGTGGAAAAAGACTTGATCGTTGTTGATGTTTTTATTATTTGTGCATAATGTATGATGTCTGAAGAAAAGAATTGTTTAATGCTTTGGTTCCAACACTGGCTCTTTTTTGCTGACTAGAGAGGCTTTTTAGCTGAAAAACGGATATGCGATATCACAATGTTACTAATTACTGAAGGATATTTCAAAATGGACACTTTTGCTTTTCTTTCATATACAGAAATTTTTATTTTCTCTTTAAAAAAAAAAAACAAGGGAGAAAAAAATGTGAAATATTTATCTTTTAGTCCTCACTGATTTCATGTCAACAAAAAAAACTACCTACCTAGTGTCTGAGAGTATTTGTATTTTTTATTTGTATATTTTTCATACTGTTGGAAGGAAGTGTTTGGATCGGGGTGTGATGAAGTGACTTTTATAAGTGTAGGTATGTAATATCTTCTCACAGTAATCACTGGGATCATACTGAGCTTTGTTATCACATTAACATTTTGTGTTCTGTTGATGTAGTTGGTGGATGTCTGAAAGCCGGCGCTGCGTTTATTTTTGTCCCCACTTGTTGCTGATTAGCAACACGATTAGATCTCAACACCCTCCTTGATTATTTAAGAGCTCGTCGGATGCTGGTGCTTTTAGCGAGAAGGATAAAGCTTTCTAGATGTGAGGTTACACAAAATCCACGTTTCCATTTTTGTTAAATGGGATTCCTTTTTTTTTTTTTTTAATGATCTTGTTTTTATCGGCAATGAAGGTACAGCAGTGAGTAGTCACATGTGATCGTCGTGCGGGAAGCTGTCCTCTTACTCATGGACACACATGCTCCCGTGCAGCTGTCGCAGCTGTTGTAGTGCAGTGTTAGCTAGAACTGTGAATTATATTTTTGCAACCATAGCGAAAAATAAGTAAGTCAGGACTCGCACGGACGCAACGTGAGGGCGGCCAGGCGTTTGGAACCATAAAGCAATGGACCCACAGTCAAATTCAGCAACACGCACCATCACTTCAGTGTGTCTGTTGAATAGAAATTCAGCCTTTAGGTTTATTTTTTTACTAAACATGTAGACAAAAAATATATCAAGTTGCTGTTTTTCCCCCTTGTAAGTTTTTTAAATCAAAGTTTGGGTCTTCACAAGGCTCTAAAACTCATAAGTACAGGTTTTTGGACACTAATTTTGGACCCGACCTGCAAGCGACCTTCTTGGAACACAAGCGCACTGGTGGCCTGTGTCTAGGAAGACTTGTCAATGAGGCCATGCTCAAAAATGAAGCCAGGGAGAGCAAGCATCATGTTGGCATTTTAGGTTTTTATGCATTTATTTTGATCACTTAAAAGGTGCAAAATGCACAGACAAAGCTCTGTTTGCGTTGTCCCTTTTGGATCACTGTACTGACGTTGTGGAGTGGTGAGATTAGGAGCAAAAATGCTGTTCTCATGAAAACACAACAAATGTCATCTTTAGGAGAAGCTACATTAATAAAAGTCAAGTTGGAAACCTTAACCTTAAGTTTCTGATAGATCTCCCCTATGGTGGATTCCCACATGCCGTCTGCATCCATCACCAGACTTTGAATGGGGTGACATCATGAGTTGACTGAATTGGGGGTTCTGTGCGTCACATGGATGAGGTTGGCACCGTCAAAAGTTGGGAGATTTTCAACTTTTCCCGCTTCAGTGCATGCGTGAGCCAATCGAGTTGTGGCTACACAGCTAGAGATGGCCGATGAAATCATACACGGAGGCGGGACTAAGTCAAAGCATGTTTAGCGAACAGGAAGAAATCGGGTCGTTTCTCATAAAACGTCAGAAATGCCCCCCTCCGCCGTTGCCATGATGCTGCTCTGCAAGTCCACCGTTAATGTTACACACCGGAACTTAAGGAAACCCGTGCAGTTATTTAAAACCGGTGCTGTAAGATTGAATCTAAAGATGCAAACCTTTTTCACAGCGTCTAGGTTAAAGGTGGCAGCAGGGGTGGTCAAGGGGAGAAAACTCAAAAAAACTAAAAAACTAGCAAAATGAGGCTCCGTCTGACCCAGTCTGTAGAAGTAGATGAAAAGAAGCTCGGCCCGGTACGAGGATGGACTCTAGATTCCTCAGAACTGAGAGGAACCATGAAGACTTCTGCTGTAGGTGGATGAAGGAGGCATTGGAACTGAAAGGGTTAAGTTCAGCAGGGGACTGGTCACAATCTGAGCCCCGGTCAACTAGTACCTGGTGGACCTTTAGTCAGTTTTAGCGTCGCAGCACCGTCTTGTAACAGAAGTCTTTACATCAGCTGTTAAATCTGCATCACTGGAGACACGGTTCACTCGGTTCTGCACAGAGATGTCCTTGCTTTTAATTACATGCGTGTTCAGAGCATCAGTTGTTCATGTCATTAGAACTGAATTCTGAGCTTATACTAGATGTGACCTGTAGAGGCAGCGGTCAACTGGTGAGGGTTTTGAAGATGAACTTGTAGAACAAGGCTCTATTTTTTTGCCTCCTTATGTTCATGACCTAGAAATTAGTCTCAACAAAATATTTTCAAGGATGTCTCAAATCCTGAGCTGGGGTTGAGAAGAGGAAGAAGACAGGAGGTGGGCAGGAGGAGGCGTTAGTCAGGATACACTAGCGTACCAGCAGAAGTCAGTAGTATATTACCAAGGTAACGGCTAGATGGTGCAGTTGTTTCACATATCCTGTTTAAATGATTTTGATTTGAAAATGTCAACTTCTCAACAAAGAACATCTGATTTTAATCTGCGACTCGTACTCCTCCCTCCTTACGTCGGTCCCTGACTCGGCTCCTGTTTTTGCTGAAAGGGACTAAGATGTGATTAGTGGAGTCAGCGATGTACAGATTAGGAACTCAAATAAGGTGAAAGTCTACTTTTGTAGCACTTAGGTTTTTTTTTTGCCTCCATTATTTACATACTGCATTGCGTGAAGTCCTGATGCCTCTGGTCTGCCCCCTAGTGGTCCTGGTAGTGAACAGCTAACCCAACCTTGTAGTTGAAAAAGAAGTACACCTCTGGCTGCAGAAATTAACACAAATGTAAACATGAAAATATCATAAAGCTGGTCCCAAAGTGGCAACATTCATGAGATTAGTCTTTGCCTATTTTTTGTCTCATTTAGTTTTTCCCCCCAGAGCTGCGTCTTCCTGTCCTTCTTTTGTCCAGCTGGAGGGACACTTAGACAAACCTTCAAGGCAGGGAAACCAAATTATTGACTGATGTGCTGTAAAATGATGCAGATCTGGTTATTGTGCTTCTCTTCCTCCAAAAACCCAAGGCTCAAGACACGTTTTTAACTTTGCGTTCACATGAAAATGTCAACAGGCATCTGCTGTGTGGTTTTGCCATAACACCCCCACCTTTCACATGTAATGTAAACGTGGATGGTTTCAAATTAAGGTCCTGGTTTCCTGGTTGGTCCCCGGCCCTGCTAATGATGCAGGGAAGAAGTCACGTCACCGAGTCACACACTGAGGACTCCGAGGGCCGGGTCCTGTGAACGTAGCCCCATTTCGTTGCACTGTGTTGTATAAAAATGTGCTGAATGTTTAAGTTTTAGCTACTCTTTCGTAATGTATTTATGTTATGCAGCACTTTTCCCCGTCGTGAATGCAACATTGCTTCCCTTGAAGGACTTCCTGAAAGATTTTCACCCTCACAGAATTTTTTTTTTTTTTTTTTTTGTCAACATGTTTGTTTTTGTTTTGTTTGTTTTTTATAATTCTTTTGATGTCCGAAATGGAGAAAATCACAATGAATGTCAAGATTTTTATTTCCATCTTTTCGATTTCTTTTCAGCTTCACTACACTCTTGTCCAAACTATGCATGGGAAATAAAAAAGTTCAGAGATACCGATGAAGACTGGCTGACTTTTTTTCTTCTCTCTGAGTGGGAGTCCTTGGCTTCCAGCTCTGCATGAGTCACTACCTCTGCGCATTTGTTATTAAATTGTTTCCTTTTGTAAAGTTTTCAATTCAGTGCTGCTTCGCGATGAAATCAGCTTTCCTTTTAATGTGCAGGAGTGACGCTACCTGGATGAAGAAAGCTTTCAGCGTTCATTCAGACTTTCAAGGCTGCTCCAGAGACAAAGTGGGCCTTCGGTTCACCCGTGGGTGCAGCGAATCGATGCACATTTCCTACCGACTCTGTCATCCGGTGATTAGCCAGAAGTCGTGGGTTGTGAATTAGCTTCTTCATTCTGCTGCTAGATCTCTGCTCTGAGTTATGAGTGATAATAAGAAGCTCAGACAAGTTCAAAATCATATTGGTGGTAACATTTAATAAAAAACCGGGGCCACTTGACAGATTAAAAGCTATTTAACAGTGTGATTATTAAAGTAATCCAGATTTCTGAAAAGATGAATAAATGGAGGAGACTGGAGCTTTGCAACCTTACTCTCCTGTTTGAACTTAATGTACAAGTCACAACTGACCCAAACTGGCTGCAACGTGTTGGAAATCTCAACGATTTGCTTCTTTTTGTCTTAATAAACCAAGGTAATGAAGGGATGCTTTCTTTGGTGATAATAACATCAGGGGTGTCCAGCTCCAGTCCTGGAGGGCTGCTCTCCTGCAGGTCTTAGATGTTTCCCTGCACACCTGATTCACATGAATGGATCACCATCATCCATTCATCCAGGTCTGTGCAAGTCTGTTAATGACCCATTCATGTGAACCCGGTATGTGGGTCAGGGAAACGGCCACAGGAATTTCTCTGCCAGTAACCACCAGAAGACGATACCTTCTTGACAGTCTTTATTTTGTCACAGGCTGCACCTACTGTTAATCAGAACTATAAAGTAGTTTCTTGCTCTTTTCACAGTTATTTCACAGTGATTATTCGCTTGCTGAAATAATGTTAGTTGATCATATTGCGCCGTGGCCAAATTCAGCTAAAACTGAGTTTTTGTGATAAAGATTTTTTTTTGAACTGCCAATGAAGCTCATCGATATATTTAAGAGCATCTATTCACGTTACACAATCATTTTTGACACTATGCAAATCACCACCACAAAGACTGAAACAGTAAAAAAAAAAGTGTTTTGACCGTGGCTGTAGAAAGGAGAACAAATTTTATTCATTTTACTCAGATGAGGGGAAAAAAAATCACCTTCAGGTTTCTGTAGCTTTCAGCAGCAGAGGTTTTACGTGGAGATGCCTCTTTTGGAGCCTGCTGAATGACTGATTCGTCACTGAGCGGAGGAGAGAACGCCACCTCCAGAACCATCAGTGAAGTAATGAGGAAGCTGAGATTCTAGTTCGCAGGGACTTATTTGCTCCTCTTCAGACATGCAGGTTTGAGATCTCAGTTCAGTCTCGACACACGATGTTCTGGAGTCTCACTCAGAGAGAGCGAGAGCGATCACTCCCAATACATGGATGTGTTACGAGAAATCTGATGAAACAAATATTCCTGCGTTGATATAAACATGATATGAATCGAAACAGGTTTTAGTTGGAATGGAATATACTTTTGCAGCATTATGGCCGTTAACTTAAAACTGCTTCGATTCACGTTGTTTTGAATTAATTTCTGTTCCTTTAATTGTCCCAAAATAAAATGAGTTTTTACACCACAGAGTATGTGCATCCCCATCCTTTTCATCAGGCCCACAGAGAACGTCCACAGCCAAGACCAGGGGTGTCAGACTCATTTTCACTGAGGGCCACATCAGCATCGTGGTTGGCCTTGAAGGGCCAGATTGACAGCATGAATGTAACAAAATGCAATGTAAATCAAAATAAATTAAACTGCACCTTATTACAGTCATGGAAAAAATTATTAGACCACCATTTTTTTCTTCACTTTCTTGTTCATTTTAATACCCGGTACCACTAAACGTCATCATGTGACTAAAACAGACAGAAAAGAAAACACTGAATGCATAAAAGCAGTGTTTTTGGCAGTACAACGCCATAGCTATTGATGTAAAAACTTAAGTGATTTAGGTTATAATCAAGAAAACCATGGAAAATAGTCTTAAATTAAACTCTTATGAGCAATCTTTGTGGTTATCGTTATGTTTGTCCAAACAAATGTACCTTTAGTTGTACCAGGCATTAAAATGACCAAGAAACTGAAGAAAACAAGGGTGGTCTAAAAAATTTTTCCATGACTGTATATTGTTAAATAACTGTTTCTGTATTCATTATGTATTAAAGTTTCAAATATTTAACTCATTATTATATTAAACCCAGTGTTTGTGGTTGTAAACCTACTCTCGCACAGGTGATGTTTACAGAGTCTGTTGGTATGGTAACAGACTCTGTAAACATCACTCAGAGTATCCATTACCTTGGTTTCAGAAGGTTTTTCTTGTAGGCTAAATTTAGCATACTTAGCTCCGTGTTTGTTGTCAAAATGCCGACGTAGATTAAACTCTTTCACGACTGACTCCGCCTCATAACATAAAAGACATTCTGTTTTTTTTACCTTGAGGTACAATCTTGTATTTGTTTTCCCGTCGTTCATGAAACTGCCTTCCTTGTGCATCAATTTCTCTTTTATTGGACATGTTGGGGTTAATTTGTGGGTGATGACGAAATAGTTTATTGTCAATATGCACTTTAGAGTGGTGTAAGCTTATTTTAGGTCTTAAAATATTGGTTTAAAATTTAAGCCAATAATGCACAAGCTCTCGAGGGACACATAAAATGATGTGGCGGGCCACATTTGGCCCACGGGCCTTGGGTTTGACACATGTGGCCAAGACAATCGAGCGATTTCACGTCTGTCTTTGACAATAATTATGTGTGTGATGAGAAGTGATTTTTGTGCCAGTGTTCATCAGCTGAAGGAGGAGGTTGGAGTGATGCGATTGTGCATACTGCGGTGCCGTAGTGTAATCTCCACCCTATGGCCTGAGCACTCAGGGGAGACCTACTTGGCCCTTCTTTCAAAAGCTGGCACAATTCTCTAAGGTGTGAAGGAACTGTCTGTTGAACACTTTGATCAAGAGACCACAGTTCAAAAACTCCATCACCAGCCACATCTTTTCAGATCTCTTTACAGCCGTTGGTTTTCAGGGTGCAGTCCAATCTGTACCAGCCCCTTCTTCCTCAGTGTGTGCAGTTTCCATCAGTGGGGATCCGGGTTAGTTTTTTTTTTATCTACCTCTTCATTGTGCCTTCTTTCACCAATGTGGTGCCCATCATCTAGCTGCGTTGTTATGCTAATCTTTCCGAGCACAGCTAGCTTTATGCAGTTTTCCATGTGAACTTTGGATCTCTCATGTTTCTTGATCCGCTCAAAGAGGTGCTTTAAGTCAGTTAGTCCAGTCTTTGTCCAAGTCCAATTACATCTGTCACTTCTGAAGAGGATACAGGGGAAACAGAAAAGTGCATTAGCTGCTCCACAACCTGCAGCCACGTCTCACGGTTGAACCAGCTCCGACAAAAACTCCGTTTGGACGATACCTTTCTCCTTCTTTTACTGGAAAATGTGAATTTCAGGCTTGTCGGGTCCCAGCTCCTTAAGGAGAAGTTTTCCTCCGTCGTCCGTCTCACAAAAGGGAACATTAATAATGATTTCACCGAATTTGGTGGAAGCTGCTCTTGAACTCGTCACCACCGTTACCATCTCTCTTCCTCGTCGCCATATTTTTTTTTCTCCCGACGTAGGACAGAGTCTGGGTGTGGCTCTACTGGCCCTTCACGTAGCTCTAGCAATCATAAACCTTCATGCATTTTATGTGCTTAAGAGCTAATGCTAACAGAGAACTCGTCACCCTCCCTGCTGCTAAATCATATTATTACTTTTACTAAACAGTGGTTAAATCAATCATCTAATAAACAAAGTAAACTTACCTTGGAGCAAATGTAGGTGTGTTTTGTAACTTTCCCCACGTTCAGTTGCTTGTGTGGACGGCAGAGGGGAACCCTCAGGGCCTTCTACGCCTTCAGAGAAGGCCTTAAAAAATCAAAAAATATATATATTTATATGTATATATATATATATATATATATATATATATATATATATATATATATATATATATATAATTTAATACAATATATTTACTAAATTTTCTCTCATTTATGTTCTAAAGTTAAGTTTACTGTCAAGTTCACATCAGCAATGAAAGGGTTACTGTCCTGAAACATGTTATCCAATCAGAATCGTCTGTCTTCATCAAAGTCCGGTTAGCTGGCTCATTAATTGGTTAGGACTTCATGAATCCCGGGGAAGGCCAAGCTATGTGTTTTGGTTTGGAGAGTGATGGGAAAATTGACCAATCACGATTTGATTTTAAGTGGGCGGGACAAAAAAAAAAGATTGTAGGCCTTCACGAAGTCCAAACAGCGGGCAGATTCTTTTGGAGCTCAAGTCAAAGGACAAACTTTATGATGCTGCCATCACTCACTTCACAAAGAAAGACAGATGAATGGATTTCATTTTCATGTAAGGTAGGCCTATGTTACAAGCCACCTTGATTATTATTTTGAGTGATTAAATCGGGCCAAGTGGACATTCAGTTATTTGTATTCATAGGTGGAAATACAGGGGACGTGTCCCCCCCCTTCCATAAAGTTGTCCCCCCCAAAAATCATTGTAAGCACACAAAAACAATTGAATAATAATATAGTCATGTTCAATAAAAATACAACACAAACGCTGCAAATTATAAACGTAAAACCCCCTTTTTTTTTAATTGTTGAAACATTGCGACCCCCCTATTCCTTAAAGTGGTTTAGCCCACATGCTGTTTCTAACGGACGGGGCTACCGGCAGCTCCGTGTGTCAGCGAGTGTGTCATTTAAATGTAGAAGGGATTTTTATTGTATTTTATTTTTGCATTTTTAAGTTGCCATATTTAATGGCGTAGTTGTGATATGTTGTTGTATTTTGTTTGTCAAAAAATACAACACTACAATATAATAATACCACCTAATACCATTGTTGATTTTTCAGTTTGAACATTGAAAAACCTGTATACAGGTAGAATATGCACTGATACACAATAATGCTACAACTACTATTATTACTTTTTCTAACATTCAACAGGCTGTGGGCTCAACCCTGCAAGGCAAGTTCCAAAGGAGCAGGAGAGAGAGGGAGAGAGAATTTTTTCTGTCTGTTCTGTCTGTCTGTGGAAGCTATGAAAATTGTGACTTTTGACATCAGTACCTCTTAATGCGCCATGCCTGATTACACATGAAGAGGTATTTGCACTTCAATCGAGCTTAAAAAAATCTTTGTATTACCAGCTTTGTGTAACTTTTGCTATATTGTGCATTTGAAATTGTTTAGTTTGAGGATGCTCATGAATTTATTTGTCAATGTGTGTATGGCCTGTTGTGCGCCGTGTTTTATAGCGCTGTCTGTGGTGATGAAATGAGCCTCGGTGTCGGTGTCAGCAGCGTTATGGTGGTGACGTTCTGGGTGACCTCATTTTATATTTCCAGATTTTGACTTATGTTTATTTAATGTTGCCTAAATAGTCTCCAGTTTTATGAAGTTACTGTTGAGAAAGTTTCTTGTTGCGGAGAATGTTATGTTATGGTCTATTTGTTTACATCCTTGTCATCGTTAATTCAAGGATTGCAGTTGTTAAACGCTTTGAATTCATCGTACTCTCTTTTTTCCGTGATGATTTCTCTTCTCGGCAGTGAGGGCCGGGGTGAAGGCCCAGCTGTAGTGCTCACGGTTCGCCACTGGTGGACGGACACAATTTAACCTACAGCTGCATTTTTCCAGCATTTGTTTTATCTTGGGAAAGAGAATAAAAATGTCCCTCCAAATGTTCTGGACACCTCGAGTCACTGTTGCAGGTCCCCAGCAGCAATATTTCACCATGTAGTCATTATAGTGTGACATAAATACTGATGATAGGCATCGGAAAAATAGCAAATTAATGTTGTCCTTAATGGAAAAGCAGCAAGAATGTCCGACCTAGCAACAGTAACTAGGAAGGGGGCGGTGCTTACCTAAAGGTCAATTGTCCCGTCTTTAAATGTTTCACTGCTGGTGTTTTTTAGTCCTCTCTGACGAAATCAGGATTTAAGATGTTAAGAAAGATGTTAGAATCTACTGCCAGAGAAGACTGGTGAAGGACACGTTCACCCTTCACACTCCCACAAAAAAGAAAAAAAAAGGTCTGCTACAAGATTAAATTGCATATACATACTAGATGGTTTTGCTAGATGATGGCACTAACCATGAATGTAAATGCAGACAAAAAATAAATAAAAAATCAGCACCAGCACAGTTCATTCTTCATAGATCCTCTCACTCTCTAAGATCTTGTTGAACATCCTCGTCAAAAACTCTACTGCCACCTCTCCTAGATACTTTCATACCTCCACGGGTATCTCATCAGTACCAAGTGACTTTCCACTCTTCATCCTCTTCAATGTCCTTCTCACTTCAGCCTTACAAACCTTTGTTACCTCCTGGTCCACAACAATGACCTCTTCTGCTCTTTGTTCTCTTTCATCTTCCTCATTGATCAACTCTTCAAAGTGTTTCTTTCCATCTTCCTGTCACACTCCTCACATCTGTCACTACATTTCTATCTCCATCCTTCATCACTCTAGCCTGTTGCACATCCTTCCATCTCTATCTCTCTGCCTCATCGACCTGTATAAGTCAGTCTCCCTCCTTGCTGTCCAACCAGCATACAAATCATCATATGCCCTTGTCGTTTCTGAACACGAACATAGATAATAGGAAAAATGGGGAATTCGGCCCCATTTCTGTAATAACGATGGGTTGAGGCTGCCATGGGATTCTTTATGTTGAATACATACAACAAAAGCCAATTCTGCATCACATCAGTCATTTTATGTCACTGTAGACACTGAGTTGTATAAGTGGCCAACATCAGCCAATCAAACCCTGGATTCAAGAGCACTTGAGGTCAGCAAGCTGTTTTTAGCTACTGAGTGTTTACAGCTCTACTCAGCCTGCAAATGCTCCCCTTTCATGACATTCCCGGATCTGCATGGAAAACTGTTGCTCCTGTCAGACAGCATGAGCTTCAAAGATGAACTGGTGACATGTGTTTCCCATCTATCTAGCAGTTCTGCAGCAGCTCAGAAGGATGATTGTCAGAGAATCAAAGTCCCATAAGGAGCCTCAATACAGTGTCACACTTTATTTTCTTTTGTATTATGCAAACTGGACAAAAAAGGCAATCTATTAACAGTGTCTTAGACAGATAATATTGAATTTGAAGGAGAATTTTGGTCAGTTTGTGTGACTGTCTTAAAATCTGCACAGCAACAGGCTGGAAGTCCTCAAGGAGGTCACCCATGAGGACTTTCAGGCATTTCCTGCACACTGTGGCCTTTTCACTCTTTATTTAATCCCTCCAGCTGGGGAACTTTGATCTGCTCACTGCATGACTGTGCATCATCATTAAGTGGAGGAATAAAAAGGTGTCAGGAAAAGAAACATGAGGTCAGAAGGAGCCAAAGACGCAGAGCCCGACTGTAAAAACAACGTACGAGGAGACGACGAGGAATGCTCACTCACACACGACACTCTGGCTGATGACTAAAGTGGTAAAGTGTGACAGAGAAGACGCAGTACCAGCTGTCTGCGGGAGCAGCGAGGTGTGACAGACCTGTCATCCTGCACAGGCCTGCTAATGTGCAGGATGACAGATTTCTGTGCGTGCGCATGTGCGTGCACCCTGTGGCCCTTCGTCCAGCTCCAACTCAGATGTCACTGTGGAGTTTTTGGGAACACTGTCGTCTCTGGGCTGTTGTTTGCTTTTGTTTTTGCTCAAACTAACCATCTCTGACTGCAACAAAGGAGACGGGAAATCTGAGCTGGTACCATTAATGATATTAGGTGAGAAGCTGGGACAAGCATTAACCTCCCCTGGGAAAAGCTCTGCTGTGGGTTTCATCTGTCACTTTGCCTCTCTCTGGAGGGCATCACTCCGTTTTGTGAACAGAAGTGTTTTCTCAGAAGCCTTCGAGCCACGGCCGACTGAGACACACTTTCCCTTTTGGTTTTAGCTTGAACCATCGTGTTCCAGTCATAGTCTCAGTAATATGAATTCTTTTTAAAGCATCTCAGATAATACTTTAGTTTTACTTTCACAGCATTATCTCTGTTTCGTGTCAGCCCTGGTTGTTGTGTTTCCTGACAGCTCTGTATGTCAGTATGAGCCACACTGCCTCTGTTTTTTTATAGTATAGTATTTAGCTGAGCATTTATACATAATATAACGCTACTTTGGAAAATAGCGTCAAAGATCACTTTTTCCTTTTTTCTTTTTCGCAAATATATAAAACTGAAAATAAAGCCAACACGGGTTTCTACGTAGAGAAAAGACCACAAGTTAATTGAACCAAGCCAACATGTGGACTGTGAACTGTAAACATGTGTTTGTTCAAAGCTGCTGGTTAATTTACTGATGCAGGTCTGCAGGAGACAGTCATGGTGAGCATAGCAACATCAACACTTTTTAAATGGAAAATATTAAAGTAAATAATAATCCATCCATTATCTATGTCCACTCAATCCTATGCAGGGTCGCGGGGATCTGCTGGAGTCTATCCCAGCTGTCTTTGGGTGAAAGGCAGGGGTACACCCTGGACAGGTCACCAGTCCATCACGGGGACTGCTGTAGACAAACAACCACACACACTCACAATCACTCCTACGGACAATTTAGAACCACCTATCAAGTGATGTATCCGGAGGAAACCCACGCAAGCACGGGGAGAACATGCAAACTCCACACAGAAAGGCCCCTGCCGAGGTTTGAACCAGGAACCTTCTTGCTGTGAGGCAACAGTGCTGACCAAGCGCGGAGCGTCAGGGGGGACTGGGGGGGCAGTACTCCCCCGACCCGGGTCCAGGAGGACCCGGCGAAAGACAAAGAAACACGTCTCTCCTCAGGCATCAGTCGCACCTTGCGCAATACTGGATACAATAACTTTGCGAAAAGCGTATGCGCTACGTACGAGGTTATATATATAGGTTGCTGCAGCCAGAATGAATCATGGTTGATCAAAAAAATGTAAGACTAACTTTGGTCATGTAGGTTTCTACACAGTGAATTAAATGTTGTGCTGCATGGCTGGCTTCATGTTCACTCTCACAGTTAACTTTACAATGTGCACATTTACAAGTGGATCGCCGGTAAGATCTCCAAATGTATTTTGTTAGTTAGTTGTAAACTGTTGATGTGGTTGTTATCGGAGTAGCCCGACCGCCTAACGTTATTATTAAGGACCAGGTAGCCTAATGTTTTTGTTGTTCTCATGGTTTGTTAGACTTCATGTCGGTTTTGTCGTGTTACTCTTGCAAAAAGGCTCGTACAACGAAGTGCTCGAAGTAGGGATTTATTAACAGCAATGGAAACACATCAGGCGAAATCGACACTTAGTACCGAGCAAAATGAATGAATGAATGAATGCCGGTAGCTATTACAACAATAACTGGTGCGTCTCCCGTGTGATGTCACAACCGCAAACCGCCGAATACATTTTAGACAATATATTATGCCATAATACTACAGGTTTGATTGATTTCAAAATGACATGGTCACTCTTCGTGGTGTTGAACTCTTACTATCAAATGCTTTGAGCTATGTGTCAAAAATGTAGTAATGCTTGAAAGCCCCACTGTTGCGGGCATGTGTCTGTTGTAAAACGATGTAATCACAAGCTTTATTGGCCTTAAAAGGGCCCGGTCATGTGCCCCGCCCCCGGCCCGGCAGTGACATGTTCCGCCGGTGGTGCTAACAACCCAGGCACCGTGCTACCTATCAATAATAATAATAATAATAATAATTTAAAACACTAGAGTAACGTTGTTTGAATCAAACAGTACAAGGAAAGGTTCGAGGTTGACTGACAATGAAGTCCAATTTCATTTGACATTCTCGTTCTCTTTTACCTGGGATTTTCTCAGTTTTTTTCTCCTTTTTTAACATCCAATCCATTGGAGTCCATTGATTTTATTTAATTTTATTTATTCTTATGTGGAAATGTAAGTAGTCAAAGGTCACTGAATCAATACTCTTAAACAAATAATTTCTCAAATTAAGTGGATTAAGTTGATTTTATATCTAAATTGACTGATTCTGTGATATTGCGGTAAACTGATGATGACTGACCTCCGTTTACAGACTCCTTTCTCACTGAGCGTAGCCAGACTTATAAAATGAGTCTGAAGTGGAAGGTTGCCATAGTGAATTAAAGCAGCGGTAATCCCTCCTGGTCTAAAGCTATTAGAGTCCATGATGACTGAATGGTATCGACTGAATGCTGTTCCTCCACACAGAACCCGATAAAAAGGGGCTTTTATCTTGGTTTCTTCTCTCTCCAGAAAACTCAAAATGCAGTATGGAGACAGGGTCAGGATGATCTCTGCCTCTTGTTCATGGGAATGGATGGATAGTTGATGGTAGTCATGGCATCTTCAGTTGAAGTGTGCATCAAAGAATAAAGAGAACTGAACTAAATCTTTATCAAGCAAATGCTCTGCAGACAGAAAAACCTCCAAACGCAATTAGAGCCACATTCACAGTTGACTCTGATCCATGATGTGTTAAGGACTACAGATGGAAATTAGCTTGGTGCTAAATCTGGTGCAGCCATCTTTTTAATGCCACTGCACACGGTCCTTTAAATAAATAAATAAATAAATAAATGATGGAAAGACGGGATCCTTCTTTTCTGCAGTTCTAAGAGCTGAGATAAATTTAAGTATTGTTAAGTCCAACAAATAAGCGCAACAAGTATTGCAACACCAGCTGTTCTTATTTGAGAAGTTATAGCATAACACAGCATAAATTTTATGCTATGAAAGTTTTACATTATGTGTTGATTTACAATGTGAAATTAGAAATTCCATCTTCTGTCATCCCTCATCTGAGCAGTGGCTTTAACCATCCCAATTTATCCCTGGTTCTCAAAACTGAAGAGGAGGAAAATGGTTTTTGACTACAGGAAAGACACTGACTTTTCATACTCACAAAGGCCCACTTAAAAAAAAAAAAAAAAAAAAAAAAAAAGCTACCTTGACATCTGTCCATCCTGCTGTTTAAAGCTGGACCAACAGTTTACAGACCAATATGTAGATTACCTTTTCTGTTTAAAGTCCTGTATAGAGCTGTTAATTAATGGCAGACATTTTTACACACATATATAACCCAACCCAAATTCGTGGTTTTATTGTTTCTTCTCTCTTTTTTTGTAACAACTGTCTGCATATGTACACTGCCTGGTCCCAAAAAAGTTGCCACCTGGATTTAACTAAGCAAATAGGTACGAGCCTCCTATTGGATAATTACTGCATGGCGTTATTATCTTTCAGGTGGCAACAAGTTATTTAACCCCAACTGGTGCAATGAGTTGCTTCTTATTTCCTAAACAGCCATGTTGAAAGACACATTCCCGTGGTCGTGGAAAAGATGTTCATTTGTTTTTGAAGACAAATCATTGTCATGCAATCAAGCAGAGAAAACATCTAAGGAGATTGCAGAAACTACCAAAACTGGGTTAAGAACTGTCCAACACATTATTAAAAACTGGAAGGATAGTGGGGACCATCGTCTTCCAGGAGGAAATGTGAGCTTCCTCACATATTTGAAACCATTAAAAAGGGAAATAAACAGGCTCCACAACAATATAAGATTTATTGTCAAGAAGCATTGTTCCAAAGAAATAATCTACCAAAAAAAAAAAGGCCTTTTTGTTGCTTCACACATTGATATGATTTTATATGATATTGCAGCAATGTCAGTTTTTCCAGTGCATATATATGAGTGATAGTGAATGCCTCTTCTGGATGTTCTGTGATCTAAATTTAAACACTGAGGTCATCAAGTGTTTTCTGGAGCTGCTCAGTTTATCGTCCCAGTTGGAGCCATACCATACAGTATAAGTATGGCTTCTGACTCAAGTTCTTAATTTGTGCAATGATGGATTTTCTCTTTTTTCTTCTACATTCTGATTTTATTGTTTTATACATTTTTAGCATTTTATTGTCTCCATATTTTATTTTAATTGTTTACATTTTATTTGAATTAAGTCACTTCGGTCAACATTTGTTTGTGCAATAAAAATACATTTGAAACAGCTTCGACTTATCTCAACTCTTGCTTGATTACTTTCTCGCCTTCTCTTCTGTCATTCCTTTTTCAGTTTCCGTGGCCTCTTAAGCTTCCAGCACATTCTCAGATTCCTGATCAACCATATCTTTAAATCTTGTTAAATCATTGTTAAACCTCAGCCATGATGAGCACGGTAGCTCTGCAAACCAGTTTCTTGGTTTCTCATGTGTGACATAAAGCTGTAAAGCAATAAGCAGTAGTCAACTAGGGATGGAGTTACTGGTCATGTTTTAGACCAAAAACAAGTCAGTCAAGTTTCTCCTTGCTTGCGACACAAATGTGCCACGTTCTTTGAATCAGTCCTGCTTCCGTGTACGATTTCACTGGCTAACTAGCTGTGTAGCAACTGGACTGGTTGACGCAGGCGTTGAAGTGGGAACAGTTAAAAACCCCTCAACTTCTGCAGAAGGCTGTCGGTGGTAGTGATGCGACTCACAGAACCCACAATTCACTTCAGCAACGGACAATGTAACCCGGTTCGAGGTCTGTGGAGACGCACGCGGATGATGCTCGCAACATGTACATTTGAATCCACTGTAAAAGTTATTAAATGCTCCTTCATATGAAAAAGATCCATTTGTGCTGCTCAAGGTTATACTGCTTCCTCTGAATTAATATTTAGCTGTATGGCATGCGCTCTGAACAGTCTGTGAAAGATGACTCACTTCGTTTGCTGAGGACCAGCTCTCTACAGCAGCTCTTTGTGAGATGTGGATGCCTGATTTACTCTGATTGACCACATGGTGCTCAACTCAAATCTGAAATCATGAAATAAAAAGCAGAGCCTGAGTGTGCAGCTGAACTGCTGATGGTCTGGACTGAGAACACTTTCTGCTCCACTCTGATACAGTCTGCTCACACATTTACAGCTTTGATAGGGAATAGAAAGGGTCAGAACAGTCAAATGAAATCACAAGTTATAATCTCTGGTGCCCAAACATCCTGGAAGTGTGACTGTAAGTGCATTTAATACTTTGTAGTGTCCCTGAGCAGCTTATTTTTTTGCAGCTCAGTTCTTCCTCTGTCTGTCATTTATCTATTATATTCCGGCTCATCACAAAAAAAAATGGCTTCAGTGGCAAAAACGTGACATGTGAATAGATCTATAATGTATTTTCTTCCAGCCATAAAACTAACATTTGAACTGATTCATGTAAAAATTAAGAGCTGGTCTCACAGAAATACATGAAATGAGCACAGCCTCTCATCCGGTTACGTGGTAATTCGAGACATGTAAAATGTGTCAAGTGCCTTCGAGGCTAAGCTAATGTCCCCCAGACCATCTGAACCTGCACCAGCTTCCACCAGCCTCTCCTCTCTCCTCTGTGGTTTTTACTAATTGCACAAAGTTCTCACATCCTCTGCTCTGATATGACCACTAATAAAAGAGATAAGAGAAACTGTCCATGGAACGCAGCAAAGTAGTAAAAAATATATTTGTGTTCTTTTATCTGGTGCCAAGAAGAGACCAAAAACAAAGATTAAAACAAGCTTTATTATGCCACGCAGAATATTTTCGGCAGAGTTGGTTCACTTTCCTAACGTCTCAGAGACAAAGCTCAACTTTTTGACGGCCTGTCTTCCCAAGATCCCTTGCACAGACAATAAACACGGCTCCTCGTTTCCACAGAGAATGAGTAGGGGTCCATGTGATACGAGCGATCCGTAATGGACGACACCTATCAGACTCACCTGCAACACATCCCTACGAGTGACTGATGCTGCAGAAAACCAAAAAAAAAAAAAGAAAAACTACGTATAATGTTTTCAAAAAATGGAAAGAAAGGGAAGGGAAAGCAGCTTCTTATGATGATGTTGTGATGCTCTAAAACTGAACTAAGACTTAAATTACAAGAAGTTTAAGAAGTTAGATCAAATGTTATTTTATAAGGAGCAACTGAGGAGTGAAAGTTTTAGGTCAAAGTCTCATGTTTGGCTGAATCAGATTAAAAATATATTGTATTTTAAGGTAGCTTTAGTGGGCAGGATTGTACTTGATAGACAAAAAAAAATGGTTATGTTAATGACAAAGGAAATACTTATAGTTTAAACATTATTATGTGATTATATGATTTAAGTTGAAGAGTGCAAGCCAGTGTAATCTGGAATAAAATGTTTTTGTGAAATTTAAATAAACCAGCAAAGCATTATCATGTAACGTCGTTCTTTTCTTTCGATTGTGTTACGGGTTTCAAATAGGATAATGTAACCGGAGTAACAAAAAGAATTTGTCTGGGGTTCACCGCCCTTCACTATGGACCTGCAAAACAGAATTACGTAGGTGAGTAGATGAAGGAGCGAACCGCCATTTCTTTCCCAGATTTCGGTCTGATTTATTACACAAAGCACAATATAAAACAATAAACTTTCCCCTGAGTAATTCGTTATGTTTCAGTTTTAAACACATTAATTATGTTGTATCTACCCTTTACATTTCCACAGACATCTCATTGAGATCTCATTCACACACATTCACAAAAATAATCTGTCTTTACAAAAATAAATCACTTCCTTATAAGTGCAATTGTCTCAGAAATGTAAATCATGTTTTAATCTATATGAGCGTATCTTTGTTTTTAACTCAATAAGTGCATCCTCATATTAATGTAATAATGTAAACCTTAAACCTCCTTAGGCTTTTAAATTAATATCCAAGTGACTTTACAATCAAAACATGAAACAACACACATACACAGGGAAAATCATTCAACCTATGGTCCCATTAAACACAGACCGGACACTATTATAACTTCAAAAAAAACCCTCAGTTCAAATTATTAAACGTACATTTGCTCTCATTTAACATTAAATATATTTTTCTAACATGTCAGAATGCCCCAGGAGCCGAAATAAAAGGTATCAGGGAGCTACAGCACCAGCACACAGAATCCCACATACACAATCACTGTGCTAACATGCTAAATGGCCGCTAGCGCCATTGTTACAACCCTCGTATTTTCGCGATCACCAACGCGGCTCGTTACCACGGATACACACATCAAAACTAATCAACGGACTTCTTTTACATATAATACACCACCGTGCACCCAAGGGGTAATCTGCTTGTGCAACTTTTACCGTGTACCAACCTGCAAAACAGAATTACGTAGGTGAGTAGATGAAGGAGCGAACCGCCATTTCTTTCCCAGATTTCGGTCTGAGGGAAGAGGGAGGGGTCCCACACCTCTAGATACAGCGGTGCAACGGTGGCTGCACTTTAGTTCCGCCTTTCCTTTTTACTCGTACAAGACATTTTAATACACAATAAAATACGAAAATATTATTCAACAGCTGGCTGGCTATTACTGACCTTAATAAAGTATTGTTACACTTTTTTTTTTTTTATATGAAAGTAGATTTTCAAGGTGTATCACAATTGCATAACTTAAAATCATGAAACTACATGATCTTCATTTCCAGAAACACTTGAAGGGAGTGGAGCTTCGCCAGATCCCTCAACATCATCTTGTGATGTTCCTGGAAATGTGAAACATGGTGAGCTCGTGTACTGGGAACTTCACCATGATCGTTTCCAGCAGTTAAAGCCTGCAGTCAAATTAAAATGTCGATTTCTTATTGTGGTTTAATGAATGTTGGGCTAAAAGCAGGGCAGAAATCTCCTTTTCATGCTTGTAATGAGCTCTGCCCTTGTAGCAGAGATAATGATGAGGAGGATGGTGGTAGTGAAGCAACAGCTGGATTGAGGAAAGTCAGGTCAGTACGGTACCTTATTTCCATGCACAAATATGACATGAGTAGACAAGTTCAACACAGAAATTAAACAGCTAAAAAATACTTCCTATCACATACAAAAAGTCTTTCTCACACATTCCAGCATAATTACACATTATCGCAAATAAGGTGCCATTTCAGTGACAGCTGTTGGTCAGCATCTCTACAATCTGCCAGAGTTTCTCACTCACATCTTTTTGTCTCAAGAAACATTTCTAATAATTTTTTTCTGAAGGCTTGACCTCATGCATTTGAAGTAGCGGACAACTAAACGATAAATGTCCGCTGTGAGTGAACCGGCTACTGAAACATACAACCTTTTTCAGGTTTTGCAGCCAGTCACCTTTGGTGAAAGCTTTTTATTTTTGCTGTCAAAGCAGCTCCAACTTGTCCTTTCCTTAATCCATATTTCTGCCCGATCTGTCTTTCTGCAGTGCGAGAGCTTTATTTACTTTCCAAATGGATGTCAGTTTTCATCATGTATGGTGAACAAAGGTTTGCATAAAAGTAAAGAGAGTTGAAGGAAAACACAAAAGAAACACTGCCACTGTCTTGGACCTCTTAATCCTCTGTCCTCGCTGCTTGTCATTCTCTAAACATTCAATCTCAGAAGTATCAATGTTTTTCAAGTTTCTTCAGTCCAAACCAGATCCAGTCTGTGAGCTGCTCACCGCTACCCAACATGTCTGTCACTAACACGTGACTCTCTGCCGCTTGCGTCAGCTCAGTACATAAAGCAGCATCTAATTCATAAATAACAGAGTAGGAGACAGAGTTCATGTCTGTCAGGTGAGTTATGAATTGCTCATGTTTTGAAAAGAAAAATGTGGCTCTGAGGAGGTTTGAGGGAAATTAAGTAAATTTGAAAGTACTGTGGCTGTTCAAGATGGTTTGATGAAAGTGGTGACTGAGTGCAGGTATAACATTTTTATTCAATATTCAGCAGTGGTTCATAATGAAGGACAACTAAAGCAGGATAAAAAAATATATATTAAAACACAGGGTGAAGGTTTTTGAGAAGTAGGAAAAAAAGACAAAAAGTACTGCAGGGGCAGGAAGTTAAAAAAAAAAAACTAAAAGGAAGTGAGTACATAAGCACACACTTACACAAGTTTCTCAACACTTTCAGCCTTGTGAGGAGGTTTTTTTTTTAATGTAAAAAGCTATTTTCTATATGATAATAGCACTATTTAATGAGGTTTTTAGTTTTCACCAGAATTTGCAGACCTCTCCTTTAGTGTCATTTGTATTTCCGGCCTGCTTTTCTGTGCGTGTGATTATCAGAGCAGTGAAATTCAAGGTTTTTCCTTCAAAGAAACCACAGTCTTTAACAATAGGATAATGATCAAAGTCTATGTATTTTTTTTTTTTTTACAATGACATAGAAATCTATGAGTTTTGAAGAGCTTTACATTACGTTCAGTTTGCTTTAGCATTGTCTTTGTATATAGATAATCTTAATACAGCATTGTTTATTATATAAAGATTTTGGGCCCTATCTTGCACCTCCCAATACCCAATACCCAATACCCATTACCTGCAAATCTCAGATTTAGGAGCCTCTGCCAACCGAAATGCAATCTTCCACCTCCCAAAACCTGTTACCCATTTTGCCGTCTCCCTTAAGCACATTGTGGGCGCGGCAATGGGCGTGTCTCCTGCGCTTTCCACGAATTCGGTATCTTGCGGTACCTGTATCTCGCAGATTTTGGGTATTGGGTAATGGGTGGTCTGACCACCCATTACCCAATACCCAAAATCTGCGAGACACCAGTACCGCAAGATACCGAGTTTGTGGAAAGCGCAACTGGCATGTCGGCGCGTAAAAGAGCGCGTCCAAATCCTGTCATTGCGCGTCCACCCAGTCACATGTGGACTGCACAACCGGCTCTACCTCTCGATTGTGCATCACTGTATTACTTTCATACATTATTCTCTTAAGGGCAGGTGATTTCTGTACAGCTGTGACATGATCTCATTCAGATGTTTTCTGTGGAGGAAACGAGGAGATCACAGAACTCTGTTGTGGAGTTTCTTGTACTGTGCGCCTCCCTCTGACCCTCTCCTTGTGCACTGGAGCACCCGAGATGCGCTCACTGGTAGAAGGTAGATGTCATCATACGTGTTCATCTGGCTCAATGCTCATCCAATGATCCGTCTGCAGTATTTTAAAAAGCACCGCTTCCAGCGGCTATGCGTCTTGGCGCAGCTGTGCGTCTTTGCGCAGGGGATATGTTCAAGATAACTCAAAAAGTTATGGATGGATTTTGATGACATTTTGAGGAGTTGTCAGAAATGTGAAAAGGAAGAACTGATTTTATTTTGGGTGTGATCCGGAAGAAATCCTGGATTCTGGATCACTTTCAAATTTTCGATAACATTGCGCTGTTTAGTTGTTTCTTGAACCCTAAAGCAATCACAACTGCTGTGCTTGGCGGAGGTCTGCGCTCTCCGATTGCTTTTCTAGTTAAGAAATGCTTTCCTGGAAGCTCACCGGCTCTATTTTTTTCTGAGCAGTTTGTTGGAACTTCTTGGAGTACAAAAGAAATGATTAAATCATTTGCTCCACATTAGTTAAAGCTAGTTATGTATATATCAGTGCAGAGGAGGAGGAGGAAAGAGGAGGAAGCTCTACAGCAGCGTCCCAGACCAGCTGCCCATGAGAGCTGCTCTGATCTGGGTGAAAAGACGCTCCATAGCAAGTTTGCAGGTACCGCAACCTGCTCTTAAAGGCAATGGCTACTGACGCACTGATTGGTTAAACAGGTGGAACGCCCTAACCACTCCCATGCATAATGTGTGCATAATATAGTGGTTTTTGCAGGTAAGATCGTGGGTTTTGGGAGGTGGAAGATTGCGTTCTTTGTGGGGGAACACCCCTCCCAATACCTAATATCCCTTAATAGCAGGTTTTGGAGGTTTGGCGCAAGATAGGGCCCATAGTGGTTCCAGAAGGCAGTCATAATATTTGTGTGTGCTGTAATCAGAGCTCCTGTGTTGTGCCAGCAGGTCCTGTTATGTTTATTTTAAGTGCATGTGAATCCCTAACTTACAAAGTGGGAAAAAGTCCACATTTTCTTGTACTGCATAAACTACATTCTACAGAAGGCAAGGCAAGTTTATTTGTATAGCACATTTTGTGTACAAGACAATTCAAGGTGCTTTACATAAAACATTTGAGGCATTACAGAGCATTAACAAAACCCTTTAAGACAACGAACAAAAACGTACCGTCCGGGGCTCGTCCCATGTCGCCGGCCGTGATTACTATTTTTTGTTTACTTTATAATGCTCTGCAATCAGTATTTCCCAAAACCAGTAGCTATGAAGCTTCGAATTATCCGTCTACCCTATATCTTTTATATATATTTTTTTTTTTCAGAAGGTGGTCAAGCCACAGTTTCTTTTCTTCCTTTGGTTTTCCTGAAATAGCAGTCCTGGAGCTAAAGAGCTCCAAGGGTAGGTTTCACTTTTAATTTTGTCATCAATTACCATTTTAAAGTCTTTAGAATAAAACAAAGCAGAGATAAATAAAGGTTCTGAGTTTGTCTGCTGTGTTAATAATCCAGCCAAACATTACTGTATGTGACAAGCCTATAAAAATACGGCTTCAAAAATAAGTGTGACTGGAGGCATGCCCTCTGAGGATGCAGACTGGCAGCTCTTAGACCAATTTAATAAACCGCATTAATGGGCCACACAAACATGTGATTACCATTTTATAACCGCGTTCTTTAGATTTACATGGGGAATATTGTCTAGGTACTACAGAGGGCTTTACAAGATGTTTCAGCACTCAAGCTGATTTATCAGCAAGACAAATAAAAATCCACCCCACCTGGTACCATGTTTCAGCTTTTCTCTTAATTATTTCAGCTCTTGTTCAGTTCAATACTCTAAAGCAAGTTAACTTAATCGAGATCTGAAATTTTTGACTGAAAGCTGCATTTCGATGAGAACCATTTGCTAGCTAGTAGAGGAATAAAAATAGATTATAGCAGGTTTATTCATAACAGCATGAATAGCAGGGCCGGCTGTTGTTCACTTTAATTACCTTTCCTGTCGTGCCATGACTCAACTGTTCAGTAGAATATTGGCCTTATAGGTGATTTATGCTTCTGCGTCACAGCTGATGTACGTATGCTGTAGCCTACAGCATATCCTGCTGTGCACCTCCCCACAAACCTACACACTGGGTCAATGCAGACCACCACCAATGATTAGTTCACTTGGTAGCATTGTATTTTCTTCTATGCATTTCCGGCTTCTACTTCTTGGCCATTTTTTGAAAATGAATTGATAGACATGACATTAAGAATATACCAACTCTGCTGAAAACCTTCTGCGTGGCATAATGAAGCTTGTATTAATCTTTGTTTTTGGTCTCTTCTTGGCACCAGATAAAAGAACATGCATATCTTTTCAAACTGATAACCCCAGCCAGTACTTTAGGCTGAATCATTGTTGGTCCTGGTTTGTTGGGACAGTGTCATGCAGGAGACCTTCACCAGCTCACTGGATTTCTTCTCCAGCCCATCAGGAACCATCAAGCATGAACAATCCCCTCACAGATACATGGCAGCCCATAAGCAAGTCTCTGCTAAAGCCTGAGTCATTGATTTCTTAGTACCAACGTTGCATATGATCAGTGTTTCAGTTAAGGAGCCTTCATCCCCCACTGATGGTGAGATAGAGATGTGATCCTCTGTGTCACTGCAGCCATGCCAGCTGAAGCCCACCGATGATGCAAATGTCAACTCAACACCCACCTTTTATGTTCCAATCATTTTGCACTGGACTTGCATGTGCGGGCCTTTTAGGCAACAGGCCCGCCACTGCATGTCAATGTCCACTCGCCTCCGCTCAATCAAAGTGACCAACCTATCACACTTTGGCTGCTTGTTTTGTCACACTTGTTTTTGCGTTAATCTGTCTGTTTGTCTGTCTGTCTGTGTTAAAGATAACTCAAAAAGTTATGGATGGATTTTGATTAAATGTTCCGCAAGTTGTCGGAAATGTGAAAAGGAAGAACTGATTTCATTTTGGATGTGATCCGGAAGAAATCCTCGATTCTGGATCACTGTCAAATTTTCGATAATTGTTGCGCTTGGTGGAGGTCTGCGTCCTTCGGGTGCTTTTCTAGTTCTAACATGTATTATGTCATTTCATGTATTATTTATAATTTATAAAAAAAATGGTGTTAGAATTTTGGGGGGCTTAGAACAGATTAGGGCATTTACATGGAAAATGCGTCTCTACTTACGAAATTTTCAGGTTACAAAACTACTTCCAGAACCAATTAATTTCATAAGTAGAGGTAGCACTGCAAGTCATTTTAGAGAAATGAATTGTCATTTTATGCCAAAAACACATATCGAAGGTGTACCGAAACCGTTACACAAAAACCGAGGTACGGCATTACTTTCTTGCTGTACAAACAGTAGTGTTAAAAACCTTCAACTGGTCCAGAATGTTGCAGCACCAGTATTAACTAGAGCAGATCATATCTCACCAGTTCTAGCTTCATTACATTGGCTCCCTGTCAAATCAAGAACCAAATTCAAAATATTTCTTACACACGAAGTCTAACCCAGGGGTGTCAAACTCAAATTGCACCGGGGGCCAAAATTCAAAACACGCTTCAGGTCGCGGCCGAACAGGATAAACATTTATTGAACACACTAAAATGAAATGTTTTTGTAACATAAATATGAATAAAAACAGACAGAAATATTATTCTGTAATAAACTTAAACCCTAAATAACTTATATTTAATATTTTGCTCTCCATAAAAATATCTTGTTAAATGATACAAGTTAGCAATATGAACAACTCAACATTAAAATAACATTAAAATTCCTTTGCTCCTATGTCAATGTATATTAAAAAATAAACTTTTAAATATCCCAAAATATTTTGCTCTCCTTAAAAATATCTCCTGTCAAAATTATACAAGTTAGAAATATGAACTTAAAATGTATGGCTTTTCAGCAACAACAACAGGAGCAACAATTCAAACCATTCAATTTTCTTTGCTCTCATGACATCTGATCGAATTGTTTTTCCCATTAAAAGCAGCTTCACTGCTTCATACATGTCAGTGATCATGTGGTTAAATCCCTGGAGCTGCACATTTAAGGCGTTAAAAATGAGCTGTTATGTCAGCCAGGAACACCAACTCGCACTTCAACTTTTCATCCCTCAAACATTGGAGTCTTTTCCTTTACTGTCCATGAACTGACAGATTTCGTTGCTGAGCTCAAAAACTCTGTTGAGAACTTTCCCCCGACTGAGTCAACACACCTCTGTATGATCAGGAACGTGGGCAAACTGAATCTATCCCCCACATAAAGGAACCAAACTCCTGTTTCAGGTCAGTCAGGATTATCAAAATTATTTCATTTTGTTAAATGACACAATAATGAGAGAGATAAGTTTATATTATTTTCTTCAAGGTCAAAAGTTTACATACATTTCCTTAGTATCAAGTAGCATTTCCTGAGTCTGGTTTGTCGGTCTCTTTGCTCACACATGACATTGACTTTGTTATCCTCAAGCCACTTTTTAACCATTTTGGCAGTGTGCTTAGGTTCATTTTCCATTTGGAAGACCCATTTGTGCCCAAGTTTTAGCTTCCTGGCCAATTTCCTTTGACTTTCCCATGATTTCAAACAAGGAAGCAGAGTGTTTGAGGTGTGACCTTAATTACATCCCCAGGTGTGCCATCATAAACTCACATGTTGTCATTTAACCTATCAGGAGCTTCCAAAGCCATGACCTCATCATCTGGGCTTCCCTATGTTGTTTAAAGACTTTTTTTTGTGTATGTAAACTCTTGACATTGAAGAAAATAATATAAAATTCTCTTTGAAATGCTGTCTCTCATCATTGTGTCATTTAACAAAATGAAATAATTTTGAAAATCCTGACTGACGTGAAACAGGAGAGGTTTAGTCTGATTTGACTTCAGACAGTAAGACAAAAAATTAAAAGTGTGTTTTTGCACAGTGTATGTAAACTTCTGGCTTCAATCATCTGTCATCTTCAAAATGACAGATTTTGTTCCTTTGTGTAGCTTTTATCACCTTTCACTTTTCAACCAAATTTAGATGTCGATGGACGTCTTTGTGTAGATGTCTTTTCAACATCTCTGAAGTGGATGGACTGGGAGTAAAAGACAGCCCTGGACTTTCCCCCCCTAAGTAGGCCCACCAATAACAGTTTGTTATTCAGGTGTGTCTGACCATTGCTGTGAGGTCAGACACACCTGGATTAATCAGTTTGTCAATTAATGGCACACAGGAAACAAAGCAACTGTCTGAAGATCAGGAAGTAGTGCACCTGTGTATAAAGCCACATTGATATAATGTGAACATTCATTATAGCCTAAATGAAAACACTAAAGGGGCATATATGAAGAGTATAAACTTGAAGGGATTTGCATATTTTTTGTTCTTTTAACATTGCTTGTATTTACATTTACATTTAATTTTCATTCCATGCATTGTTTTCATTTCATATTGCTCTTCTTTCATTTTTTCATCTTATTTCATGTGACTTTTCTTTACTCTTTTAATGACTTGTTGTACTCATTTGTTGCAGACTTTGAATTCCTTATGACTGTTTTGGCAGGAGTGTATTTGTGGACTGGTCCAGAGTAGTTTATTTTACATGAGAGAAGAGCGCAAACAGTTCTGTTGTATAACGACATCCTATTCTCTGTAACAGTCGTTTTTTTTCTTCACACGCTGTCACTCATTGGATGTCACAGTAACCTCGTGACATCTACCACCTACAGTACCTGTAGTAGCTACTGCTGTGGCAGTTATCGCAAGGGAAGTGACAGATCTCAGATTGGGAATTTTTTTTTTTTTTTTACTTTTTACTCCACCCGATGCGGTATTATTATGTTTTAATAATGCAGGTTAAAATATGGGAGATGTACAGGAAAAATACTAATGCGGGAGGACAGCGGGAGAGAAGAGTAAAATACGTGACTTTCCCAGCCAAAGCGGGATACTTGACAGGTATGGTCATTTAAGCAGCATATTAATCAGGTGAAATCATATTAATCATGCTGAAAAATTAATCCACGTTTGTCAGTTCTAGACTGGATTATTGTAATGCGTTGTTAGCAGGATGTCTGAAAAGCTCGCTGAATAGCCTCCAACTGATCCAGAATGCAGCAGCGAGGGTGCTGACAGGAATCCGTAAGCAAGATCGCGTCTCTCCCGTGTTAGCCTCCCTCCATTGGCTTCCTGTTAAATTTAATTTAAAATTCTGCTTCTCACATATAAGGCCCTTAATGGCCTAGCTCCTTGTTATTTACAAGACTTGATAGCATGAAGCTGGAAAGATTCAGGTACGTCAGAAACAACTAAATGTAGATTTATGCCTCCTGTTTTGTCAGTAAACTTTGTTTCATAATAGAAATATCTGCGTTCAATAATTTGATACAATATAAATAAAGGCTAACAATCCTAACTTCATTTTCCTCTTATTGTAGAAGGACAATCGTCTCGATCTATCTGATCCTGTCTTCAGTTCCAATGAGAGCATTTTGCCAGAAACTGATGATGAGGATGTTGTCGTTCCAAAGTTGAGGTGGACAAAAAGTATTTTGGTATGCCTCAATTCCGCCAGCTATCAATTGACTATCAAATCATTTGAAAATTCCTGTCCTCTGGTAATTTCAATGTAACTATTTTGAATAATATCTCTATCAAATTAATGATACTATCATATCACTTGCAGATGGATAAAATACCAGACTTTTCTGATGCCCTGTATGACTCAAGTATTGACAGCAAAGACAGCCCTTCCACATCAACACCTCCAGTGGTTTCAAAAATGCCAAGAAGATATCGCCAACCTGTAAGCCTAATTTCCTATTCTCCATATGCTTTGTTATTCCTAAAATTTCATACACCTATAACTGTTGGCATTGGTCTATTGATCTTCTTTTTAATAAGTGTATTTGGAAATTAATGAAAAATTCCAGTCTGAAAAATTTGTGACTTTGTGACTTATAAAATTAGTGTGTGAGTTATCCATTTAGATGAAAGAGTAATCTTGGATAGTTCAGTATGTCTTTATATTGCCATTTTTTTTCAGCATTATCCTCCAAAACATTTTAGTTATTATCTGCCAGAAAGTTTGTTTTTTATCCTTAAACTTTAATTATTATTATAAATGCCAAATACTTAATATAGTTATTAAATGTAGATTTATGTTTTGAAATAACCGTGGAAAGGAAGTATTGAATTAACTTAATGCTCCCACGGAGGGTAAATTGTTTCAAAACTAATTCTACAATAAGTTTTATTTTATTTTATTTTAATACTGAACCTTTAAGGTAAAAATATATAATTTAAAAAATATATATTTTTCTTTAAAAGATTCAGAAGAATCTTGAATGGTCCAATGACACAAGTGAAGAAAGCGAAGAGGAATATATTCCAAATTTTAAAGAAGAAAGCACAGACAGTGACGTAAGCTTGGAATTATCTCTGGAAAAAAGCAAAAGAAAACACCTGCATCTGCTCAACAGAGAAGTACCAAGTTTTCAAGTCACAGTAATTGTGGCTCCATTCAGAAGATTGGCTCTCAAATTGGACAGGATTCCCCACAAAGTGGGACAAGTGGTGTGAATGAAGATGAACCAGCAACTTCTGAAGAACAGTCTTCTGTCTTTGTCAGTTCAGTTTTGAGAAAAGAGGATGGCTCAAGAAGTTACAACAAGAAACACAAGAAAGGTTGTTCAGAAAATGTCAAGACATCTGTTGCGTAAACACGGCGATAAAGTCAATGTTGCAAAAGCTTTAACCTTTCCAAAAACTCTAAAGAAAGACGTGCACAATTAGATTATATTAGAAATAAGGGGAACTTTGAGCACAACATAGAAGTTTTACAAAGCCATAAAGGTAAACTCATCCCACAGAAGACTTTGAAGGATCTGATAAACTGCTAAATTTATCCATCCATCTTTAGCAAGCAAAGTTGGACACAGCTTGCATTCTTTGGCCATGTTTATCAAGTCAGAGGGATTGAAACAAACAGATAAACAATCTGTTCAGGATGCAGAAGAATTTGCACAACTGTATCAAGAGAGCTGGAGGTTTGACGTTGCAAGCCAGGCGCTGACTCAGCTTGACCAGACAAAGTGGAATGCCCCAACTCCTGCCTTTCACATGGGATGTCCAGAACCTACACTTCTATTTGTCCCACAAACAGCTTGCTCAATTAAATTCCGTAAAAGATGACCCTTCACCCTCAAATTGGAAAGAACTAGCAAAAGTAACTTTGACCCAAATCATTCTCTTCAACCGTCGAAGAGCAGATGAAGTGTTTCGAATGCCTTTGTCTGTGTATTTATCAAAGGACTTGTCAGAAACACATGAGGATGTTAATTTGGCCCTTAACAACACTTGAGCAAAAACTGTGCAAACACTTTCTTCGCATAACCATTGTTGGCGAAAGAGGCAGGAAAGTTCCTGTTCTTTTAACTCCAGTCATGAGGGAATCCATTGACCTTTTGAATGACAAACGAGAGCAATGTGGAGTACTCAGAGAAAATGGATATCTGTTTGCATTGCCACATTCTGTCCATTACATGAGAGGTTCAGACTGCATTTGAGAGTTTGTGAACGACTGCACTGATATAAAAAATCCCAAAGCACTCACCTCAACAAAGTTGAGGAAACACATTGCAACACTATCCACAGTTCTAAATCTGAAGACAACAGAACTTAACCAGCTGGCAGATTTCCTTGGACACAACATTGAAGTTCACAGAAAACACCACCATCTTCCAGAAGGAACCTTGCAGCTTGCAAAAATTAGCAAAGTTCTTTTGAAAATGGAGCAAGGACAGTTGGAGCACACAAAGGGAAGAGCCTTGATGAAATTCATCTTGATGTGAATGGTGAGACTTGTTTTATTTCTAAATGACTGTCAGTTCTAATTTGTCTATATAGTTGTTGATCTTAAAGTCATAAAATTAACAAGTCAGAGTAATAAGCTTGTCGTGATACCACAAAAATAGTGTTCAGTTAGTAGGTTTTAGGTTGCTAATTAATTTAATCAATTTTCTATTTAGAAAGTGTTGATGGGTGTTCACAGGAGGGCATGCAAGGTATGTGTACATAACATACATAACGTATATATATATATATATATATATATATATATATATATATATATATATGTGTGTGTATATATAGTGAGACAAGTATATCTCCGTGTTCTTTTTATCTGGTGCCTAAATGACAAGTCTAGAAGCAAAGATCAATCAAAAATTTAATACAATCACGAATACAAAGAATTATTATGCCATGCAGAATATTTTAATCGGCCGATGGTACACTTGTCCACAACATCACCAAAATGCTGCCATGGACAAATGCATGCTGCAAGTCAGATTGTGTCCATCTTTTAAGGATCCAGAGGAAGGCGGATCCTTGGTTCTTCTGAGTTTTATGGTCCTTTGTCTACAGAAATCCAGATGGTCCAGTCTCAGTCCTGTTAATCAACAACTGTTGTTCCGGGGGTAGCATGGGTGTTTGGAGGATGTTACAGTCATTAAGTCATAAACCTGAGCTGAGAAACTCACAGCATTCCTTCATGCCAAGTTTCAGTTATAACAAGTTAAAATCTACATAGTTAATCCTAAATCCTAACATATATATATATATATATATACACACATATACACACACACACACACACACACACACACACACATACATACATACATACATACATAAAGTTTTGATCAAAATAAAAAATTGTAGACCACGTTGGACATCAAAAGATGTTTTAATATTTTCTGCACCAAGGTGAAGAAATGTCAGAAGCAGAAGAGTTGGATGAGGACATTGTGACGTCCTTGCAAGAAGGTATTTCCACAGTCAAATTCAAAAGTAAATCATCTCAATATGAGTTCCTCTGTAATTATATTTTGTTTGATGGAAAAGACCTTGTGTCACTCTTGTATTTACTAATATACTAACACAATGATTGTCTATTTTTTGTTCTGTACCTAAGTGCAAACACTTCAGATGTACGGGACTGAGAAGATGAGGTCATAGGGACATCCCTTCAAGAATGTTCATCCACATCAGGCAGAAAAAAACGTGTGGAAGACACCCAAAAAAAGAGGTGCGCTTACAAGTTTTTCTATTTGGATCAGCACCCTTTAATTTTCAAGGTTCCCTACACCACTTCTTGATATTAAAGTACATCATTACAGAAATTTGGAGAGCAATAAACTAATCTGCTGGTCTCCGAATGTTACTTGATAGGGGGCTTGAGTGAGATTCTAAGTTCTGAAACGTGTCATATCTTTTTTCTCTTTACCATAGTAAAACAGACTGTCAAAAGAAGCTGGAGACCAGAAGCGTGTGCTGCAATGGAAAAACATTTAAGAAAATTCATTGTGATGCACCAAGTACCTGGTAAGAAAAACTGTGAGGACTGCATTGCTTCAGAACCTCAAGCTCTAGGAACCAGAGACTGGAAAGCAGTTAAGTTCTTCATTAAAAACCGAATTACTGCTTTGAAACGGAAATACCAGTGAAACAACTTTACTAATATATATATATATATATATATATATATATATATATATATATATATATATATATATATATATATATATATATGTTTTACTTTTGTCTGACTGTTACTTTGGACATCAGAGAATATAAAATCAGACTATGGCAAAACAGTGGTTTTGTTAGTGTTGTGGGTTCTCTTAAACATGTCTTACTTATGTTATCTAGCTGTATAAGCAGAAAAGGCATCATAAGAGGCCCCAGTTCATGCATGTTTATGCTAAATATTTTTTTAAAAACTTGTAGGTTCTGTTTTTTTTTACCTGTTGGTACAAAAGTTAGAAAAAAACTATCTACAGGCAAATATAATGTGTAACAGTTTTATTTTCTTTTATTTGGTTTTTATTTTTTCAGCACTCTTTGAAATATTTGAAGACAGACTAAACCTTTGTTTTAAAATGCAATGTGCACTAAATATTTGTTTGCAACATTTGCTTCCTATTACTTTTGCATAAATGAACAGTACAAGTCTGACCATAACTTTATTTTGTTAAGTGTTTTACTAAATTTAAAATGATAAATATACATAAAAGAGTTGTCCAAAAAGAAATTAGGTAGTTCCACTATTCTGAAAAAAAAAAAGAACATTTTCAACCATTTAGAATTCAAAACTAATATGCTATCAAATAGTCATTTTCACAGGTAAATGTTCTAAATGTAAATATATCATGGCAAAGAGTTTATGGAAGTTTTTATTTTTTTTAATCTTTTTTTTTAAAACATTCTTTGAGATAATTAACGAGCTGAAAAGCTTCAATGTTGTAAAATGCACTTTACACTGATTTATGTTTGCATTTTCTGGCAATTACCTGTGCATAAATAAATAGAGTTTCGACAGGGTTGATTTTTATGAAGCATTTTGTCACATGTAAAATTACTACATTTCCTAAAAGAATTGTCCAACAAGGGACATGATAGTTTAACTGATTCTGAAAAATTGCTTTGAATTTGAAATTGTTGAACACCTACTAATGTGTTACTAAACTACGATGTATTTCAAAAAAAATTAATTGGTTGGAAACTTTTTTTCCTGGGTTGCAATTTTTATAAGTTGAAAGGTAAAACACTAACTTTAATGTTCCCTGCTAAGAATATGGAAATATTGTAATGACTCACATGACTGATTGTTGGAGACAGACCCCACAGATGACCAAAATACTGGGGTTGTGTGAAGAAGGCCCCTAATTGGTGAATGTTAGACACAGACCTCACAACTGTTTTACCAGTAATCAAATTCTTAATCTAAGCTATTCTTCACTAAACTTTTCTTGTGGTTATTATTGATCGATTTACCTGTGATTTCTGTAGAATTGAATAGGAGTTTTTGTTCAGTACTCAGACCATTAGACAGTACTCAGACATTTTACCCAGTAATTAAATTTTCAGTCAGTGACAACACTATGAACGTGATAGGAGGATGGCCCTGTGTGCAACGTGGCGTGGGCAACCAGACGTGATCCAGCGGACCCGAAGATGTGCAGGCTCGGACGGCCAGCAAGGAGGCTGAAGGTGGAGGAGGCTTTCTCGCCATGTCCGTGCACACGACAGGGGGTGGGAAGCTGAGTGATTCCAAGGAGGGGGTGTCAAGTGACCCTGAGAGATCGTTGGAATCAGCTCAGCTTCTAATCAATAATCACTATTAACTCTGTGTGTTGAAGTGTTAAAGGAGAGACTGATGTGAGAGGAGGTACATGGGCCAGAGTGGAGTAACAGAAAAAGTGGTAATTAATGTGATTTGGAATCAATCTATAAGCAATGACATGTGTGATTCAATAATTAATGATCAGAAATGAGGGGGGGATAGATCCATGTTGGCTCTGTGTCGTAATTAACTGTGAGCTGAGGTAAGCGACCGGAGGTCACTGTGTGCCGCAAATGGAATGTAAAACAACCCATATGTTTATCAAAACAGGAGAAGAGATCATGCAGTAGCGGGTGATGTAATGTAAACACAAGCCAGTACTAGTCTAAACAAGTGAAGTAACAGAAGAAGAGGTGAATTACGTGATTTGTAAGCAATTCCTAATCAATGAAATGTATGAAATGTGTGTGTGATTCTAGTCAATAATTTTGGTAATAGATCTGTGTTAGTTAGTGTATGTTAAAAGAAAAACTTATTTTTGTTGGGTCACGACGGACAGAGACAGAGCGGAGCGCATGTTCCTCTCTGGAATGTCAACAGGACAGGAGCGGGGCACGCTGACCTCAGCATTGACGCCGTGACTATGGACTTTGTGCAGAAAAAATGAAATGAGGCGCACATTCTGTGGTTAAGGCTGAATCAATCCAGCAATGGCTCAATTAAGGACATTGTAAGACAGATGTGAGGTATAAATCATTGAATAAGGATTAGCGTTAGCTGATAAGCTTTAGCTTAACGAGCTATATGGCCAAGTAAAGAAAGTGACCTTGTGTGTCTGGTGGTGCCATGATGTCATGATGATTAAGGTGAACGCCCCTGCCAAATCTGTAAACATATGAAGTCATTGTGGGACGTGGCCTGTGAGTTATGCATGATGTAAAAGACGGATTATGTAAAATTATGCACGCCCCTGTATATGTGAATAACCAATCAGAAGTGTCATGTGAGTTTGAGGGAAATTATGTATGCATATGCAAAGGTGAGAGAACCAATCAACAGTTCGGGGCTGGGGGCAGGATGGACGAGAGAAGGAGAGAGAGAGAGAGAGAGCGCATAAAAAGAGAAGGCAGAGGGACTCTGGGTGGATTCCTGGAGCGACTTCAGAAGAGAAGGACTAGCTGGGACCTGGACGAGCGACCCCCATCCGAAGGATTAACTAGAAGGATTTACTTCAAGAAAAGAAGACAGAAAGACGCTTGGAACAGGATCTACGAATTTTTTCCCAATTCTTGAAGGAATAATTGGAGCCTTTTTGGTTAGCCTAGCTCACCGCTAGTAAGGAGGAGGGGGGGGCCAACCAGGGTTCCCGGGGGGGCCTGACCAGGCGCTCTCTCTCTCCACCCTGCCCAGCGGCCTTGAACACGCATAGTGGCCACATGGTCTCTCAGCCTGTCCTTGGACCAACCAGATGAACTGATTCGTAAGCCACAGCTTTAATTTGCCTCTTTATGTAGAATTATAAATTGTATAAACCAATCAATGCTGTTGCTTAACCTTGCTAATCTGCTTTAATAAATATAAAAACTGTCATAAGACGTTGTTGTGGACATTACATCTGTATTCAGAATTTTGAGGACTTGTTTATGCCTCTGCACTAACACACAGGTTCTTATGGGTTATTCTAGTCACATTTTTGTCAAATTGTCCCTGGGGCTTGCTGTACGAGCCACTAAATTTATCCTAGCCGGTGACAAGTGCCCGGATCGTGAGAGGAGAGCTGCCGTTAACAGACGTGACCAATAGCTGGACTTTGAGCCACCCGGCTATTCCTCTGAGGACAGTATTGGAGTGAGCGGGGCATACGTTTGGAAGTAGGTAGTGAGAGCTAGGCATATCTCCTCGACACCAGCTTAAATAAGTTGAGGAAATCTAGTGAGGAAGCTCTCCTAGACCACAACTTCTTACCCGTAGGATGGAGAGCTGGTCCCGGTGACAGACTCTGCTAGTCAGAGACTGAACCAAAACTGGGGGATCTTACAAGACTCACTAGAAAGGTTGGATCCCATAACTCGGTAAAAAACTTTTGGACCCTGCGACATAGGTTAACAAGTAGGTGTGTGTGTGTGTGTGTGTGTGTGCTCTCTCAAGCCATCACTTGAGAGGACAAAAAGGAGTTAGCCCACCAATCTCGTAGGGACCGCTTCACTCCTGGGGACCAAAATTCGGGTCCCACAACTTTTTTTAATTAAATCAACTCAGGAACACCTCCACAATGCTCCAGTAAAATTTCAGAGTGGGTCCCAGATGTCATGATTTTTGAGATTTGTGTGTATCATGTGTGTATGCTTACTCCCTCTAGCGACAAGAGTTTGCCAGTAACATTTTGATATACACTTCCGGAAGTGTGTACGACTAGCCCGCCTTCTACCCATCAAGCCAATGAGAATCGTTTCACTGCAGGACTCTGTACCATTTGGTACAGTGACTGTACAGTCACTCTACCATTGGGTACCGACCACAATACCGACGTCCATATCTACATGAACGTCAGGACGTGATATATCACGCATTTCAGGAAGTTCATGGTTAACTACAGGTAAGAAAAGCATTGCTGTTTAGTTCAGTCTCGTACAAGCATTGCTGATACTTTGAACTTTTGCTAACGAACTAAGTGTTTTGAACGGCTCTTCACTGTGAACGATAGGAATCGAGTCTCAATAGGGAACTGTTTATTTTTTAATGCCCTGTCAAAATAAAGATCTTGCAATAGAGAGACAACGCGTAGGATTTTATTGTGAAACGCGCCAGACAGGAAGCACCTATAGTTCTCGATAAGTACTTGACACACAAAACTTTTAGTGTTATGTCACCGCTGTTGTTGTGGACAAGGCTTATATTTTTGACAATATGGATAAGCAGTTCATTTGTGAACGTGGACCATAAGGCTTTAAATAAGACTGAGAAGCGAGAAAAAGAGGCGAGAGAGAGAGGAGAGAGAAAGGCGGGTCCAGCGCAGACAGGAGAGATGCTGTTTTCCCAGGTGAGCCAAGAAAACAAACACAGCTCAGATCAGTGGTCCTCACGAGATAAGTCATTTAATGATGCTGAATTACATATCATAGCATTATACAAACACACGTGAGACAGAGTTGACTGTTCTGGGAAGGTGTGCGTGTAATGGCACAGTTGTGCGTATTTACGCATGGAGACGCACGAATCAAGTCAAATGTCTTTCCTATCATCGTCTGTGAGACCACAAATTTTTCCTATATATCATATTTAAGTGGCTTTCTTTAAAATGTTTTAGCCTGTTATGGAACTACAGAGACACCGATGTGCGCAAAATGGAGCGCTTCGCTTTTTTCGGCCACTCCAGAACACGTTTCACCCGTCAGCTCATCTCCGTACCTCCCGGTGTCATTCCAGGACCAAAACTCTTACCAAAACGCACAGCTTACTTTCACCTCTGAATATAACCTAAACTGTAAAGAAATACTCATCAAAGTGTTTAATATTTTATGATAACATTAGTCTTTCAAAAATAATGTAAAAAATATAAAAGAGCCGGTCTTTTAAACAGCTCTCTGAAGTGAACGGTTCCCAAATGAACGGCTCCCTTCAAAGAGCCATACGTCACATCACTCCCCATAATGTTGAAAACCTATTGTAAAATGTGTGGAGTAATCAGTGTAATCACAAATTAATGGTTGAATCGGTCCCCAGTAAGCCATATTTTAATCTGGACATCATGTCTCTCTTAAAAGTACAGAGGATGGATCCCAAAGCAGAGGCAGTACATCACATTAAGGAGAAGTCTGACAAGCTGGACAGCCTTGAGGCATTGTATATTAATGCTGAAAGAGGTGAGTAATCTGACATTTTACAAAAGTAAAAAAGAAAACAGTATTTGACCCAAATGCTGATCAATAATCTACCTAACCAAAACCAGAACCAAATTTTTTGGATAATAATTACAATGATGTTGATCCTTATGTATGCATCACTTTTCATACATAAAGTGAAACTCAAAATGCTTTACACAATAAGTAAGACCACAGAAACGAGATAAAACTGAAAATACAGTGATAAAAGGGAGACTTAAGTTATATTTTTAAGCCTTTACGTTTACAGAAACATGTGTGCATTAATAACGCATTATTAACGCATTATTGATGTTATTAACGTGTTAACTTTGACAGTCCTACTGTGAACCATTTGTTGTTGTGTTTTATTACAGATGCATAAAATCACAAGAAGGCAAATAGAATCATTCAAAATAAGCATAAAAATAATCATTAATAAATTAAAAATTGATTTAAAAGAAAAACAAATTAAATTAAAAATGAAGAGTGCAAATAAAATCCTTCAAGTTGTCGTATGCACATCTAAACAGAACTGTTTTCAGCCTGGATCTGAACATTGTCAGACTTGAGGCCTGTCTCACATCTTCTGGAAGACTGGTCCAGATTTTAGGAGCATAAAACTCAGACTCTGAGTCGATGCTTCGTTTAGACTGTCCAGCATGCTACAAAGTGGAGTACTTCAGTAACTTCCAGGTTCAAAATGTGGATAACAGACACAGTGGCGACAAGTTTAAAGGACTTACTTCTTCCTCTGATCTCATATTGCTGTTGGTGATTCTTTCCTTTCTCCTCTGTCCACCAATCAACTCTGAGATAATCAGATAAAGAAAATAAGTGAGTAGAAACCCCCAAAACTGCTCTAATGGCAGCAACTAGAAGTTTGATCACATGACTATTGAAGAAGCCACGGATCCTCCAGCTACACAGAGAACATTGAACATTTACATTTAACTGATGCATCTCCCGTCTCCTTTAATCTGCCCAGTTTTTAAAAGCAGCTTTAGCTACAAATGATGTCTCGGGGTGCGTCCTTACCGTTTCTGTTGTAAAGCAGGTTCAGATTTTCTCAGCGTCCTTTCTCAGCGTCCAGGTCACAGTTAGAAAGGCTGAACAGATACAGAGCTGGTTTCCATGGCAACCCAACAGGTTCAAAGCGTTACAGTTGAGAGAATCCGTTTGAAAAACAACCGCGCAGCATCCCGAGACCAAGATGGGAAAATATCTGAATGTCACAGGTGTGAACTTGAAAGTGGATCCAACGCATACACACTGGCAACTTTTTGGCATTGTGTTTGGTAATATACAAGATGACCAACAATTTATATGTGAATTTTAGAAAGTAAAATTATAAAGTGAAGTTATAAGTGAAAACATGTAAACTCAGTCAAGCCAATTAATCTGATTAATTTAGCAACTACTTAATTCAGTAAAGGGCAATTTGTACAAGAAAAAAAACAAATAAATTGCAACTTCTCCATCATTTTTGTTCAAAACAACAGCAAATTAAGTTATAGGAAATACAGTGCCTTGCAAAAGTATTCGGCCCCCTTGAACTTTTCAACCTTTTGCCACATTTCGGGCTTCAAACAAAGATTTTTTTTTTTGTCAAAAATCAACAACAAGTGGGACATAATTGTGAAGTGGAACAAAATGTATTGGATATTCTAAACTTTTTTAACAAACTCAGACTCCAACAGGTTTTCTCCCAGAATGCTCCTGTATTTGGCTCCATCCATCTTCACATCAATTTTAACCATCTTCCCTGTCCCTGTTGAAGAAAAGCAGGCCCAGACCATGATGTTGCCACCACCATGCTTGACAGTGGGGATGGTGTGTTCAGGGTGATGAGCTGTGTTGCTTTTACTCCAAACATATCGTTTTGCATTGAAATGAAATGAAAATGAAATGAAAAACACTTTATTAATCCCAGAAGGGAAATTCAACATTGTAGTAGGGATTTTTTTTTCAACAATAAATGACAGCAATAATATTCAACAGTAACAACAATCAATTAGGACGTCCTGTTGTGGAGACTGATGGCTGCTGGCAGGAATGATCTTCTGTATCTTTCCGTCTTGCAACGGACCTGAAGAAGCCTCTCACTGAACACACTCTTGTTTGATCACTGTGTCGTGGAGAGGGTGTGAAGAGTCCTCCATCATCTTCATCAGCTTGTGCAGCATTCTTTTTTGTACAATCAGCTCCAGCGGCTCCAGAGTTCCACCCAGCACAAATCCAGCTTTCCTGATCAGTTTGTTGATTCTCTTCAGGTCTCTGGTTCTGATGCTGCTGCCCCAGCAGATGGCTGCAAAGCTGATTGCACTTTCAACAACAGACCTATAGAAGATGTGCAACATCTCGGTGCAGACATTAAAAGATCTCAACTTTCTTAAAAAGTAGAGTCTGCTCTGACCTTTCTTGTAGATGTATTCTGTGTTGCATTTCCACTCCAGTCTGTTGTCAAGCTGAACTCCAAGATACTTGTATTCCTCCACCACCTCCACCTCCTTTCCCAGGATGGAAACACTGCTTTGTTGATTCTTGCTCCTCCTGAAGTCGACAATCATCTCCTTAGTTTTTCTGGTATTGAGCTACAGAGAGCTTGCTGCACCAGTGGTTTTGGTGCACAAGAAAAACGGCACATGGCGTTTCTGCCTTGACTATAGAAAACTCAATGCAGTGACAATCAAAGATTCTCACCCTCTTCCCAGAGTCGGCCTGGAGGTTTTCCAGGTTTGCTCTCAAATAGGAGGGTTTTCGGGTGACTGCAGTCAGTTGCGTGCAATCAGTCCTTAAAAAAGTTCTGCTTGATTTCCACCATAAATGAGTGTCTGGGGTAAAAGTCAAGTGTTCATAAAGTCATTTTATCAGACGGAAATGTCAATCAGAATTATTTTATTGATCCCTGAGGGGAAATAGCTTTTTGAGACAGTTGCTCCAACACAAACGCTTAAACAATGAGTACCACAGCTGCTAAATATAACTATATATAAGATATATATATATATCCTTCTTAGGGCTGGACAAGTTAACGCATTATTATTGTGTAAAACTCATTAATTTATTAACGCCGACATTTATTTTATCGCGCGTTAACGCATGTTGCTCACATGCTTTTGTTTTGAAAAGTCTGTTACTGGCTGCTGCGGAACCGGAAGAGAATTAGCAGGTAAGCTACAAACAGACATGGAGAACTGTAAAAATCCGTGAACTTTACAGTTCAGGTAGCAACTCAGGTAGCAATATTAACAATTATGTCTGGAAAAAAAATTCTGGACTGCAACAAAACTTTCGCATTATTCCTCCATGTTCCATCATATCTGCTCAATGTGTTCACTGTCCTGCTGTTCTCTAGCTGGTTACTGCAGTGCGGCTCCATCTAGTGGCACAGATGTGAAATGACAACAGACAGTCCAGTCCTCGATTATAAAACAAATTCAGTTCTGTGACCTGTTTTTTTTTTATTTCGTATTTTTGATGCAAGTCTAAAATTGAAATATAAAAACAGGCATTTTTTCTTTTTTTTTGGTGTTAGATTAAAAAGCGAAAAACATAATAAAATGTCACTTTAATTTTTGAACAATACACGGATTGGTAAAGTGACTGAACTTTAACATGGACATTTTCATTTTAAAGTTCTCCCAGACAGAGGATTCAACAGAAACAAGGTTATTTGTAACAACTGACCAGTTGAACTCCCCGTTAAAAGTTTCTGTTGTTACCTCAGAAATTACCTGTTTTAATGTTCTGATTGTGCTGAGCCACAATCATTTTGTTGGATTTTGTTTGTAGACTTTCTTATTTTTTATAAAAACAGGATGACATTAATGCCCTGGCAGTGGCAATAAGCTTTATTTTATTTTACATTTTTTAAGATGAGATTAACACTAAATATGTGTTATTGACAAGTGCTGATGTTAAAAGTGTTTGAACAACAAATGTTATGGCACTTTAGTTCATATTAGAGATGCGCGGATGACGTATATTTTAACCCGCAACCGCTTCTTAAAATCTCTATCCGCCCGCTATCCATTTGCAGGAACGTTTTTTCACCAATTTTCAAAACCGAACCGACCCGCCATCCTTTTTAATAATATGTAAAATATTTTTTCTTATTATTATTATTTGAGTGCTTCAACCGCAACCCGCCGGAATTTAATTAAAGTATTATTTTTTGACGAGTCATCCGCCCGATATGCGGATTATCCGCTCCGCCCGCGGGTGCGCGGTTCAACCGCGCATCTCTAGTTCATATGGCAGCAGAACATTTAAATAGGTGACCTTTACACTCCTTTTGAATTAATTATTTGATTTTGCGTATACAATGTGATCAATCGTGATTAATCAGGGAAATAATGCGATTAATTGCGATTAAAAATTGTAATCGTTGCCCAGCCCTAATTCTTCTACATCCCAGTGTTGTCTGCACAGAAAAGGAACCATATAAGGTGAAGCAGCTGAAGAACTTGTATCTAATTCTATTTAAGCACATTAAGGGTAATAAATTAAATGGATCCAAATACCTGTGTACTTTCCTCCATTTAATTTAACTATTTTGAAAATTTACCCAGATGTCTACTTTTTTAATTAAACCGATTCTGAAATTTGGCAACTTGAAATTGTTTTTCTTTTTCTTCATTGACTGTCAGCTGTGACCAGTGAAAATCTGCTCGTACGAGTCTCTCTGGACCTGCTGAACAAACACTGTTCATATTACAGAACCGGTTCTGCAGCTTTTCTGTTCTACGGGTCACCACAGCGGATCACTACGTCCTGCATAATGATTGGATGGGTTTTATGTCTGATGCCTTTCATGACGTGACCCTCCCTGTTTATCTTCTGAGTGGTGTCTCCACTGCTCTTCCTTCCCTTTCCTCCTCCCTTCATCCTTTCCTTTCCTCCTCCCTTCTTCCTCCTCCAGCTCATTCCATAGTTAATTAGCAGCACCTTGTTACTGTAACTGTGCTCCATTTTCTTTCCTGTTTTTTGTTGTGCTGTTTTTCCCTCCTTTTTCCTCTTTTTTTCTGTATGTTTGTTTCATGCTGACTTGCAATTCCCTCCTCTGTCCATCCCAGCGTTTACCTCCACCTGTGTGTGTAGATGTGTTCGGGGTGCTGGTTGCCGTGGTGACCGGTGATCTAGTCCTCTGACCATCTCACCTCAGTGCTGCTACCTGCATCTGTTAATGTAGTCATTTCATTCAGTCATTTGTGTGCTCTCCCTCTTCCTCCTGTCCTCTCTCTCTTTTCTTTTCTTTACCTTTACCTGGCTGGTCTTCATCAGGAAGTTCCCCCCATATGATCCAGGTCCTGCTCAAGGTTTCTTCCTCTTAAAGTGGAGTTTTTTCTTGCAACTGTTTGGCTTTAAGTTTTTTTTCTCTCTCTGTGGAAGTTTTTTTTTTTTTTACCTGCCATTATCCTTGATTTGGATTTAATATTATCATTTTAGAATAGTACTTTATCAATCCCTCACCAGGGAAATTCAGTCATTACAGCAGCACAGGTTTGACAGATAAAAAATAAAAAATTGTAAAACATTTCAACAGGGTTTGCAGAAGTACTTGTAAAAATAGGCAAAAAAATAATATAAAGTGTACATATAGCTCTCAACAAATATAGGGTCATTCCACCTCAATTCAACAGGACCTTCCCGCATGACCATCTCTGATTTGCTTGATATTTTTTTTTTATGAACTTTGACTAAAATGTAGTAACTTTGTGCAATATTAGCTTGGTACTAGCAATAATTTTGGATTCATAAATTTTTGAAAAAGTGCCCGTACGGCCATTTTCTTGACATTCCTAACGCTTTTAAAATTATTACTATTTTTGAGGGACTATATCTTCGCAACCATACAAGCTAGAGAGCTGATTTTTTTAATGCTTTTATTCCTGTATGTGCACTCTGTATGGGGTCAGTTTCAGGTGTCTATTCATTGCTGTTTGTTTTAAAATAAATTTCAAACATCCAAAATAAATTTCACTCGCTTTGTGCGGTTAACATTTCAAGTCCATATTTGGACCCCTTGTAATAGTAGCTGAGACTTACTTTTTTTGTTGAACAATCTCCTTCTCTTATAGAATAAAAATGCATATAAGAATTTGCAGAAACAATTGTATTTTAGTTTCTCATATGACCCAGCAAAAAACGAATTTCGCATTTTATTGTCGATATTCAATTGGCAATTGACAAATATGACAAGATGTACCAAAAAACTAAATATACTACCAGAAAGGTAGTGACAATATCTGTATATATACAAAGTTTCAAGTCAGTACTAAGTCTCTAAGTTACCTAGAAAGAATTCTTAAATCGAGCATTTTTGCCATTTTTCGGAAATTTCAAGAATATGCTTGTTTTGTGTGCAGAACTTTAAATTTCACAAATGGCAAATATCTTGATATGGAATCTTGATATGGAATGAGGATCAGTGAAGAAAAACATTTAGCTGCAGAAAGTGAGTGATGGTTGATAATAATTGAGTGACAAGTTCAAAAGTCTCGGCAGCACTTCTTTTTGTAGACCCAAGTACAAGCATAGGCTTACCTGCAAGCTGGGGCGCCGAAAAGGGGGGGGTAAAGGATACGGATTATAGGGGCCCATGATTGAGGGGGCCCAGAGAGGCCCCCAATGATGATCAAAAATAGCATCAACAAATTTCGCTGCTGTGTTGGGGGGCCCAGTAAAGATTCTTTTCATGGGGCCCAAAATCCCTAGCGGCGCCCCTGCCTGCAAGTCTCCATAGAGTGCTGTAGAGACTATTCCAAATCAACTTTAAGGGTTGCAAATTGAATTGCAGAAAAAAAAATTGGTTAATAATGCAATAAGTGCAAAAACTGGGCATTTTTTTCTTGTGATGCAGACAGATGTTTGCTTCTGATGGGAGTAGTCCATCAAATCCACACCTGTACGCAGCATTTCTCAGTCATGTTCAGATAATCCTGTACATTGATCAACTCCTTTGAACTGTAAGAAAATAATTATGATAATATGAGGTATTGTAACACTACTCCTGCATCACTTAATTATATGAATTAAGAATGAACATCAAGCTGGCACATAACAACCAAAATTATACTGACCGTTTCAGACTTTGGACAAAGTCCAGTTTATGGCAATCCTGTTCTGAACAAAGTTTTTTCCCAATTGTACAAGTATCCAAGTTCTCTGCCATCTTCAAAGATTTCACATTCACTGCATTCGATTTTGAAGCTTGGTCTACAATGGGTATTGATCAACTGAACAGCTCACTGATTTTCTGATCACATAAGCATGATGCATGCACTGAATGCCAAGGCACTTGTGTTCTATAAGTTCTATATTTACACATTTATTAATATGTTAAAACTCAGCTGTGGGCCATTCAGCATAGCACTACCAGTATGGTAATTTTGCTACACCAATTGATCATTTTATCTAGTATAAATCACAAAGCACTTTTGCTTGAGTCATTCACCAAACTTTCACACAGCATGGACAGGGAAGGAATAAAACATGCAGCAATTATTTAGTTTGAAAGGCCTTGTCCATTTAAGATCAGCAAAATGTCCAGACGAGACAATACAATGCAGAAGTACAGCCTGTTTACTGAAATGTACATTGAAAACTTTCTCTGGTGATATTCTACAAGTTCTCAATAATTCGAAAAAATGGCAAAAATGCTCGATTTAAGAATTTATCTAGGTAACTTAGAGACTTAGTACCAACTTGAAACTTTGTATAACAATATTGTCATTACCTTTCTGGTAGTATATTTAGTTTTTTGGTACATCTTGTCATATTTTGTCAAATTGAATATCGACAATAAAATGCGAAATTAGTTTTTTTGTTGGGTCACATGAGAACTAAAATACAATTGTTTCTGCAAATTCTTTATGCATTTTTATTCTATAGAGAAGGAGATGTTCAACAAAAAAAGTAAGTCTCAGCTACTATTACAAGGGGTCCAAATGGGGACTTGAAATGTGAACCGCACAAAGTGAGTGAAATTTATTTTGGATGTTGAAATTTTATTTTAAAACAAACAGCAATGAATAGACACCTGAAACTGACCCCATACAGAGTGCACATACAGGACTAACAGCATTAAAAAATCAGCTCTCTAGCTTGTATGGTTTCAAAGATACAGCCCCTCAAAATGGTAATAATTTTAAAGCGTTAGGAATGTCATGAAAATGGCCGTACGGGCACTTTTTCAAAATGTATAAATCCAAAATTATTGCTAGTACCAGGCTAATATTGCACAAAGTTATACATTATAGTCAAAGTTCATAAAGAAAAAAAAAATCAAGCAAATCAGAGATGGTCATGCGGGAATTTTTTTCTAATTTGTGATTTGAGGTGGAATGTACGGAGCCCTGGAGGGGGACATGAAGAAAAAAAAAAAAAAAAATGGAAAAAAAATTTTTTTTTGAGAAAAAAAAAAAAAATAGGAAAAAAAATTTTTTTTTTTGAGAAATGTAGGAATTTTTTTTTTTCCTCCAGTTTGAAAGTCGAGATCTCGAGTTTGAAGTCGAGATCCGACTTTCAAACTCTCTTTTGATTTGCAATGCACTTTTTGGCCACCAGGGGGCTGTCTGAAAACACACCTCACGAGTCGTGTTGGACACACCTACCCGAAAAATGCCATTTGAAATGTTGAATGTATAATATAATAATACTAATTACATTGATTTGTTAGTGCAAAATCGTCACTTTATCATCGATTGCCCGTTTTAGCTATGTAAAACAAGATAGGATTAGGTGTCGCATATGTTACGTCACGCACATCACGCGCACATTGCTAAAGTCAGGTTCAGCAGGATTGCTTTTGGTCTCCTTCACGACGTCGTCATCATGGAAAAGGATTTAGAGGACTTCCTCTATAGCGAGCCCTGTCACAGGACAGGTTGCTCTAATGAAGAGAGAAAAGGTGGGTGAAAAAATGCACTAAATATAGTTAGTGTCATAAGTATGAGTGTGCCACTGTGCGGACAGAAACTAGAGCCTAGATAATGATGGCAGCCAGCATGCTAGCACTCAAGTGGTTAGCGCGTATTGAGCAGCTTTCTGCTAAGAATAGCTTGCCCATCACATCAGAAAATAATTAAATTTAGAACTTATGTTACGTTATACCATAACTGGCTTAAATCTACCCAGTCTAACCCATTCGCCTGTAACGTGTGTGGACTGCTATCTAGCTAGCAATTTGGTCCTTCGAGCTGACGTCGAGTCGCCTAACAGTATTATTTGATTGCATATGGCTCGCTGTGTATTTTTGCGATTAATTTATGGTCTTATTAATTTTCTGGGCTGTTAACGGTCTACTCTGCATGAGTTTATGTTTTTTCAACTATTTTAACGGCTTTCTCCATCGTTGCTTGCAGATTGACAGAAAGTACTTGTACTTATGACGGATGCTCAGTTGCACGATACATTCCAAACATACGGTGATCGAATGATACAGTCTTTTGTCATCAGCAAGCAACATGTCTCAAACAAGAGTCATCTTAGAGAGGATAAAGAGAAGATAGGGAGGTAGGAAGATGCCTAATAAGGGTTACAGCATGTCACCAGAATCGCATGGATTGAGACAAAAGTAACAGAAATGCAGAAAAGCAAGTACGAAAATAGAAATTGGATTGCTTCACTACTCAGAGCCCCACTACACCCAGGTCAGAAACGAGGCACGGTGGTGGGACAAGATGTACAACAGTTGACAAAGAAACTACTGTCAAGCAGTTGATGGACATTGCAAAGCAACTGTTTTTTCCACGTGGTTTGTCCACTAAAGGGCCACAGGAAAATTTTGATTTTGAGATGTGTGACTTCAAAAGGAATTCCATTCCATTGGAAGAGACTGTGGGTGGCTTGTATGAGTCAACAAAGTTGAAGATTCTCCGTTTTTACATCTGCTCCAAGGACAAAATTTGCAGATCAGTCCTCTGTGGAGGAAGAAAGTGACTTCTCAACTGAAGATGTCGAAGGGGTTTGTTACTGATATTCATTCTTGGTCGTATTGACAGTAAATTATGACCACAAAAAAATGGCATTATGTGTCATAGGATTCAATATTTAGCAGATATTTTTTGTCTTTCTTAGCAGCTCAGAGATAAATGTATACATTGCACTTTATCTTGCATATATTGCTCGTGCATTTTTACTTTGAATTAATTTGTTGCATAATTTAAAACTTTATTTGGTGCAGAATGACATTGCAGACCCAGGAACATTACCCCCCAACATTTCCAGTGGGAAGGAGGAGGATGACGCTGAGTCCATCTTGGACATTGAGGGCACGGTATGAGAGTATTTATACATTGCATGTGCATTTTAATTCATTTGTATTCATCTGTTGCATAATTTTAAACTTGTTTATTGCAGGATGTCATTGCAGACCCAGGGACATCATCCCACCAACATTTCTAGTGGGGAGGAGGAGGAGGAGGAGGAGGAGGAGGAGGAGGAGGAGGAGGAGGAGGAGGAGACTGGGTCCATCTTGGACAATGAGGACGCTGTATCCGAGTACTCCAGGACAGATTTTGCTGTAAGGGAGTTACACAGCCACTTTCATTTTTTTAAATACCACTTAGCAAACTCTAAACCGATTTTTAAAGGCAATATCTCCTTTTGTACAAACCCCAACTCCATTGAAGTTGGGACAGTGGGTAAATTGTGAATAATAAGAAAACTATGGCAGTGTTCTGTTTGATTTATACTAATTATTTTCTCAACCTTAGCTTAAAATTATATGTAGTAACTCAAAATGGCTGCTCTTGTCAGGTGGCCATCATACATCATTGGAAAGATGCGATCCCCAAACTTTCAGAAAAGGTATGGCAGACTTTGCCACCTTTTCGGTAGCGGCAAATAATGTAATGCAATAATGGAGTTGGGGTTTGTATTGTACATGTACTTTATGGATAGCAGAAAAAGTTCTATCGAAGCTTATATATATTTTTTATTCCTAATGTTTGTATGAACATTTTCAAATGCAATATGCTATAAGTTTCCTATCAAGTTTCTTCAGGAAATTATTTTTGTTTTCTGATGTTATCCCTTTCAAAATATGCTCTACTCTTACTCAGTTCCCCTTCTGCAAAGTTTCAGTCCTTTTTTTCAATTTCATGTCAGATGTGAAAACTGATACTTAAATTTCATAAATCAGTTGTGAAATACAAAAAAAAGGAGTTAAATCTCCCACAGCAAGTTAAAGTTAAAAGTTCATTTTAAGAAGATACAGGGTTGAGAAGAGGAGGAAAGGAGAGAAAGGAGACGACAGGATGAGGAGAAAGGAAAGGGCAAAGGATAGAGTTTAAAGCACTAATGTCTTATAGGGGTGTAACGGTACACAAAACTCTCGGTTCGGTACGTACCTCGGTTTGAGGTCACGGTTCGGTTCATTTTCGGTACAGTAAGAAACATAAATGAAAATATAAATGTGCTAGTTGTTTATAACACACTTTTGTGCTTTTTAACAATAGGAACATTAGCCTATACAAAGCTAGAATTCTGCTCAAAAATAAAATATAATATTCTAAAATGTAGATATTTTGAAAAACAAAATAAAAAATACATTGGCTCAGACTTTTGCTTAAAAAAAATAATCCATCTGATGTGCAAAATTGAACAGTTGCAACACTGAACAGTTTTCAAGTTGTAAGTCAGATTAAATAACATAAATAAGGCTCAGGGTGTTTCTTTAAAAACGAATCTTTTTTTCTTTCATAAAGTCCTGGTATGATTTTCTGGCTAAATGTGGATGAGAAGGTTATTGATATCGGGGCTCAATTACCTTTATCATGTGTTTGAAGCCAGCGTTCTCTACCACTGATTAGGGTGTTTGTGTGCACGTGCGTCGCCTCGCCTGTGGTATGTGGTGGACACGCCCAGTCCACACACAGAAACTTGGCTGGCTGTGCACTGAGCCCGGCAGAGAGAGAGAGAGAGAGGAGAGAAGCGCGGCTCGCGAGACAGACAGCAGCCAAGTGATGGCTTCAAACCTAGCGGTTTGGTTTTGAGTGCGCGTGAGTCTCAAAATCACCAGAAAAAGTAGCTAGATTTGTCGCTAGTCGCTTTTACAAAATTAAGTTGCTACGGGGGTCTGGAAAGTCGCTAAATATAGCGACAAAGCCGCTAAGTTGGGCAACACTGGGTGTGTGCACAACTGCGCATGTGCGGCTGCAGCGCTCTGCTCCACAACGTTGCGGTCCTCTACTTAATGTCCGTGTGGAAACTCGTTCGGTACGCCTCGGTTCCAAACCGACATACCTGTACCGAAACGGTTCACAATACAAATACATGTACCGTTACACCCCTAATGTCTTATCATTGTTTTACAGTGCCGTAACATTTGGTCCATGGCGCATAGGAACAAAATTCCAAGTTTTATAAACTTAACCTATGTGATATCAGTACGAAATGAGTGTGTAGATATGTGAAGTTTATTTGTTTATTTTACTCTAGATGTTAACATTTGTGTCATCTTCCCTAGTCTTCTGATTCTGACATAGAAGTCACAAGCCAGAGGAAAATCAACGATGCCATTGCAGTCTCAGACTCTGACACAGTTGAATGGCGTTCGGATTTTGAGCCACCTTCGGAGGATGAGGTGTCAGTCAAAATGCCAGATCCAGATGCAATACAGGTAAGTACAAGTCCATGAAATTTTGAGGGGAAGCAGGTTATCCAACTGTTTCACCAATTGACCCTTCCGCGACTCCTCCACCCATGAACGGCAAACTGACCCAATCATCAGAATCAGTTTTTATTGGCCAAGTTTGTGCACACAAACAAGGAATTTGACTCCGGTTACTAAGCTCTCTGTGTACAATTAGAATAAAAATAAAATAAAAATATAAACAATACTAGCACAACATATACAACAATATACAGAAATTTTGTGCATTTTTTTTTTTTTTTTTTTTTTTTTTTTTTGTGCATTTTTTTGTGGTTCTTCTGACACTCTGTGACTGTTAAGAGTTCATCAGAGCGACAGCCTGGGGAAAGAAACTGTCTCTGTGTCGGCTGGTTTTGGCGAACAGTGCTCTGTAACGCCTACCGGAGGGGAGGAGCTGGAACAGTCCGTGTTCGGGATGTGAGGGGTCTGCAGAGATGTTAGCTGCCCGTTTCCTGACCCTGGACCGGTACAAGTCCTGGATGGAGGGAAGGTCAGCACCGATGGTCCTCTCTGCAGACCTGATTGTCCGTTGCAGTCTGGCCCTGTCCCTCTTAGTGGCTGATCCAAACCAGACAGTGATGGAGGAACAGAGGACAGACTGGATGATGGCAGTGTAGAAGATGGTCAGCAGCTCCTGTGGCAGGTTATACTTCCTGAACTGTCGCAGTAAGTACAACCTCTGCTGGGCCTTCTTCTGGACAGTGTCTATGTGGGAAGTCCCACTTCAGGTCCCGAGAGAAAGTGGATCCCAGAAACCTGAAGTTATCCACAGTAGACACTGTGTTGTTGAGGATGGTGAGGGGGGGAGTGTGGAGGGCTTCTCCTAAAGTCCACTGTCATCTCCACAGTCTTGAGCGGGTTAAGCTCCAGGTGGTTCTGACTAGACTGACTAGTATCCAGTCCCCGGCTACGATGAGAGCCGCTTCCCGCTGGTCAGCCTGAATAGCGGAGATGGCCTCATGTAGCTCGGTTTAGTGCAGCGTGCGTGTACGCCTGAGGAGGGATATCACGGCGCTGATGATGACCGAAGTAAACTCACGGGGCAGGTAGTGAGGGTGACATTTCAGGGTCAGGAGCTCCAGGTGAGGCGTGTTAGGGGTGTTCACTGACATTCCTTAACAAGTTTGAAAGCAAAATGTATGCTTCTGTTCTGTCTTTTTTTTTTTTCCTTTTTTTTTATTTTTGCATTTTGTGAATTACAGTTTAAACATGTATTTACAAAATGCTAAATAAAACCAGAAGCCATGTTTCACTATAAAACTTGTTATGGAATACCAGTGAGTACCACTAAACACTTGGTGAGTTGGACATCTTTGACCTCAAATGTATGGGGTGGTTTTAGGAAAGACACACTCGGCTCCGAAAAATCTGAAGGCCAGCAGGCCTAAACATTATTTAGAAAGAAACTGTTGGAGCAGAGTTTGCTACTTCTTTTTCTTACGAAGGTACACATAGTGTTCAGCACATTGATTCTCTTGTGTGTGTGTGTGACTTTCTTTGTCATTACTAGCGTGGCTTTAAGGACAGATACTGACTTGGCCAGAGACGGCCATTCTTGCGCCAATTTATTTCATTCACAGGATAGGGTCTCGTACCAGTATGGTCTGAACCGGTTATCGGGTAGGAAGAGTGAACTATGCTCTGGTTTGAAATAGGGCTGCACAATTAATCGAAAAATAATCAAAGCAGCAGCGATTTTTGGTTGCCACGATTAAAATTTTGAAAATCGTGATT